>ML681964.1:69965107-70152934 GCA_007922195.1 Podocnemis expansa
GGGGGGGGGCAAGTGGGAGCAGGGGGGCGATGCTGGAGCCGGGGGGGGCAAGTGGGAGCAGGGGGGCGATTCCGGGGCCGGGGGGCAATGCCGGGACCGGGGGGGGGCAGCGGGGGGCGGGGGGGGGCGCGCGGGCGCGGGGGGGGGGGTCGCACAGCGGGCCCCGTGTCGGGGCGGGAGCGCAGCGAGCAACAGGAGTTGCTCAGCTGCTCTCTCCCCTTAGAGGGAACATTGCCCCTTACATAGAAGAGATCCTTTGGGGACTAGATCTACCGGCACCACAGACCAATGTTCTCTCTAAGCTGAAGATGCAGCTGAGCAAGTTATGGATGCCCCTGGGGAGCCAGTGGGCAGCAGGGAATGGGCCCAGTGGGGGTCGGGGAACTTGCTTAGCTGTATTCATAACTTGCTCAGCTGCATCATCAGCTGAGAGGGAACATCACTGTACAGGAGAAGCTGGACAGTGCGGCAGACATATTTTTTGGGAAAATTTGGGCCTGAGTGTGTGTTGTGATCACCCAGAAGGTAGTAACCTAGACTGCAGGGGTCAGTGTTGCTGGCAGACTGTAGCTACATACAGATATGCAGGGTGTTACCTGAATGTTGTTTGGCTATTTGTGAGGAGCCTGTTAGGCTATGTCTACACTACAGGGCTCAGTTCAACAGACTTAATAAGGTCTACTTAAAGTCAGCTTTAAGTAGACCTTATTAAGTTGACTTAGTGAGCCAAATTGCATTAAGTTAACTTTATAAAGTCGGCCTACCACAATGTGCCCATTAAAGTCTCCTTAATAAAGTTGACATTTAAGTGGGTCCCCTGGCTTAAGTTGACTTCATAAAGTCAACTTCAATGGCCCCACTGCACTATGTCAACTTTATTAAGTTGACTTTAATGGCCACTTTGTGTTAAGTCGACTTAATGAAGTCGACTTAAGCCTTAAAGTCATCTTTAAGGGCAGGAATTATTAAGTTGACTTAAGGAACACTCCAAATGTGGCCAGGGCTTTGATTAAGTCAACTTAAGCCTCCTTAGGCTGAGTTCTGGGACCCTCCCATCTCGCTGGGTCCTGCAGCTTGAGCACCAACCCAAGCCTGAGCATCTAAACAGCCCTTTAGCTCAAGCCAGCAGACACAGACCAGCTGCAACTGGGTAATTGTGGGGTAGACAAACCCTATGAGACTCCATGGAACATTTAACACGCAAAAGATGCTCAAGTGTTACTCTTCCCTTTGAATTAGGATCAAAGCTCCATTTGAGAAGCTTAGGAACAGCCTTTGGGAGAAATTAACAATTAGGGTATGTCTTCACTGCATGGTTAACCTGAGTGTTAGCCTTGCCTAGCCAGCTGTGAGCATCTCCACAGCAAGGCCACATTGTCCCCACCATTTCTCCACTTGCTCACCTGTGTCGGGGGTATATCCCAGGATTCTTTATGCTGAGACGCTCAAGGATTCTTTTTCAGGCAATTGTGCAGGATTCATGTGAACTTGTCTGTCCTGAGTGTGGGGGGGTGGGAATTGTGGAAAGGGACTGGAGGAATATCAGCACATAAGTGATTTTTGCTTGTCTTTACTGCAAATGCTTGGTTCCAGCCTGCGTTAAACTGGAGCTCAGATTCTAACCTATACTCCCAGCTGGGTCAGCTGGTTTTGCTGAAGGCAGCTTCAAACACAGCTCAGAGATTTTTTTTGTTGGGGTGGGGGAGCTACAAGAGTTTGGGATAAGAAGGTAGCTTAGATGGGCAGAGAAGACAGACTGACAAGTTTTATACTTTACAGCCACTTCATTGGAAGGACAAGGGGCAGCTCTGACTTGCTATTCTATCTGCCTTCCTGATTCTGTCTGTACCTGGAATAGACACTATTTATAAAACAGAGTGGGGTCATACAAAATGTAGGTGTGAGAACAGCAAGATCTCTAGAATGTGGACGGGGCAGGTCAGAATAGCAGCGCTGAGGTGTTGACTGGTTCAAAGTCATCTATAGGAGATGAGAAGAACTAATTTAAAAAACTCCAGTCGAAGGCTTATGTGATGCAAATTCTTGTCTCCATCCAAGCATCCCTACCCTGAAGACAGTTGGCTATACCTGCCTTACTTTCTCAGGCAAGAGAGGATGGGAATCGGGAGAGCCACCTTTTTTAAAATGATTCTCCCACTCTGTTGCAGAGACTTTGTCCAGTTTCAGAAACATCTGTGAACTAATGTTGTTGAAGATTTGAATTTTGTTTGCTTTTTTTTAATATACTTTGTGATTCCACTCAGGATCAGGTAGAAAGTAATAAAATAGCACTCTATTTTAGCAGGCAGCTATTTGGTGAGATTTATTGGTGGGGCAGAAGCACCAGAAATTTTTGCAAGAAAGCCTATTTGTCTGAGAATTTGAGATCTTTGTAGCAGCCTCAAAACAAATGAGTTTGAGTAAGTTGTTGACCTTTTGGATAGATACCATGGAAAAGATATTTCTAAGGGATGTGTAGACCTTGAATTCTTAAATACAACTGCTAAAGTTTTACCAAACAAGTTTGGGTGAGTCACTGATCTTACGGATTCAAAGGGGCAATCATGTGCCACCAGACTTCGTGTTTATTTTGATCTGGATGACTGTCTGAACTGGATACATATTCCAAAATTTTAAAACATGCTTTTCCCTCTTTTATTAATTTTAACATTTTGATTTCTAAAAATACAATCAAACCTGTCATTGCAGCTGCACCCAGAAATACACACAGCAGCTACACCCAAGCACCAATATCAAGCAAAACATCCAACCTCTCTTTCCCGTCTTTGGTACTTCTATGACCCACACTACTGCAGTATCTGAGCAACTCACAATTTTCTGAGGTAGAGAAGCGCCATTACCTCCATTTTAAAGATGGCTGTTGAGACCAGGAGATGCTAAATGGCATCACACAGCAAGTCTGTGGCAAAATTGAGTTCTGCTAATCAAGCAAGAACTGGTTACATGAATTCAGAACTACTCCAAATCTCTAGCTGGTTCATAATTTCCTTGCGTGTAGCCAGAATTTAAAGCCTCCTTTCTGCATATCTATTAATGTCACACTGTTTTGTAATTTAAGCCTATTAGGCATGCAGTGGAGTATCCCCTGGTATTACAGGCCTCGGCTCTGCTTTGTTTATTTGGCTCTAGCTCTGTCTTCAGTCACAATTTGTCTGGCCAGATTAATCAAAGATTTCTCTATATTTTGTGGTCTCTCTTAAACGGTGATCATCTTGCAATTTCTGTTAAAACTAACCATAAAAACGACTAGAGAAATAAACTTACTGGATTACTATTTTTCACAATGCTAACATTTTATGGCCAGAAGGGACTGCTATGATCTAGTCTGATGTGCACCACAGACCATAGTATTTCACTCAGTGAGTCATGCATCAAACCCAGTAACAGGGTTAAGCTATAGCCTCTCTTATAGAAAGTCAAGCAGGTTCAATTAAAAAATGCCAAGTGATGAAGGATTTGCTATATTGTTTTGTACATCTGTTAAACAGCCTGTTTAATGTTGCTCTTTTCTGCTTATAATATGACAAAGTGACACTGCATCTAGTCATTGATAGTAGATCAGTAAGTCATTAAAACCACTTCAAAATGTATCTCAATTATCTCAAGCAAATCCTGGAGAACAAGAGTCAAATTCCGCATTGTAGTAAGCAAGCCTGTGTCTGACAAAGTGGGATGTTCTCTCACGAAAGCTCATGCAATAAATAAATTTGTTAGTTTTTAAGTGCCACAGGACTCCTCTCTTATTTTCTATTAATGTAATAACACTTGGCTCTTCTTCGTATTTGGCACCAAGAGATCTCAAAGCACTTCACGAAGAAAGGCCAAAGCATTAACCCCATTTTACAGATAGGGAAAACTGAGGCACAGGGGAGTGCTTTAACTTGCCCAAAGCCAACCAGCTAGTTAGTTGCATAGCTGGGAATCCAATCCAGGCTTCCCTACATACCTACACCAGTGGTGAATTTATCTCTGTGAGTTATTTTTACTCAAACCCAAAATGCACAGGCCAAAAAATTGCTTATTTCACTCCATCATTAAAAAAAAAAAAAAGTGAAAGCCAAAGGAAAGTTTAAACCGTCTAAATGTTATAAACAGTCAGCAGAGGAGCCCTGAAGTCTGATGTTTTAAAATACTGGATGTTAACATACTCTTAACTCCCAGAAATATCTCAGAGTGATTCAAATTCAATACCAGGAGTTAGTTAATATCTTCAGATGCTGAGCAGAGCAGGTTCAATCAACTGAATCAACTGCTCATTTACTGATGGTTGGCCATGTACATATTACAATATTCTCGTAACCTTTTGATGGCTCGCCTCAGAGATGGATTGCATGGAAGGCACTATATCAAATAAAGCCTTATTACTTCTCAGGAAATTCATGTTGAAATTTGATGCATTGGCATGGATTCTCAACTCTTCGCCTCCTGTGCCATCCTCCCAGACGGGGAGATTAAATTAAAACCAGACTGCTAGTCTGAGCAGTGGTAATGGGATTAGTGCGACACATTCCAGCAGAAAACATTTAACAGGACCTTATTTTGCAGCACCAGAAGAAATTGAATTTCAGAGAATCAAACACATTTGCAGGGCTGCATCTCCTTTGGCACTCTGCCAGTGCTGGAAAGCATCAAGGGACAAAAAAAGAAATGGAAAAGAATACAAGCCACATTTTCTCTCTCATAATTTTCTCGATAAAGAGATAGTCAATGGGGCACAGGATATAAGATACACATTTCATATTCATGGCTTCCTTTGGCTTTGATATCTGAAGAAAAAGCTGCTGACAAAGAATAATCTGGGTTCTATTTTCCAGTTTTCAATGTATGAAAACATTTCTGTGGCTTCCAAAACCACAAAGAAAGCAATTAAGTAAGCATGCTTCCTGCACCCGTTCAGAAGGATAGGGCCTTGAGACTCAAGCATCAAATGTCATGGTTGCAGACTAGATCTGGGGGCTAGTAACAAGGAACAGAAAGGTTTGTTCTCTGTTGCCCAGCATGAAAGGTGAAAATACAAAATCAAGAATGTTTGCCAATTTCCCTTGCATTCATTTTGCACTGGTAGAATTGATTGCACATAGCACAGGACAATGGTGGGATCAGGTTCAAAAGAGTAAAAATTTTCTGGAATGATGGAAGGCATGTCTACACTTCAGTTAAAAAATCCAGTGACAAGTCTTAAAGCCCAAATCAATTGACTCAGACACAGGGGATTCAGGCTGCTGGACTAAAATTGCAGTGTAGATGTTCAGGCCCAAGCTGAAGCCTGGTCAAAGCCCTGCCACCCTGCAGCGTCCTTGAACTCAGGCTGCAGCCTGAATCTGAATGTCTGCACTGCAGGTTTTTGCTCCACAATCTGAGTCCCATGAACCTGAGTCCGCTGACCATGCTGCAGGTCTCTTATCGCAATGTAGACATACCCAAGGTGATGTAGATGCATAAGTCCCACTGACTTTCAACAAGACCTTGACCTGGTCTACACTTAAAACAGATCAATCTAGTTCCATCACTCAGAGATATGAATAGTTTCACACTGAAAGCTGTAGTTAGGTCAACCTTAGCCCCAGTGGAGACACGGCAAGGTGGATGAAAGACTTCATCTGTTGATCTAGCAACAGCCCCTCAGAGATGGATTAATTACAGCAATGGAAAAGCCCCTTCCATCGACATTGGAACATCTGGGTACTGTTGTAGCACCTGTAGTGTAGACGTGCCCTTTGGAGCCTACGTGCCAACATCTCTTTTGTACAAATGTGTTTTAAGACATCTATTCAGGGAAATGTACCAGCAGAATGGTGCCTGAATAAGCAGAGCATTATAGTTATACGAGTGTATGCCTCACGTGGACACTATGCTTTGGGTGTAAGAGTGCATTTCCTGGCAGAGCTTGTGTCATTTCACACCAGTGCAATAATAGGAGAATAATTGTACTGGTATAATTCTGCTGGTGAATTTCCCCATGGAGACATGCTTTCTGGCTTTTAAGTCACTTAGGAAAATTTTACTTCAACTCACCATCGTTTCAAATCCACCACCCATCAGTGGCAACCAAAAGCTGTCACAGAGGTTAATGGTGGTCTATGCGCAGCTTGATTGTGGTCCTGGTTCCATTTTGAGTAGTGAGCCATCCACATCATACACAAGGACAAAACTGAATAGGCATGTAAAGAAAGGCACACTCTCATCCCCACCTATCTCAGGGCAGAGGAATGCCGGCACCTTGGCGAGGAAGACTGTCCTATCATTGCCTGCACTTCATCTACTTCCGTGGACGACTTCAACCTTCACTGCCAGCAAGGCTGCATTTCTGGGCTCTTTAAAGGAGCAGTTGTAAATGACCTCTGAGATGAGTCACTTGATGTGACATCAATGTGTATCATATAATGACATTCTATTTAGTTGTTTTAGCACAATTTACAGCTACACTTTTTAAGAGAAATGTACAATGAGGTTGGAAATGGAAAGAAAAAAAACCACAGCTTTGCAATCAGAGGAATATTTTAGCAGGACTCTTCAGAATTATACTTTTCTAGGCTCCAAGACAGCACGTGCTTGTCTCCTGAGCAAACAAGAGTGCGGCTGTGCCCTTTTATGTAATTAATAAAGATAGTGAGTTTTTCTAGTCTAATTTCTTAAATTAGAACAAACTTCCTCAGCTACTGCAACTTTCTACAGCTATTGTTGTACTTCCGCTAATGACTCATAGACTCTAAGGTCAGAAGGGACCAATATGGATCATCTAGTCTGGCCTCCTGCAGGATGCGGGCCTCTAAACCTCACCCACCCTCTCCTGCAATAAACATACAACCCATGACTGAGTTATTAAAGTCCTCAAATCATTACTTAAAGATTTTAAGGTACAGAGAATGCACCAGCAACTGAATCATGCCCCATGCTACAGAGGAAGGTGAAAATCTGCCCTCAGGGAAAATTTCTTCCTAACCCCGATATGGCGAACCCAACCCCGAGCATGTGGGCAAGACTCTGACAGACACCCAAGAAAAAATTCTCTGTAATGACTCAAAACCCAGCTCCAAAGAGCTGACTTCAGCTTACATATTCTGGAGCCATTTCTGTGCCAGCCATGCAGCATCCAGATCCACAACATCTCTCTTATTTTTACCCATTACCCTGAGGGGATGTGCAGGCTACAGTGGTGGCAGGCCCAGCTCCAACCATTCTCCACCAGTGGAGGCTCCCCCATGCTAAGGGAATCCTCAAGTATGTGAACCCGCCTGTTTTCTGACCCCTATGTGCCACAAGGGTGCTGTAAAGGATGAAGACTGCCTCACTCCAATCCTTCAGCACCCTTGACCCTAAAGAGAGGGTTTTCCTGAATTTTCCCACGATGCATTGATAGATTTCAACTAAATATGGGGCTTCTCAGCCAGCAGCCTGCTATTCTGCTCTCTGCTCCCCCAGCTTGTTTGAGGCAGAGTGCAGCATATGTGGGTGAGCAGCTTGTCAATGGCCAAATGAGCATGAAAATGTCAGGCAAGTAATAATAATCAAATCCTTCAGAGGGACAGCCATGTTAGTCTATAGACAGCAAAAACTATGATAGCCCTATGGCACCTTACAGACTAAAAAATTTTTGCAGGCATAAGCTTTCATCTGATGAAGTAGCTTGCAGCTCACGAAGGCTTATTCCTGAAGAAATTTGTTAGTTGTTAAAGTACCAGAGGACTCTCATTGTTTTTAATCATATCCTTAATTTTCATGGCACTTTTCCTCTGTCAACTGTAAAATGCTTTACATAGAAAGGCAAGTGTCACCACAGAAGAAGAAACTGAGGCACAAAGAGAGGATGTGACTTGCTGAAAGTCAGCAAAAGAGGTAGAAACTTGAGTCTCCAGACTCCCACTGCAGTGTGTTAACCACAAGACCAGCCTGCCCCCACTGATTTGTTTTTCTGTCCAGCTTGTGATTGTGCCAGAAGGCACCAGGGAGATGGTATAAAAATCCATTGTGTTGGAGGGGTTTGTAGTCGATTAAGATGGAATCGAGTCAGAAGTTAAGGCCAAAAGGTACCAACAGGCTGTCTAATCTGTCTTCTGCATGTCAGAGGCTACCAGCAATACCCAGTGCCCTCAAATAACCCCCACAACCTGAATTAGACCAAGCATTACTGCCCGCAGGAAACTAGACTGTGATATGCCACAGGCAGAGAATAGGGATCCCTGGTGCACTGTGGCAATGACAGGGAAATAATTAAGAGGCTACATCTGGATAATCCTGGCAAGTGACCTGCACCCACATACTGCAGGGGAAGGTAACCTCCATCCTCCCCAAAACAAAATCCAGAGTTATGCCAATCTGACTCGGCAGAAAATGCCTTCCTGATCCCACAGAAGGTGATCAGTAAGACATGTGAGCAAAAACCAGCCAGCCTGAGAGAGAAAATTTCCAATTCCCTCTTACAGCAACAGCTCATCTCATTCAGTGTCCCATCTCCAGCTGCAGCCTTCTCTGATGTTTCAGAGGAAGGAGATTAAAAAAGAAGAACAACAAAAAGAATAAATGGAGGGGGAGAATCATTCCTGATCCCTGCAGGTTGGGCAACTGAAAACCTGAAGCATGAGCTTTTAACAACATAGGCTGCGTCTACATTGCAGAGCATTTTTGAAAAAAACTTTTTTTCAAAAAAAAAATATTCTGAAATATATTTGGAATAATTATCTCAAAATAGCTTTTGAAAAAAGCCTTTGCCGCATCTGGCAATGGCTTTTTTAAAAAAGCTCTCTCAAAAATGCTTTGTCTTTTGAAAAAAGCTGTCGGATTTAGCATTGGCGAAAAAGTGTGCCAGTATCTCGAAATAATGGCATGCTTTTTCGTCAACAATAAACTTGGTTACCTTCAGGAAAAAAGCCATTTTTGAAGCCATTGCCAGATGCGGCAAAGGCTTTTTTGAAAAAAAGCCTGCCTATCTCTTCCATTGGCTTTCTTTTTTACAAAAAGCAAAGTCCTGTGTAGACTTTCACTTAAAAAAAAAAAGCTGCAATATTTCAGGACAAGGAGCCAGTCCCCGTACCGTTCTCCTGAAATAGGATTTTTGAAAAAAGTTATTTCAAGATAATTATTCTGAATATATTTCAAAATAATTTTTTTGAAAAATGTTTTTCGAAAATGCTCTGCAACGTAGACATAGTCACAAGATATAAACCTGAAATGAACGGCAGGGCTATTGCATCCTGCTGCCTACCACCACAAGCAACCCCATCATAGAATTGCACTCATGAATTTGTCCCCCTCTCTCAAAACTAATTAAGTTTCTTGCGTCCACAGCCCCAATTGGGCGGCTATTACAAAGCCTCCATCCTCTGATGGTTAGAAACCTTCCAATTTCTAGTCTGAATTTGTTCACAGCCAGTTTATCCTTTTTCGTTCTTGTGCCAATATTGTCGTTTAGTTTAAACAGCTCTTCATCCTCTCTGGTATTTATCCCCGATGTATTTAAAGAGCGTTATCATGTCTCCTCAGTCTTCCTATTTGCTGGACTAAGAAAATACAAGCTCTTCCAGTCTCCTATCTTAAGACAGGCCCTCCATTCCCCTGATCATCCTTCTCATTCTTCTCTGAACCTGCTCCAGTTTTAATTCATCTCTCAAACCTGGGTGTCCACACTTCTACACAATCCAGAAGAGGTCTTACCAGCACCTTCTACACAGACATTGAGACTTTGCTATCTCTGCTCGCCTGATACTTCCTAGGACTGGATTTGCCTTTTCCACGGCTTCACTGCATTCGTGGCTCAGTCAACTTGGGATCAGTCCATGCACCTAGATCTATCTCTTCCTTAGTTGCCTCCAGCAGATAATCCACCCACTTGTAGCAGAAACTGCTACTATTAGACTATAAGTGCATGGCTGTACTGTGTACTGCTGAATTTAATCCAGTTTCTGCCACATCACTCTTCAAGGTCATCCAGACCTTCCCGTAGAACATTTATCTTCCTAGCAATATCAGCAGCATGCCTACTTTTTGCGCCAAGGTCATTAATAAAAAATATCAAACAACATTAGTTTCAGGACTGATCTTTAAGAAACTTCACTAGTAACCTTGCTCCAGTCCAACAATTCATCTTTCAGCACAATCTGTTTTCTTCTATTCTTTAGCCAGTTCCTTATCTACCTTACAGTTCTTGTACTGACCCCCCACCTTCCCTAATTTACTTAATCAATTCCCACGTGGCACTACGTCAGATGTTTAAATGAAGTCCAAGTACATTATATCTGCTGTTCTCCCTTACCTAAAAACCAACCAAACAAAAAACCACCCGTGTGAGCTTTAGTTATCACTTAATTAGCCTCCTGCAAATGTAGTGGAATAACTAATGACTTAATTGCTTAATTACCAGCCAAAAATTCAATTTTAACTTCCTATTAAATTTCTGCCATTTCATAATTACCTGCTTTCAACCTCCCCATGGCAAACAAACATAACAGCAGAAAATAGACTGCACTTATGTAGTTACTTTCCTCAGAAGATTTCAGAGTGCTTTACAAATGGTAAGTATATTTCATATCAAGTATATTTTATATTCAGACAAGAGGTGTCAGTTTTCCAGCTGTCACTAGCCCAAGACACCAATCCTCCAATTGTCTACATGTGGACAAACTTCAAAGACACTCCGCACAGTCAGCTGCCTGATATTATCCATCTGAGCTCTTAAAAATGCTGGAAAAGTAAATAATAGAGAGTCATTGTTTCATTTTTGGTGGGTTTCCAATTTAAGACACTTTGTACAGTGCATGCTTCAGCTAAAAAAGACTCATCAACTTATTCTGCATTGCCTGAACACCACAAATTAGAGGAGGTTGACATTTTTCAAACAAAAATGTTGGTTTTGTTTTTGAAAAATGGACTTCTC
The DNA here is from genome assembly GCA_007922195.1 of Podocnemis expansa. NCBI lineage: Eukaryota > Metazoa > Chordata > Testudines > Podocnemididae > Podocnemis > Podocnemis expansa. The sequence goes on from ML681964.1 coordinate 69,975,999, forward strand.
TCTAGATGGAAATCATTCACCAAAAGTTCATGGTTCAAATGAGGGATCTGTGAAGACCAGCTTAGTCGATCAGGAAGTTGGTCGCTGAAGTCCACCCCCTGAAGTGGAATAGTACTGAGTCAAAGGGAGGGCATTTCCCTTCAACTCACTGCAATGGAGCTGCTGAGGTAAGTGGGCATTAAGAAGTTGTTGGGAGATATGCAAGTTATTTTAAGCTTCTTGCATATCTCCCTTTGAATGATGCTGAAAACAGTGGCAATTCTAGGCCAGGACTCAATCTAAATGGACATGATTGTGAAAGTGTTGTTTTAATCAAAAAAGGCATTTTGGGGGTGTCAAAAACCATATAAATAAAACTTTCCAGCCAGCTCAAAAGTTGCACTCTTTTGAAATTCTGGCCTTTTGTGTCCTGATGCCCTAGTTTTAACAAAATGGCAAAAATAACGAGCAGACTGGTTGCATAAAGAATGTGAGGAAACCTGGAAAGGAACAGACACTTGGCTGAAGTAGAGGAAGTAGTTTCAGGGAGATTACTTGATAGTTCGGTATTCTCTGGGCACCCATCAATATTTTTTTTATACAGACCCGGAATTTCTGATGTCCTCTGTTCCCCAGGATATGTCTATACTTCAGCTAAGGGCCTAACAGGGAGATGGGCAGAGGTTGCAGCTCAGGTATGGGTAGCAGTGAAACCACAGCATCATGAAGCTCTCCGTGGACTGCACAAGTTTGCCTGGACCATGGGGTAATTACTTGAGCAGCTAACCCATACTGAAACCCAGACTGCCAGGTTCACTGCTATTGGAACCTGAGCTAACTAGATCACAGGTAGCTCAGGTCTGTCTACATGGACTCTCTGATGGCAGTGTAGACAAAGCGACTCTAAGAATTTAAGCTTTGTGGCCTACTGTGCAGTGTAGCAGCACACAGCTCCCACACGTGACCAGTCACACGACTCTAAATGCGTATTCCAGCTCAGAGGAGGCTAGGCCGATACACTAGTCAAGCTTGCAAGTGCGGTAACTCAACATTTAACCAACGAACACAGATGAGTGGCTAGATTTGTCCTAGCTGGCACAGGTGGGTGCCAGATGCACCTCCAGAAACCACCCAGGCTAACTGTGCAAAGAGTGGAATTCTCTCCCCGCTGCCCCCGGCCCCATGTGTAAGTGGAGGAGGGATTGTTGCTCTATTTTCATTGGGCACGGCTTGACTCGAGTTTGCACCAGTGCTTACATAAACCAAGGATCACCCCAGCTGACGGTCTGTGGGTGGGAAGTACTGGAAGACAGTAACAAACCAGCTTGTTAACACTACATGGGACTTTTTGGTAACCACAGTCAAGTGCAAGCTCACAGCACATTATCTAATGCAACTGCCTAAGGAGAAAGATCTGAAAACAGTCGGATCATTTCCCTGCTTTTTGTTTACGCTTTGTTTTGTTTTAGTCAATACAACAGGTGCCTATATGACCATTTCACTTTTGCTGATGGCCATCCCACAGGCAGTCTTACCAGAAGAACAAGAATCACTGGGCCTTGATATATGTAGTCTATGTACTTCCCTGGCTCCTTTCCAAACCAGCATCTGTAAGAGAAAACTATTGTTTACAAGTGGCAACACATATCCCATATTCAAATTACATACACCTTGGGGAGATATGCACTTCTACCCTTGAAAGGTTTTTCTGTTTAATTACATATACAACATACAAATGAGCCTCTTTTCTCCTCTCAAAGCTTCCTTTGGACACCTATCCGAACCCAAAGTTTTGCTGAGTGCAGCCAAGTCTTGCTCCTCACTCAATGCTACAAACATTTTCTGGAAACATGAGAAGGTTGCATGAGATCAGCTATAAGGGAGGATGTGACCATCCTTACTGTAGATACAGAACCCCAGTTGTGAATTGTTACTCACTGTGTCAGAAAGAGCAGCGTTCTTCCTTTGAATGAACCCTCTTTCCCACAGCCATTATAATGCAGTGATCCCTAATGATTCAAGGGAAGTTCTGTTGATGGAAAGGGCTCTAAAAGCACAGGAAAGACTCTTCCAACCCCTGTTTATGTGTGAATGGGGAATTCATCAAAACAGGCAACAGTCCAGGTTTGCAACCCCAGAGTACAATAAAGAAATACTCCACTTAAAGCTAGCTGGCCTGACTGGTATCTCATCCAATAAAATCCCAGGGAACTTCACTTAACCAGCAATGGTAGTTAGGTGAGGTTCCATAAACCCAAGTCACATAGCGCAGAGTTCGTGCATAGGGTTTACTAGTGTCTTCATTTCTGTTATATGATTATGTGTCAGGCTGTGAGAATCTAAAGGGACTAGTCTCAATGACTCAGAGGTCACTTCCAATCCTATGCTAATTGCAAACAACTTATTTCTTTCTGACACATGGCAAACTAAACCTGTGCTTACATGCACTGTATACTGGCTTTTGTGTATTTCTTCTAGTGGGTGGAATCCTAGTAGCCCAATTCTTGTTTCCAGCATCCAACATACAAGAGGGTTAGTGTCTTGAAGTCTGACCTCAGCATGCTGCAAGTCCTTTAAGGTCTCCTACTGGGTCACAGGATTTTGTAAGCCAATTGAAATGGCAGGTCATTTTTGAATTTTGGGCACGAGTCCATTTCAGGGCTCTAGTCCCTTTTGCTATGATGATTTCATAGTTGGCTGCACTATTTATCTGTGCATAGCCCTGATGTGTTGATGTGTACCTGAAGCACAGACAATGTGTTTGGAGCTACCCAAGATGTAAAAATAAAGGCATTCCCTTCTTCAAGGAAATTATAATCTATTGGACAGTGACAGACTGAGGTTGGGGCCACAATTATATAGCACAAAATGGTCACAGAATCAAAGAAACTGGAAGGGGCCATGAAAGGTCGAGTCCAGTAATCTGCACTCATGGAAAGACCAGGTACCATCTTAAAGCATCCTTGATAGGTGTTTGTCTAACCTGCTCTTAAAAGCTTCTGATGATGGAGATTCCACAACCTTCTCTTCGTAACAGTTTTTTATGTATTTGAAAACTGTTATCGTGTCCCCTCTCAGTCTCCTCTTTTCCAGACCAAGCAAACCCAGTTCCTTCAATCTTCCCTCATATGTCAAGTGTTCCAGAGTTTCAATAATTTTTTTTAGCTCTTCTCTGGACTTTCCCCAATTTCTCCACATTTCTCCTGAAATGAGGTGCCCAGAACTGGACACAATGCTCCAGTTGAGGGCTAATCAGCACAAGGTAGAGTGGAAGAATTACTTCTTGCCTCTTTCTTATAATATTCCTGTTAATACATCCCAGAATGGTTTTTGGGTTTTTTTTGGCAACAGTGTTACACTATTAACACATATTCAGCTTGTGGTCCACTATGACACCTAGATCCCTTTCCACAGTACTCCTCCTAGGCAGTCATTGCTCATTTTGTATGTGTGCAATGGCTTGATCTTTCCTAATTGGAGTACTTTGCATTTGTCCGTATTGAATTTCATTCTATTTACCTCAAACCACTTCTCCAGCTTGTCCAAGTCATTTTGAACTGTGATTCTATCCTCCAAAGCACTTGCAACCACTTCCAGCTTCGTATGATTCACCGACTTTATAACAGTACTCTCTATGTCATCATCTAAATCATCAATGAAAATATTGAACAGAACTAGACACAGAACCAATCCCTGTGGTACCCCACTCAGTACACCCTTCCAGCATGGCTGTGAACCATTGATAACTACTCTCTGGGATCTAGAGCGGCAGCCGTGTTAGTCTAGTTCAGTCAAACAAACAAGGAGTCCTCTGGCACTTAAAGACTAACACATTTTTTTTACTGTATGAGCTTTTGTGGGACAAAATCCCACTTCATCAGATGCTTTGAAGACAGAGGAATATACAGAATGGGAGGAAATAAATGCAGAGAAGTGTAAGCCATGGGAACAGGTCACACTGTAACAACAAATCAAAGCAGTTGTAAAGATTCAAACACTGGAGAACAGCATAGAGAGGAAGATGAATTCCAATCAACTGTTATAATGAGAGAAAAAAATAATCCAAAGTCCCTATTAAGCCCTGAAGCAATGCAGTCAAATTTGCAAATAAATTCAAGCTTTGCAGCTTCTCTTTGAGGCCTTGATCTGGTATTCACTTTCCTGAGCACTGCAGTTAATAAATTGTCAATGGAGCGATCATGAAGATTGAAATGCTGATCCACTGGTTTTAGACTGTTGTGATTTCTGATGTCCGATTTTCTCCCACAAAAGCTCATGCAAACAAATGTGTTTTTCTTTAAGTGCCACAGGACTCCTTGTTTGTTTTACTCTCTGGGAAAGCTTATCCAACCAGTTTTGCACCCATCTTTTCGTAGCTCCATCTAAATTGTACTTCCTTAGTTAATGAGAGGGAGATGCAAGACTGTATCAAAAGCCTTACTAAAGTCTAGGTATACCACATCTACTGCTTCCCCTTCATCCACAAAGGTTGTCATAGTAAATGATGATCTCCATCCTGTATCTTAGCAGGACGTTAGACAAGATGAACCTTGCAGTTCCTTCTGACCCTATGGTTTTATGATTCTACTTTGAACAGCTGATAGTTCAGAAGACAAGGAAGACCCAACAGGCAGATGAGGTGAAGGAACACATGGTTCAAGCAGTCATTTTAAGAACCGCAGGTGCAAAAAGTCCTCTCTAACCTGAAAATTGCATGGTAACGACTCCTATTCTAAGAAAACATGTGTGTCGATAGTGCAGTATTTATAGTACAATTTGAAATTTTCCTTATTAAAGAAGCATTGCAAAATGTAACAGGTGTGATAATTCTCAAACACCAGCACTCATGCTGTCCTACAATGACTTGCATTTTCTCAGCTTGGTAACCAGAACAAAATCTGATCAAACTGAAGTAAACCATTTTGAATCATTTGCTCCATGTTATCTGATCATTTAATAAAATGTTATTTCCTGCTGCACCCAGCCAAGCATCATGCAAGATGATGAAACATTTTTGCAGAACAGTTTTCCAAAATTTTGGAACCAAGAAAAGGCTTTGGAAAGAGCTGCTTCTTTCTGCCCAAATTATTAGTCAGCTTGAAATGAAATCTTACTTCCCACCAGAAAATGACACTGAAGAGAAAAAAAAATGACTTGATAGAGCAATGTGGGGAAAGAGAAGGGTATTGTGGGATATACCAAGGGAAGGAAACATAAGAACTTCAATGAAGCTGCCAGCACCTGGAGCAGCTTGGGAATGCTACCAAACACAGACAGAGAACTGAACTGTCTGAGACCTTCAGAAAAGGACCTTCCTGCAAGCTGGCTGTGCTAGCTAAGGAATTCCAGTAGGACTAATAACAAGTTAAAGCGATGCATCTCAAGGAGCAGTCTGTGGAGAGACAGCATCTGATGCTCTGAGGTTTTTGGGGGAAGAAATTATTGCTCTGGCAACCGTTCCTGTTCTTTGAAACCAGCACATCCATTCTAGTGTAGAATTCAAGTTTCATAGAATGAAAGCGTTATTCATACCGACGTAGCGTTTAGGCACCCTAGTCGTGGACTCTGTGCTGGGTGCCGTGGAAATACAGGACAAAAAATTGTCTTTGCCCCCAAAGAATTTATAATTAAGTAGATATCAGGTGGAATATATCAACATAACTGATTCAATTCAGATGTGATGAGAGGGTTCTCCACCATTGTCCCTTCACTTCAGCCACCTTCTTGGTCTTGAATGACTCCAAGACCCTCTAGTTAAGCAGTCCACTGTATTTATGTATTTTATTTAAGAAGGTCTTACCACCTTCTTAAAACACACGGTTTGGTTAGCTGCCTTAGGAACTTCTGTAGCCAAAGCCTCTGCTGCTCTTCCAGTCCCCAGCATCTCTTCCCTTCTACTTCCTTTACCTGGCCTATATATCATCCCTGATTAATTAGGCAGAAAACATTTTCCCTTTCAGATGTCCCTTGCCAGCTCCAATTTACTTCACTCAGTTGGGCTTGACATGATGGAGGGCTGGCAAAGGGGTTGCTGCCAGCCTTTTGTCACACCTGGTCTTTCTCCTTGTATGGATGTTAATTTTTACCGTTAAATCCAAACTAAGATCCAGACTCTGAGACAAAATCCAAACTGTGCCTTTAAGAAAGAAAGAAAGAAAGAAAGAATGAACCAAACCCAGTGCCCTGGAATTTTCATCTCTCAAGCCCAGAAAAATCATTAGTTTGTCTGGGTTTTTCCAGTAGCGTTCATATGGCCATTATAAATGTGGAGATCCATGAAAAAAAAAAAGGTTAAAAGCAACATATGCATTCTGCCCCTTTCTTGCTGGTTTCCAAGAAATGCTATCTCCATGTCAGGGAGCACAAGCCATTGAAGTAGATCTTGTTAGGATGAACACATGAGTACTTCGTGCTGAAAGATGTAAGTGAATATTCCTCTATGGTTCCCTGACAGGATTTTACATATCTCAAAAATCACTGTCATTTATGAGACGTTTATTACTACTCTTCTCATTATAGGCTGTCCAGCATTGAAATTGTTATCAAAGTAGTTATTCCTCTCTTGTGGATTGTTTCCACCTAGTGTGCACAGCACTTCTTATCTGGAGGGTAGTCATTTCAACCACAGCTAACCACTAGACAAGATATTTTCAATAATCCTAAATTAGATTTCTCCCTGATATTGATCAAAGGCTTTAATACACGTGAAATAAGGAGTTTTCATTTTGGTTTTTGGAATCATTCATTTTTTTAAGCCTATCCATTCTTCCATATGCACTGTACATCTATTGATTTTTATCATCTTTAGAGCTACAATGCTTGAAGCACAAAAGTACTTCCAATTTTCCTTGGTTACATTTCAGATTGATTTCCCAAACCAACAGCAATGTGCTCACATTTTGTCCTTGACTATGAACAGTCCATAGGGACATTTTCCACCTGCTTCTCTGAATATTTTTAGAGGTTGCTCTTTGTTTTGTATTTCACATTTTGAGTTTGGGTTGTTCGATTAGATCCATGGGGAAGTCACATGCCAATGCACATCCCATGCTATCATGAGAGTCCCTTGGTCTTGGCAGGACTAATTCAACTTAGTTTCTCAGAAACAAGAATCAAATTTTACTTTGATTGTTACATTGGCACACATTTATCTAGTTCCAATTTCAGCCAGTGTTTCTGTACGTTTTCAGTGTGTGAAAAGACTTTCTGGAACAGTCACAAACAGAATTAACTCTGAACATTTGGGCTGACTCACCCAGGAGTTAGACTTAAGCAGACTTTTGATTAAAAAAATGTTTTGATCTGTGCTTTAATTTTTCCATTTTGTAGGAGTTATTAGATGTATCACCTGATTAAATAAATTTAATACCCTAGAAAATTCTTGCTTATTTATAGCAATCGGCAAAGGACTGGAAAGCCATTCATCTCTTGCTTTTGTTTTAGTTCATTAAGGTATGCTAAATCTTACTCCGTGTATAACACGGATATAAATGTGCAGAACAGATAGTAGCTCTATATTTCTATCCAATTTGGTGTGTTTGCATGGTGTGGCAGAATACCAGCTCCACTTAGTGGGTCCTGCACTTCTGTCTCTTCCAGTGGGTCAGGGTGCCCCAATGAGGGAAGGTTCTTCCCATTGGGTCTGGGGGGTAGGGACCCAGGCCCACCCAGTCCTCCAGGTCCCAGCTCAGAGGCCCGATAAAATGGCAGCTATTTGCTGCAGTTGCTGCACTCACAGCTGCACTAAATTTCCCCTGGGCTAGTTTCCCTCTCTGTTCTTTCAGCTGCTGGTATCTTACAGCCCTGGTGCCTGGGAGGTAACTCAGTCCTGGCTCAAAAGCTCTCTCCCTCCAGGGGTTCAGTACCTTCCTCCAAGGTCCCCTCCGCTCCTCTCTTCTCCTCCACTCAAAAGCACACTTTTACTGCTCCAACACTCCTCTGAATCCACCTTCAGCTTGTGCCTTGTCTATTTGGAGCAGGAAGGCTTTTATCAGGCACCTGGCTGGATCTTAATTGATCTCAGATGCCCTGATTGCTCCACAGTAACTCTAGCTAGCCACTAGGGAACAGAGCTCTCAGCCTTCTGAGACTCACATACCTCTCTTCTTTCACTCTCAGCTGTCTGCTGCCCTTGGTATCTCATAATGGGTAAAATTTCCTGGATAACAGAACCCTTGGTGCACCCAACATCTCGGTCACCAATAGACTGCACAAATGCATAACTCCTCAACCTCACTGATAAATGACTTCTCTGAAAAGCTGACATTACAAAAGTTTTAGGCACCAGCTCACAGACATTTCTGGATACTGGAAGCATAGGTAGATGACTCGATGCTTTGCAGACTTGCCCAATGTAAAATTATTTGAAGTAATGGCATTGATTTAAAAAGTCTGTTCACGAGGCATAGCAGGCTGTGCAAAGTTGCTGTGCCCTGGTACAAATATGATTGCAAGCCAGTTACATAAAGAAGTATGGAAGCCTAAGCACTAGGCTTCACCCTTCATATAATGTAATCCCTTGTGTGGCAACTGCTTTATTTGCAATAAAATAAATTTATAAAGATTGCAGCCAAGACCAAGCTCAGAAAGGTTGCAAATACTTTGGAGAATAGGAATAAAGTTCAAAATGATCTGGACAAACTAGAGAAATGGTCTGAAGAAAACAGGATGAAATTCAGTAAGGACAAATGCAAAGTACTCTACTTGCGAAGGAACAGCCAGTTGCCCACATAAAACAGGAAACAACTGCCTAGGAAGGAGTACTGCAGAAAGGGATCTGGGTGTTGTGGTGGATCACAAGCTAAATATGAGTCAACAGTGAAACACTGTTACTAAAAAAAGCGAAGACCATTCTGGGATGTTTGGCAGGAGTATTGTAAGTAAGACACAAGAAGTAATTCTTCCACTCTACTCCATACTGATAAGTCCTCAACTGCAGTATCGTGTTCAGTTTTGAGTGCTATCTTTCAAGCGAGATGCGGACAAATTGGAGAAAATCCAAAGAGCAACTTAAGTGATTAAAAGTCTAGAAAACACAACCTGGGGGGAAAATTGAAAAAAACTGGGTTTGTTCAGTCTGGAGAAGAGAAGACCAGAGGGACAGGATAATGATTTTCAATAAATAAAGGGTTATTAAAAGGAGGAAGGAGAATAATTGTTCTCATTAATCTCTGAGGATAGGACAAGAAGCAATGGGCTTAAACTGCAACAAAGGCACTTTAGGTTGAACATTAGGAAAATCTTTTGAACCAAGACGGTAGTTAAGCAGGCGGTGTTGGACAGACACCTGTCAGGGATGGTCTCTTAGTTCTACCATGAATGCAGGGGACTGGACTAGAAGACCTCTCGAGGTCCCTTCCAATCCTATGGTTCTCTGATTCGCTATGGGGAAAAAGGAATGGAACGTGGGCATTGTGTGTCTGAGAGGACATGGGGCTTAAGCATGATCCCTGTTTGTTAAGGGCAGCAGAATGATTGCTGCTACTAGCCAGGGAGAACTTGGCGGTCCTATAAAATTGCTCTCAGTGTAGCATCAGAACCTCTTATGCTTCCTGCCTGTCACATTTTACCTTGTCCTTATATGCATAACACCTGCACTGCACAAGAAGGATGAAGGCCAGTAGGTTGGCCATCTGCCTAATACCACTGGGTGCATCTACACCTTAGGCTGACTTAGGGAAAGTTAAGTTGATCTAGAGACCCTCATGGCTATGGTGGGCTTTTATTAAGTCAACTTAAGCACTTCCTTAAGTTGATTTAATAACACCACCTCTTAAGGTTGACTGAAGCCACTGTAGATGGGGAATAGCACTCAAATCAACTTGATTGGCCTCCAGGCTCCCTCTCAGAGTTCCTGGCCACCAGGAAGGGTCGACCTAGCACCTGCCAGCGTGAACGCAGGCAGTTGACAGGAGTTTTTGGTGTGGACGCTCTAAGTTGACTTAACAAGGTCGACTTTAAGTTGACTTAAAGTTGACCTCGTTAAGTTGACTCAACAGACCCTCCAGTGTAGACATACTCATTAAGTTGCAATAATGCTACAAAAAGTGTTTTTGGAAGCTTTACAACCATCTGTGAACTCAAGAAGCTGAATTCTTAACTCAGTAGTTTTTAGCCCAGTCCCCCTGAAGGAGTTTTGGTTGAATGAAAGGTGTTCAGGAAGGACTTTGGAATTTGACCTAGGAATTTTACCTACATCTTTGAACTTCTGAGTGTTTACTCAAACTGATCTCTGTGCTTTTGGAAGTTCTCAGTTTTGCAGATCAATGGGAATGATGCAGCCATATCTGTTTGCTTTCATCTCTATAGTTTGTCAGTTTTAGCCGAATTTATTCCAGCACCAGCATAAGACGTTTGGTACTTAGTTATGTAGAACCATACAAATACAACTGTTCGCATCACTTACTGTTCATTTTCATAATAGAGCTTGCCAATGGCCCAGGCAATAATGATTGGGCAAGGAATACCTAAAATAAAAAAAAAGAAAAAAAAGAGAGAAAAAAAGAGTAAGTCACAATTCACACACATACAGAGCCCAATCAGTGTGTGTGTGCACACGTGTGGACAGGGGAGCATAAAGGAGTAACATTGGCATCTGGTTTTGGTCACTGGCTATAGCAATCACAGACAAATGAGGTCTAATTAGTTTTATGTAAAAGAAATGGAGTCCCAACAAAAGAAGAGCTTTTCACCCATCAGTGCCATTGGTCTATAAAAGACAGATTATTAAAAGAATGGGGGGGCTACTTAATGAGTAGCAGGAGATTCTGAATGAATCATAAAATGTTTTCTTCTTTTAATGCAATACCTTAAAGGGATATTGAGTTTTCTGGGGGGCTTATTTTAGGAGTTGTACTATCAGGCTGCAACCTTCTAATGGTTCTACTGCTCCTTCTGGATTGTGTGGAAAGCTGTGAAATTAATTGAAATTAACCTTCCCGAGGGCAGCATGGAGGAATCCTCTCGAGGTTTAGATGTTGCACATTCAGATGCTGTTCTGGCAGTCTCTGAAGAATGCAATTTCTCCCACCTGCACTGAGGAGCTCCAAGACCTCCAACACATCTTGTCCTGTTGCTGGCTTTTTTAAAATAAATGACTCTGAAATCCCATGACACCCACGTTTGCTTTGTATGCCTTTCTCCCACCAACTGAAATTCACTAAAGCAGATGCACCATTGCTCACTGGGAATTTAATCTCTTTGCATGTGACTGGGTACACCTGTAAGTCTCCTGTCTTTGTGGTGCCGTGTTCTCAGGTTTCTCACCTTCTACTTTATCTCAGACTTCCTGCCCTGATTTACTGGGCCAGATCCTGCCCCCCCATGTTTATTTTGTGCCAGTCTCTCGGCATGAAGCGGGTGAGAAGGTGGCTGGCAGAGAATTCCCATCCCGTAATAGGAATCCCAAGGTAGCACAGATCAATGTAGTCAGCTCTGTGCCATTCCTCTTGCAGGGCAAGTTCCTGGGGAAAAGGGAGCATATTCCACCAGTACTGTGGCTCCCTCGACCTGTGTGGAATGGGGAGGGAACAAAACCAGCTTCAGCAACAAAGCAGCAAACAGGTTATTCATGGCCCTGCTTATCCTCAGATGAGCCCAGCATTTAGTGGGAGCAGCTGAGAACCCACCCCAGTAACAATGCCAGTCCACAGTAAAGTCATCCTAGGACTAACTCCCCTCTTACCCACACTCATTCCCCAGGTCCCTGCCCCTCTGGGATTCCTGATGGTGAACTCCAGATTCACCCTTGTGTAAATGAGAAAAGAATCAGGAGCATTTCCCAGCCTGATTTGGACAGTGCTTTCAAAGTGGCCTCGTCAGTGTTGTCCGACATCCCTGGTAAATCAGGCCAAAAGGCATCTTTGGGGCCACCCAGCATGCTGGAGACCCAGGTCAACCTCTCCAAAGCCTATGCCCAGGCACAACACCCAATGCGGTGAATCACATGAGCATGTTCTTAATTCGCATTGAAGTCAAAGGGATTCAGGTCCATGCTTATATGCTTTGCTGAATGGTGGCCTGGAGTGGCAAAATGCTGACATTTCAGTAGAATGCACCCAAGGTACAGAGACAACGTGGCACAGAAGCTGCAGTGGAAGCCAGGAGGATTAGGAATAAGATGGATCCTCCTTGTTCAGTGACTCTAGATAGCACCAGGAGTTCAGTTCTCATAGGCCATTGCTAGGGGATGGGAACAACTGAGGAAGTGTCCAGGCCCTTCTTGCTGGATAAGAACGTTTTGCTATTCCTGGCCAAAGTCTCAGTGCAGTGGAGATCAGAAAACTGGGCAGGAGCTTTGCCAGAGGTGGGGCACAGCATATGAAACAGGAAAGGATCTAAACAAGTCAGAGGAAGTGTGCGCTCAATGTGTGGCACTAGTCGAGGGGCAATTAGAGAGCTGAATGTCTCAGGATCAGTGTCTTGGAGTAGACCAGTGATTCCCACCTTTGCAGTAACACAGCAAACTTCAATGAGACAAACAATTCCACGGCACACCCACTTTTTTCAGCTGAATCACTTGCTTATAAACATCACATTTACTTACATTTGCTATGGTTATGGTTGTCCTAGAGAGGTCTGCAACATAGTGAATGCAAGAAACTAAAGAAGGATCAAATGCACTGATGTTTCAAATCCACTAGAAAAAAATACACCTCATTTCAATTTTGCCCTTTGGCCACCTGTGTTTAGAGCATTCATGTTTTAGAATCCAAAGACTGATACCTCGCTTTTAATTTGATAATTAATTTTCCGAGTTTTACTAGCTGTAATTTTGGTTGGCTAGACTATTGCTTAAGATGAAACAATGTTTGTTTTACACTGATTTTCATTACAGCAGACTTGGACAGTTCTCACAGCACACCAGTGCACCGTGGCACACTGGTTGAAAACCACTGGACTAGACAAAGTTACTTAGACCTACAATGGGCCCACACAGGAGTCGGGACACTGCTTAATCGGGGGAAGAGGGTAGGGGATTTGGCAATGGCGAGACCCCATCACACTCTGGCCAGCACAGCTTTTCTGGGAGTAGTAATTCAAATAGGACACTAGATTACTAATTCCTTGGAACAAGCTTTCCCAGGAAGCTGCATTTCTTTCCCTGTTCATCTCCTGGGGTTGCACAGCCATGAGACACCTTTTTTCAAAGGCTATGTCTTCAGAAGACACACTAGCCCCTACTGACCTCACACACAGCTACAACATTGTGTCTGCACAGAAAGAGGACCAATTAACACCATACTGAAATGTTTTTCCTTCTATCTGATTCGTTTTGCCCGTCTCCAGGCTGTTAGGGCCTGTAAGGTCAGGGACAATGTCTTTTGTTTCCTGCTGTGTTGAGCCCATGGTGGTGTTAAACAAATACATAATGGAGAGACCACATAGACGCTGTCAGACATCCTGAACCAACACCACTCTGAAACTTGAATTTTGCATACAGTGCCTGATGCTCCTGCCTTAACCCCAGCTATGGTTGGGAATAAAATTGCAATGATCTGAATGAATGATGCAGACCTTAGCCATAACCTTTCACTCACTGACCTGTGTTGAACTGTGACATTAAAGTATATTCAAATACCAGCATTTAGCTCCACTTGCTCTGATATTGGCAAGTACAAAATGGGGTGGGATTTGAATGACAAACATATTAATTTTTTTGGAGATTTCTCTTCTCTCCATCTTGGCTATATTGATTCTTTAGCACAGCAGTCAATTAACAGCAGTGGTAAAGCCTGCAGCACTTACACCATCCTATGAAGAGGAAGACCCATTTCCTCAGCTTATCTGTGGAGTAAGTCATCACTATTGCAGTGTGTAAATAGCAGCCTTCCACAAACATCCAGAAGAAGTTGGTCACCACAAAATAGTTGTAGATCGTTGTGATACACCGACACCAGGGCTGGAAAGAAATATCCAAGAGCGTGTTATACCACAAGTGGGCTTTTATTTTTTTTTTAAATCGATTCAAAATTAATGTGGTTGGGCAACTGACTAAGTCTTAGATGGTGTAACCTGCAAGCTGAGGAGCTAGAAAAAAGTGTAAAAAGGAAGGAGTTAGTTTCTAATGCTTACTTTATTGACACTGTACGCAAGGAACTACACTTGCATGTAATAAGAGATGGGCTATTTTAATTTCCATCTGTTACTCCCTCCTGTTAGTTGCTTTTCTTGCTATAGTCCTGACATTGGTGGGGAGTTTGACTGGGGCGGTACACCTGTCAAACCATAATGCAGGTGTCCTAAGGCGAGCTCAGAGAGGACAGAAACCTGGCTCCTCAGACACCCAGTCTCATTGCCTTTGAATTCAGACACTGAACTGATCAATGATATCATGTGCCCCTGGAAAGACAATTCTGGAGTAAAGTCACAGTTACAGGAACAAAGAATTTGCCACATTCAAGTTTCTGGTTAGTTAGCCAACAGGCTCTTGCAATGCTTATCCAAACTCCCATAATCTTGTGTCTCAGCCACCCTACCTATTATCTCTCCCTCACGATTAAGAGGTTGACTCTTGCCATGATCAGTCAGTCACACAAGCCTCCATCACCCACTTGTTAAATGTTCAAACACCAGCCTTTGCATTTTCTCCCATATGGCCCATCACACGTGGCTGGGATGCTTCATAAAGCCAACTTATTGATCTTCCTCAAATCCTGTCATAAAATTCTCCTCTGCTATGATGCCTACAAAGAAGTTTGGCAGTGGCTAGGAAACCTTGCCTAGCAAGCTGACCAACATCTCACTCATTAAAAACAATTGGAGTCCTGTGGCACCTTAAAGAGTAACAAATTTCTCTGGGCATCAGTTTTTGTGGGATCCAACCCAGACATCTGATGAAATGGGTTGGAGTCCAAGAAAGTTTATTGTTGAAGAAATTTGTTAGTCTTTAAGGTGCCACAGGGCTCTTGGTGTTGTGGTTTTTTTTTTTTGTACACAGACTAATCCAGGTAATCCTTTGGAACATCTCTCTCATTGTTTCCTTGTTTCAGCCTGACTGTATCTATCTATTGTCTCTTGTCTTATACTTAGACTCTCAGCAATTTTGGTCACTGCTTTTGTTCTTTGTCAGTACAATACACCCAGCACAATGGGGTCCCGGTCCCAGACTAGGGTTCCTAGATCCTGCTGTTGCTGCTGCAAGAAGACGACAATGACACTCCTGAGGAACATAAACCTACCCCAAGCAGAGAATATAATGATGGTGTCTGTTTCTGCAGTATTATACATATAGCGCTGCAAATATTCCTTCCCGACCCATAAATAACCAGCATTTCCTTTGAAGTGTGAGTTTTGTTCACCTATATCTAGTATTCCACTATTTCAGTTTTCACTGATGTTCACAGATTAATTACCATTTTATTTTAATTAAAGTTCAGTTTTTACTGATTTACAACTGTTTATCCATCTACTCAGTATTTTCAGGTACTTATTTTCATTGAACACTAAAGATTGACATGATTTCTGTGTCCTGAGATTGAAGCACATTCACAGTGTAAAACACAGAACACACATGGTGGAGTTCGGGAAATCAAACAACATTAATATCACACTATTACTGGCTCACAGGGAGACATTGCCTGCTGATTTCTTTGTGTCTGTTTAGCATGGTGCTGAATTTAAGGAAGCAATCCTTCATAGATAAAGATACATAATGCCTCATCCACCTGGTTACCTCCTTTAGTGCCGCTCTCCTTCCAGGTTTTGATGGATGAATCTAGGTTCTTCTGGATTCCCCACACAACCAGTCCTACTCTTTTTGAGGCTGGCTTCAAACAACCTCCAAAATAGTATCACTCGCCACACTCCCAGGCATCTCACTCCCTATCTAGCTCTTCTTCCTGGGCTTTCCCTTGTCAGTCATTTGATGCTGTCCCTTTCTCTACGCCCTAGTCTACACTTGCTGCACTTTTCGGCAGCAGTCGACAGGAGATATGCAAGGTACGTGAAATACCTTGTGCATCTCCTGATGACTCACTAATCCATTCCTACATGCTAGGGTAAGCTGTCTGAAAATGCCTTCCAGTCAGTTTATAGAAACTCCAGTTCCAGGTCTGGACCTGCTCTGGTGATATCCAGGGCGATTGGGGGGTTTACATTGAGAGCTCAACCACACCTAGAAGATCATGCTGATGGTGGCAACTTTGCTGTCATCAGTATAGACTTACCCTGAGAAACATGCCTGAAATCCTTCCTCAAACCCACAGTAGCTCCTGTTGTTCTATCTAGTGTCTCCTCTCCCCCTCTGGATTGTCTAGGAGATTGAATCTTTTCTTGGCTCTCTCTCGCTAGCAGGGATAGCATGGAACTACAAGTACACAGACCTCAGAAATTTAGGTAAGATTCTTGCAGATTAGACATAGATAAGGTAAAAAGGTAAACATGAGGCAAAGACACAAATCTATGCCTGAATACCACAGGAAAATCAGTGCTTAGAAATTTCAAAAAAAGTAAAGATGAAAGTGAAGAGGATGCATTGCTCCTCAAGTCCTGGGGTTGTGCTGACAGAATAAAGGAGCAGAATGATAGCAAGAGAAACAAGGGTTATGTCTGCACTAGAGGGCTCAGTTAAATCAACTCAACAAGGTCGACTTAAAGTTGATTTTATTAAGTCGACTTAGAGAGTTCACACTTTTCTAAGTCGACTTTATTAAGTCAACTTTAAGCGGGTCCCATGGCTTAAATCAACTTTCTTAGGTCGACTTAACCTGGCTTAAGTCAACTTAATAAGGTTGACTTAATGCCTGAAGTTGACTTTATGCTCTCTGACACATAGAAACAGTGGAGTTTTCTTCAACTATTGCTAACATGTTTACCAAAGCCAGACATTTACTGGATCCTGATAACCAAAATCTCGTGGAATTGAGCACAAAAGCTGCAGGAGAGACATATGGAGAGAAAACCCAGCAGTTTCTGAAAATCCTTCTCACTGTGGCACACAAGAAAATCAAAAAACATTCGTAAAGCTCAACGCAATGTTAATGGGGAAATGGGAGACAGCCACAGCCCATAATCTGAACCCTGAAGTGTTTGGTGGAGAAGATGTTTGTTTTGGAACGTCTACCAGATCTTGCACCCCTTCCTCAGGTAAATATTGGAGCAGACTATGATGATTATGCCAGAGTGCTTCAGACATTTGCTACTGAAGAAGAAATTTCAAATCTGAAAGGGAAATTTACTACTTCCATGAATTTGCCTAATCTTGACAATGCAAAAAAGAGGAAACAGGATGTGCTGGCTTTTTGGAACAGTCATCAAAATATATTTCCCAGCCTCAGGAAAGTGGCATAATGAACTCTGAGTTTATCCCCTGGATCTATTGATGCAGAGAGCACTTTTTTTGTTTGGTCAAACAATTAATACACAGCTAAAGAATCAGAATGATTGCTTAACAGCTTTGACTCATTGATTTCATTTTCACAAGGCTTTGAGGATTGCCATACAGGTAACACACAAACAAAACAAACTGATGATACCTTTTGGAATGACTTTTCTTCAGTAGCTTTCAAAGTGGTTACAGAGGGGGGTAGCATCACTATGCCATTTTACAGGTGGGAAAACTGAGGAAATAGTAGCCCTGACCTTAGGTTTTCAGGTTTTTAGTTTCTTTGTTACTGTGATTTACAATATAATCACCAAAGGAAATGAAGCAGTGTATATCTCTTTAGTAACAGAGATCATGCATTTAAAGTGTGTGTTTGCACTCTCTCTAAAAAACCAGGAATATAACTAAAGTTACTAATATTTTTATTGCAGGGATACAAGAATTATCCATAGCTTTAGTTTCATCCTGATTTTTTTTTAAAACATAGCTCTATGGAATTCTTCCTTTCTAGAGGTCAGTGGTCTTTTTTATTTCTTTTTTGTTTGTGTGTTTGACCAGAGAAATAGCTTGAATGACTACCATAGGCTAACATTTGAAAAGGCCCCTGATATAGGTGCTCAATTCACATGAGAGCTAAGGAGTAATGAGTGTCCAAATCTCCTAACAGATTTTAAAATCAAAGGCATAAGGCTCAGATATTCAGCAAGCGTATTGAGGCATAGCACTACACAGGGCTGGATTATTGCAGGGGCTCTAAGGGCTTAAGTCCTGGGCCCAGGCCAAAAGGGGGGCCCCAGGCTCCAGCCCTTAAAACCCCTGTGACAGTCCAGTGCCCCCCACCCCGCTCAGCACTGAGAGCACGCCTGCTCTGCCAATTGTGTGGGGAGCAGAGGGGGAACAGGACCTTGGAGCCAGAGGCCAGGAACTGCGCTCCCTTATGCCCAGCCCCTGGATCGGCTAGTCTGCCCCTAGGGATGAGGTGGGGCGGACCAGTGCCTGCTTTCTCTGTCTGAGCGCAGGGCCCGTTGGCACGGCTGTGGCCTCTTCTCCGGCCCGGTGCAGACCTTCCAGGGCCCATCATCCTGGGGTGCTGCACTAGGGGCCACTGCACAGCGCATCACACCCCTCCCTGGCAAACTGGCTGAAGCGGGATCGGGGCAGGAGCGCCCTATGGCCCCAGGACCCTCCATTGATGGGGGGCAGGATCCTAGCCCCTGTGGTGCCCCTATGGGCCCCAGATGGGGTGCAGGGTATGATGGGAGGCAGCCTGGGGTCCCTGGACTGGTTAATCTGGCTCTGGCATCACCAGTGTAAATGGAATGACATTCATTTAAAGCAGCTGAGGCTCCAGATCATAGGTTGTAGGTATTTTATGACTTCTTTTCCCCTACTACACGCGGGGGTGGAATCTGTTGAATATTTCTTGGGCTTTATCGCACAGGTCTCTTCAGTCCATTCAGGATGTCCAGGAGTTTTATCATGGTTACTATTTAATGTTGCATTGGGATGAAAGTGACTGCCATGAAAGGAATCCCATTCCAAATGGATTACTGAACTGAGGGCTTTCCCAAGCCAGCTGAGAGACCTGGCCAAGAATAGCAGTGTAAATTATTGCGGGGTTCTTGCATTGCGATGGCTGTCAGGTGAGTGGAAGTGGAACATCTTATGAGTGAAGCAATTACAAATATATATACAAGGCCTGAGCCAGCAATTATTATTCACACTAGTAGCTGAATTCAGTGGGACTACTTAGACAAGTGAGGAATAAAGCGAAAGAAAATGCTACACAATCACAGCCATGTACTGAACATCTCAGAACCAGCACCTTGGGAAAGCATTAGGGTTTAGTTTTTTCAAAGTGCTAAAGGGAATTAGGAGCATGAATCCTATTAAAGGCTTCTGCTGCTTTCATATTAGGACATAGGAGACCTGGATTATTTTCCTGGCTCTGCCACTGCTGTACTGTGTGACTGTGGGCAGGTCACTTCACATCTCTGTGTCTCAGTTTCCCTATCTATTAAA
This sequence comes from Podocnemis expansa, assembly GCA_007922195.1. Taxonomy (NCBI): domain Eukaryota; kingdom Metazoa; phylum Chordata; order Testudines; family Podocnemididae; genus Podocnemis; species Podocnemis expansa. The sequence continues at coordinate 69,995,323 of ML681964.1, forward strand.
TGGGGAAAATGATACTGATCTCCTTTATAAAAAACAAGGAGCCCTGTGGCACTTAAAGAGTAACAAATTTATTTATCACATGAGCTTTCATGGGAGAAAATCCTACTTTGTCAACTCTTTGAAAGATCTTCAAAGAATCTGAATTTGTTAGTCTTTAAGTGTCACAGGGCTCCTTGCTTGCTGTACTTCTCAAAGTTAGTCATGACAGGAGGATCATACCTTGAATGACCAAACTGATAAGTGTTGCATAACATAAGGACAGGACAATGTCTGAATTTAATGCAGATTTTGCATGAAGCAGAGAATCAGATAACTCACTAAAGACACAACAGTAAATACAAGACCACTTTACTCATTAGAAGGATCAGTGCTTTGATATAATGGGATAGACGGATAAGCACATGAAATAGTGCTCTCCATCTGTTTTCAATGCATTAGATGGTACTACATTGTTTTAGATCATAATGAATGACATGAAAGTACTGAATATGCAAGGTAACCAAAAATCAACATTTTTTGTTACTTTCTTCCTCTCTCTATATTCTCTTTATAGTTTATTTATATCTCTAGTCTTTTATGTATCTCCTTATATCTCTATATATGCTACACCTCAGCTTATGAATATTCAGTAGAGTGGAATGACATGAATATTTATCTAATCAACACACATTTGATTAGGCACTCAATCTTTTTAAAGTTATGTTAAGGGCTCAGTGAGCATATGGCTAGTATCCTTTGCAGCATTTTCATACAGCTAAATAAATAATTCAGGATGCAATCCATGACATGACGAGCAGATCCCGTAGCCACATCACATACCTCATTGCTCTCATGTATGTTATGATCAATCATCTGAAGCAGAAACCACATCACATTCCTCAGAATGAACGTGGTTATCAGGTTCCAGTGGATGATGTTTCGCAGACATCTGATGCTCCTGGGGGGAGAAAAAAATGAGAAATTAAACAAGGCCCCTCACTAATTTTTCCTGTCTGTGGCATGTATCAGCAGTACAGTATATTAATCTTGCCTTGGCGAGGGGGACAGACTAGATGACATCTTGCAATCCCCTCCAGCACAAACAATTCTAGGATGCTGTGGCCTTGTCTTCACTGAAGGCAACAAACATGTTGCTGTCAGATTGATCTTCCTGATCGACCCCCTCAGCCACAGGGCTCAGAGGGTGGGGAAGATGCCCTCAGCCGCAGGGCTTAGGGAGCAGGAAAGCCTCCACCACCCATGGGTTCCCAGTAAAGAATCACAGCCCGTTACTGGGGCTCCAAGCAGGAACCCCTGGCCGATGGCAGAGAAGTGCTGCTGTCAGACTCTCAGCGGGAGCTCCTACCACCCCTGGGCTGAGAGCAGCAAGCCATGCCACCATGCGCTCACAGCTGGAGCCCTCCTCCAGTTGGACTCAGAGCGGGAGCTTGCACATTAAGAACTGACTGTGGGACTGAGGGCAGGATGCCGGGCAGTTAGCCGCCAGGGGCTGACAGAGAAAAGTGCCATCCCCAGCCACCAGGGGCCGACAAAAGGAGTCGCTCCACCAGCCAACCATTTCCGCAGCGACACCTTTCCTGTTCCCATTCATTGTCACACGTCTTCATGACAAGTGGCTGTGCAGTGTTTATTCAACTGGCGAGTTTCACATTTTTTTCCTATCAATCTATGGAGAAATACGCATCAGCACTTATTGCCAAAGATGCCCTTGCTCCAAATGGGAAGCCAGGAGCTGAAATGGCTAAAGTTGGCACAGAGAAAACTACGTGCAGAAGAAAATATGATAAAGCCTATTTGGATTTTGATTTCACTTCCATTACAATTAACGGTGAAGTTAGGCCTCAATGTGTACCATGTGCAGTAACTTTAGTAAACGAGAGCCTGAAGCCAATGAAATTAAGACACCATTTAGAAAGTAAACATGGTGATCTGGTAGGAGAGAACACAGGTTTTTTTCACATGAACGCAGCAAGAAATTTTGTGGTCTTCACCTCCACCTGCACTTTAAAAGCATCATATCAAATTGCATATCACACTGCCAAAAACAAAGACCTTTCCACAACTGGGGAAAAACCTCCCAATTGCAACTGACATTTGCAGGGCAATGGAAGAGAAGTTAAAAATGATCTCTGTCAGAAACCACAGTTAGCCTCTGAATCTTTGACATGTCAGAAAATAGCAAGACACAGCTGATCTCTCAATTGCAATTCAGTTTATTTGTAATCCAGTTGGATGAAAGAACAGATTTATCAAAAGACGCACATTTAACGGCTGACATTCAGTACTGTCATGGACTATCTATATTGGAAGATTTCTTGTTCTGCAAGCCATTTAAGATGCGGGCAACTGAATCTGAGTTTAACATTTTAAACAACTTCTGAACTTCTCACAAGTTGAAGTGGAAGCCTGGGTTAGAGTCTGCATGGTTGGAGCTCCTTCTATCTCTGGAGTTAGTAAAGGCTTGAAAGCCAAAGTGTTTGAAATTGCTCCATGTGGATACCTTGTACGACACACTGCAAAGCCCCTGCAACTCACAGCATGGATTGGGAACTTACAGATGTTTTGAATTCTGCTATTAAAATCACAAACTTTAAAATGAAGGCACAAAGATACGTCTCTTTGTAATACTTGATGTCAAAATGGGAGCGGAGCACAATGCTTCGTTGTTTTCACATGAAAGGCATGTGGCTATCCAGAGGGAAATTGTTGCAACCCTGTTTATGAACTGAGAAATGAAGTTTGACTTTTTCTATTGGATTTCATTTTCAACAATATAGATGTACTGCATGATCCCCACTGCCTTGTGCTTTCGCTTTAACTCGTTGATGTTTTTGACAAACTGAATTCTTTAAATGTTTCATTGCAAGGAATGGAAAGTACTAGTTTTGATCTACACAGCAAGATACTGGCATTCAAGAGAAAGCTAGCTCTCTGGAAAACAAAAACCAAGATGGGTTTAAGCATTCCAGTCCCGTTACTAACTGGCACTATCAAAGAAACAGAATCTGAACTTCTGAGTGGTGTGGAGCCAATTAAGAATCATTTAACTTCTCTCAGGTCTGAACAAATATTTTCCAGAAGGAAATGCACCTTTGAATGATTCAATTATCCAACCTTTTGTAGCTGAGGCAGTGAGCTTGCTCCATCTGTAAGCTGACATTCAGGAGAAACTGACTGAACTTCAGAGTGATGGGACACTAAAAATTTAATTAAAAAAAATCTGGGGAATTTTTGGTTGAGAGTTGGCTCAGAATATCCAGTTTTGACAAAGTGTGCAATCAAAGCTCTTTTGCAGTTTGGTTCATCTTATTTGTGTGAGATCAGATTCTCTGCATTGACCATGCTAAAGACAAAGTACCATTTGAGACTGGAAGTGGAGGACAAACTCAGAGCGTTGGATTCAAAAAAATCTCCCCCACAAATTGATAAACTGTCTACAGAGAAACAGACACAGCTTTCACACTAAATCTGTGTGTGTGAAACTTCCCGGGGTAGGCAATTTAATTAAAGTTCTAAGATCTCTCTTAGGTTACGAGTGGGCTATTATGCATACTTTTCAATGTGTCTATTTTTGTTTGGGTTGCGGGGTGTGACAAAAATTTTAACTCAAAGCAGGTGACTCAGTTAAAAAGTGTTTGAGAACCACAGTTAGATGTTGCACGTGTGTGCACAAGGATTTGCAACAGCTGGCTTTTATGAGACTTTGCCTTAGTCTACACTCGCACTGGTTTTCAGTGGCAGTTGACCAGCATTTACGCAAGGCATGTGAAATATCTTGTGTAAATGCCAGCTAGCTGATGGGACACACTTGAGAAAGCCAACCGCAAATGCCTTGCGGTCAGCTTTCCTGTACACCTCCTGGCCCCCAGGACTTACAAAGTCAACATGCAGGAGCACAGCAGCAAGTTCAGATTTGTTTATAAGTGGTCCTGGAATGCCAGGCTGATGGCAGCAGTTTCGCCACCATCGGTATAGACATACCCGAATAATGCAGGTTTTTGGCAAGCTGTGTTGCGCAGTCACATTTTGCAGGAGTCCATCATGTTTAGCATCTTTACAGAACCCACTGTATCTTTTGAGTGAGAAAGATTTTTAAAAGCAGTGCAGATATAAATATATTTTCAAGTATATTTATGGATGGACATGAGTTTAGTCACCGAATATTTATATTCCAATTATGCCTTTATGGAGATGTGACATTTATGTCCCCAGAGGCTCAGAAACACTGGTATTTTAAAATATCCAAATACTGTTCAAGTAAAAGTCACAGTGCAACATGCATAGCCAGGGGCAAAAAATGATGAGAAAAGACAGTGATGAATTAGTACGAGGTAGCGAGGAAACAGAGGAATAAACATATTGTTTAGAGACAGTAAGGCAGAACAATAGAAAATTAATGAAGTGAAGTCAAACACAGGAACGCAAAGGGATTTCTGTTCCCAGACACAAGCAACAACGCTTTTGTTTTCACTGCAACTGAATATGATTGCAGCTGACAGTACGGTAACACTCGGCTGGTACAAATGAGTGAAGGGCCCCAGTATGCTACGCGTGGTACACAGACATGAGAGAAAACCTTTGCCCAGCCTATTGCTAGCCACCATGCGTGCCTGGCTAACAGGGAGCAACACATGCCTTACTGCAGCACAGAGATCCCAGCATCTCTTTAAAGACTAACATTTACTCATCGCAAGAGCTTTTGTGGGAGAAAATGTGATAAATAAATTTTTTAGTCTTTAAAAGTGTCACAGGACCATTTGTGTTTTGCTGAACTAGAGTAACATGGCTACCCCTCTGGAACTTGTTTTTGTAGGAACTTAGGGTGAAATTCATCCTTTTTCAAATGGCTAGCACTACCCTTACTGGAACTTATGAGAGAATTTATAGCCCTTGTATTGGACCTTGGCACGTGCAACGATTTCTGCTGTAAGATCTGTGGCCCTACCTGGCACATCCAAAGATTTCTTCTCATGAAGTTAGCAAGACTAAGACCACCTCCCTGGATTTCTGGCTGATGGGCTAATGAAGCTCCTGTGATAATGGGACTAATTCTCTTCTCCTTTACTTAGTCAATTTGGAAGTCAATCCCTGAAAACCACCCCTCAAGTTGCATAGCATTAAGTTGATGGGAAGCCATTTTCCATTGACACAGCACACCCTCAAGACACTGCATTAGGCTGTTGAAGGGAAATAACCAAGTTAGTTTAAGTAATTTGCACATCTCCCTTTGACTGCTGCTGAAATTCCCCCTCAGTGTAGCCCATGTCACAGACTAAGTACAACTGTACAGCAAAAAGGATCACATTAATCAACCCAAAGCCTGGAAAATCAGGAACGTCCTTCCCATGACTTGGAGAGAAGTGGTGGGCTTGACTCTTGGGGCATCTTTCTGATTATTCATACTTCAATAGCGCCCAAAGACCCCAATAAGGGTGCAGAGCCCTTGGTGCTAGGAGCGTACAAACACACAAGAACATATGGTCGCTGCTCAAAAAAAAGGCCCCAATCCTGCAACTGGATCTGAGTGGTGGACCTAGATCTGAGTGGATGCATTTATGCTGAAATTGGCTGATGTCAATGAGTCTACATGCACAAACAGAAACTAAATAGACAAGACAGGGAAGACAAGGAGGCTACATGCAGGTGAAGTGAGCAGGGTGAGAGCAGGCTTATATAGGAACTGCTGGACTGGATCCTACCCGAGGTCCATCTAGCCCAGTATCCTGTCTCACAGAGGCCTGATTTTTCAAAAGAAGGTCTAAGAAACATTACACTAGGCAGATGTAGGATACACTGCCCTCCATGTTAGGCCTCTGCATGGTCTAGAAATTGACTTAAGCCCTGAAGCAGGATGTGTAGCCCAAGGAATATTTGCACAGCAAGATGGTGCACGTGTAGTCAGCGAGAGCAAGTAACACTAGCAGGGATTACAGAGCAGAGCACGTGATCCAAACCCAGCATGGAGTGAGAGTTGCACTGAAGCTCCTGCAATATATTGCTATGCATGCTAGCTGGACTCAAGTTAGCTCGGACAGGAACATGCCTATAAATGCCAAGTGACTGAGGTGAAAGCAGGTACATGTCTCATTCCTGTCCAATAACTGTATATTATTTCCTTCTGTGTTAAAATACTATTTACTTCCATTAAAAATTCCAATTGTTTTTTGTGCTCCCAACCAGCTTCCTTCTTTTCAGTCTGTATTATACATATTTTCTTTTGTGTAAAGAGTGCTTTGCCTAGAATTCCTTTTTTCAGGGGCTGCAAAACTCTGACTGCAAATAAATGCAAACATAATGCACTCAGCGTTATTCCAGTCCAAGTTCAAGGCAGGTACGTGGCAGAATATGTGACTGGGTGGTCAAAAGCCAATCAGACATTTAAGACACCTAATTGATCTAAATTTTATGGAGAAAAAGTGAAACTGGGGTGGCAAACCGCTGTGCTTTGGCATACCCTGTCGAGTGGGCATGAATGGGGCAAAATGACTGTATTGTTTCTGTACATGGTTATCCAGTGGCCATTGAAGTCACTGTGGAAACTCCCATTAAGTTCAATGGCTCAGACCCCTTAAAAGGATTTATATAATAATATTTGTATCACAAAAGTACCCTTTTAACTCATTCCAGGTTCCTTCCACCATTGTACTCATACATTTGTACCCAGGCAAGGCCCACGGAGCCCTGATTTTCAAATGAGTGCGATTCAGTGAGTAGACACGTAATTAAAATTAGCAATCATACTAATGTGTTGATGATGTAGAAAGCTAGCTGAATTAGTAAAATCATCTGCATGGAATTAATTGAAAACAATGACTTTGCTGAAGGCGCCTGGTGGCCTCCTATTAATTCATGTACCATTCCATTAATAATGATGTCCAATTAAAGCATCTGTTGAAATGTCTGCCATGAAAAATTTGGCAGGCGAAACCGCACAGAGCTTTGCTGGACTTTCTCGTTCACTGACTGTTATAAGATGCTAGGGAAAATTACAGACACTATTTAAAAAGCCACTTCACAGATGGAACTCTGACCTCTTTGGCTTTTTCTACGATATGCAAAGCTGATGGGCAAACCATAAATGGCTCAGTTTGAAAGGCTGCCTTTAATCCATCCCTTTCCCAGGCTCAGCACCTGCTTTGCCCACTACTTTCTTAGCCTGTGTCCAAGCATCCTGACCTAGGGAACACTGGGGATTCCCCAGGGAACAAAAGTTCTGATCAGTCTGTTTATCCTAGCGGCTCTAGCAGCTCACAGATGGGGAAAGCATCTGGGTTGTTTGAAAAGAAAATGGTCGTATTGGTAGCAGTTGTCTAGGAGAAAAGAAATATTCCCATAGGTAAGGTTAGGGAGCCAAGGGAAGCACTGCGGGTGTTCAGTCTGGACACTATTTATTTCAGGAGAATAATGGGCCAGTTACTGAAGTTAATGTACAGGTGGAAGGAAGAGCGAGCCAGTTAAATCAAGAGGAAGTACATAAAAATAGAGCCTAATAATAAACAAAGCTCAGGCTGAGTTGAGACAGCCATATGGGCTAGGGTTTACCATACTTCCTATTTACAGTATTTTAAACCATTCCTTGTGAACCAATTGCAGGCAGCCAAGCTATATTGACTTTTCAGAAGCTTACACTGGTCCTTAATGACTACATATGGAGGTTGTGCTTTGTTTTGCAGTTGATGCGTTGAGAAGCAAATGCTATTAGTATGAGTCTGGAACTGGTGGAATAAACAAGGCAACACAAAAGAGAACAGTAACACTGGACTGCTGCAAATGCTCATCATTAGCAACAGTACAGAGCACTGCAGGGCTGGGTGGCACTGTACATAGGGGTACCGCTGTGAGTAAGGGATGATGTGAAACTGTCACCACGCTGGGTGAAACTTGTGAAACACACCAAAGGGGCAGCTAGTTTCTTCCCTACCTTCTTCCTGCCCTGGAGGACAAAAGGCACAGTGGAACATGTGTATATAGGAGAATCATAGAATTGGAAGGGACCATGAGGTGCCATCAAGTCCAGTCCCCTGCCCTCATGGCAGGACCAAGGACCCTCTTAAACCATCCCTGACAGGTGTATGTCCAACCTGCTCTTCAAAACTTCCCGTGATGGAGATACCACAACCTGCCTAGGCAACTTATTCCAGTGGTTAATCACCCCGACAGTTAGGATTTTTTTCCTAATGTCCAACCTAAACCTTCCTTGCTATAATTTAAGTCCATTGCTTCTTGACCTATCATTGGCCATTAAGGAGAATATTTTTTGCTCCCTACTTCTCATAACAACCTTTTACATACTTGAAAACTGTTACCAGGTACCTTCTTAGTCTCCTCTTTTCCAAATTAAACAAACCCAATCTTCTCTCATAAGTTAAGTGTTCCAGACCTTTACTTATTTTTACTTTCTCCACTTTGTCCACATCTTTCCTGAACTGAGGCACCCAGAACTGAACACAATACTCCGGTTGAGGCCAAATCATTGCAGAGAAGAGCAGAAGAATTACTTCTCATGTCTTACTTAGAATATTCCTGTTAATACATCCCAAAATGGTGTTTGCTTCTTTTTTTTTTTTTCTTTTTTTGCAACAATGTCATACTGGTAACTCATACATAGCTTGTGGTCCACTAGAACATCAAGCTCTGTTTGCACAGTACATCCTCCTAGGCAGTCGTTTCCCATTTTGTATGTATGCAACTGATTGTTCCTGCCAAATGGAGGACTTCAATTTGCTGTTATTAAACTTCATTCTATTTACTTCAGACCACTTCTCCAGTTTGTCCAAGTCATTCTGAATTGTGATCCTACCCTCCAAAGCACTTGCACACCCTCCCAGCTTGGTATAATCCGCTAATTTTATAAGTGTACTCTTTTCACCAGTGGTCTCCAACCTTTCACCAGCTGATGTTGCAATGCTCGCAGGTTTCAATGGCAACTGCCCTTCAAAGGTAGATTGCAAGCTACTTGTCGAGGACCACTGCTCTATCCCATTATGGTGCTATACCGGCATTAAATTATGCCATCCACTCACCAGTTCAGCTAGAGTGTCTGGCATATTGCGACGGGGAAAGAGGGCAAATGTTCACTCATTTTCCAATCCCCTTGGCCACTTGCTGCACCATAGGCGCTGTTGGGAAGCAGGAGCACAGTGCATCTAGAACCAAGGTGCTCATGTCTGCAAACGGGTAAAGGAGTACTTAGTTTCCCAGAGAAGCGTAAACCTAAATTCCAATCCAGTATACAGCAAATCATGATGCAGTCCGTTTCAATGATCTGATAATCTGAAAGGGTCACAACAAGGACACTGGAGAAGAAAGGCCAAGGAGTAGACAAGAGAAAGTTTAGAGTTGCCAGTAGGCTAATGCAATATTTGTTAGAGTAGTGGGGAGGCAGCGCTGCCTAATAGCTAGGTCCCAAGCTAGGCTCCAGGGACCTGGGTTCTATGCCTGGCTTCACTGTTGGATGAGGATGTGGAAATCACATCACCCCTCTGTGTTTTGGTTTCCCCATTCATAAAATGGGAGTAATGGTCCTTATCATACTTTGAGATGTACTGACAAAAAGTGCTAGATAAGAACTAGGAATTATGCTATGAGTTCTTTCCTTCTGTTTTAGTTTTGCTTGGTTAATTAATCACGAGTGAAAGTCTTACTCTTTCAGGGTTGACAAGTTCCCAAGGGGTAGCTGTGTTAGTCTGGTTCGGGAAAACAAGGAGTCCTGCAACACTTTTAAAGACTAAGACATTTATTTATCACATGAGCTTTCACGTCTGACAAATTGGGATATCTCCCACAAAAACTCATGTGAGAAGTAAATTTGTTAGTTTTTCAAAATGCCACAGGACTCCTTGTTCGTTCTTGTTTCCAGATTGTTTTCTTTAATGGGCGACTCCACTCCTGTGGCAGAGTACAGGGTTAATAAGCCCCTGTTGCCTCTGCCCCTGCCCACCCCAGCAGCCTGGGCTGGAGTGAAATGGGCCAGCAGAGTCCTGGGCAGCAGAGAGGGAACCCGCAGGTGAAGGTGCTGATCAGAGCATGCCAGAGCTGTGCTTAATGAGAAAGGGAATATTTGTCCCCTGTCTGGTGGGTGCATATAAATCAGCTGCTAGAGAGACCACTGAGAAGCATGGCCAGGGAAGAGGTGGAAGCCCTGCTCAGTTTGCTTCCTGGTGAGGAAGGGTGAGTAGCCCCAGCCCAAAGCCTCAGGGCTAAGTGGGCCTGGTTTTGGAGTAGGGTTTGCATCCATAAATTGTAAATAAATGAGCATGGGTGATTGCACACAGTGAAGTCTGTGAGTCCTTTTGTTCTAGAGAGAGACCACTCAGAGGATCCAAGAAGGGACAATCTGTTATAACTCCCCCCCTTTGCATATTCATGAAAAAAAAGAATTAGCATTTTGGATTTTGGCAAATGTAGGAAGCATAACAAGAGAATTAATTACAAAATAGCTTGAATGTTCAGCAAAGCTAAAATATAAAATGAACGCGAAGGACAGAAGAGAAGCTAAAATGGAATTTTAAAAAGGGAAGGCTCTAGGGACTTGATAAAAATACAGGCTCCAGTCCTCTGTACAGGAGAGGAAACGTCTTCACAGCCAGTTGTTCCATGGTACAGTATCTCATAGCTTACGAAATTCTCACATGATGCTGGCTCACTTCATGGTCTGATCACTGATCATTTTCTGGTTTTTCTGATCCCCAGTGTCTCATCTTGTGACTCTGTAATAATCATTCTTAGACTTTTCCAGAATAACTCCTTTACTCCTGATTTTATTTTTCAGGCCTGAAGGTTGGGAGAGAATTGCTGGCAGGAGGGAGGGTGGAGGAAAGAAGGAACAGGAGCAGCTGGCTGGAGGAACGGAGAGACAGAACTGGCACACTGAAGTGTGTTCAGAGGAATGGGTCAGGTGCTAAGGCAGCAAGGACGCCCAAAAGATCGGAGCGCTCACTGAGCCAACTGGCATATGCCATAGGAAGAATCTGTGCCAAAAGCCAGGAGGACATTGAAGAATGGTGAATAATGAGGATGTCAGCAGGCCAGACAGCTGGGGATGGCTATACACTGAGAATTTTCTGTAGGGACTCTAAAGGGTTAAACTGCCATTCAGTTATCCCCAGAGTTTAGGCAAAGTGTGCAACAGTCGGACAGAGGAATACGGCTCCAGCAGCTACGCCCAGGCAGATGGATTTTTATAATGGAAAATTCTAAAATCCTAAGAACATTTACAGTCTCCATCTCAGAAACCAGAGTAGTAATGCGGTACCCGGCTCAGCAAAGCACTTCAGTGTGTGCAGCAGTTTGCTGAACAGAGAAACATTCAAGCAGCTGCTTATGTGGATTGCTGAATCAGGGCCATGCTGTGCTCAAAACGAACTAGTATGGTTGAGAGGGAACCCAGTGGAGTCTATGTTACTACAAAATACCCAACCCACATCCCAGATCTTGGTTTTTAAGCCTGTGAGTTTTAACATGTCAGGGTCATATAGACAGCAAGAACGGATGTACCACATCGGATTTAACTAATCATAGACTTAGAGAACCAGAGAAGATTAGGTTTCGAAGGGTCCTCAAGAGGCCATCAAGTCCCACCCCCTGCTCAAAGCAGGACCAACCCCAACTAAATCATCCAACCAGGGCAGATCTCTAAAGACAGAGATTTCACCACCTCCCTAGGTAACCCATTCCAGTGCTTCACCACCATCCTAGTGAAAATGTTTTCCTTAAAATCCAATTCAGAGCTCTCCCACTGCAACTTTAGACCATTGCTCCTAACTCTGTCATCTGACACCATGGAGGACAGCCTAGATCCATCCTCCCTAGAACCCTTTTTCAGGAAAAGTCTGTTATCAAATCCCACCTCATTCTTCTCTTCTCAAACTTAATAAGTCCAGTTCCCTCGATTTCTCCTTATAAGTCATGTACTTCAGCCCCTTAATCATTCTCATAGTCCTCTGCTGGACTCTTAACAATTTGTCCACATCCTTTTTGTAGTGAGGGGCCCCAAAATGGACACAGTACTCCAGATGTGGTCTTACCAGTACCGAATAGAGGAAAATAATATCTTACACTGTAGTCCAGAGAGTTTTCATTACTAAATTTTTCTAGAAAGCATGATTTACAAAGTTGGACTAGACAAGCTGCAGTGTTGGGAATTCAGAATTACACATTGTACGCAAATGCTGAGGCTTGTTTTGTCCCATGGCTTGCTTAATGCACAGCATTTGAGTGCATGACATGGCGCTGTTTCATCATTCCCTCTGTGTTCTCTGCAGAAGTGGATCATAGACAGTTAATTTGATACTCAAGCGATGATTGCAGAGATTATGTTTTGCTCTTAATAAGTACATCATTATATCACCTCACATTTTTATGAACACACACATCCCAGAAAATTCTTGCGTGTGTCATCCTCTGCCTTATGATTCTACTAAAAATAAAGCAGTTTTAAGGAACTACAGAAGAAAACTGTATAAAATAGTTCTTCAGAGTGATTGCCTCAGCAACCTACGCACTCCCTGGAAAATAAAATTTAAAAAATTCAAACACACTAACATAAATGAATCACCCGAAGGAAACAAGCAATTAATGCCCTAAGTGGATTTTCTTTTTACCCCATAAATGGAGACGAGCCAGAGATGCTATGGAATCCAGTAAGGACTTTGCAGTTGCTCTTGATTTTGTGTCAAAGACATCCAGATGTCCTAGTGGTGGGCAGCAAGACAAATCCTTAATATTAAATCAGATAAACTAGAACACTATGTGCGGACATACACTGAGTATCTACATTTAAACTGAACTCAATGAGAGCTGTATTTTCTGGGGAAAAACTAACAGGACTTTTCTATTTCAGCGTCTAGTTTTGGGACCCATGTTTGAAATCTTCACTCTGGTTACTCTTTTCACAAATGCCTTATATCAGTGGCTTTTGTAAAGCAAACTGTCTTCATGGGTCCTGATTTACACTTATCACTATCACAGTAAAAGCTGAAATTTTGACTTTGTCTATGATAGAGAAATATTGCAAAAACATTCCCAGCATTACCGCCTAGTTTAGCTCCATGGATGTCGGCAACAGAGTGAGGACTAGCGTAGATGGCCTCTAGCATTTTAAATAATGTGTCATCTAATCCTGCACAGAGCAAACAGCTTCAGGATGATGCTTACAGGCTGGCTCTCCTGGCTACATTAAGCTCCTCGTGTTGCTAACATCAGTAAAACTGAACCAGCATTAGCAATAATAGGAAAGTTTAGAAAAATCTCATTGTTTGAAACTGGACTTATAAAACCTTGTAGTCCATTAACACCATCCTGCTCGAATATATTATTAATGATTTGTGCTGTTGTGGGACCAAGATGTCCCAACTCTAATTGGAACCCCAGTTTGCTACGTACTACACACGATACAAGGCAGCTGCTGCCCTGAGGAACTTACAGTTTAGATGGACAAGACCAGGCATGGCCAAAGTGTGGCTCAGGAGCCATATGCGGCTCTTGAATGAAAAATAAGAACATCAGCAAATCAGTTTAGGAAAGCAGCCCCAGCCTGGGAGTTCAGGAGAGGGTTGGGACGGTGGGGTGGCATGCAGCATGGTCGGGGATGGCAGGAGAAGTGCAGCATGATTGGGGGTTTAAAAAACTTGCCACTAGCCTGCAGTCTTCTACACTGAGCAGCAGCTACGTTTTTACTGTATAGGGCTAATTTCTGTGGTAACCTTAAGTAATTATTAGAAACTGACATTAGTAGGATCAACATTTGTCCTTTTTCTACGATAAAATTAAAGCGTGCAATGAATTTTAAACTTAGTGGTTTTGGAGTAGGTAAACGTATATGGTTATATGCCTCGGTGCGACTCTCAAATGTTTAATAATCAACTTGTGTGGCTCTTGAGTTCCATAAGTTTGGCCACCCCTGGACAAGACGAACAATGAATGGGAGCAGAAAGAGGAAGACAAAGTGACATGTCCAAGGTCACAGAGTGGCTATGTGGCAGAGCAAATACTAACACTAAAGTCTTCCAGATCACTAGACCAGCTTACATCTTACATACTATATGAGCTTCCACTCTAATGTTCCCTCACAAAAGAGTGTATAACTATGCCGCTCTCGTATCTAATTAGGTAGCCTTTCTTTGCAGAGCATCATTAATCTTTCCTTCAGTCTTGTAGCAAGAGGGGAGCATTCAACACAAACTACAGAATGGACTGTGCAGAATTCTGAATTCCTAAACCTACAGTTTGAGCGTTCAGCCTCCGTCTGTCCCCCAGCATCTTTTGAACATTTGTCTTGGCACCGCCAGCTTTTGCAACAGACTCTCAAATATGCCACTTGCTTAAGTTACTATTAAAGAATATCTCCATTTTTCATGCCCTGCTGTGATAACTGGCAGACAGAAGTGGATTAAATGAGCTTAGAGAGAGAGGGAAATAATGTACACACCTGCTACGTTGCATTCATCATAGGTAGCTGCTCTTTTTCCTTGCCAGGGTGAGTGCCACTGAACAGAAAGACACATCCAGATGCATAAAACGTCTGGGCCAGTATTGCTATGATCGCATCAAATGCCATTTACTTTTAAGTTTCAGTCAGTACTAATTGTGCAATGTCTCCATGTATTTGGAAAATTCTTCAGTGTTAGCCATTGCAATGTCCTAGTACTACATGTTGTTAAGCTATCATTTCAAGGCTGCTCTACCTTGCCCTTGACTGGTTTCTATATGTCACTTAATCATCGTCTTTCATCCTTCTCATCAAAACTGCAGAAGTCCCCTCATTGGGTTTCAGAGCCCAGGCTTCAAGCTGAGCAGAAAGGCCACATTGTGATTTTTATTATCACAGTCCCAGCCTCACAACCCCAAGCAACTGACCCTGGCCAGCTGCAGCCAAGCCATGGGTCTTTATTTGAACACAGACATACCTGTAGACGCTTAGAGTTGACTGAAGAATGGCAAGTATCTCTCATGAAAAATATTTGAATAATTGTGCAAAAATAAAAAAGGTAAAAATACCTTTGAAAATAGAAAAAAAATGAGACCAGCTCCACACATGCTTAAAGTGGTTTATTTCATCCACTGGATAGCCTTGCTAAACTTGCACCATCTAGGTAAAATTCTGCTTGCTGAGATGTGTAACTTTTTCATGAGACAAGCAGAAGTCCAGCCTGCCCTCTACATTAAGGTTGGTCTCCAAAAGATTTTTGATCCTGGGCTAATAAATTCTCATGATAATGTTGCAGGACTGAACATATTCAGCAACGAGCCCATTAAGACTTCCCTCCCTTTCATATGAAAATCTGTAGCCTGACTCTTTCAAATATGAGCTCTCATTTTCCCTTTTCCATGCAGCATTCTTAGACTCCACAGATTTTTACCATCCAAGCTTGGCACAGCAACATTTCAAGCTTTCCCCAGGGCAAAAGTTGCAACACCATCAGTTCCTTGCCTTTGAGAGTCTATGACTTTATTTTAATGACTGTGGTGCACATAAAAGATTTGATACAGGACTGGATTGGATCAGTGTGATGAATTGTCACTGAAAGCTGGCTGGCTGTAGACTTTCACAGCACCCTTGTACTCCAGGAAGGCATGCACTTTACAAGAGCATTAAACTCCATTGTAACACTTGCCAAACCAGGGTGACAAGTGTATCACCACTTGAAGGCAAACACTCTAGGTGCTCACTCTGCAGGGTCCCCAAAATTGCCCAGGCACTTGGCTAAGGTTAAGGGGCCTTAAGCAGAGCTTCTAGGAAAGGGAAGGTTGCAAACATCATGATATGGAGGCTTAAAGATTTACAGCTCCAGGTGAGAAACCGTGGTTCTGGGATGGGTCCTGGGAGCTGGCCAGTGGAGAGTCATGTCTAATGCTTGGGTGTCCTCTCTACTCCTGTCTTTACTCAAGCAAATAGGAGCTAGCAGGTTTCCAAGCCAGGCTCAGTTAGTCTCTCTTATGGTGGCCTCTCTGTACGGCTGCTGCTGCTTCTCCACAAGTTTCACACAGACCTGTACCCAGGTGTAGTGTCCGGCAACCCAGCCTGGCCTGCAAGTAGCTCTACATATGGTTCTTGGCTGGGATGTCCACTTAGTATTTAGGTTCTCTACAGCTTGCCGCATGGTTGCTGTTTCTCTCCAGCTCCTGGCTACTGCTGCTTTCCGGACTGGGCTGCTTCTGGGTTCAGGATCTTTCTCCTTACCTAACCAGGAGGAAAGGGATGTGCAGTGGGTTGGGGGCTGATGGTAGTTGTGGTCCCCTGCCCAGCAGAGCTATCACACCATGGTCCAGGCTGCTCTTGTCCACATATATATGAGCGGAAATTAGGAGTTCTTCCCTTCTGAACAACAATAAATGGACATACCTTAACCAAATTTATTTCTTTTAGCACAAATGGGGCTTTGTAGAGGGACCGCTCTAGTAGAAAAATCCTGCTTTGATGGCTTCTGAACTAGGCTGCAAAAAGGTACAAATTGTATCAGCAGTGGAATGACTTGGAAATCTACTATTGGGGTACAGAATATGCAGCCTTTGAACTGAAATGGTTCAGAGACACCAGACAGTCATAGAATCTTAGGGCTGGAAGGGACCTCATGAGGTCACCTAGTCCAACCCCTGATAAAAATAGGACCACTCTACCAAATCATCTCAGCCAATGTTTTGTCTAACCAGGCCTTAAATGTTTCCAAAGATGGAGATTCCACCTAGGTAACTCATTCCAATGCTTCACCACCCTCTTAGTTAGAAAGCTTTCCTAATATCCAGCCTTGATCGTCCCAGCTGCAGCTTGAACCATTACTCCTTGTTCTGTCCTCTGTTACACCTGAGAACAGCCTAGCTGCCTCCTATTTGGAGCATCCCTTCAAGTAGTTGAAAGTTGCTATCAAATCCCCCCCCCCAGTCTTCTCTTCTGCAGACTAAATAAACCTAGCTTCTTCAGTCCCTCTTTGTACGTCCTTTGCCCCAAACCCCTGATCATTTTTCTTGCCCTCCACTAATTTGTCCACATCCCTTCTGTAGTGAGGAGCCCAAAACTGGACACAGTATTCCAGATGTGGCCTGCCCAGTGATGAATAGAGAGGAATAATCACGTCCTTCAATCTTCTGGCAACACGCCTATTGCTGTAGTCCCAGGTCTGTGTTCTGCTTCTTTCTGTTCTTCCTTTGATCAGGATCCTGTACTCTACCATCTCATGGTCACTGATGCCCAGGTTGCCATCCACTTCTACTTCCCCAATCAATTCTTCTCTGTCTGTGAGCAGCAGGTCAAGAGGTGCAAGGTCCCTAGTTGGTTCCCCCAGCATTTGTACCAGGAAGTTGTCCTCAGTGCTCTCCAAAACTTCTTGGATTGTCTGTGCACTGCTGCATTGCCTTCCCAGCAGATGTCAGGGTAATTGAAGTCCACCATGAGAACCAGGGCCCATGATCTGGAAACTTCTGCTAGTTCTCCATAGAAACCTCATCCACCACCTCTTCTGGTCTAGTGGTCTATAACAGACATCCACCACAACATCACCCTTGTTGCACTTTCCTTTAAACATAACCCAGAGACTTTCAACAGGCTTTTCTCCACTTCCATAGTGGAGCTCCAAGCAGTCATAAATCCTTTTACATACAGCACTACTCCTCCACCTCTTCTTCCCTGCCTACCATTCCTGAACAATTTATCCCCATCCATGGCAGTGGTTCCAGTCATGCAAGCTATCCTACCATATCTGTTATTCCGTTTACATCATTGCTCCTTGTCTGTGCTAGTACTGCTGTTTCTTCCTGCTTGTTTCCCAGGTTCCTTGCATTTGTGTATAGGCACCTAAAATACTGGGCCAACTGCCCTACTTTCCACTGCCAATTGTCTCTCCTGTTGCATCTTCTTCCTTGGATTATATCCCAATGTCCTCCTTCCCTACTTACCTCACGTATTTGGGTTTCATTGGACACCTAAGACACTGATTTTATTTGGCCCCCCCCCCCCCCAATTCTGACTAGACTCTCTTTTATCCCTGCTGTTACAGCCCTGTTTCCCCCCCAACTTCCATCCCTTCCCCCAGGTCTCCCTCACTGTGACTTACCTGGGGGCTTTGGTCACCTTCCTCCTTTAAACCTAGTTCAAAGCCCTCCTCACTAGGTTAGCCAGTCTATGTCAAAATATGTTCTTCCCCTTCCTTGATAGGCGGAGGCCATCTCTTCCTAGCAGTCCTTCCGCCTGGAACAGCACCCCATGGTCAAGGAAGCCAAAGCCATCCTGGTAACACCATCTTTGCAGCCAGGCATTCACCACCAGGATGCATCTGTCTCTGCTCAAGCCCCTACCCTTGACTGGAGGGATTGACGAGAATACCACCTGTGCTCCAAACTCCTTCACCCACGCTCCCAGAGCTCTGTAGTCACTTTTGATCTGCTAAGGGTCACGTCTTGCAGTATCATTAGTGCCCACATGGATGAGTAGCATGGGGTAGTACTCAGAGGGCTGGATAATTCTTGACAATCCCTCCATAACGTCTCAGATACAGGCCCCTGGCAGGGAGCTTATCTTCTGGGATCCTGTCTCAGGGCAACTGATGGGTGCTTCCATCTCCCTCAGAAGAGAGTCCCTGACCACCACTACCCTACATTTCTTTCTGGGTGTGGTGGTTGTGATTTTTCCAGCCTTAGGGGTGCATGGCATCTCCTCTTCCACCACATCCCTCATCTCTAGCACTGCATAATGGTTCTTTATCACCATGGTGCGGGGACTGGGAGTAGGGATGGAGCACTGCCTGCTGCCAAAAGCAACCAGCTGCCAGTGTCCCCCTGTGACAGAGCCATCTGCTCTTTCCCCGGTGGTGTAACGGTAACAGTCCTCCATAGCTGGCAAGTTTCCTTGGCCTTTGATGTCTCTTCATGAATGCTCTCCAGAAATTCCTCACGGGCACGGATGCTTCTGAGCCTAGTCACCTCCTTCTGTAACTCTCCCACGTGCTTCCTGAGAGATTCCACCAGAAGACACCTTTCACCCTGGATAATCCCCCCAGCCCAGTTTTCTTTAAGTAGAAAATGCAGGCCACAATCTTTGCAAATCCATACCAGGATCAGGGTGGAGACATCCATGGTCAGAGTGTCTGTTTGGATACAGGCACAGGTGGAGGAGACAGAAGCAGTGCTGGCAGAAGCAATATGACTCTTCTTAACCACAGCAACCTCTCAGACCCACAAGCTCCCTCTCCGACTCCCCTGTTTGCAGTGCCCTGTTCTTGAGCTCAGGCATGGATGGCTGGTATAACAGGTGGGGGGAAGGCTCAGCTTTCCCACACAGCCATACTCCACACCAAGGCCCTGCCCTTTACTTCTGCCTCCCAGCCCAGGCAGTGCAGGTGGACCCACGCCCAGGTGGGTGCTGCAGCATCAGCTCTTTCTGCCCTTAATGCTTAGCCTCCCCCAAAGTGGGTGGGAAAGGAGGCAAGACCGACCAACCATTCATCATAAACTCAGAATATCTGAGGCCACCTGGCCAGGACTGCCAATGCTGGGGCTGTGAGATACCAAGACTCAGAGCCACATGAGGCCAGAATTCAGGGGTGGTGCCGGTGCCACCCTGCTGCATTTCAGGGTGGTTGGGCCCCTGCCTAGCTGGGGTCCAGGCTGCTCAGGATTTGAGTTGCCAGCTGCAGCTAGGACCAGCTGCTCAGGCCAGCTGGAGTGGAGCTCATCCGCCCTCCTCCATGGTAGGGGGCAGTTTCAGTTGCTGGCAGTGAGGAAGATGTGGGGGGGACCTCAGGCAAAAGGGGTGGGGTCACGATCTAACCTCCCCTAACAGGTTAACCAGCCACCAGTGCAATTGACACCAAACATGACCCCAAAGCACACTGCTGAAGACGAGCATCATGGAGCAAACACACCTGGTCTCCGCAGAGAGAGCCTACTGCTTCTTCTAAATGGCTATGATTCTGCATGAAACGGAGTCAGGCTGGTGGCACCAGGGAATGACGTCCTGCGCCCCGTCCAGAAAAGCTGGTGCTGCCTCAGCCCAGCCCTTGAGGGATGAGATGGTAGTTTAACCTCTTTTCCAGTAAGAGTGTTGGTATCTCTGATAGGGACTTCTGGTCCACTGGGTACCCAACTGACAGCCAACAGACCTAATCCATCCAGGCCAGTGGAGAGCCATCAGGTAGTAATGACTGGGCGTCACTTCTAGCTCCATCTACCTGCCCTGCCAGAGCTGAGGAAAAGCTGACAGATCAGGGCTGAGACACACAGAATGTGGATATTACAGTGTGACCTGATCCTATGACTTACACCTCCTGCATTTATTCCCCCACCCCCCATTCTGAAAGTTTCCCCATCTTCAAAGTGTCTGACAAAGTGGGATTTTCTCCCATGAAAGCTTGTGCAATAAATAAATTTGTTAGTCTTTACGTGCCACGGGACTTCTTGTTTGTTTTACTGAACAAGACTAACACAGCTTCCCTTGGGAACTTGTCAACAGAAGATGGAGCAGCACACCAACATCCTTGGGAGCCTCCCGTCCATGAGAACTGTGATCTGGGATTAGGCATGCTGGGATAAGGAGGGCCACAGAGATAAGGATGTGGTTACTTTATCCTTTGGGGAGGATAGGAGATGAGGAAAACAGCAATATCAGGTTTGGGTCAGGCAGCAGGTTCTACAGCTTTTGGCTGCATTCATTCTGGATTATTTTATGAAAGAATATTCTGAATTCCCCAATTTTTCTTGAATAATCAGTGCCCTTAAAAACCAAAATACAAAAAAGATATAGAAAAAAGTCACTGCTCTTTTACTTGTAGATCTTTTTTCAGGGAAAAGGTGCAAAATGTCCTGAGGGGAAAAAAAAAATCTGGGTCAGGGACAATGGATCAGATCCTCAGATGCTCCAGTAAGAACAGTGTTGCTTAAGCTGATTTCTACCAGTTGAGAATCTGATGCAGTGTTCTTAGGTACTGTAAGTACTAAAGTGAGCCAGATTTGTACTATACAGTGCAGTGGATGATCATTTTAAATCACTTTATAATTAGGTAATCAGTGAATTTATGGCATCCTTCAAGTAGCATATGCTATCAAGATGAACACAGTATAAGAGCCTACGTAGAATAGAGACCACTAAAATATTGCAGTCATTTTTAATATAAAACTCTGGAGTTGACTGCTGGGTTTAAGGCTGGAATTCAAGATTTACAAGACATGAAACTAAGACATAAAACTAATTTAGAAGAGAGGAACTAGGTTACTTCTATATCAGAAGCCAGGCACATTATACATTTATAAAGCATTATCTAATTGTGGCTTCCGTATTTACTTAGACATTTATAAAAGATTCAGCTTCAGAGAGGGAAATGTAGTTAAAATGAATTATTTGCATCTTTTATTAGGTATAAATTAACTACGGTGCCCAGGCACTGGTGAGTGTGATGTATAAACAGTAAGAATAGAGTCTGAAAGATGGAAATGTCAGTTGTATGAGAGGCAAAGCTGCTTCCTTGGCATGATGTTTAATGAAAGAACTTTAGAGGAAGATGATGATCTGATGTTGATAAGTCAGTGACTTTTTGTAGGATGGGCCAAGAGAAGGGTCCTATGTACAAATGACCAAATTCTTCTAATTCATGCCATCTCTATGAAAAACACCTTTCATACCCATCATGTAGTCCACACAAAAAAACCACACAGTACTATGTCTCACAGCTGAAAATAGTCAGTGATTTAAAATTAGCCTGTTAAATTTGCAAATAAATTCAAGCTCTGCACTTTGCCCACATATCTGCACAAAAGACACTATTACAGGACATAATAAAACCAGATACTCCATCAAAAGCTCATTCACCTGCTCATCCACCAATGTGATTTATGCCATCATGCACCAGAAATACTTTTTGCCTTATATATCGGACAAACAGGACAGTCTCTGCACAAAGGAATAAATGGGCACAAATCTGACACCAGAAATCACAACAGTCTAAAACCAGTGGGTCAGCATTTCAATCTTCTTGATTGCTCCGTTGACAATTCATTAATTGCAGTGTTCAGTGAAGTGAATACCAGATCAAAGAGAAGCTGCAGAGCTTGAATTTATTTGCAAATTTGACTGCATTGCTTCAGGGCTTAATAGGGACTTTGGATTATTTTTTTCTCTCATTATAACAGTTGATTGGAATTCATCTTCCTCTCTATGCTGTTTCCCAGTGTTTAAATCTTTACAACTGCTTTGATTTGCTGTTACAGTGTCACCTGTTCCCATGGCTTATGCTTCCCTGCATTTATTCCTCCCATTTTGTATATTCCCCTGTCTTCAAAGCAACTGATGAAGTGGGATTTTCTCCTACAAAAGCTCATTCAATAAATAAATTTGTTAGTCTTTAAGTACCACAGGACTCCTTGGCTAGGTCTACACTACAGGGCTTTATTAAGCCAGCTTAATAAAGTCTACTTTAAGCCATCTTAAAGTAGACTTTATTAAGCCGGCTTAGAGTGGCCACACTCGAAATGCCACACTGGCAGCTGCTAGGTCGCCCTAGGAGTGGTACATTGTGGGTAGCTGGCCCGCAGTGCACCACACCAGAAGTTCCCCACTCTCCCGGCCACTCCTTTACTACAGGAAGGAGTGACCACACCACCCTCTCTACTGTCTGTGGCAACAGGGAGGTCAGGGAGCCTGATGTACCCCAGCAATGTGCCAGCACAGCACTTCACACCCTCCTGCATTGCCCAGACTCCTCCAGCTCTGGACCCGGTGCCACAGGGCAACTGCAAGTGCAGGGGCAGGGCACAGCAGTTTTTAAGATTCATACACCAGGAACCAGCACATAGAGGAAGGTGAAGTCAAATCATCTGTTATAATGGGGAAAAAATCCATAGTCACGATTTAATTCTGCTTTCACACAATCTAATCTAAAAAAAATAGCAACTTTCTTTTTCTTTCTTTCTTTCTTTGTGCTGTTTCCTTGTGATTGAATCTTAATAACTGTTTTGATTTTCTGTTACAGTGCGACCTAATCCTATGTCTTGCAATCCCCTGCGTTTATTTCCTACCATTCTGGAAATTCCCCCATCCTGAAACCATCTGACAAAGTGGGATTTTCTCCCATGAAAGCTCATGCAATAAATAAAGTTGTTAGTCTTAAACAGTGCCACAGGACTCCTTGTTTGTTTTACAACAATATCGGGGGGTTGGGCTGAGAAGGGGATTGAGTATTTTCCTCAGGACTTGAAATTAGGGGGTGTAAGGGGAGAAGTAGGAGGGTGTTGGGGTGCTCACTAAATTGGTGTAACACTGTTACTAGTTGACAACTGGGGGCGTGTTGGGAAATTCAGGGGGGATGTAGGACGGGTGTTAGGGAAATCTCTGGGAGAGACATGGAGGGTCAGGCTGAGAAGGGGAGAGAGAGACACAAGGATGGCCGAGAAGGGGAGAGACACTTGGGGTTGAACTGAGAAGTGGGGGGCAGATGCTGGGTCAGATTGGGGGAAGGAGAGAGATGCGGGGTCGGGCTGAGAAGGGGGGATGCAGGGCTGTGGGGCTGGGGCAAAGATGTGGGGGGGTTTGATGTGTTGCACAAAGCTGGGAATGCTCCCAACTGTGCCGCACCTTCTCTCCAGCCCCCATGCCCGTATTTCACATAGCTAGGAGGCCAATTAAGTCGACTTAAACCAACTCCTGGGCCACATTGGCTTAAGTCAACTTAATAAAGTTGACTTAACCGCTGGCTCAACTTTACAAGTGAGATTTATTAAATTGACTTAAGCAAATGCTTAAGTCAACTTAATAGCTTCTCAGTGTGGCCAGGGCTTTGTCTAAGTTGACTTAAGGGGCTTTAAGTCAACTTAAACCGTAGTGTAGACATACCTCTTGTTTGTTTTACTGAACTAAACTAACATGGCTGCCCCTTTGGAACATATTTAGGTGATCTCCTAAAGATTTCAAGGGGAGCAGGATAATTTGCTAACACCATCTCCATGGATCAGGCTGTTACTCATTAGCTTGCTTGTGACATCTCATTTCCATGCCCCTGAACTATAATTTGCAAGCTGAGCCATTCAAATACCAGCTATCAAGTGTTCTTTGCATTCACAGGTCCTTCGCAGTAACATTGAATCATTCAGTTTTCTTTCCAAACAAACAGGACTTTTCACCTTCAGAGCAGTAGTACATTACTGAAAGACTGTGTACACTACTTAGTGGAAACTATAAACACAGTAAGAAGAATTAGATCCATATTGTTTCTCAAGACCATACACAATCCAGAGGAATGACTAATGTGATATAAAGTCTCATATCCAAAACAAACAAACAAACAAAAAAACCAGAATACAAATAGATTACTCACCGCAAGCACAAAAAAAGCATGAAGGCAACAAGCAGTGCTCCTATAGATATACAGTGCCCCAGGTAGTTTATGATGAGAGCAATCTTGTAATGGAGGGCATACTTCCTCTGGAGGTAAAGAGATAACACAATTAAATCAGCATGGATCTCTAAGCACTGACATTAAGGAACAGTTAATAAGTTTAGGAAACTGTAATTGCTTCTCTTGATTTTAAGATGATTTTATTATACTAACCCAAGGGCTACAGCTTATGGATTAGCCAAGCATATTGTCTGGATGGGAATATGCAGTTCTTCTAACCACAAGGCATAAATATTCAGAGGCATAGCCATATTAGTCTGAGTATAGCAAAAGCAACGAAAGTCCTGTGGCACCTTATAGATTAACAGACTTCTTCAAGCATAAGCTTTCATGGGCTCCAACCCACTTCATCAGATGCATGAGACAAAGTGGGTTGGAGCCCACAAAAGCTTATGTCTGAAGAAATCTGTTAGTCTATAAGGTGCCACAGGACTCTTGTTGCTTTTGCTAATCACAAGGTATCCTTCAGTTTAGAATGTTTTTCCATACACTTCTAGCCAATTGGTATTTTTCTGTGGAATTTCAATAGGATTCAGCATTACCAGGCTTTAAGTCTTCAAACCTTAGAACCAACCACATTGCCGAAGGCCTTGGACACTCTGGAAAGACAAAAGAAGCAAGGAGTCCTGTGACACTTAGGGTATGTCTACACTGTGCGTTTAAGTCGACTTAAGCGCCCTTAAGTCAACTTAAACAAAGCTCTGTCTACATTGCAGGGCAATAAAGTTGACTTTAGCATCAGGTAAAGTAGACTTTATTACTTCTGCTTATAAGGCCAACTTTACAGTTAAGTTGACTTTATTAAGTTGACTTAAGGGAATGTGGACTCACTGAGTCGACATAATAAACTCGACTTAGTGCAGTGGGGCCATTAAGTCGACTTTATAAAGTCGACTTAAGCCAGGGCACCCATGTAAAATCAACTTTATAAAGTCAACTTAATGTAGTGTGGACTCACTAAGTGGACTTAATAAGGTCTACTTAAAGTTGACTTTAAGTAGACTTTATTAAGTCAACTTAATAAAGTCGACTTAGCTTTTACAATGTAGGCATAGCCTTAAAGTCTAACAGATTTATCACATGAGCTTTTGTGAGAGAAAATCCCACTTCATCAGACTTTGAAGATGAAGTGGGATTTTTTCTCATGAAAGCTCATGTGATAAATAAGTCTGTTAATCTTTAAGTGCCACAGGACTCCTTGCTTCTTTTACTGAACCAAACTAATACGGCTGCCCCTTTGGAATCCGAAAGTACAAATGTCTCATAATTCTGACAGAAAATGAGATGGCAAAATTAATTTTCTCTGTTAGCTGTCCAGGTATTTTTTGTTTAGTAGCCAGTGTTAAGGTCAGATTGGTTTCTCTAATATTAACCCTTCAGGTTAGGTTTTCTCATGAAAATAGATGATAAATAATATTCTACGTCATTGATGTGGTGTCCAAACTAAGGACCTGCTCCTTCAAACCCACATTTGAATTCATGAAGAGTTGAAAGCACTTGAATCTGGTGATCATAGCTCAGGACTGGGAACTCCCAAACTCAAAGTCCTCTTTTGACAGTGACTTGCTCTGGGGGCAACCTTCAATGTACATTTCTCCCTGTCACATGGTACTGTCAGAATAAATCAGTTAGGCCCCAGTCTTGCAGACACAAGCTGAGTTTTAAGCACATAAATAAACCTGTGAAAACCAGTGAAATTAGTTTTGTGTTTAACTGATTACTTTTCATAACAAATACATCAAAGACATCAGTTTGTGAGCTGCAGTTAGAGGGAAGAAGCCACATGCTCCATGCAAGTGGGTGGTGGGGATGCAGTATTAAAATGAATACTAGTGCAAGTAGAAAACTAGCAAAGATTCGCCACTGAAAATCTCAAATAAAGAGAACAATTGTCCTTGTTGTCTCATTTTTAATTGAATTTTTACTTTTTTTTAACTAAATGGAAAATCCTCGGTTTGGATTTTTTTCTCCTCCTTTTCTGTAACTTTTTTCCTCACCAGACTTGCCCCCCTGCAAGGCAAAAACCAACATACAAATAATCAAAGAGAGAAATGGAGGAGGAATGTCAGAAAATGAAAAACAATTTTTTTCACTTATCAAAATCCACAGTTCCAGTTTTCTAGGGGAAAAAAAAGCCTCCAGACAAAAAGAAAATTTTTATAAAAAATTCTCATTTCAGTTGAAAATCATTTGTCATCACATAAAAGGTTTCAATCAAGGATTTTTCCATCTACTGAAGTAAATCAATTTCTTCGTGCTGAGCAAGTCTAGCATTGATGTATAGAGACAGTCCTGCTGACATAATTTTCATGATCATATTCTACTTAAGTCTTTGGCACAGAGTGTAATAGGTCATCCTTTGAAAGAACTAAGTTATAAGGGGTTTTTTTATGTGTCTTCAGAAATCCCCTACACTTTCACCCTCACCTGCCCATGTCTGAATAGCCCTTGAGGAAACACAGAAGCAAACTTACCCTGACCTTTATTCTATGCCACCAGAAACCCAAAGGGGAGGAGGGGGGCTCTTCTCATTTGAACTGCATCTAATTCATCAAATGTCAGTTTACCTCAGTCATACAAAACACTTTGACTGGATACAGTACAGTATTTATTTTTTCTTAAATGCCACATGAGTGCTGGGCACTACCTTTTTTCCCCCCTAAAATGCCATGTAAAAATGCTGGCCACTTTCTGGAAAAAATATAATATTTCTGGCTCTCTAGAAGAGGTAATGTTGTAAATTAGATATTACTCATCAAATCTGAGTCAAAACGGTTATTTTAACTTTGCAGATATTGTACAGGGTTACAGTTTTGAAGACAAACGTTCAAAAATAAGAACTCCCTTTTCAAACACCAGCTCTCGAGTGTAATAAGGACCTTTTCTGCTGTTGCTAACATGAGACTCAGTTTCCCCAAGGGAAACATAAACTCCTTAGAGAGAAGCACGGTATTAATGCCTGTACTACACTGGGATGATATGGTCGTAAAGCCACCTACATTCAGCTTGTGCTAAACTTTACATCAGCTGCAGAACTGCAAGAACAGCCCCAGGGCTGCTTAATGCTTCGGTCACATCTACACTGATGGTGGCCAAGTTGCCACAGTCAGATTAATCTTTCTGGATTGACTTAGTGGTCATTTAAGACATGTTAAGTTGATTCAGAAACTGACTTAGTAGAACCATACCCTCAAGTGGCACAGTGCAGTGAAGACTCAGTGCTGAAGGTGAGTTAGGAAGTTGATAAGAGTTATGCAAGCAACTCTTTGTTGCCTATGTGATTCCCGTCAACTAACATCTAATTTTCCCAGCAGTGCAGACAGGGCCTTACATTTTTAATTACTCCCAACATTCCCCCCAGTTAAGGACTTTGGCTGTAGCCAAAGTTCTGCTAATGATAACACATATTAAAGTATGTGCTGCATCCCTCTTCCTTCCCTTCCCAAGGTCTGTCTTGTTCATACAGAGGATAACAACCTACTACTGCTCCAGATAGAGTTACTTCTTCAGATCAACAAAATTAGCAAGGAGTCCTGTGGCACTTACAGACTAACAAATTTATTTATTGCATGACCTTCCATGGGAGACAATCCCCCTATATCAGACACTTTGAAGATGATTCTTTAGTTCAAGCTGTTGAAGTCATTTTGCACTATAGAAGGGGCTGAGGTCAAATCCTGGTGTTGGTTCATGAGGCAGCTCTTAACTCTAACAAGTGGATAAAGAGAGTCACATGGCATGCAGAAACAAGAGTCCCGTGGCAACTTAAAGACTACCAGATGTCTTCAGGCATAAGCTTTCATGGGCTCCAACAAGCCTAATACAGCTTTCCCTCTGGTACGCAGAGTAACCTGGCCATGTCATGTCGGCTATGTCTTCCAGACAGGCACAACTCACACACTAGAATGGGATCTATTGGCTGATGAGAGCCATGCTGCACATGTAGTAACACTGTTTTGAATCAGCCTCTATCAGTTAAATTGAGGCCAAATGCAGGAAAACAAACCCAAGCGGTAGTCCAAATGGTCTCTTTACATCTAGAGTTTAAATAAATGCAAGATTCCTGTCTTCCTTCAAGAGATTCTCCACATCCCAAGTGGGGTTTGATTCCCTAGATTCTCCAAAAATGATAACGCTCAGTGACTCAGCATCTGACTAATCATTGCTCCTTTTAACTAAGCAAATCTCCCAGGCATGAGTTGGATCTCCTTTTCTGCTGGCTGAGTCCCCAGAGAGTTTCTGAGGAAAGGGTGGGTATCTATCACAGCTTCCTCACTGAATACCCTTGCAGGCTTTGCAGAGTGTCTGGCCAGTCTAGCTTTCACCCCATACACTGTACTGAAGTATCATGTCTAGGAACCTGACAATTAGTGCTGACCCTATTAACTGCCTTGGTCTCACAGCACACAAGAGACAAATTCTCTAAAACTCCTTGGAGGGTTGGTTTGAATTGACCTGTGATACAATGGAAAACAATTTTACTTGCTAGGCGCCCAACTGTCTGTGCTAGCTCAAGCCTCATGCATTTTCTCCCAAAATACTACTTTAGGCCTCTGGGTTTGACATCAGATGTACCATTTTGATACATAACAGCATTTGTCGGCTGATGTTATTTCTCCAAATGCAGCTACTTTTTGCTCTTTCTCTTAGCAATGTCAAAACATGGACACCCACCAAGCTTACAAAGAGGAAGGCTTGTCCTGAGCTAAGATACTGCTGCACAATGGTGAGAAACCAGCTGAGCTGTAACCATAAATCAGTTTTTGAGGATGCCCATAATGACGCTTGGTTACACAAACATGCTAGGGTAGGGACACCACTCACCACCCAGTGGGAATGTTGAAGATTAGTGGCCAGAGTATAGAATCATAGAATCCTAGGGTTGGAAGGGACCTCATAGGTCATCTAGTCCAACCCCCTGCCAGAGGCAGGACCACTCCCACTTAAACCATCCCAGTCAGGGTTTTGTCCAGCCGGGCCTTAAACACCTCCAAAGATGGAGACTCCACCACCTCCCTCGGCAGCTCATTCCAAGACTTCACCACTCTCCTGGTAAAAAAGTTTTTCCTAATATCCAGCCTCGACCTCCCTAACCGCAACTTGAGACCATTGCTCCTCGTTCTGTCCTCCGTTACTACCGAGAACAGTCGAGCTCCATCTTCCTTAGAGCATCCCTTCAAGTAGTTGAAGGTTGCTATCAAATCCCCCCTCAATCTTCTCTTCTGCAGACTAAATAAGCCTAATGCTTTCAGTCTTTCCTCATAGGGCTTGTGCTCCAGCCCTTTAATCATTTTGGTTGCCCTCCTCTGAACTCTCTCTAGCATGTCCCTGTCCTTTTTGTAGTGGGGAGCCCAAAACTGGACACAGTATTCTAGATGTGGCCTCACCAGTGCAGAATAGAGGGGAAGGATCACATCCCTTGATCTGCTGGTAATACTTCTTCTGATGCAGCCCAGTATGCCATTGGCCTTTTTGGCAGCAAGAGCACACTGCTGACTCATATCCAGCTTCCCATCCACCATGACCCCCAGGTCCTTTTCTACACTGCTGCTACTTAGCTGAATGTTTCCCAGCCTGTAGCAGTGCATAGGGATTTTTGGTCCCAAATGCAGGATTTTACACTTATCCTTATTGAATCTCATAAGATTTCTAGTGGCCCACTGTTCCAATTTATCTAGGTCTCCCTGAATCCTGTCCTTGCCCTCCAACGTGTCTACTGGTCCTCCCAGCTTGGTGTCATCTGCAAACTTACTGAGAGTGCAGTCTATTCCATCATCCAGATCATTGATGAAAATGTTGAACAGAACCGGCCCCAGGACCGACCCCTGGGGCACACCACTCGTGACCGGTTGCCAGCTAGACATGGAACCATTGATTCCTAGACGCTGAAACCGTTGATCTAGCCAGTTTTCTATCCACCTTATAGTCCACCCATCCAAACCATAATTCCTTAATTTGCCAATGAGAATGCTGTGGGAAACTGTATCAAAAGCCTTGCTAAAATCAAGGTATATCACATCAACGGTGCTTCCCGCATCCAGAAAACCAGTCATCTGCTCATAGAAGGAAATGAGATTGGTGAGGCATGATTTACCCTTGGTAAATCCATGCTGACTGTTCCTGATCACTTTATTTTCCTCTAAGTGTTTGAGGATGGATTCTTTGAGAATCTGCTCCATAATTTTTCCAGGGATTGAGGTGAGGCTGACTGGTCTATAATTCCCCAGATCCTCCTTTTTCTCTTTCTTGAAAATAGGCACTACATTTGCTTTTTTCCAGTCCTCTGGCACCTCCCCCGTTCTCCATGAGTTTTGAAAGATAACGGCTAGCGGTGCGGCTATTTCGTCGGCCAATTCCCTTAGCACCCTTGGATGCAGTTCATCCGGCCCCATGGACTTGTGCACTTGCAGCTTCTTTAAGCAGTCCCTAACCTGACCTTCCATCACCAAGGGCCTGTCTTCTTCTCTCCCATCTGCCACACCCATGGTAGTGGGCTGGGAGCTGACCCCGCCCGTGAAAACTGAAGAAAAAATGCATTGAGCACTTCAGCTTTTTCCTCATCCTCTGTCACAAGGATGCCTGCCCTATTCAGCAAGTGGCCTACACCATCCCTGATCCTCTTCTTGTTATTAACATACTTGTAGAACCCCTTCTTGTTATCTTTTACATCCCTCGCTAGCCGCAACTCCATTTGTCCTTTGGCCTTTCTGATTTTATCCCTGCAGTCCCTAGCAATATCTTTATATGCCTTCTTGGACATCTGACCAAGCTTCCACTTCCTGTAAGCTTCCTTTTTATGTTTAAGCTCAGAGCAGAGTTCTCTGCTAAGCCATTCTGGCTGCCCCACATGTTTGTTCTTTCTCCTAATTGGAATGGCAACTTCCTGTGCCCTTAGCAAAGTTTTTTTAAAATATAACCAACTCTCTTGGACTCCTTTCCCCTTCAGATTAGCTTCCCAAGGGATCCTGCCCATCAGTTCCCTGAGGGAGCCAAAATCTGCTTTTTTGAAGTCCAGGGTTTTTGTTTTGCTTCTTTCCTTCCTTCCTTTAATGAGCATCCCGAACTCAACCATGTCATGGTCACTACTTCCTAGCTTGCCATTTACTTCTACCTCCCTGATCAATTCTTCCCTGTTTGTGAGCAGCAAGTCGAGCAGTGCAAGGCCCCTAGTTGGTTCCTCTAGCATTTGTACTAGAAAGTTGTCCCCAACACTCTCTAAAAATCTCCTGGATTGCCCATGCCCTGCTGTATTGGCCTCCCAGAGATGTCAGGGTAATTGAAGTCCCCCATCAGCACCAGGGCCTGTGATCTAGAAGCTTCCGCTAGTTGTCCATAGAACACCTCATCCACCTCCTGCTTCTGGTTTGGTGGTCTATAGCAGACCCCCACCACAACATCCCCCTTGTTGCTTTCCCCTCTCAATGTAACCCACAGACTTTCAACTGGCTTGTTTCCACTTCCATAATGGAGCTCTGAGCAGTCATAGAGCTCTTTTACATATAACGCTACTCCTCCCCCTTTTCTTCCCTGCCTGTCCTTCCTGAACAGTTTATATCCATCCATGGCAGAGCTCCAGTCGTGCAGACTATCCCACCACGTCTCTGTTATTCCTATGATATCATAGTTCCCTGTCTGCGCTAATATTACCAATTCTTCTTGCTTATTTCCCAGGCTCCTCGCATTAATGTATAGGCACCTAAGATATCCGGCCGATTGCCCTATTTTGTCATGTTGATTTCCAATTCTATTACATAAATGGTGATGAGCTAGCCATCCTGTTTTACATAAGGAGCACCACTTCAATGGGACTATTCCTGAAAGTAAAGTTAAGCATGTGGGTTTGTGGAATCTCCTTTAAGCGTTTGTTAAAGGGCCCACCTCTGCACCTGGTCTGCAAAGGACGTGTGTCTATTACAGCGCCAGTGAGGAAACTCACTTTAAAAAACTGTAGCAGCTTCTACCTTTAGCTATGTAGGTTTCCAGCTCTGCTCCCATGGAGCAGTCACATTTAAAAAAATCAAGGCCTTGCCTGCTTTGAAGATAAGTATTTAGGAGCTTATTCATGCCCCTGACGATTAGGATCCAGGCCTGAAAAATGGCAGCTTTTTAGATGAAAAACAGGCTATTTGACTCCACCCTGTCAATGTGTGACAATAGCACGGGCATGTGGGTGCATCTCACTTTTAAATAAAAAGGGGATTACAGGGAATCTTTGGGGAACACGTTTGATCTCAAATCAACTGAAGTTTTATTTGGACACCTGAGCACTGGCTAGGTATTTCAGGAATATTCATAAACCTTAATACCAGTAAAGTTTGTCATAGCCCTTGAAGGGTCCACTAATGAGTTCTGAAGCTTTGGCAAACACAGAAGGTTCTGGGTGGGGAATCATGGCTTTCATATACTTAAGCAATAGGGGTTTTATGGAGTTTTATAGGATTATTATAGCTGCAAGATTTTAAAGCAAGGGAAAAAAATCTCTGACTGCAGTGGGAAGACCTACCCAACCCCTGTAAATGAAGCTCATCTGCATTTTCCTTTACAAGGATGTTAACTGTTCAAAGTGATGTAGGAAAAGAAATGGCTTTAGAATGCAACCGTGTCTTTCGGGACAGGAGCAGCAAATGATACAATTTGGGTCTGAGTCCAGCACACCCGGCTGATGTAACTTAAAGGAGACACATCTTGCACTAACCCTCATCACCTTCAAGGCTTTGCACAGCACTATGCTCGCCTCCCAACTGAACATTTGTTCCCACGTTCCCTCTCTCCTTGTGTACTATGCTTTACTAATGCCTTCAGTCTTAATGAGCCTCCTGTCTTCCCCTCGTGCCAACCTCTGTCTCTCGCATGGTCCCCCCTACAGTGGCAGCCCACCTTGGCACAAGTCTACAAAGTCCTGGGTTGTGACTGCAGCTTGGACCAGGGGTTCTCAACTTTTTCAGGGTTGTGACACAGTGGGGACGATTCCCAGCCCTGTGTGACACACCAGAGGCAGCCTCTGGCTATTGGGGGCCCTAGGCAAAGGCCCATTGTGGGGGGCCCCCAGAGGCCCATGCGAACCCATCCCAAGGTCCTGGCTCCCCTACCCCGTATGCAGCTCCTCTGCCACCGGCTCTGGCCCCAGTCTCCCCGCTGCAAGCCTCAGCTCCCAGCTGCTGGGCCCAGCCCCAGGGGTCAGCTCCTCCTGCTGCCAACAGAGACAGACACAGCTTCTGGGGTAGGCGAAGCAAACGATGGGGCCCCTTTCTGCTTGGGGCCCTAGGCACGCGCCTGCTTCGCCTACTCCAAAAGCCACCTGCGTACGCACCAGGGTTCCCCTGGCAGTCGTGCATCTTAGCCCCAAGTCCCTTTCCCCACTGGCAGCACCACATCTCTTTCCCCTCCAGGAGCCCCGGCTCACCTGGCTCCTGAATCCTCCCCTCTCCCCCCCTGCACCACACTCACGCGCTGGAGCCAAAGTGGGACTCCACAGTCGCTGGAACACGCTCCTTGGCTACGCCCAGGTCTAAGTGGCATTTTAGATTTCCCACACTGGGCCAGTGTCATGGCCTGCCACAGGGCAGGAGATTTAAAAACACCCTGGCCCTGCCTAGCTCTTGGGTGCATGCAGGTGAGCAGACCAGCATGCCTGCAGCTCTCTGGCTGGGGGCGGGGGCTTTCAGTGGCAGGCTGCTATCCCATGACACACTCACCGCTGTGCTGTGACACTTTTCTGTCACCAAACAATGGCTGAGAATCACTGGCTTTGACATACTCACGGCAGCTTTAATTTAGCTTGTCAGAGTATCAGGGCAGTGACGCTCAGGCTCACCACATGTGCATTTACCCAGGGACACCCATGCCGCTGTCGAGTGCTTGGATACCAGAGTGTCTACATGCAGTGAAACCACACCCCATGATGGCGCTCTGGATTGACTCTCACACGCCAGCTGTAGTTTCTGCCTTAAATCTCACCCCTTTTGGCTAGCTCACCACCACTAAGCACTTCCGTTGCTATGTCACTATATATATGATGCTGTTCTTCAGGCCCAGACTCCTGGAGTCATGTGAATATGGCAGAATCTCAGTCTATTTTTAAAACAAATGTAAATTTCTAACCCTCATGGTTGCAGGGAAGAGCTTGAAAATGTGACCTGAGTGCATCCTATGGGCTCATTAACCAAAAAGGAAGTAAAAATAGTTCAATATTTGTTTTTTAAATTCTTGACTTTTGAAGGCAATCTCAGAATTCTGGGGGCTCTGACTCCTTACTGATGAGTACGTGGCAGTGGCAATAAGGCTCCTGTGTCATCTAGAGGAATCCTGAACATGGGTCAGTAATTTTTGATGCATCCCTCCCCTTGCTCCTCTCTGTTGCTAGTGCAAAGGCTAATTTAGATTAGCATCTCTCTAGCAAAAGAGAGAAAAAAGTATCTATAAATCCCTGTGGTTCTATAGTGAAATCCCGTGGACAGGGGGCTACATACCACTTACAAACTATGATGAGGAGATGAAAAGGATTAAACTGGTGTGTGAACGTTGATCCTGTGCTCTGTCCAAGGGTGAATCTCCTTTACATTTACAAGGCTAGGCTGCCAAGCTAAGAAGAGAAGAGTCCACACAAAGCTTTTACACTTTTGGAAAGTTTGTAGAATTTAACCTTTCCATAAGATCTTTTGTAATACAAAAGCTGCTGGCTCTCTTAAAGGCAGGCATAGTCCAACGCTTCTGTTGCTATATTTCACTGCTACTGTCCATTCTCCCTGTGTCAGCTGAAGATAATGCACAGTTGAGGATTGGGAGTGCTTTGGACTGGAAGAGGCCATGTACCAGGCAGGACCAGGTTGTATGAACATGTCGGGCAGCAATGAATATATTAGTAGTATTATGGCAGCAACCACTGGCCACACTCTACACTGCATTCCCATTGCGCTCGGTGCAGCAGAAAACACAGAGTAAGAGGCGGTCCCTGTCCCAAAGAGCTTCCAGTGTAAATAGACCAGACAGATTGAGACTATGTCTGTGCTGCTATCTGAGGTATGACTGTAGCATGTCCAGACATACACCCAAGTTAGCTTTGCTCTAACTGGCTTGAACAGTAACAGCAATGAAGCCACGGAAGTACAGGGTGTACAGAGCCACCCAAGACTCGGGATACATCCTCTCGTAGCAAGTCTGTGGCTTTAGTTCTGTTATTCAAGTGAGATAAACCAAAGGTGGAGTCACACCCCTGCTTGCCTTTTCTAGATCATGTGCTGTGATCATAGCCCTGTCCATCATGTAGACATAACAAAAGAAAAGAGTGTTAAAGGATGCACCAGATAAGTGATTTTGTCTGAGATCCCCCGGGGATATGTGGCAGAGGCAGAAACAGAATCCTAGTTTTCTGAGACTCAAATCAACACTTCAACCCAAGACTCTCCTTCCTCCGTAGTATGCTGAGAAAAGTGCCATCAATAAAAATGGGAAAGATACAGACCTTGTCATCCAGAATAGGTTCGCACTGAGAGTAGTTGATCTTGGAAGCCCATGTCCCATTTCCCATGCATTCTCTGTAGGCATTTCCTGGTAGGGACAAAATAAATAAATGCCCAAGTAAGCAAAAATGAAAACAAGCCAACATCTCCCTCCCCCAGAGACCTGTGCCTGCACCTTAAGTGAGGGCTTCTTCTTGGGGCAAAAAATGAATCCTCCCTCTGTGGGCTTTGCAAAATAGATAATCTTCCAGGGAAGGAAGGAGAAGAGAAACAAAAGGCATAAATAAATACTAAGACAACTTGTTTTTAAGATGATTGCTGACTGTGATTAAGGGACATCACAGCCAGAGACATGCTCACTAAGACAGAAACAGGCTATGAAGACCAGAGGAAGAAAGCAACTTATTAAGAAGATATGTTTTTGCAGGTGCCTGTAGCTCCCGTCTGGTATTCCTCTTGGGTACCCACGTTAGACTTCTGACTCTTCCATTGGCAGCTTTTTTGAGCAGAGAATCCTGTCTCTCCAATCTGACTGGGGTTTTTCCAGACTACACAATTCCCTGCCTACACCACGATAATCTCAATAAGCCAGACAGCATAAACAGGGTAGAGTCTGTGCTTTGCTTTCTTTCCCATGTCTGGAATTGCCAACAGTTACGAGTTTCTACACAACTGTTCCTAAGCAAGCACACTTATTTTTAAGGTGAAAGCATTACAGAGAACACATTCAAAACAGAAAAAGACCCTACATGCATACTAACAAGCTTGCCAGAGATCACCCCCTTTCCCAACATCTACAAGGGCTCCGCTGGGAGTGAGTTTTCCAGATGCCACCAAGGAGGTTTTCTGTGGTTACAAGTTCATAAACAGCCTTAACTCAGAACTATCACCGCTTGCATAGGTTAGTCTTTCCTTTATACAGCTTGGGCCTTTGATAATGAGACTCTGGGAACAGCAGCCCTCACCTCAGGGCATGGGCATAGCTTCAAAAGGTTTGAATAATTGGGAGGTGAAGAATTCACCTTCACCCATCCCTAGAGACTTCCCAGGCAAATGGCTTGCTGCCGTTTGTTCCAGAAGTCCATTTTCATCCGGTGCATTGTTCAATACCATCCTTTGAAGTTCGTAACACCTTCCAGGGTTCACATCACATCTCCCCCTGCGCTTTCGAATTTACTTGCAATCCCACCTTTTAGAATACACAAGCTGTTCATTTGGTGCAGAGGAGCCCAAATGTACTTAAACTTAATTCAATGAGGTCTCCCTGGGATATTGGAGGGAATTGCCATATCTACCAGAGCCTTATGAAAAAAGAGGCTAAATAAATTGTGCTACAAGGTGAAAGAACGTTAATACCACAAGTAGGGGTGTGTCATGTAGTTTACAAAATTATCAGTATATTTACTAGGACCTGATCCCCATTGTACTTTACTTTGGTGTAAACTAGGAGTAAGGCAAGGTTTTGATGGCATATGGCTGTCAGGAGTGTGGGGGGCAAAAAATCAGCGACCCACACATCCTACCTGACATAATTGTGTTGCCAAAACTTCCGACATAGATCACATAGTTAACATCATTTGGAGATGTGTAGTTCCTACACTGATAGGGAAACTCCTTCTGTTGGTGTAAGCCGGGGCCACACCACAGAGCTCTGCCTACACAGTTCTACCAACAAAACATACATCGTGTAGACAAGGCCCATCTCCCTCAGAGGCATTTATTCTCTGTATGTATTGCCTTCCTGTTCAGTACCATTTAAGGTAAACTCCTCAATGATTCAGGATTTGGATCAAGCTTTGTAGCCTTCCTAACAAACCAGTCAAAACAGCCACAGAGGCTGAATTCAGGCCAGCTGGCCTTTCCCTTCACTGTGAAGAGTCTCACAGTTAGTTGCATGAGATATCACATGGGAGGGCAAGACAGCATTTCAGTGAGGCTGGGAAGCAACAGAAGAACTTTGTTTGAATGAATTTCAGTTTTCATTGATGTGCAGCCACCCGTCCTTTTCAGAAAAGGCTGCCCACCCAAAGGATCTGATTCCTCTCCTTCAAACCAGTGTTACCAAGAGGACTAACCGCACGGAAGTCAGTAGAGTTACTCCAACACAAAAGTGGCCTGGGCGAGCTCAGAATGAGACACAAGCTGCTTCTGCCTTTTTGCTCAAGCATTCTCAACATCTCAAAGGCCGTCATTTGGGTAATGAGAGTTAACACAATGCAGACTCCAGTCGCTCCATTTTTCCTTCCCGCCTCTGATATAATTGCTTTTCCCTCACTGACTTCTCTGAAAGCAGGTTAATAATATCATCTAGCCTCTTTCAGAGCTACACTGAATTACTTGCCAATTTTTCCCGTCGCTGGATTTTAAAAACATTGTATCACCAACAGAAACTGCAGCTCCCACTTAGCACATCATCGGACTGGAAACCATGCTGTGTTATGAAAGTTAACGCTCGCTCTCTCTTTCTCTCTCACACACACCCTCCTCTCCCAAAGGGGTAGCAGTAACCTAAATGTCTTGTGGAGAAACGAGTTCCTAAACTCAATTTCATGTTCATTTGAAATGAAGCCTTAAGGCATTCCTGGGCTTTGAAAAGCAGCAAGTCTAGTCTGTCTTTGGGAAACACACTCGATTATTCTGTGGTGTCTCGAGAGGAAACTATACGGCTTTGAAGTACAAGCTACTTTATTTTATATGTAGGCAACCACCTGCCCACCTCCTACAAAAGCTTTGTGTGACTACACCAATGTTTTAGGCCATGTCTATTCAAGGGACAGAGACAATTAAATAAACATAAACTAAAAAATAGAAAATTCATTGAAATGCACATTAGGCAAATCCAAGCAATTGCCTCATATCCTTGTATCACCTTCAGCCTCTCTTTACGCTACCTTTCCCTTTGTCCATGTGCCTTCATTCTATTGCACCGGGTCAGGTAAGTCTAGTCAGTCACAGCTCCGCAGCATAGACGGCAGGACTTGGGAGTATGGAGAAACCAAGAGCCCAAATGCTTACATGCTGTTTAAAATGGTTGTACTATTATTTTGTTAATCACTGAAGGAGTTGCTGGGGTTGCGTTCTTTTGGTATTTTTAAATCATGATAGTTTATACCAAAAGAGTTTCTTTAAACATGTCAGTTCCTAAGTTAAAAAGAGTTCACAAAAAGCAGGGCAGAGACTGCAGAATGTATGTGTAGTGGTTAGAAGACATTTCTGACACCTGAGATATGATGCCAGAGGAATTTCAGTGAGGGCTACTGACATCTACGGCTCACATTGATGACTCTCATGGTGTTCAACAAAGCAGGAAGAAGAAGTGATAAGAGAGAGAAAACTGCCACAACTCTTTAACAAAACCTGGGTGTGACATGACAAACAATGGATCACCTTGTCACTGGTAGCATGTGCTACATCTATATGAGACCATTAGAGCGAACGCAGTGTGGCAGGCAACTGAAACTTGGCTCCTTATTTGTGCCAATTTACTCCTTTCTCCTCTAGCAATAAGGTTGGATACAATGGGAATGAAATATCACCTGTTAATTGAGTGAATGAGCAGGAATGATTTTACAGCTCTGTCAAATCTCTGCATAAATGCTGTGTTATGATCATTCTCCACTCCAGCGTGTGGCCTTACTATACGAGTCAATGGATGTTAATTTTAGCCTTCTGTTAGCTGTATCTGATTCTGGCTGGGAACACATGAGGGACCGAGCCATCATTTCAACAGGCGCTAGTAGAAAAGACAGCTAATGCTGACTATTAACCACTGTTTACACATACAAGTTCTAAAAACATTCACTTTGGGAGCTGGAATTTTCTTTGCTTATTTTCTGACCAGAGGCGTTTGGGACTGTGTTGAGATCTATGTTGAAAAACTACAAGCTACTACTTTAAGAGTAAGGGATTTCTAGGATCACCTAGCTATTGCTTGCAGACTAGGGGCACTGTCAGGAAGTATGCAGTCTAGGGCTCCAGATAGTCTGTTTGCAAAGATCCTGCCTAGGAAAAGGTGAGCTGAGATCTGCTCCCGCTGCCTTGGGTAGCAGCCTGTTTTCTGTGTCTGGGGATGGGGTTCTTGGGTGTTATTGCTCCGGACTCAAAGAAGTGAAGTAGTGTCACATTGCAACCTTCCAGAAAGACTGTTTGAGGTTTTTTGTCTACATTTCTGTATATGCTGTGAACATAGCCAGGGAGATTAGGGCTGGTTTATTTATTTTTTCAAAAGTTTAGACAAAAACTCCTCAGAGATTTTTTTAGCTATGGGACAGTAAAAATAATGCACATTTGCCTTTCTAAATAGTTCTGACCACACCTCTTGAATAGGGCTTCAACAAAAGATTACTTGAGTTTGTATTCTGAAACTTGGTACAGTCATATTCTCACTGAGGACTTCTCCTTGTGTAGTTTGAAAAAGGAAAACTGCTTTGAATTCTATGTTACTTGGAGAATTGTGCCCTCAACATAGCTCAGTCCCTGCTATTCTTCAGTACTTTGGAAACCACATTCTGGGTATGAACAATTAAATCTCAGTTGAAAGTCTGGCCTCAAGTGCCATATCCATCCTTCACTGCTGCTGGGAGAGAGAATCAGAGAGGAGCATTCTCTCCCAGGGACAGTGAACTCCTAAACATGTTCCAAAGGGGTAGCCATGTTAGTCTAGTTCAGCAAAGCAAACAAAGAGTCTGGTGACACTTTTAAAGACTATCAAAATTATTTATCACATGAGTTTTCATGGTAGAAAAGTCCCACTTTATCAGATGCTTTGAAGATGGGGAACTTTGGGAATGGGAAGTAATAAAAGCAGGGACATACAAGTCATGGGATCAGGTCAGACTGTTACAGCAAACCAATGCAGTAGTTTAGATTCAAACACTGGGGAACAGAGCAGCTTTAAGTTTTCCATAGGATCTGTAAGATGTCGCATCAGGGATGTGCTGAGTGTTGGCATTTCCCAGCTGCTGTAATCCTGCCCCCTCCAGCCAGCACCACTCACCTTTTGGTTACCCATGTTAAAGATGCACAAGACTCCAGGAGCAACGTTAGCTCAACCACATGGCACAGATGTACCATTAAAAGCACCACTGACTAGGTTTATTTGTCTCCTATAGGATGGGCAGTGCAGCTGAGTGAACTTTTCTTATGAATCCAGATTTGCCACCTAGCAGCCCCCAGAGATGAAGCCTGAATCCATAGCTGCAATGGTCCTGCGCATCACCCTGCTGTGCCGTTCTTCTGGGACCCCTTTAGTACTGTGCGTGTCTGCCACTGGCTTCAAATACTGCTGCACTCTTGCAACCAGGAGGCAAAATGTTATATTGCAGCACATTTTCTTGGCGCTCCCTTGAGAGAGGTGCCCTTGAACTCTCTCCGCTTCATCCCCGTATCTCATACAGCCAAGCCATGCACAAGCAGGGATCAAACCTAGGCCTTCTGGAGCTTAAGGCATGAGTTTCTACTCCACAAGTTAAAACACACACCTCGCTCACCTGAGACTGTAGCAGGCTTCTCATCTTTGGTGGTCTAATTACCACTAGAGGATGACAGAGTGCCACTCTGAGCCAGCAGGGCTTACCTATCTATTGCTCCATTACCACAGTATCTCCAAAGTAGTCAATGTATCTCCCGAGGAAAAAACATAATAACTTGTTCAAAAAAAGTGCAGAGATATAGGGTATGAAATCCAGGCTCTACGGACAGTGGAGTAAGTTTCACCCCTAATTTTGAGGGAACTAGGATTTTAACCTAGAACTTTATTAATGGTCACAAAATAACATAATCACTTATCATGACCAAAAGTGAACCTTAGGAGAATGGATGGCCCAGTGGCTTGAGTGCTAGTCTTTGACTTGGAGAGATCCAGTTAAATTTCCTTGTTTGCCAGAGTGATCTTGGAGAGGTCATGTAGCTTTTCCTCTGATCCCCATCTGTGAAAATGGGGATAATGGCACTGCTTGGTCTCCCAGTATGTGTACGTGTAAGAATGGATCCAGCAAAGATTTCAAAGCACTCAACATGGCAATGAGGGCCATATAAATAACCAAAAGAAAAGTGCTCAAGTGGATTAAGCGTACATACTCATTCAAAGGCCTGACTGAACAGTCACTACTCATGAATCCTCCTCTGTCACATACAGAGTTCCAGCCAATGCTCACAAAAATACTTCAGATGTTAGACCCTCAGCTTGAATGCCCTTGTATCTATCAGCCACAAAACCATTTCACAGAGTTTCTTCCCTGTTGGAGGGCAGCTCAAGAGGACACTGGTAGTGGGGTGGTAAAGTCTAAGAGACGTTACGTCATTTGTCACATTCGGCTCTCAGAGAGAGAGAGCAATTTATTTCATTTAAGTCAGTAGGTTAAAAGCTCAGCTAACAAAGCTGAAAATCAGTCTTGGCTCAACAAGTAATGGTCTTTGTAATCAAGGTCCTTAATGAGGGAAACTATCCTTAAAGAAACAAGTTGACTTTTTTCACCTTCTTCAGAGCAAAGAGTGTAAATAAAATTCTTCTAGGGAAAAGAAGTGATGCTAGATATGCTGCAACGGGTGAAGGCACTCTAAAAGTAATGAAATGGCAACTTAGCTGTGCATCTTCCATTCTGGAGGACATCAAAACCCAAGCTGGTCCAAACATTTTTTACGGAACCATTTCAGGTATATGTACTGGTTTCCAGATCTGGGGTGACAGCTTGTGGTGGGGTTAGGCACCTGCAACTCCTGCAATTGCAGGGGACCCTCCAAAACATTGAAAACCAGGTCTTGTCCATTAGGCCCTTCCAGATGTTAGCTGCTGCCTCCTGGTTCCTGCTGGGGCTGTGCAGTAAAGCTGGAGCAACTCTAGCATCTGTGTTCCTCTGGCCAGCCCTGGCTGCAGAATTTCTATGCTGACCTGCCAAGTATCTCGGCTCCTGGAAGCTCCAATGACACTCTGTAGTGGGGAGGGAAAGAAGCCAATGGAGTGCAAAGGCCAGAACTACCAGCTGCCCAGGTAGAGGAACTGCGTTTACGGTAGAGCCCCTCCTGGGGAGCAGGAAAGAATAGCAAGTGCCTGGGAGGCTGAGCACAAGGCCCTCACCTGTGTTCCCATTCCAGGCACTCCCTTTCACTCCTTCCCAGACCATACTCTGAGCTGGCAGGTGTGAAGGGCACTCAGATGGAAGTCAGGGCAGGAACGCTGCAACCCAGGACCCAAGAGCACAGGGGACAGAGCAGCTGAAAGCCCAGAGCAGAGTCACTGGGCCAACCAGACAGGAAAACCCTAGCTGGGAGCAAGAGCTGGGCTGGGGCATAGATGGGGGCCCCACATATGAGTTTTGCACTGGTGACAGTGATTTTATAAACTAGCAATTAGAGTACTGGCCTGGAAGGTAGACATCCCAGGTTCAGCTCCTTGCAGTCTCTTGATTTAGAGCCAAGCTTTTCCTACTAAATCACCTCAAATCAGGCAGAGCGGGGACTTAAACCTGGGGTTCTCCCCATCCCAGGCCCATGCCCAAGACTCCTGGCTACAGCATGCATGCACATGTACAGGCATTTTTCTTCTTGTTCCAATGAGGAAGGAAAGCAAACCTTATAACTGTAGAGTTTGGGGTCCTGCCCCTGCCT
Source organism: Podocnemis expansa (assembly GCA_007922195.1). Taxonomy (NCBI): domain Eukaryota; kingdom Metazoa; phylum Chordata; order Testudines; family Podocnemididae; genus Podocnemis; species Podocnemis expansa. The sequence goes on from ML681964.1 coordinate 70,038,761, forward strand.
GGAGGGCACCCCTTTTGGTCTTGCTGGGGAGTTACTCAGATTGAAGGCCCTTCCAAACAGCAGGTCCCTCACCTCTTTTCCTGCAAAGTTCTTCTCTAGGAGCTCTGCAAATAGTGTAGTGGCTAACACCTCTGCTTAACATGCAGAAGGTCCTGGGTTCAATTCCCAGGGGGTTGGACTTGATGATCTCATGAGGTCCCTTCCAGCCCTATGGTTTGGTTTGACTCTTCAGGTCCCAGCTACAGAGTCTATGCACCCTGGACCCTAGGGCAGGGCGGGCAGTCCCAAAGTCTATGCACCCTGGCCCCTAGGTGGAGTGGACAGTCCCAAAGTCTTTGTGCCCAGTGGGCAGGAACACGCCAGATGCCTTGAAGCAGTGCAGACATGGTGGTTGGTCAGTTGCTTGGGTGGTCAGGAAAGGAAAGAGGGTGAGGAGGGGGATGCAGGCTGACACGCTTCACTGCATCCCAGCCCAGGGCCCTACCAGTGACCGTAGACCAAGTCACTGGGCCAGCAGGGCTCCAGCAGCAACGCACTGGTGCTGATGGGTGCATGGCCCTCCGCTCTCACTGGATTACTTCCTCCCACCCTGGGATTCCAAAGGAGGTAGCTTGCTTCAGTATCCCCTTCGTAGATCGCCTGTGCCACTCCGCTGAACCCTTCCATGTCCATGGGCAACAGATCTGAGTGCTCCTCGGCGAGGAGTAACTCCTCCAAGTCCTGGGGCCTGTATGCCGCTGGCAGCTCTTCCTCCACTGAGGGGAGCTCCTCTAGATTGCAAGGGCTGTACGTCATGGGATCCTTGGTGTCCCCGGGTTCCTGGCCCACCTCCCGGCAGGGCAGCTGCTCCAGGGTTTAGCGGGCTTTGGAGAGCCCGCTCCAGTCTGCAGCCTCAGGGTTCCCGTCCCAGACACTTGGCCTGGGGAGGCTGGGCGAGCCATAGAGCTGGCTGGCCGAGAGGCAGGGCCAGACCTGGCCTCCTCTGGCTTGCTCCCTCCAGGCAGGCGCATCCTTCCCCTTTGGGAGCTCAGCCTCAACTGCGCTCCCAGCTTGGGCTTTTCTACGTCCCCTTCCTGCCCTGGCCACGCCCCTCTGTTTCTGGGGCTGAGGTCCTGCAGTTCCCCAGTCTGGCCAGGGAGGGCATCCAGGGCCTTCCTCAGGCCAGGCTCGGAGGACGGCCACAGCTCCTTGCTACAGTAACCACAAAACGGAATTGTTATTTTCTGGTCAGTTCTGTTCAAAACACTTAAAAAACCTATGATCTGGATTGTCCTGTCAGCCTAAGCTATGCTCAGCAGAGGCCAAAGGAGAGGAAGGAGTGGGAGACAAAAGTGGCTTTCACCAAGAGCTTCTAATTTTAGGTTTTAAATGATGAAGAAGTCTGATTTTTTAAGTGTGTCGAGAGTTATCCAACAAACACCAGAAAAACACTTGAAGTTGTTACTCAATTCACATTGACTTCATGCCTTTCCCATGGCAGTACCTTTATACAGAGAATTTCCCTGCTCCCTGTCTCGCATCTAAAGGCTCGCTTACATAGAGTAATAGTGCAGACAAAACGACGCGATTTCTAAAATGCAAGAACATATTGTCCATTAATAGGATTGTGTAGACACTGCTGGTGTGGACTAGGCAAGCACTACGTTAAATTACACTAGGGAACAAGAGACACTAAACACTAAACCAGGAGCTCAATAACAGGAAAACAAAGTTTAAATCAACTGACTTGTGCCTCTCTAGTCAGCGTGACACATAAGGCCTTCATCATTGCATTCCATCTTTGATGGTCTCTTGCCATTTTGATAGTGTTCAGTTTTGTGCCTTGTTTTTGTATAACAGATCAGCCACAAGCAAGAGCAGGCAGGTAGTTAAATAAGACTTTCTAGTTTTTGGTTCACTTGCTGTTGGCAACTGCAGGAAGAGGGATGCCTGGAGAATCATTACTGGCATATATGAATGTTGCCTGAAAGTAGACTGCTGTCACCTAACAAGGCTACAAATGTGTGGTTTTACGATAGAACATGTGGTGACAGAGCAAAGCTGAACTTACAAGAAAGAATGAGATTTGGGAAGAAATCTATAAGGCCTACAAACTCTTACAAACACAGGAAAAATGGTTGCCACCTTTGAGACTATTTCACCATTTAATCTACAACACTAAATTTGGGAAGAATACTCTGAAATATCTTCTGTTTTCCACTAATGATAGCAGAGATGAAGTTCAGAAGAAAGCTATCATACTCAATGGTGTAGGGACCAAGACTTACAGTTTAATGAGAAACCTGTTGATCTCTGAAGAGCCTGTAGGTAAAAATTTGATGAGCAAGGAGCTCTGGAAGAATACTATTTCAACCCAACACCCAGCAAGATAATAGAATGATCTGACTTTCGCTCTTCATTGAGGAAAGCAGGGAGATAGGAGCGGAATTTGTGGCAGAACTGATTAAGCCCTCAAGACTATAAGGATAGTGTGCTCCTGACACAAGTGTTAAGAGACAGATCAGTTTGTGGCATTAACAATGACAACAAAGGGAAAGGAGATCATTGTCTGAACAACAGCTAGGATCTGAAACATCTCTGAAATTGGCCCAAGTTATGGAATCTGCAAATAAAATTTACAGGATTTACAAACACAAGCCATTGGCCAGAAGGAAACAGCACATAAATAGAAAGTAAGTGGAAAAAATGCAATACAACTGCCTGCATCCACACCAGCAGGTGCTAGGTCAACGGAGGAGTGGTGTGTTGTAGGTAGCACAGCACCCTTCCTGGTGGCCAGGAACTCTGGGAGGGGGATTGGAGGCCAATTAGGTCGATTTAAGGGCTTTCCTCATCTCAAGTGGCTTAAGTTAACTTAATAAAGTCGACTTATGCATTAAGTTGACTTTAAGAGGGGGTGTTACTCAGTCGACTTAAGGATGAACTTAAGTCAACTTAGTAAAAGCCCAGTGTGACTGCAGGGATCTGTAGGGGTCTTACCCTTCCTTAAGTCAACTTAAGGCTCCAGTGTAGATGTACTCAGAGAGAGTTATAGTCATGGAGGCAAACATCCAATGGACTGTGCTTTGCACAAAAAGAAATATCCCATCAGCAGGTAAACAAAGCATGTTTGAAGAGTGTGTTGAAACTGTACCAGGAAAGCAGACACACACAAAATCACGCAGCTGCATAGCTTGGTACTTTTCCTGTGCCTAAAAGATGTAAAGTAGTGCAAAAGAAGATGAGAAATAATTTATACTATATCTAGTATGACAAATAAACATTCCTGAAGTAGGTCTCATTTATATTGCACTGTCTGTAAAAGGAAAATGTGTTTGATTTGAGCTTTATGTGGGAGATAATGTAACTATTCTGAACAAAGAAGCATATGGGACCTTGCAGGAAGATAATGAACCACCTCAGTTGCAAAAATGTAGGACAAAATTAACAACACAATGGAGAAGCCACAAAGACACTGCAAGCCACTAGCGTGAATGTTTGCTACCAGAGACACATTAGGCATCGACCATCATGCAGGGTTGCCAGCTCTGGCCCTGATCTGCTCAGCAGAGGGTGATTGGTTCATCTTTCACTGGTCTGGAAAGGAAAAGTGCCTCCCTTGAAAGAAGAACATGATTTAGTGCCAGAAGCTTTTAAATACACATAAAGAAGTATTTAAAAATGAACTGGATGCTTTCAAAGGCACTGCTGCTAACGTCTATAAATCCAAACGTGATGCCTTATTATTTCAGATCTAGTTTTGTACCCTGTGTCTTGAAACATAAATTAAGACAACAAGCAATTGGCATTATTGAATCTGTAAAGTTTTCTGTACAGGGTGCATCAAGAGTACCAGTGATGAAGCTGGACAGCTCCACATGCCTATATGGTGACTGTAAGTTGATTGTAAATGGGATCTCACAATTAAAACAGTGCTCAGTTCCAAAAACTGAACTGCTGTTTTAGCAGGAGGGCTCTTGTTTACAAAGTTACTTTTTGGTATGTCCTCAGCCTCTGCTATTTTCCAAAGAACCATGGTGGGATTGATTCAGGGAATTGTGTATGTGGTAGTTTATCTGAGGAAATATTAATCACAGATGTTACAGAAAAAATTTATAAAATTTGGCAGAAATGCAAAACAGGATAAAGAAAGCAGGTTTGCACTCAAAATGGAATAAGTGTTCCTTACTAGAATACAAAGGGATATATTTAGAATATAACGTGGATGCCCAGGGAGACATAGAGTCAGAACAATTAGGGATGTTCTGGCACCTCAGAATATATCAGAGATGAAAGCTTACTTAGGCTTGCTGAATTACCACAGTAAGTTTTTGCCAAACCTCTAATGCCTTTTGTGTCAGCTATTTAAAAAGGGGGTGAAATGGAAACAGAAACTGGCTCAGGAATAAGTATTTCAGGATTCAGAACTACTGTTGCAATCCTCAAAATTTCTGCACCATTATCAAGATGGCAAACTGATACTGAGTTGTGATATATCACATTATGGAACTGAGGGGTGGTTTAGCTCATCAGGTGGAGGAGGTGTCAGAGAAACTATCTGGATTTGCATCCCAGATTGTCTTCTGCTGGACCTGATTATTTATTCACAGCTAGATTGAGAATGATTAGCTGGTTTGTTGGGGGAGCAGTAGTTTCACAAATCTATATATTATATTATATTATATTATATTATATTATATTATATTATATTATATTAGAGATAAAAGCACAAAGAGACAGAGGGGGTGGATTATGGATTTATAACTTGCACTGATCATACTCCAGGTCCCATTATTTAATGAGATGGAAGCCATGCGACAGACAGCATTACCCAGAATCCAGAGTTAGACAATGACATTAAATTTACCAATATATCATTGTATGCAATACTGGTAAGAAGTTGAGAAATACAGATGCTTATGCCAATTGCCTTTACTGGAGTCACAGGAAAAAGACAGAAGTGAAAAGAATGTTACTAAGGGACAGTCTTTATAAACCTCTAGTGAGAGAATTACAGGTAAAATTATGTATTGATATAGATCCAATATTTCCAAAAGTTAGAGAATTGGTGCTAAGGGGATAGCCTCAAACCAAAGTCAATCAGGAGCTCACACCTTATAATAAAAAACACAGTGAACTCCGTGTGGAAGATGGATGTGTGTTATGGAGAGCATGGTTACAATTCCAAGCAATAATAAATGAACTCTATTAAACACACCCAGTTATTACTAAGTTGAAAGAGGAGGTCCAAAGTTACAGGAGGTGGTCAAAGATTGGCTATGTCTACACTAGAGGGCTCAGGTAAGTCGACTTAATAAGGTTGACTTGAAGTTGACTTTATTAAGTCAACTTACAGAGTTCCCATTTGTTTAAGACAACATTATAAAGTTGCCTTAAGCCAGGGGACCCATGTAAAGTTGACTTAATAAAATAAACTGTAAATGGGTCCCCTGGCTTAAGGCAACTTTATAAAGTCAAGCAAAATGGCTCTCCTGCCTTAAGTCAACTTTAAGTCAACTTTAATTGCCACATTTTGTTAAGTCGACTTAATAAAGTCGACTTAACCCTTGAAGTCAACTTTAAGGGTGAGAGTTACTAATTCAACTTAAAAAAGTGCTTAAATTGACTTAATGAACTCCAAATGTGGCCATGGAGTTGCTTAAGTTGACTTAAGCCTCCAATGTAGATATAGCCATTGATATTAAGACTAAGGTACAAACCTCTTCTATTTATCAAGATAGTAAAAAAGTGTCTACTTTGACTTCACTTGATGCTTAGAAGTGAAGATAACCTTGGAAGGGGAGCACATATTAATTATTCTGGATCTTGGCTGGCGAAAAATGTTTTTTAGTACAAGTGCATGCACATTCCAGGTGTGTAGACATCTATCCTCTGAATATATCCACTTGTGAAACCACCAAAGAAAGCCAGGAACCTGTTTCAGTATCCATGGTTTACCTGAAAAGCTTGTATCAGATAATGAAAATTCTTTTATGCTAAAGGATTTCCAAAGATATGTTAAGCAAAAACAGCTCTCAGAATAACAAGGAGTCTGGTGGCACTTTTTAAGACTAACAAATTTATTTACTACATGAGATATCACAGGAGAAAATCCCACTTATTTAGATGCTTGAAGATGAGGAACTCCCATACATTTTAAAAGTGCCACCAGACTCCTTGTTTGTTTGGCTGAAATAAACTAACGTGGCTGCCCCAGAGAACTTGGAACTTAGCATTCAGCATGTTCCCTTTGATGATGGATGGTAAGGTCATGTGTTAGCTGAATGGGCAATTCAGTCACTTAAAGAGGGTATTAAAATATCATCTGGAGGTACACTAGATATGAAAATGTCTCATTATCTGTTTAATTGTCAGATAACTCTGCTGTCAACCACAGGCCCATCCCCAGTAGAGATATTAACAAGAAGGAACCCAAGGTCAAGATTAGAACTTATGCATCCATCCTTCTTAGGAAAAATTGCAAAAACAGAACAAAAAAAGTAGCAACCTGACAAACATGCTGAAGAACATAGTTTTACTGCTGGAGAAGCAGTCTATATGAAAATCCTTGGCCTTGGGCCCAACTGGATCCCAGCTATCACACAGCATTTTATAGGACCAGTTGTGGGGGGTGGCAGGGTTGTGTGCCAGCACATGGATCAGCTGAGGAAAAGGACTGTAGTAACCACTGGAAATGGTAGTGGGGTAGCAATGGAATTGACATTGGAGAATGGCCAGTTCAGTTCAGCACCAATTTCTGGAAGTCTGGAGGGGCAGTGGCCTGACACAAGATCAGCTTCTATGGGTAGACCTCATCACCAGACTGCTCAGCCTACCACCTCACAAAATGCTAGTTTTGAACCGAAAGTTCTTGAAAAAGCAGCAGTAATGGCAGAATTATCTTTTTTGGAGGCTGAATTGAGGCTTTCTGTACATGGGAAATGCCAACTACATATCTGAAAGATTATCCAGTGTCATACTGATTGAATCCATTTTTTTAATTTTATCATTTGCAATTTGAAATGCATTACTAATTATTAGTGTTGGTTTTGTAAATTGTGTAATAAACTCTTATGAGGGGGGAAATGTGGGTATAATAAACCAGCCACTGAGGGACTGGGCAGATTAATGAAATGTTTGGCTTATTCTTTGTAGGCAGCTGCAGGAAGAGAGGCATCTGCAGAGCCTTGTGTACCTGCATGTGTGAAGACTGTTAGCACCTAAAGGAGTTGCCAAACACATGGATTCACAGTACAACACGTCTATTGTGTGTTCTCATATTGTCCTTGGTCTATCTCATAGCCTTTTTCCCTGGCATTTCCAGTCCAACCCCTGCTTTACTGTTACATTATTTGGGTCTTTCTTCAATGTATCTACTAGCCATCTCCCTTTTTATTCCATAACTTCCTGTCTTAGCAGCTCGTTTAGTCCTCCTTCAGAGGATTTTGTCATTTTTTTCCTGGCCATCTGATAATGAGAATTTGTCTAAGGAAGCTGCTTATGAACACTTAGAGTTGAAATAATAAGGTCTTAAGTCTTCAAGTTTCAGCAGCAGTATACATTAAGAATTCAAAGTTTAGTTTGATCATCAAGATTTCCTTTCTCACAGATTACTCCTTGACATGGTGGGAAAGCTTGCATGCTCCCATGGTTCCAAGAACTGTGACATTAGAGACAGGTTGAAGGATAGGAGACAGACTAAACATAGTCCATAAATTCCCCTGGTAGGGGATTGGGATTACTCTAATGACTTACTTCTGTAAACAGCGTCATTACTGAACCTTAACCTTCTGCTCATCTCACCAAACCAACTTATTTTTATACATATAATAAAAGTAAAAGTAGATCTCATTTAGACAAAGCATTTGGGAAGTATCTGGAAAAAACAATCCTTCAATTACACTACAATCAAAAGTCCGATACCTCACTTTTACTTTGATGATTAACTTCCATGAGTTTTATGAGTTGTAGTTTTGGTTGGATAGAATATTGTTTAAGATGAAACAATCTTTGTTTTATATGGATTTTCATTAACTTTGTACAAAAATTCATGGCACACTTGGACAGTTCTCATTGCACAGAAGCGCCATGGCACACTGTTTGAAAACCACCGCCCTAAAGCTGTGGTCCCCAACCTTTCACCAGCAGATGGCACAACGCTCAGAGGTTTCAATGGCAACTGCCCTTCAGAAGTAGATCCTGATTTCCTGGTTGGGGACCACTGTCCTAAATTTTCACCTAGCTGCCTGTGGCCAAAATGCACTGAGATAGCATCTGGAGATAGTTGCTAAAGGAGGGAGAGAGTTAGTGATTATAGGTAGGGATGTGAGAAAGAGCAGAGGAGAACAGGAAAGGAATGAGATGGATGCAGGAGAAAGGAATCTGAGCAGTACTGAGAGTCAGGGAAGGCCAAGAGTACAGAGAAGAAGTCAAGTCACTGGCACCAAAATTCCCTTAAAAATATATTTGATGTGATTTGAACCAGAATGGCTGAATTGTCCCAGGTGAGCCTAGTTAACTGGTTAATCCATGTGCCATACCATTTCTGCTTCTTAAATTCTCCTCTTGCTTTGTATCTCTATCACCCTCAAATCCCTTGGAGCTACTGCTTTTTATTAATTCCCTTTCCTTTCAAAATACCACACTGTAATGGTGGTTTGAAAATCCCAGTAGTCTTCAAATGGACACAGATTCTCTTCTCTTGAGCACAGGATCTTAGACTGCACATTATAGATCTATTTTTAATTAGCATTAAAGCACACATATGTATTTGCATAGTTTGCAGTAAGTTTCCAAAAGTATCCCTCCAACATGAAGTCCATAGTCCTTATGCCAGTGAGCCATAGTTGCTACTTTGGGGTTTCTTTTGCATGGGGGAATCCCTCCATGATGGCCAGCTGTCATCCTCTCACTGTTCTCTTGTGCTCCCACCTGTTATCTCTTGAGTGACACTTACATTCAAAGTTATTTTGGGAATTTGTTATGTTTTTAAAATACCTACCACAACAGGACATTGAACACTAGCTCTGATCTTAATACAAATAAGTTGCATAAACAGTGAAGTCCCATAAAATGCCAGATAATTTTACATCTATCTGTCATGACTATTTGCCAATTTATAGGGCTGATTTCTAATGTCTTAAGTAGTTCCAGGGAAACTGGAGGAAATGCACTTCAACTGTAAACTTGGAAACTCAATCTGAGCATTTTGGTTCCTATGTACTTTATCATGAGGCCTCAACTAGCAGAACAAGAGAAAAAGATGATGATTAACACAAAAGAACAAGGGCAAATAAATCTAATAATCAAATACATGAATCTTCCATTTAAGGTAAGAAACAATGAAAACAGGCCTTTCCTTATGTATTCAAGGAAAGAAAGTGCATTAGCAGGAGCACCTAAATTTATGCAGGTCTTCTTTGGATACTGAGAGCTGCTTTGAGATTCCCAGCACTTGTGATCTCTTGAATGATGAATAAACTGGAGGATAAGAACGTTGGCATTGCCAGATTAAATCAGAGCTGTAGTGCTATCGGTTCCAGTATCCTGTCTCCAACAGTAGGCAGCACCAGGTGAAAGAAAACCTGCAATAGGAAGATGTGGGATAATGTACTCCCAGCCCCCCATGGTCTCATTCCAATCCCTAAAAGGTAGAGGATAGTTCACACCAATTTTACACCATTCACAAAACCTTTTGTTACCTAGCGATACTCGCAAAAATTCATAATGCAAAAAGTATTGGTGATATCACATATCGTTATTCATCTCCAGTCACAATATCATCAGGCATTGTTTCCAATGTTCCTATGTATCTAACGCCTGTCATACAAATTCCTTCTTATGCTGACCAACTTGCCTGGTATCTCTTAGCAATGAGCAACAGCGTCTCTCTGTGGACATTATTGAAAACTTCCTTAAAGTTGATTAAGATGGATTTTTGCAGGCAGCAGCTTTTTTGATGATCTACATGGACAGAATCCAGGCTGCTCTTCTAGTAACATTTCACCACAGTCCTGTTTGTTGTGTTCAGCAGCATAACTTCGCCAATATTTTGCTTGGGATTGCTAGCAATATAATACCTAACCAGTTCAGGGACTCAGTAAGGTCAACTTCTTCTGGCAACTCCACGCCCACCCCACCTTTCAAGTCTTGGTGCACTAGTTCTTTCAGCCATATTTCATTTGAGTTTTGTTAGCTGATCAATCAGAATTTTACCTCCTTGCCTTGGTACCTCTACTTGAATTCTGTCAGCTTTCTCATGCTTGAGGTGGCTGCTTTAATTTCAACAGGCATTATTGTTCCTTATGATGGGGGCTGGACTTAACAGTGGTGCCACAGGGTGGTTAGTCCACTAGGTCCCAGCCCTTCCTTTGTCTTCCTTCACATGCTATCACCTCAGTGCTGTGGCTATCCATCTTTTGGTGGGCTACGACTTTGATCACCATTTAAGTTCTCTCCCTTCCAGAGTAACAGAGTCCAATAAATACACAGTCTAATGTCCCCCACAAAAAAACAGGTCTTCAGGCCACCTCCAGACTCTATGGATGGCACACCCTTGACTTAGGTCTTACAATGCCCCTATTCTCTCTTTGGCTATGTCTGCACTTAGAAGGTTAGTTCAAATTAACTGAATTCAAACTAATTAATTAGAACTAATAATTATTAGTTTGAATTAAGTTAATTTGGATTAACACAGTCACACTAGAAACCCTAATTCAAACTAGCATGTCTATACACAGGACTTGCTAGCTTGAATCAGGTATGGGGCGCTATTGCACAGGGAAAATCAAGCTGTGGTTAATTTGAACTAATGGTTTGAATTAACACAGCCACATTGGGTGAGTTCGAATTAACCATCAGTTTGAACTTAAGGGAGGTTTTATAGATTCAAGCTAGGCTTTCCTTAGTTTGAACTATGGGAACTCCTTAGCTCAAACTAATGAAAACTAGTGTGGACATGCACGAATTTAGTTCAAATTAGGCCTCCTTAGTTCAAACTAAATTGTAAGTGTAGCCATACCCTTCTTGTCTAATGGAGAGTGGGAGGGGATTTATGCCCCTTCCAAAAAAAGGGCGATTGGCAAGGAAGCCCAGGCCCTTCCTTTCTACCAGGCTCAGACCCTGGTCCCTACAAGAGGCAGCAATAGCCATCTTCAGGGAATGTCTGAGCCTGCTTTCCTTGGCCACTTCCCACCATTTGCTTCTCCACAAGGCCTCAAAGTCCTTCACTGAAAGTTCAACAAAAAATAGCAAAAACAACTGAATATTCAGCCCAGCTGGTAGTCTTCTTTCCAGGCTACTCCTAACTTCAAACTGACCCAAGTTCCTGGGTCTCACTCTCACCACCCACTGTGGTCACTCTCCTTTGACCCAGGGTTTCAAGTAGACTGTGGCCCCATCTCCATTCAGACTTCTGCCTCAAGGCTCAACCCTCCCACAGTTCTTTCTAAGAGAGAAAGCTCCTAGATACCTCACATGTGATTCTCTTTCCTCAATGCTCCTTTGGGACTTGGGGTAGCTGTCACCTGTGAGCCCTTCCTTGCAAAGTTTCCGTACCATTATTCAGGATCTTCCAAGGGAATGCCAGAGAGTTCAATACATAAGGAAAGTGTCCTTTCACTATCTTCTCCTCTATGCTGCTGCTTCTGCCTCTGCAGCCTTCTCCTGCCTCAGATGTTTCTATCTTGCCTCCATCTTTCCCTTATTTCTCTGTCCCTCTGCAAATTCCAAGAAGAGCTCTGCCTATATGTCTGCCACGGTTCTATCGTCCCCCCTTCAGAGCTCTCCACTGAATCACTGCCTGAATTCTTGAAGCAGTTTATGCCTCTTTTTTCAACCCTTTTCAGTGGTCCACTACTTTATCTGCTGTCTTGACTACTGTCTTTTTCCAGTTTGACCATTAGCTTGCCCCTATGTGACTTAGGCCGGGGTCTTGTCTCAGCTCTGCAATCATGGGCAAGTCACAGTCCCTTGAACATTGAGTTGGAATCCTTCTCTGAGATAGTCTGGGTGCTGCCCTCCTTAAATTTACAGGTCCTTTAAGAATAACATGGCAGCAGAAGGAAGGCAGAATCCGGCTCTTTGCTCTGAAGCATCAGCTGCCAGAGGAGACCAAATTAAGTTTACATGTACCTGAAAGCTTCTCATATAAAAAAGCAGATACAAGGGAGAGCTTCATTCTTTCAGTCTGAAAATCAGAGAGTGTGGGGAAAGGAAAGAGTAGGTGTAGGGGTTCTCTAGGGTGATGATAGCTACCAGTAGCTGTTACTATGGTTTGCTTCCAATGAAGCAGATTCCTAGTAGTTTTCATTTACTTACCATGTTGAACTATTAGACATGTTGCTTCTGTAATATATTTTCCTTCCCATATGCCTCTCCTTTGTGGCTTATGTTATAAGAGATACAGATTTTTTTATAAAGAGATCACTAGCATACATTCAGGCATATATGCGCCTAGCTATGTGCACATACAGTTATTGCAGCTGACCATTCAACTCCAGGCTGTGTGATTTGAGAACTTCAGTAACTCAGCCAGAAGCTGGGAATCTGCTAAAGGAGTAGGTGGCTGAGGTTCTGTGGCGTGGATTGTGCAAGAGGTCAGACTAGATGATCATATTAGTCCATTGTGACCTTAGAGTCTATGGCTATGTCTACACTAGAGGGCTAAGTTAAGTTGAATTAACCAGGTTGACTTAAAGTTGACTTTATTAAGTGTATTTACAGAGTCCCCATTTGTTTGTCAACTTTTTAAAATCGACTTAAGCCAAGGGACCCATTTAAAGTTGACTTTATTAAGTTGACTTTAAATAAGTCCCCTGGCTTAAGTTGACTTTATAAAATTGACTTAAATGGCTCTCCTGCCTTAAGTTGACTTTATCAAGTCAATTTTAATGGCCACATTTTGTTGTCGACTTAATAAAGTCAACTAAACCCTTAAAGTCAACTTTAAGGGTGAGAGTTATTAAGCTGACTTAAGCAAGTGCTTAAATTGATTTAATGAACTTCAAATGTGGCCATAGAGTTGCTTAAGGTGACTTAAGCTTGGTTAAGTTGACTTAACCCCCCAGTGTAGATATAATCTATGAGGGCATCAGTACCTGACATCTCCCAGACACAATATAGAAAGTCAATCCCTGCTATCAAAAAGATTGAGAAACATGGGGCTAGATGATCATGATGGTCCTGTCTAACCTTAAGATTTATGAGTCTATGACAAATGAATATTTGCTTGTCTAAACTCTTGGAGAGACAATTGCTCAACTTTGCATGCAACTGAAGCAATTATGCACCCAAATGCAGACAAGCAACCACATGCTCATCTCCTCCCATGGTCTTTAAATTCTCAAGCCCCCACTGACCCCAATGGGATCTGTGGCTGTTCAGCGATTCTGAACAAAAAGTTCAGACCACCTGTATTAGTATCCAGATCAGAACACACTAGTGATGAGTCTTCATCAGGGACAGAACCCAGACCCTCACACCCACTGGCATAGGCCACCTGTACTTGAACTAAGGCAAATCTTCATAACATACAGCAGGATTAGGAGCCCCTTGAGGGTGATAAGATCACACCTTCCAAACCAGTCCATTAACTTTCAAGGAGGTATATCAAGTAGTTCCTCCCTAAAGGGCTGAAAGATGCATTTTACTTATGTTTCTTCTTTTGTGAAATATGGGTCCATTCAGTGGAGGAGGAACTAACTGATCAAATGCTTCAGCAGCATCTTGTGGGACTTGCTGTCATTAAGCTTCCAGAGATAAAAAATGAGAGGAGCATAATGCAGGAAATAACAAAGCTCCAGCCAATTTGCAGTTTAAGTATTTATGAGGATGCTATGGCCAACACAGGACAGTGTTTTATGGCTCTTCAGTGAATTAAGTTTGAGAAACAATCAGGTAATAATGGAACTTGCCTCATAAAAAATTATACAACTGTATAGCACCTTCCAGTTTGTTTAATGGAACATTGTCATTTAAGGGCCAGCAAGGTATTTTGAAACACAGATCAAAGGCATCTTGAATGGCAAAAATCTTTTACTTGAATTGTGATTGTTATGTACAGCATGGCCATACTATCTTCCATCATATATCTGGCATCAGAAAAGGATTTTTTTCAAGTGAAGTTTTTTTCAAATAGACCAAGGCTATTCATTTTTGAAATACAGAGAAACCGTGGTTAATCCAGAAAAATGTAATTAATCCAGAAATAAGAGAGCTATGCAAATAATGTCCTTGCATCCAATGCAGACAGCATACCATGCAATTCTGATCTGAGGTAAGGTATCTGAAATGGGCTTGAAACCCTCTTTTTCAAGTAATTCTGCAAAACCTGGAAAGAATGCAGTCAAGGTATTGGAGTAAAGATTTGGATTCAATGAAGACTTTCTGTGTGACCTTAAACTCGATTCCCACTATGATGAGGGCCATATAGGTAGTTGAACAAATAATGAAGATACTCTCTTTGAGGTCTCACACACTAGCTACCAATGACCACATTAGAGAAATTTGATGAAAAATGACTCATTTCTTGGCAACACAGCTCCTAAATTGATCTCCAGTGATCCTGTGCCTTCTCCAATGGCCAAATTGGAAACAAAACAAAACAAAACAAACAAAAAAAGCCAAAAAAATTGTATTTGCATCTTTTCTAACTTCTACTAATTTAGTTTGTTACAGGCTTAATCTTATGGTCCGTTTTACTTTCAAAATGGATCCTGTTTATGGATGGTGATTTATGTAAAGACTGTCCATCGTATCTAATAGCAGATTGAGAAAGTGCAATTCCACTTGATTTTGAAACAATCATCAGATGGAAAACATCGGTATCCACTGACCACTAGCTCAATAACCACTAGAAATGATTGCCTGGCAAATTTACATCAACTCTACAGGCAGAGACTTTAATCTTAAATTCATTGGCTGCAACTGGACAATACAAGGAATAATATTTGATGAACTTCTTTACATTTGGCTGCACTTTAAAAGAACATTAAGTCTTTTAGCCAGAAGTAATTCATAGGTATTAATTGGAGTTTTTTTTAATCATATTAATTCAGCTAAACCCCCTCAAAGTCATGAAACAAGCACAAAGCTGGTTCAATGCTGTTATTTGTATGTGTGTAATTCCTGATGTTCAGGTAAGCGATTTTTTTCCAATCATTAGCAAGAGACAGACAAGTCCAGACAATGTGCAGTAGTGTTACAGCCATGAATCTTAAATAGTTGACAACTGGGACAGAGCTAATTTCAAAGACAGTTTACTTGTCTGGCTGTTTTACATACATGATTTTCAGATGGCGTTCCTATTTCAGGTGATCATAATTATAATGAAAAGCGTCTTCCCTCCCTGACCATACCTGTCCTTTTTCATTGATTCCATATGCATGAAGAGCAGTGCCCTGCAAATACTGGGGCAGATTCGTCTCAGAGTAATCAGCAGAGTTTCTCCAGGGATACAATGTTGCCCATTAAAGAAGAGTTTTGAAAGTATAAAAAGACAACCATGGTTTGACAGCTGGCTGACAGTGACATCAGGAAAGCTGAAGATAAGAGCTCATGAAAAAAATCCAGTTATTGACAATGGAAAGTTTTGGCCAACCACGCTAACTGTGATTATGTCAATTGCGGAGAGTCAGACATTGTGGATAGAAGAGACCATGCTGGGTTATTTACTCCACTCTCCTTGCCAACCTGATTTGTTCAGTCCAGATTCCCATGGCTTGCACAGTTGCTCTTTCCAACAGTATCTTTGTGAGGCCATTTCACAGTCTAATGGCTTTAACTGTCAGGAAGATTTCCTGATAGCCCAAATGAGTTCTTCCTTTTAAAAACAAATATTCCCCCACAGACCATGCTAAATAATTCATCTTCTTTCTTGGCAGTTATTCCATTTGTAGACCGTTATTAAGTTCCACTCAACCAAGTTAATCTCACCTCGTAAATCATCCCTGCCAACCTATAACTTTCAAAGTCAATGACAATTTTTATGATGGGATCTGGGTGCTTTAGCAAATTTTACCCCCTTGTCAAAAAAAAATTGTTCCCAACCTTGACTGATTGATTTCTCCCATGAAAACTCCTGTGTTAAATAAATTTGTTAGTCTTTTGCAGTGCTATGGGACTCATTTATTTTGCTGAAGAAAACTGACATGGCTACACCTCTGGAACTCATTTGCCTTTGTGAACCCAGATGCACTATGAGACAGCGCGATTAATTCCATTACTTTAACCCCTGCTAATCCTGACTTAATATTTTGTTGTCACTACAGGGCTGATCCACAGCCCGCTGACAAAATGGGAGTTCAGATCAGACTGTACAATGTCAGGGGTGTCAAACTCATTTGGGGGGGGGCATTAGAGGGCAGGACACTTGCTGTGGGTCATGTGGCTACATGGGCCCCCAACCTTTTCCCCTGCCATGTTCAGAGTGGCATGGACTCCCTCTTCCCCTTCAGGCTCTTGCACACCTTTCCTTTCCTCTGCCCTGTGCCTCCCACCCCCAACTGGGCAACTCTCAGACCTCCTTTCCACTTCCCCTACTGCGTGGTGGGGCAGGCAATCGGTCTGTCTCAGCCGCAGTCACAGGCAGGCTGGGCTCCTGCCTCCCCCTCCAGGCCCCCACCAAGGAGGGAGCCCCTACCTCAGCTTCTGACTCTATATGTCTCGGGGAATGTTGTAAAGCAAGAGGAGGTTGGTAATTCAGAAGGTGGCCAGAGTGAGCTGAGTTAGGAGGAAACCTGGGGGTGGGCAGATGTGGTAGGGCTGCTGGACAAGACAAGTATGGTGAGGGAGGGGGACTCATGGAGGAAGCAAGAAGGAACAGAAGGGAGCAGGAGCAGCTGAGCTGCATAGAGAGGGGTATGAGGTGTATATATTGAACAGTGAGGGGGGCTCCTCACATCAGATCTGCCCCAGACCCCCCAATTCCTCTTGGGGGCCCTGCCCCCCACACCCACTCACTGTAAATCATTCAGCACCCTGGCTTTTGGCTGGTTCATTCCCATATGGGCCCCAGACTCTTTCCTTTCTTATTTGTAATTCATGTAATGTGCTGTCAATCAAATAAGCATGCTGACTGACCGACCTGTTCCCATGACTTACACTTCCCTGCATTTATTTTCCCCCATTCTGTCAGTTCCCCCATCTTCAAGGCATCTGACAATGTTGGATTTTCTCCCACAAAAGCTATGCAATAAATAAATATGTTAGTGTTTAAGTGCCACAGGACTCCTTGTTTGTTTTACTAACTGACAGTGAACAAGTGGGGTGGGGGCAGTATGGTGACTCTCGGGGAGCTCAGCCTAGCCCACTGTGACAAACTCTGATTGGTTGGCAGATCACAGCAGAGCTGAGCCAAGATTGGCTGGAGCGCTTCCTTTGTTCCCTGTGCTGTGATTTAGATCATGTGAGTGAGTTAGAAGCACACCTGGCCCTCCTCTGCCAAGAGCCTGTCTTTGCTGTTCACTGCTGCAGAGAGCTCCCCAGCACAGCCCAGGCAGCAGCTCTGTGGGCCAGACTGGTGCCCTTAGTGGGCCACATCTGGCCCACGGGCCAGGCGTATGACACCCCTACGTGAGTTTGACACCTATCTGTAAAATCTACATGTACCAGTTTCTCATTGGAAGAAGAGGATATTGACATCATCTGGTGCAAAGATTTGAGTGGCAAGTTTTACCCCCCAGAAGAAGCAGCCCTGAAACACTAGAGCTGAAGCTAAAAAAGGACAAAACTATATTGAAACATCCAGTATCAACACTACATGTGAATCACCAATCCAGGCAAATTAGGATGAGACTAGTTTATTTGTAAACCTGTAAACAGGGAAAATAAAAGCAGACCAGAGATGATGTGTTGGTTAGTTTGCTTTTATTTTTGACATATTCAGTATCATCTGAGATTTTTTTCTTCCAAAGCTGGATCTCCACTTGCTGTGTCAGGGCATCAGTCCATCTCTGGCAGCTTGAGTGCTATGAAGCAGTAAAGCAAAAGATCAAAATACAGCTGGGACGAGTTTCTGATTTGGAAAACTGACTGATCAGCTCCCTCTCCTTGACTTTAATTTTTCTGAATGAGGATAAAGGAATCATTTTGGGTTGAAATTTCTGTCACATGAACAACCACAGGTATGCCTGGTTTTTATTTACCCTGAGGCTCCTTTGAGTCTCTCAGATAGCCTTGAGGAGTCTTAAAATCAGGTATAAATTTACTTTACTGCCCACATGGTGTAAAGGGATCTTAGCATAAATGAGAATCAAGCCTTATATTCCAAGAATAGCAGCATTCTGCATTTCTACAGTCCCTTGGGCCCACGCTTTATCAAATACTTTACAATCATTAATGAATTCATTCATTTCATACCATCATCCAGGAATAGTAATATTATTTTACAGATAGGGAAGTGGAGACAAAGAAGTTAAAGTTTTTCCTAGTCCTGGTTTTGAAAGTACTGAGCAGGTTGAGATCAAGCTACTTCAAAGACCATGCATCCCATCAAAACCCTTTGAGACAGCTACGTGGATACACAGGCATGCGTTCCCTGCAACAGCTATGATAAGATTCTCAAGGTATGTCTACACTGTACTGTAAACCTGAGTGTATGGGGACCAGGTTCAGGGACCTGGAGTTTCCAAGCCTGCATCTGAGCGTATGAGGTTACAGATGCTGGACCTAGATCTCATAGCTGTGCTAGCGCATTAAAGCTGCACTAAGACCATCTGACCTGGGCCTCTGGCTTGAGCTGCATCCACATTAAAAAGTGACAGGGCTTGGACCTAACTCTCATGGAACCTGACCTCTGACTGCCCTCCTCCACTCCCAACAGCAGAGTCCAAGGACCAATGTCCTCAGTGTTTCATGACGTAAGTCAGAGTGGTTTTTGTGTGGACAGAAAAGAGGCTTAGGCTCAAACCTGAATCAGAACCTGGTCTTATTAGGCAGTGTAGGCATAATCTTAGGAGCAATGGCCATTTTCAATGGCAGGATCCCAGACGACTCCCTTCCAAACTCTCCAGAAATCAGGCTGAGTTTGGACCCAGCCAGAGTAACATTGGACTTAAAGGTACCTGCTGGGTCACTGAGTCCAATGCCCTGCTACTGCCGGCCACTATGTCATACAATCCCAGTCATAAAACTTCTTGAGTTCATCAAGATATATCTGTGTCTTCTCACCATGTTCCTATCCAAATGCAAAACATCTCCCCCATCTTTTGGTCTTCAAACAGTACTGGTGTCTTCAAAAGACCAACGGATAATTGGTTGCTCAACTTCATGGCTCCACGTGCCTTACAATATTAGGTCTTTGACCTGCTACCAACTCTGTTCAGCTCAAATTCCTATGCTGCCAGAGTGTCAACTTATTGCAGCACACAAGGGGCCAAAGGCACCAATCTATTACCACTGCTTCACCCCCTTATTACTGGAGTCAGTCACCCCATATTACTGAAATGGACTGAGTGGTAAGAACAGTATAAACCTGTAAGGCAGGCTTAGAAGCTCTGCTTAACAGCTTCTAAAGGGGGTGGGGGAACTAATCTGCATGGGTCCTGTATTAGCATGGATACAAAGAGCACAATTAGACAATTAGCATACTGGGTGCAGGGCATAGTGGGTAATGTATTTGGGGTTAGTCTGCTCACAAATCTATTAATATCTGCAATTCTGCTAAGGGGAAATATGGAATACTGTCTTTTGTGAATTGCTACTCTATGTTTGTTGCAAATCTGTCTGAATTAGTTAAAGAGTAAAAACTACACTTAGTTAAGAAGAGGAAGGGTGACTGCATGTTTCAGCCTGAAAGAATTTGACAGAGACAGGCGTGGTGGTGTGAGGCTATTTTAGCCTCTCCTCCTATTGCTTCCCCTGTCTTTTGATAGCTATGCCTAAGTCTTCTGTGAGGCTTTTGCCATTTAGATAGAGACAGCTGTTTACACCTATGTAAGAGCTGGAATCACCAGGGAGAAGAGCAAATTCTCTCTCTCTGTCTCTCTCTCTCACTCTCTCTCTGAGCTGAGATGGGTGGAGCCAGAGGATGGTGAGAGCAGCCAGCAGCAAGCTGGGTGACATGAGTGACCAGAGGGTGGAGCCGGAAGACAGTGGGCGGAGGCAGCGGATGGTGAAAGTGGCCAATGATGAGCTGGGTGACACGAGTGACCGGAGGGCAGAGCCAGTGGACAGTGGGTGGAGCCAAGCAACAGTTCTAGAGGATGGAGTAAGTGACGAGTAGATGGTGTTGGCAGATAGCTGGTGTGAAAGACACTCCCTATGTACCCTAGGGTCAGCTGGGAGCCTAGTTAGCACTGATTTTCCAGATCAGTGCCAGTTTTGCCATTAAGTTTGTATGTTCTGTTATGCGGTGTGGGTTGTTGGGAACGTCACTCTATACTAATTTTTCTAGATTAGTGCTGCTCTCTGTTATTTGGCCTTTTGCATTTTTGTTTTACTACTATTAAATGTTCTGTTTACTACACTCAGACTCGTGCTTGTGAGTGAGGAAGCCTCACCTCTTTGGGGTGCCCAGAGAACAGTGCAGGATTCCCCAAAAATCTGGGTGAGGGGTCGAGCCAACTAGCAGTGTTACATTATTGGGAAACCCCTATATATAGAACCCGGCCCTTGTCCTGCCAGCCTGCCCTGGCAGAAGGGTTACAAACGTGTTGTAACTAAGTAGAAGGTCACTTCTATGACATAACAGTATGGTCCACTCTTTTGCCTGCCGAGGGACCGTTAGAAAAATAAGAAGACAAGAGAAAATTCAGTTGCCTAGTCTCCTGTGGTGCCTGTTATAATTTTCTTTTGTGACAAAGGGCTCAGTCTTGCAAGATGCTCAGTAAACTCCAATTCCAAATGGAGGTTGGATTGAGCTTGATGGGCACCTCATGAGGTGCATCTTGGAAGGATCAGGGCCAAAGACAGATTGAAATAGGAAATTCCATCAAATAGAGGATCCTGAACTCCCCACTGTATACTATTATTGGGAGGGTTTTAAAAGCCTTAGAAAAACTGCAGCATCTGTGGGCTAAAAGTAAGACTGAAGTCACGTTCTTTCAGTCAACAGGTCCCTTCCTCCCCCGTATGATATATTCAGTTGGGTTCTTTTTAGTTTTGAAACAACTGTGCATATCCAAACAGTATCCATGACTCCAGTCTGTTATGTGATGTTCCAGGAGACAGACAGTGAGGGCAGCAGTGTCCTGCCATAATTACAACAACTGTCTTATTGTCTTAATTTTAATTTTAAAAAATTGTCTTAAGATTTGATTAGTTCTTATAAGAGGTGAGGGGTTTGGACTGAAAGGATGTTTAAAAAAAAGTTATGGGGGAAAAGAATCTCAAGAGCTCTGCAAAGTAGTCATATAAACAATGCACATTAATTGCTTTTAAGCTGCTGCTGCTCAGAACAGACATTCTGCACAAAAGGAGGTTTGTTTTAAATATATTCTAATTTTATTTTACAATGATGTTACAAAGAAGTAATTGGCTTGCTGAAATGTACCACTTAGACAGCAATGAAATAATGGAAGCAATGCATGAACCCCTGGAATAATATTTCCAACCACAAAATTGCTTTATGCTTTCAAATGTGCACACACGTAGATTTTCTCCAAATCCAAGAAAAAATAAAATAAAATAAATACCTTCACTAGTGCTTTTTCCTCTGCAGATTCTAAATTATTTACCAAAGGTAGAAAAGGATCCTTATCCGCATTTTAGAGATTAGGAAACTGAGGCACAGAGTTAAAAGAATTCACCCCACTTCCTGCAGCACATCAGTAGCAGAGTTATGAATGAATCCAATTCTTCTGGTTTCAGCCCTAGACTTATTCCATGAGGTAAAATATTAAACCACCTTATCAAGCAAAGATTTATGCACATGCTTTCTTGTAGTCACTTGAGCAAGCCTACTGAACTATATGGGAGTACCCTCATAGTAAAATTTAGCGTGTGCTTAAGTGTTTGCAGGATCAGTGTCAAAAACCATGGAAGCCAAATTTCCAAAGGCCTTTAAAAACAGACGCCTAGTATTTACCATCATTAGGTTCCGCACAGAAAAAATTTCCCACTCAAACCAAATGCTCTAATGCAAGGATACTCATGGTAACCCTCATGAACACTGACGGTGCATTTTTAAGGGTCCTTAAAAGCCATGCTCTTGAAATAAGTCACCAGAAATCAGAGAGATGGTCAAAATGTTTTCAATTTAGATTTTTCACCTAATTTTGATAAAAAAAAATCAAGTTTCAGCTATTCTGTCTCCAAACAAAACAAAGTGAACCATTTTAATGAAAATTATCTAAATAGTTTCAGGTTTTTGATTGAGCTCTAGACACCTGGAGCATCTCCAGACAGGTGTCAAAAGTAAAGAATCAGAGAAAGAATCACTTTCTCCTACCAGTGAAACAGTGGTGACCGGTGAGCTGTGGGCCAAGCGGGGTACAGCAGAAACCCCCGGAGTTCCTCTATGCCCACTTAATTCCAGAACTTCGCAACCCTTTCCCCTTAATTCCTAGGCTGCTTAGTCTTGGTCCTAAGGTCTCCATCCTCCTTTCACCCTAATTCCTCCCTCTTCCTAGACCCTGGATTTACTCCCTGCCCCTTCCCTCCCAAAGGCTTCTCCACCTCTCAAGCCCCTAGGTCAGCCCCTGCCCTCCTCTGGACCCAGAGTGACAGATTTACCAGCTTGGCTAGGTGGCTTTTCTCCTGCCCAGTTGGTCCTTCTTCCTGCTTCCTCAGGGTACCCCACAGCAGCCTGTCAATTTTAACTTCAGCTTCTCCTCTTTAGACTGTGTAATCAAGGTGTGATGGCAGAAAAACTGCAGAGATGTGGAATGGAGTCAGGGGAAATGGATTCACCACCTTCGTCACAGGCTGCGGTGACTGTGCAGCCCGCTACAGTGTTAGACTCTTAAGTGCCCCGAGTAGACAGACAATGTACCAGTATTCTGTGTTCACAGTTGATCCCTCCACACACACCACCAATGTGTGCTCTTGCAGATTTTGTTGGGGATGGAGCCCAAACAACCTCCACACAAGAGCGGCCATAGCACAGAACAAAGAACATTTTTATCTTCAAAGCATCTGATGAAGTGGTATTTTCTCCCACAGAAGCGCATGCGATAAATAAATCTTGTTAGTCTTTAAAAGTGCCACAGGACTCCTTACTTGTTTTGTTAGACAAAGAAAAATATATCACTAAAGAAATTCTGTCTCTCTCCCAACTATACAACTTCAGCCTAAAACCTTCAGTCTAGCCACCTGTTACAGATTTAAAAGCACCACATTCACACCCTTACACACTACCAGTTGCCTTGAGAGACTATTCCATGGCCTAATTGGGTTCATGGTCAAGAAGGCTCAGACTTAACTTTTCAGAGTCACCATTGCCCTGGATAAATGCCCTTTGGGAGACACACACATACAGGCATAGTCAAAAGAATCAAGAAATTGCACATATCTGTACTCAGGGCTGGATTAATGCTGCAGCCCAGGCCCTCAGACCGAGGAGGGCCCCACAAAAATAAGTCCGGCTCTGGAGCACCTCTGGCCTGAGTGCCACCCATCCACCACAGTGCAAGCCCACCTCGTACCATCCCCAGTCTGGATGGTCAACTTCAGGTTCTGGATTGCTTCTGGCTTGAGTGTCCCTTGCCCCTGAAACGTCACCGCCCTTCACTGCAGCGCCGCAACGGGATGCCTTGATAGTCTGCCCCAGGCTAGCTCAATTGCTCCTAGCCCCTGGAGAACCACTCCTGCCTCGGGCCATGGTGCCATGCTTCAGGGCTAGTCTGCTACAGTGCAGTGCACTGGCCCACCCTGGCCCACCCTGAACGTGGCCAGTGGCCAGCTACTGCTGGAGAGGCTGTCAACCCAGCTTGTCCCAGCGGGAGGAGCATCAGCCCGCTCTAAGCGTGGGGTAAACATCCAGCCCAGGGGTGCAGCTTCCCGGGGCTTCACAAAATATAATAGCCTTGGGCCTATGGGCAAGTTAATCCAGCCTTATTCATACTATTTAGATATGCTGTTAAACTACCTGATCAGAGCAGCCATGCCAACACATCCCATTTCTTGTTTGTGTTCACATCCATAAACAGAAGATGTCTGAAGCATTAAGGAGACATTTAAAATAGTATTTCAAATAAATGCTTCCTGCTTCTGGCAGAAAACTGCCATTGTTTAAGATGCTAGAGTGCTCTCCTGAGAAATACAGTCAACAATGTTTTGCAAGACTCATCTTCTGCTAATGAATGGACACTGTCTGTCTTGCTATTGTGCGAAAGGTACAAATATACAGGGGAACCATGCCACTTATTCTTGCTATTACTACTCCTCACAGTCATTTTTCTCTCCCCATTGCATTAGCACCTCTTCAACACATACAAGTGCATCCTATTATTCTTGTTAGAGGCAGAGAATCCAGAGTTTTCATATCAAGCTCCCAATTACTTTAAACTAAAAACAGGGAACAGGAAAATAGTCAGCAACTTGCTTTGCCTGGTGTGTTCCTCATGCGATTGCCTTTTCACATTGCCTTACAGTCAACAGTTGAAAGTCCAAGAACCATTCACTGCAGTGTTCACTTTAACTGAAGATCTCTCTGAATCTGTTTAATATCCCACCAGAACTTTGGCCTACATGCAGATTTGATAGTCAAGACCATCACACACACCTCCTCAATCTAGTCCACTTCCTTTGTCACTATGGGTCAAACCCACAGACAGACAGGTGTTTGCCCACTGCCCTAATGAAATGGCAGCATTTCTCAATTCCTTTTGGTTTTGATTTACTCCATGATTGTTAGATTAGGTGACAATTTCAAAAGTAGAAAGGTCTCCTGTGGGAATGTGCTAAATTAACCCACTCTCAAGTGACTTCTTCCCCAGTCAGTGCTGGCTCCCCACATCTCCCACTGAGAGGGAAAGGTGGCCTTCTGCTGCCAAACTCTCCCTCTCTCATGGGTTTTTGCTTCCAGGGATTCTCTACTAAGATAAACAAAGTCTTGTGGCATTTTTAAGGCTAACAAGTTTATTTATTTCATGAACTTTCATGGGAGAAAACTCACCTCATCAGATGATTTTCTCCTATGAAAGCTCATATGATAGATAAATTTATTAGTCTTATGAGTGCCACAAGACTCCTTGTTTGTTTTTCTGAACTAGACTAACACGGCTACCCCTTCGGAACTTGTTTACTAAGATAGGATGCTTTGACTTCTATTCTCTTTTTGACCCCATCTAGGCAGGTCCACATGGCTGTTCCCAAAATTCATTCTAAATAAAGTTCATTTAGTTATTACCTTTTGAAAAACAAACACCTTCCCCTGCCATTGGCTTCTTTAATGTAGAGAACAGTGCGTTCACACTGGAACTGGACTCCTTCACAAATAATCAAATTCCAGGGTCCCCAAGAAAGATTATGACAGATATATATTTTAGAATGATACCAAGCCTTTGATTTAAACATGCTATTGCTTGAAGATGGGATGGCTTTCTGAAAAGACATGCTGTGGCTTAAACAGAAGGTATAGGTTTGATGTAGAAACTACCAGTCATGGAAGCTCCCTCACTAGATGTTTTCAAAAGGAAGCTGAGTAGCCATTTGTCTTGGATAGTTTATACACAACAAATCCTGCATCTTGGTGGAGGGTTGGTTAGATAACCCCAGAGGTATCTTCTAAGCCTGTGGTTCTACGACTGTTGGGTGAGGTTCTCTGACCTGTGTTGTGTGGAGAGTTCAGACTAGATATTCATGATGACCCCTTCTGGTCTTGGCAATCTATGAGTTTCTGTCCCAGAACTTTTCAAATCTTAATATACCAGGAAGACTGTGGTACCCCAGATGGCCCCACAAAAATCCTCCCTCTTCAGTTTTACAGATTAATAGGTGTTTCTTCCAGGTTAGCACATTGTGGGCACTACTGAGGTAGCAATATGGTGATAGGCTGGCAGTTGAGGCTCTGATGTTCAGCACGCCTGTAAATTGAAGACAGTTCCTCTTTCCTTTCTGTGTGCAAGATATGTATCAAAATGAAAACCAGAAAGATTAAAATAAAAGTAAACAGTTTTCCCATTGGCCCAGTATCTCATTAACCCACAAAACTTCAGTTAATAGTGTTGGGCAATTATGTGGCATTATAGCTGGGAAAGAAAAATTAATTACCCAGGTTTGGAGTGCAATTCAGATTCTCAGTTCTTGCTCAGAAAGCATCCAAGAGCTACCGAGATGTTTAATTTAGTGACTAACCCCTTCCTTAGGGTCTTCAAGACCCTGCCCGGTAATAATACTGGCTTGTTATAGTAATTGCCTCTTTTCTGAGGATTCAGAATTCAATTAGTCATTTGCTGCAGTTGCTGAATACAGAGAGATGAGTGGCACAAATGGCAGGCGTAGCTGTTCTTTATTACCTGTAGATAAAGTATAATAAAAGTCAGGCAATACACGCTCATTCAGACAGCAGCAGGGACAAACGAGGAGGTGCTGGAATTCTATAAGGAGAGCTTGACCTAGAAAAAAACATCCATGCTGTCGAGCATAGGGGCAACGATTCAGGTGCTGAAGCCTGTTCAGAGAAATTTCCATTGAGGTTGATGGGAATGTGACAATGTCAGGACTTGAGCAAAGCACTGGTAGCACAATGGGACTAAACCCTCTAAGTTCAGCGGACAGCTGTGTAGAACTGGACTGTATTGCAAGGAATAACAAAGGCAAGAGATGAGATGGTGTCTGGGCTGACTTCTTCCCTCGTGTTGGTCAGAAGCTAAGCACATGTAAGGAGAGAGCCAGGGCTGCAGATTAGACATTGAAGAGAAAGAGAGGAGCAAAAATCCCAAGAATGGGATTTTCAAGATCATCTAAAGCCCAAAGTCTCAAAGCTATTTAGGCACCTGACTCTGGGAATTAAGCACTAAATACTTACCAGGTGCTGGACCTGAGTGACTTAGAAGCATTAGGGCACATTTACCAAGTCACATATTGCAGCTAGGGGGCTAAACCAGTGAAAGCAAAGAAAAGCTGGGTGCTCATGATGCAGCCTTTGCACATGTCTGACAAGACCCATTAACTTTCATTAGTTTGAGAGTAATTAACTCACTTAGATGCTATTTGAAATTCCCATTCAAAAATCAGGAGAGGGAGAAAGGCTGAAAAGAGAGTGTAGGGGCGCAAACCCATTATTTGAAATTAAATGGAGTTAGTCCTTATGTACATGGATGCAAGATCACAACTGGGCTCCAGGCATTGACAGCAAGAAGCAAAAAATGAGTGTGGGAAAGAAGAAAGCCAGATTCTGACCTGAGCTATACTGGTGCGACTCCAGAACAATTTAGCTGAGATCAGTGACATTACCCTGGATTTACAGCAGATTGGTTGACATCAAAATCTTGCCTGTGACACTTTCTGGAAGCCCCTGAAAGCCTCTGCTTTTTAGAAATATATATCCATCTTGGGCATCATTCACAACCCAAACAGTTCCTGCAGCCTAAATTCTCATATCACATTTACAACCCGTGGGATGTCAGCATATGGACTAAGTTGAACATCCATTTCAGTCAATGTGGTGCTGAATCTGGAAGCCAACAGTAATTGCAGGTACGGTTTTGTCATCCACATGTCTGCTGGATAGCTTGCTGTCTAAATGACAAAACCTCAGGAACAAAACATGAAATCACTTGTCAAAAATCAGGCTGCCAGAGTGAAGTTTTAAACATTTAGGATTCTTCTTAGCCAACAACTGCTTTAGACCAGTCTGAGATCCTGAGTCACAGTTTTGTTTGCAAAATTTAAACTTAAAGAAGGTGTTAGGTAAAGAAGCGGTAATTTTTCCTACTAGCACTCCCAGTTTCTGCAAAGTCAAGTCTATTTGCCTATTGCAAACTCCCCAAGTTATTATGCCACAGATGGAACAAAATATTCAATAACCGCAATAGCAAAGGGGATTAGATACCTGCTGATTCAAAGATGGATGGAGCAATCTTGGATATAAGCAACTACTTTAAATGGTCACAGAGGATACCCATGGTTTGTAGAAAGAGAGGGAGAAAAAAAAAGAAAAGAAAAGAAAAAAAGCCCTACGGATGCAGGGAAATGCAGTAATGTAATTCTAAAGCTTAAATTCTATTAAGCACAATACAATAAAAAATTATCTGTGGATAGTCTCTGTTTCTAAATACTGTGTAACTCTATTGTGGTTTTCAGGGATTACAGAAAGTCAGATTAAGTTACTAGTTATAAGGACAAGACAGGTTCATGTGTCCTGTAAATGGAACGGAACGTGATGAGGTTTGCGATGACGATCCTTAGCTCTTAAGGGAGATCACTCCTTGATTTGGAGGTGCCTCCCTCCGATCCCCCCAAGAAAACTCAGTTTACTGTACAGGCCGGCTTCACCCAGGGCAGCTGCATGGCGCAGAAGGCACAGAGCCGTTCCATGTGTGCAAAAGAAGAGGTGGGCAGATCAGTTTTCCTCTCTTTGCGTGACCCACTTTGACATTGGAACATTTTTTATAACAAGAGAACCACTGAACAAAACTCTAAATGTATGTATGATGGAAACCACTTCAACTCAGGGGATGTTACCAACCCCACGGCAACCCTAATCTGTACACAGTCCCAGTGTGGGGGAGGGAAAGGACTCCTTTCTCTTTGTGCCCCATGGGTTGGTTCTTTTTAAAAATATATATAATTTCCTGACTTTATTTAAATTCATAACAAAGATAGATCACATGGAGGGGCAGCTAATCTTTTGCTTTCGTAGGTGTTTTCTTATAACATGGCCATAAATAATGCATGTTTGGTGGGTTGTGAGGCATTGAAGAGCTGTGAAGATTTTAAGTTTTTCCAAATGATATGTCTAGTTTTAAAAGACAGACTGGAGGCTGTTCCCTGCCAAGCTCAGAAAAGCTATTAACCAGCTTCATTTCTCAGCTGAGTTTTACAGTGTACATCATGAATGAGCAAAGTCTGGCAAAAAAGGATGCCTCTGATGGGCTAAGGAGCCTGTAAATCAAAGTTCCAAGGCTTCATTTTTACTATGGTAATGGCTGAGATGACTTGCCTCCCATATAGCATGCTTTATTTCCAGGACTTGGCTTTTTTTCTGACCCTAGCATTGACAAGGAGAAAATGCACAGAGAAAAAGCATCCTTCCCTTTGTGCATTCCATACATAAGGCTAAAACACCCGTAAAACTCCCTCTCCTCCAACCACACCTTAGTAACCTACATCAAAAGGGGTAAGAAAGGGAGTGTGGTCCACAGTACCCCCATCAGTCCTGAGACCTAATCAGAAAACCTGAAGAAAATAGGCTGCAGCATCACTCTCCCCCTAAAATTTAGAGTTGACTGCTAACATGGGTGCTGTGCCTTTTCAGATCGTGGTGGGGGGGAAGAGCAGGGAGACAACAACTTTAACTGTGTTTTGGGGGGCTACTTAAGTACCTGAAAACTTTTTTTTTTGCAGATAACTTAAAAATGAGCTGAAGGAATACTGTACCTAATTCCTATATAAAGAAAGGAAAAAGCAATATATAAACACCAATTAAATCCATATTTAAACATTTACATTAAATTTAGAATAATTAGGAAATAATACAGAAAATATTCTATTCCTAATCCTGAGCTTTGACTATCTGTTCTGGAGCCTTAACACAGATATCAGAAACACATTGAAACTTTGTATGCTATTGTCAGCAGAGATAAAGAAAAATAAAAGAAATTTACTTAAAATTGGCTTACTTTCTCTAATAGACACACTTTGTGATGCTGCCAGTTCTATTCTAGTCAATTATTTTTCAATCCAGTAAAACATATTAACTTAATTTTAATATATGTGATTAAGTGTTTTTTCTTTTTTTATTAAGAACAGAAATTTATTTTTCTAATTATTTTGACATTTATGTTTACCAATCACACCCCTGCACAGAACACACTTGCATGTGACTTATCACTGCTATTAGGGTCAGACTTAGAATGGTATTTATTTTTGTACAAATTTGATGTTATTTGACAGGTATAATTTAAAATATGATGTGAAAAAAGTGACCTTCATCTGCACAGTTTGTAAAGTTACATGTTTGGGTAATTTTTTTTCTTCACCTGCTAGGGCATTGCAAAGGTGAGTACAAGCTAAGTTTACAGTCTAGAAGGACATGATTATTGGATTGTGCAAATTTAAATAACGAATGATAAGGCACTATGTGGTAATGACAGTAATGACGGTATTTTTCCAGGCAGGACAGGTTAGGAATTTTAGAATTCACTACTTAAAGAATTGAATTTAAGCATAAGAGAAATAAAATTAGCAAATGCACAGACCAATCAAAAACCTAAAATACCGTGCTGCAGTCCTTAATAAATGACTATAATCCTTAATGTACTTGCAAGGAATACAATTAGAGAGAACATATGTGCACTGGGCAGCTACTCTCCTAAGTCAGGGGCACGAGCACAGACTGACATCCTCTCCTCTCATCCCACCTTCTAGCCCTACTTCTGTTCATGCTGGGCGGGGGAATGTGTCTCCTTGCCCTCCCCTAAATGGTAACCCTGCGTAAGCCCAGTCCAAGGAAGAGCTAGAAACCACCACTGCATGTGGAGCAGTGAATGTCTCCTTTAGTCCAACGGGTTTATTTGGTGCCAGTTACCTGTTAACTCCTCCCTTTGCAAGTGTTACTCCAGTAGTTCAGTGTCCAGAGAAATAAAAGAGACAGGAGAGCAAATCTACTCACTACTGTTTAGCTTGTAAGCCCACAGAGGCAGGGAATGTTTACTTGTTTGAGTGTGTACAGCTCCTAGCACATTGGGGCCCCACTCTTGGCTGCTCCTTAGGCACGGCGTTACTATACTCCCATAAATTGCAAATGGGATGTGCAGGCCTGGCCCCAAGCCAAGCCTCACCTAGTTGTTTCTCTCTCCCTCCCCACTGAGTCAGGCAGCAGAGAGGGCAAAGAGGAATGGGGATGGGCTGGGATCTAGCAGCAAACCTGGGTGCGAGTATTTTTGATCTCAGAGCCAGGACTTCTATTGGCCCATTGGCAATACAGCCAGCATCCTGCAGCAGGAATTCAAGAATCCCTCTGACACTGCCAGCCACGTGGTGGAGAAGACAGGAGCTTTTACACCCTTCGCTCTCACGGAGGGTTTCTGCTCCAGGTCAGGGCCTCAAAAGAGGATTAATCCCTTCCTAACTTCCCTTTATTTCACAATCCCCATCACTCTTTTTGGGCAAGGAGGTGGCAGAAAACTGATAAACCCCAGACCTGAAGTGACTCTCCCCATCTCTACCTCCCCCCTTTTAATACACTGTTCCACACTGTTTGAATCTAAACAACTGTTGCGATTTGCTGAAATAGTCTGATCAGATCCTATGACTTACACTTCCTTGCATTTATTTTCCTCTCATTCTGTAAATTCTCCGTCTTCAAGTGTAAGAAAAGTGGGAGTTTCTCCCAAGAAAGCTCACACATTATATAATTTTGTTAGTCTTTAAAAGTGCCACAAGGCTCCTTGGGTATGTCTACATTAGGGCTCAAATTGACTTAGGGAGGCTTAAGTCAACTTAAGGAAAGCCCTGGCCACATTTGGCATTTATTGGGTTGACTTAAGGTTTTCCTTAAGTCAACTTAATATCTCTCACTCTTTAAGTGGACTTAATGCAATGTGGCCATCTAAATCAACTTAAGAAGCCCTATGTAATAACATCTGCCTGCTTAAGTAGACTTACGAAAGTTGACTTAAGCAAACACATTTTTTTATTAGGACACTTTCTTAAGTTGACTTAACCAACTTTGTTAAGTCAACTTAAGGGAAGTGTGGACTCACTAAGTCGACTTAATAAAGTCAACTTTAACTAGACATTAATAAGTTGACTTAAAGCCCTGTAGTGTAGACATATCCTTTGAGTGTTTTGCTCAAACACCGAAGGGCTTTGGAAGAAGCCACCTGCCCAGGTAATAGGGGTACCTGGCTGCTGTACAGAGCTCTGAGAAATCACAGGAACTATCCCCCATCCAGTCACTTTGGCTATGTCTACACTAGAGGGCTCAGTTAAGTCAACTTTACAAGGTTGACTTAAAATCGACCTTATTAAGTTGACTTACAGAGTGCACATTTTTCTAAGTCAATTTTATTAAGTTGACTTAAGCCAGGGGACTCACTTAAAATTGACTTTAAGTGGGTCCCATGGCTTAAGTTGACTTAATAAAATTAACTTAAATGGGCACATTGCATGAAGTTGACTTTACACCTAAAGTCAGCTTTAAGAGCAGGAGTTATTAGCTTGTCTTAAACAAGTGCTTAAGTTGATTTAATAAACTCCAAATGTGGCTATGGAGCTGCTTAAATCAACTTAAGCCTGCTTAAGTCATCTTAAGCCTCAAGTCTAGACATAGCCTTTACTCCTTACTAACAATATACTCCATAGCCTCAACACGGCAGCCCCAGGGTGAAATGATGCTTAAGGCTGAACACCCCTCTTCCTCCAAGATCTCCTGGCTTCTTTCTTCCAAGCACTGTTATTATTATGGTGGAAGGCACCAGATGGCCCTGCTTGCTACAGAGGCTAACAGATTCTATTTCAGAGCATGTGAGCAAATGTTCAGTCTTTGGAAGACAAGCACGTCACTGTGAGTTCAGTGAAGCAGTTATCCTGGGAGAGAAGCTGTAGCAGACAGCAGAGTTTGCACTTCTTTATTCTATGCACACAGAGGCAAATTTTGGCACAGGGTAGCTTCCCAGGACCCATGCACTGGCATATGCTGAAGTTCCCGGAAGACAGAATTGTCTGTATGCCTAGAGCTGGTGCATTTGTGTAAAAAAGCAAATCACATTTAGATTGAACCTAGGCTCTGTTCACTGATTTCTCCTTCACTGGGAAGCCAACCTGCAAGACCCAGGCTGCCTCTTGCTCAGCCAGGCTTCTTTTTGTGATGGTACTCAGGGTCTCCCTGAATCCTGTCCTTGCCCTCCAACATGTCTACTGTTCCCCCCAGCCTGGTGTCATCTGCGAACTTACTGAGAGTGCAGTCCATTCCATCATCCAGATCATTGATGAAAATGTTGAACAGAACTGGCCCCAGGACCGACCACTGGGGCACCCCACTCGTGACTGGTTGCCAGCTAGACATGGAACCATTGATTCCTACACGCTGAAACCGTTGATCTAGCCAGTTCTCTATCCACCTTATAGTCCACCTATCCAAGCCGTGCTTCCTTAATTTGCCAATGAGAATGCTGTGGGAAACTGTATCAAAAGCCTAACTAAAATCAAGGTATATCACATCAACGGTTCTTCCTGCATCCAGAAAACCAGTCATCTGATCATAGAAGGAAACAAGATTGGTCAGGCGTGATTTACCCTTGGTAAATCCATGCTGACTGTTCCTGATCACTTTATTTTCCTCTAAGTGTTTGAGGATGGATTCTTTGAGAACCTGCTCCATAATTTTTCCAGGGATTGAGGTGAGGCTGACAAGTCTGTAATTCCCCGGATCCTCCTTTATCCCTTTCTTGAAAATAGGCACTACATTTTCTTTTTTCCAATCCTCTGGCACCTCCCCCATTCTCCATGAGTTTTGAAAGATAACAGCCAGCGGTGCTGCTATCTCATCAGCCAATTCCCTTAGCACCCTTGGATGCAGTTCGTCCGGCCCCATGGACTTGTGCACATCCACGTTCTTTAAGCAGTCCCTAACCTGACCTTCCGTCACCAAGGGCCTCTTTTCTTCTCTCCAGTCTGCCATACCCATGGCAGTGGGCTGGGAGCTGACCCTGCCTGTGAAAACTGACGCAAAAAAAGCATTGAGCACTTCAGCTTTTCCCTCATCCTCTGTCACGAGGATGCCTGCCCCATTCAGTAAGGGACCTACACCATCCCTGATCCTCTTCTTGTTATTAACATACTTGTAGAACCCCTTCTTGTTATCCTTTACATCCCTCGCTAGCTGCAACTCCATTTGTCCTTTGGCCTTTCTGATTTTATCCCTGCAGTCCCTAGCAATATCTTTATATGCCTCCTTGGTCATCTGACCAAGCTTCCACTTCCTGTAAGCTTCCTTTTTATGTTTAAGCTCAGAGCAGAGTTCTCTGCTAAGCCATTCTGGCTGCCTCACATGTTTGTTCTTTCTCCTAATTGGAATGGCAACTTCCTGTGCCCTTAGCAGGGTTTCTTTAAAATATAACCAACTCTCTTGGACTCCTTTCCCCTTCAGATTAGCTTCCCAAGGGATCCTGCCCATCAGTTCCCTGAGGGAGCCAAAATCTGCTTTTTTGAAGTCCAGGGTTTTTGTTTTGCTTCTTTCCTTCCTTCCTTTAATCAGCATCCTGAACTCAACCATGTCATGGTCACTACTGCCTAGCTTGCCATTTACCTCTACGTCCCTGATCAATTCTTCCCTGTTTGTGAGCAGCAGGTCGAGCAGTGCAAGGCCCCTAGTTGGTTCCTCTAGCATTTGTACTAGAAAGTTGTCTCCAACACTCTCTAAAAATCTCCTGGATTGCCCATGCACTGCTGTATTGGCCTCCCAGAGATGTCAGGGTAATTGAAGTCCCCCATCAGCACCAGGGCCTGTGATCTAGAAGCTTCCGCCAGTTGTCCATAGAACACCTCATCCACCTCCTGCTTCTGGTCTGGTGGTCTATAGCAGACACCCACCACAACAGCCCCCTTGTTGCTTTCCCCTCTCAATGTAACCCACAGACTTTCTACAGGCACGCTGCCACTTCCATAATGGAGCTCTGAGCAGTCATAGAGCTCTTTTACATATAGTGCTACTCCTCCCCCTTTTCTTCCCTGCCTGTCCTTCCTGAACAGTTTATATCCATCCATGGCAGAGCTCCAGTCGTGCAGACTATCCCACCACGTCTCTGTTATTCCAATGATATCATATTTCCTTGTCTCTGCTAGTATTACCAATTCTTCCTGCTTATTTCCCAGGCTCTTCGCAGTAGTGTACAGGCACCTAAGATACCCGGCCGATTTCCCTACTTTGTCATTTTGATTTTCAATTCTATTACATATACCTCCTTGCATTTTTTCTAGGAGTTGTCCTCCCCCACTCTCCTCACGTATTGGGGCTTCAGTAGAGCACTTAAGACAATTATTTGACCCCCCCCCATGTTCCAACAACCTTCTCTTTTATTCCTGGTGCTACAGTCCCAGTACCCCCCAAGTTCCATCCCTTCCCCCAGACCTCCCATATTCTCACTTACCTGTGGGCTTAGGTCTCCTTCCAGCTTTGAACCTAGTTTAAAGCCCTCCTCACTAGGTCAGCCAGTCTTTGCCCAAATACACTCTTTCCCTTCCTGGACAGGTGAAGGCCATCTCTGCCTATCAATCCTCTGTCCTGAAACAGGACTCCATGGTCAAGGAAGCCAAATCCCTCCTGATCACACCATCTTCGCAGCCAGGCATTCACCCCTAGGATGCATCTGTCTCTCCTCAGGCCTCTAGCCTTGACTGGAAGGACTATCGTCTTCCTCCCCACTGCCCCGCTCCTTGGCCATGTCAGCAATGTGGGCAAAGGGACTGTGGGTGTTGGGGACAGGCAGCCAGCCAGTAAGGAAAGCGTGAGGGGGTGGGGTGAGAAGAAGGGGTCAGGATGTTGGCCTAGGGAGGTCTGGGGGGGTTGGGGGGCTGAAGGGGGTAGAGTGTGGGAACAGGGACAAGGGGACTGAAGGGGGCTGGGAACATGTGGATGGGGCTGGGGGGCCGAAGGGGGTGAAGTGAAGACAGGGGAGCTGAAGGAATGGGGAGGATAGGAGGGCTGGAGTGGGGGCACGAGGGCAGGGAATTTAGGGAATGGGGATTGGGACTAAGGAGGGGTCTGATGGGGGACAGGTGTTTTGGGGGCAGTAGCTTGGGTTAAAAGGGCCTGGAAATTTAGGATGGTTCCAGGGCTCACCAAATTATACTTTGACCCCTGAAAATAAACATGATTAATAATAAGTTGTCAAATGTACCAAAGCAATCATCCAGCCAGAAGGATTTAGGAGTCACTAAGATCAGAAGAGACCTGCCCCTCACCCAATCTTAACAGTGCTGGGAGAATGCTAGGAGTACAGTATCATTGTTCAAACAGGACCAACAAAGCAAAAAGAGAGCACTATAAGAGCAAATGTGATCTGTAATGTAGCAGAGTGTGCATTTAGGACAGTTTCCCCTGTACAAACCCTCCAGAGTTTGTCAACCCTGAGCAGGAAGGAGCATGGACTGGGACGAGAGCGTTGTTCCGTCTCCACGCCCAAATCTTTCTGCTGTCTTTGAGGGCTCAAAGGCCATACTGTTGAATGAGTGAGGAAGAGAACTTCAATAACACGGACAGGAGAGATTCCCAGGCATGCAGCCAGGAGCAGCCTTGCTAGATTATCTGTAGGGCATGTCTCCCAATTCACACAACACTGGCCCATGTTGGAGAGTGTCTTGAAACCACAACCGTCTACAAGCACAGCTCTACACTGCCACAGATGGGAACGTGGTCCAGCGAGTATTGTGCTTTTTGTCAGAGAGCTTCTTGTCTTCTGGGAACAAGACTGAAGCCATTTTGCCCTAGATAGAGGACAGCATAGCTTTTTCTGTACCCACAGTTTCATTTTCCAATTTTTTTCTGTAAGGGCTGTATCCAGATCTCAAAATATAGGCCTTGATTTTTTTTTTCTGCCAGCTAAATAGCGAATGGATTCTAAGACCAGAAGGAACAGCTGTGGCCATCTTGTAATCTGACCTCCTGCATAACACTGGCTACAGAACCCCCCTGAAATAATTCCTCCTAACAGCATCATCACTCAGCTCAAAAATCGCTGATGAAATAAGAGGATAATGAGACCTATAATGTCTTACTGGCTCCTTGATATGTTCTGGGTCTGTTTCAGTCACTTCACTTCTGTCCAGTGCTCACACTTCACTCTCTCTTTCTCACACACATGCGTGCACGCACGGATGCGCACACGCACGCACACAAAGCTTTTGTTAGGTTCTGACTTGAGGTCATTTTATTACGGTTGCTGATCCGGGCTGGCTTAACTCAGGGGTTTTAGGGGCTACAGCCCAAGGCCTCAGGCTAAGCCCCCGCCCCCCCAATCCTACCCTGGCTGGCTGCCCCTACCCTGAAGGAGGCACTGCTTCATTTGCAGGGCAGGGGATGCAGCCTGTTTTGTGCGGGACTCCTGGGAGCCAGAGCTGCAAGGGGGCTGGAGGAGGTGGGGGGACTGGGGTAGAAGATGAAGCAGGGATGTGAGGGGCTGGAGAAGGTGAAGGGGGTTGAAGGGAGCATGATGTTGAGGGCTGGGCTTAGTGGATGCCTGGAGGGGGCCATGAGGTGATGCCCGGGAATCAGGGGACAGACGGGTAAGGGACGGTGGAAGGAGAAGGGAGCAGAGGGGGATATGATTGCGGGGCACTGTGAGGCTAGAGGGTGTGGGGAGGATAGGAGAGGCTGGGACATGGGCTGACAGACCTGTCCGACTGTGTGCTGCTGCTGCTGCTGCTGCTGATGATGATGATGATGGAGGGGGCCAAGTAAGTATGCACCCCCCAGGGTACTAGAGATCCACTCTCCTGCCCCCAGGTTGGCCACTGCCTGGCCAGGGGCCCCACAAAATCTTATATCCTTGGGCCCACAAGGGCATTAATCCAGCCCTACTGGTAATTCTACATTAAACTTACCTTTAATTTTTCCTTTTAACCTTACTTTTGGTTGCAGAAATTCACTGCACTTTTCCCATGACAGGAAACAAGCAAAATAGGAAAGGTACTTCAAAACCTTGCAAGTTGTAGTGATCGTTTGTAGCTGTCTTCATGTCCCAAATGACTAATGCAGACCTCTCCCTTAATTTCTGGGGGAAAGATTTTTAGTCAGAGAGGACACATCCATGTTTTGAAAGAAACTCTCCCCTACACAATATAGATATTTGCCATTTTTCCCTGGGGACCTGACTCCTCAGAACATTAGGGGTTTTTTTCCCCCCCAAATTGGTATTTTCACTCAAAGTTTCTGATTATTTAATTTTTATATGGTTCCAAAAAAGTTCTAGGCATTTCAAAACCAGTGAGATGATAATGTCCAGGCCCCAACAAGCCTTCAGTGTAAACGGAGAGATATCTACAGACAGAATACGAAAGATAGGACACCATAGAAAGGCAAAGTAACTAAGGGCAGGTATCCACTGCGATCATATGGGTACAGCTGTGTCTCTCCAGGATGAGAAAAAATCTACACCCTTGAGCTACATATTTATGCTGACCTAGCCCAGTGTAGAAGGTGCTATGTCCAGGAGAGAGCTTCCACTGTCAACAAAACTACTTCTCTTGTAGAGATGGAGTAACTACAGCAATGGCAGTTCTCCTGTTGGCACAGCTGCCTCTTCTCTAAACTACAGCTGTACATATAGACAAGCCCTAACATTTAACATCTGGCTATTTAAGTAACTGCAGAATGTCTGCAGCATTGCACTGGAATAAAACAGATAAAGAGGAGCACAAATGGAAAAAAGAACACACTTATGCAGATTTACATTTTCCTGTGACAGAACAACAGAGGATTTCTGAGCATAAAATCAATCTAGATGCATCTCATAGTGCCCATAACAATTTAGGTAGTCAATTCTGAATGTGCCATTGAAGAGCATTAAAAGCTTGGCATTTGCTCCCATTCAGCCTGGACCCTACAATTCAGACATTTGCTAATCTGATTGGTAGCAGATGGTCTTTTAGAAAAATTCAGACTCTTTTTCTTACACATCTCAGGTGTTACACTGGACCAGATTCATCCATCTCTGGTGTCATTCCAAATCCAACTCACAAATAACGTCAGGGAACCCAGCTGAGTCACACAAAGGATGACTACAGACCGCAGTATTGAACTGATGACCTTGCAAACTAAGACTTCTTTATATGCAT
This sequence comes from Podocnemis expansa, assembly GCA_007922195.1. Taxonomy (NCBI): domain Eukaryota; kingdom Metazoa; phylum Chordata; order Testudines; family Podocnemididae; genus Podocnemis; species Podocnemis expansa. The sequence continues at coordinate 70,077,620 of ML681964.1, forward strand.
GGAGTCTGACACAGAACAATAAAATTGTAAAGACAAAATGCCCATCACTACCGTGCAATAAAAGAGAAAATCAAGATGTGTGCACTGCCAGATTAATTGCACTAAATGGAAGTGCATCTAAAAAAAGAGGGGGATCATTGGTTGATGAGATTTTTTCAGGGAACAAAACTAGAATTTAATTTGCCATACAAGACCAATTAGCTAGTATGATCTAGAAATGCTGACCTAAGTATTTCAGCCTTTTCTCTGATGTGTGCACAGAAGTGATCTTCTTGGCTATCGGGTCTGCGTACATCCTTACATCTCAGGTGTCCCACTCCTGCCTGGACAAAATGCTTCAGTGACCTTGTTTATCTTACCCTTCTGGTAGCTACTTTCTCTGCTGCGACAACCAGACATCTGGACTCTCTCACTGGGTCTCTCACTGCAGGTCAGCCCTCTGATCAAGTCACTCAACAGTTCAGTCCATTACAGGGCTCGGCTACAAATCACAGGTTCTTCAGTCTTCATGGCTTTGCTTCAATTCCTTTGCCAAGACTTTTTCTCCCCTCTCCACCGAAGTTCAAGCACCAGTTCAACTAGTCTTTGGTCCTGCATGGGCTTCTGTCTCACTGCATGGTGCTCATGGACCTTAGCTTATGGCCCCACCACAGGAATTAACTTGCTTCTGCTGCTCTGCTTTCTGGCCACAGCTAGTCCCAACTATTGGTCCTTCTTCAAGGCCCTTTGTGTACAGCCTAACTCCACATGGTCAGGAGGCCATTAACGCCCTCCCTCATGCAGAGCAGAGCTAACAAGGTCTTTCCCTTCCCTTACTGAGGTTAAAGCTCCATCGCATATTGTGTTTTGAGAGTGTTTTTGGATGGTCACTCACTCAACTCTCCACTGGTTTGTTGACTTAGCTCTTGAGTGCACACACTCTGCTACAGAGAGGTAGTTTGGTTTGCTTTTATAAAGCAGTGGAACACTTTTTATATTGCAATGCAACACTATTGCATGTGTGACAATCAGGGCTATGTGAAAGTCACAAAATTTTGTGAAACAAAGCAAGTTATTAACAAAATTGGGACTGCTGCCTCAGTCACATGGAGTTCTGCTCTTCCAGGTGATTTACAAGGGGAGGAGAATTAGTTCCTCACCACAGCTTCAACCTGTTGCCCACACGTACTCCATTTTACGTTACAGATACAGTGATGGCCATTTCCAAACAAACAATCAGATCTTGGAGCCTTCGCTCAGCCCACATGCCTGCATGAGGACAATGCATAGCAGAACTTGATCTCATCTGTAAGAGAAGCAGTTAGTACTTTTCTACATCTTGACCTGTTTTCATCAGAAATACACATGCAAGTCCTGATCCATAGCTGAGGTGAAGCTACATAGCTCTGGTGAAGGTCGGCAGTTCGGAGCTCATCACTGAAATATTTAATGCTCTCAAATGTCAAATTTGCCTTTAAGGGAAACTCTGACAGAATTAATGGAAAAGAGCAATTTTTCAGTAGAAAGGCAGACTGGCTAGTGGGTAAGCACTTGACTGTCTGGGACCCAGTAGTTCTATTCTGTTTCTAGCTCAGCCATTGACCTGCTATATGACCTTGGGGAAGTCATTTCCCCTCTCCATGACTCTGTCTCATCCCACATTTTGTATGTCTTTCTATTTAGATTGTAAACATTTCATGGCAGTGTTTGTCTTTTACTGCACTTTTGTATAGCATCTAAACCAATAAAGTCATGATCTCAGATGGAACCTGGACATATCACTGAAATAAAAATAACAAATCATAACATAACTGACAAAAAACACCTTAAATAGTGTTAAAGTTGCAAAGAAAAGTTAGGATATACCAGTGTTAAAGTTATGTGTGCATCCTTAATCCAGCCCTCTTGTGCATACATATGATTATAAAGGCTAAGTGAATGATCACACACTTTTTTCCTTAGGACGTACCCTCATTCAGTGCAGGAACTGTGCTGTTTATAATAGAATATTTCTGTCATGCTACAAAATTTTAGTTTTACATCTTTGCCATAGAACTCTAAAGGTAGTTAAAGGAAATTGCCTTTTTTTCCAGGTTAAGTCCTTGTTAAATTCTATAGGCTTTTACAATGTCATCTTTAAACTAATGGATTCACTCACTTTCAATTCTATAGGACTTTTCCATTTCAGCATGGCTTTGGTTTTCAGCACAAATACTGTGCACATCCTTCAATAAAACATTCTTAAAAAAAAAAAAAAGCTGATGCAGCTCTCTTCTGTTCTCTCCTACATAGGTTTCTATATTGCATTTATTTCCATAATAGCCAAGGTCCTTCCACCAGTGCATTAGGCCACTAGTTCTCAACCTTTTGTAGGTCGCATATTTGGTGGCATATTGCAACCCTACAGGACATACCAGCCCACCCCTCCCAGGTAAAATCCAGGCATCCCCTGGTTCTCCGTGACGTGGTGACACAGTAATGTGTCCTCACACAGTGGCTGAGACCCACTGATGTAGACTTTCAGGTGTCCAGCAGAGTGGGCTCCCTCACAAGCCCTAAGATCTACATCTCAGTTTTCCAGCCCTTCAGCCCATCAGCTGAGACAAGGCAGGCAGGGGTGTTTTACTGAAGTGTACACATACCTTCAGTTCACGAGGATTGATAGTTCAAGAAACACAACCACACATCTGTCACATGACTGCAGATCTATTCTTTGCTAAAAAGATCTATTATGGAGATTACAGTTAACATGAAATAAAAAAGAAGACGTTAACTGAGAAGGCTCAATAAACAGCTTTGTTTTGTCCCAGCCCCTGTTGAGAGTTATCTGCCCTACAGAAGTATGTAAGCAGACAAAAAGAAAGGCCATTAATGGGGAGGTAAGGCAAATGTGTTTCAAGGTAATTATAATTATCTGTTGATGCCTAATAGCCTTTTTTTCTTTAAACTTAGTGGCACTTAGTAGGGGCTGGCGTTTTGTTTACTGCAGCTCTCCTCGTTTTGTTCCATGTAGAAGCTGGGGACAGTTATCTTGGCCAGCCACAGAAAACTTCCCTTTTCATGCTTGTGGAAATTGTAGTGGCTGTTTCCATTACTATCGCTCGCCTCTCTTTGGTTTAGATGGGCTCTTGGCTTTAAGAAGACTATGCAGCATATTCCCATTAGGTTCACCAAAGTGGTGTGTGCTTTGGAAAACTACTCCCAATACTGAGTACTGCTGGCTCTTGTCAAATGTTTGCTAGAAGAGGAGATCGCATGCAGATAAATGGAATAGGTGCTCTGTACGAAGGAGACAGCAGTTGGGTAGAGGTACCACTACAAGCCAAGTTAGAGCAAAGCAAAGAGGCCAATCCTGTGAGGTGCTGAGCACTAATGTGGTGCTTCATCCTGAGGAACTTCCACAGAAGTTAATGGAGCTGCTCTTGTAAACCAGGCTCAGAATGAGTATTGGAGGCATAATCTAGCATTTTTTCAAGATGCTCTGTTGAATGGCATTAAACAAGTGCAAGCTACTACTAAGGGACACATGAAACCAATAAGTGCCATTCATTAACTGCAGAATCAGGTGCTAAGAAGCTTCCCAGTACGCCTGCTGAGGAGATAAATAACAATGTACCCATTTTACAGTTGAGCAAATAGAGTCATTATGCCTGGTATGGGATTTACCACTGATCACACAATCAGAAAGTGAGAGAGCTGGGAATAGAACCAAACTTTAAATACTTGATCATAATTTCTTCTCACCAATATCATAATTTATGGAGAAAGATGTTTTTTTATTAAGACACTAGATTAGAACTCAGGAGATCTAGCTACAACGTTTGGCTCGGCCACAGACATTTCGTGTGACCTTTGGCAGGTCCTTTCAGCTCCCTATGAACCAGATCCCCTTCTTGTACTTTCACATCACATTCCTTTAACTTTTGCCATTGAAACTGTTAAGTTTTTTAGAGCAGGGAATATTGTTACTATATTAGTTTTCACAGTGGGTAGCACAATGAGACCCTGATCTCAATTGGGGCCTGTAGGCGCGACCAAAAAGCTATTGTCATTAAAAGCCACAAAATGTCTCTAAGACACAGAGCAGGAGAGCTTTAAAAATTTGATTTAACGTAACCTCTTTGTCAGATGGAGCTGGCATAACAAGGATCAGCTTTAATGTCTAGAGGTTTCTCTCAACAACACAAAACAGAACCAGCTTGAACCTCCAGCAATCAGGGAAAATTAAGGCCCACTTTTGGGCACCTCTCACAGACAATATTTCCCCACTCCCAAGCCCTGAGCCTGCATATAACAGAAGTCTGTGTATAACAGAGGAGTCCTCTCAAGCCGGGCTTTAAAACCATCTAAGGTTGGAGATTCCACCACCTCCCTAGGTGACCCATTCCCGTGGTTCCCCACCCTCCTAGTGAAAAAGGTTTTCCAAATATGTAACCTCGACCTCCCCGCTGCAACTTGAGCCCATTGCTGGTGCTTGTCATCTGCCACCACTGCGAACAGTCTAGCTTCATCTATCTGGAACTCCCTTCAGGAGTTATCAAATTATCATTATCAAATCCCCCCTCACTCTTCTCTTCTCCAGACTAGACAAGCCCAGTTTCCTCACCCTCTCCTCACAAGTCATGTGTCCCAGGGACCTTATCATTTTCATTGCCCTCTGCTGGACTATTTCAATTTCTCTATATCCTTCCTGTAGTGGGGACCCCAAAACTCGACACAATACTCCAAATGTGGCCTGACCGACGCTGAGTAGCAGAGAATAATCACTTCCCTTGATGTGCTGGCAGTGCTCCTAGTTATCTACCCCAGTATGAAGTTAGCCTGCTTGCAATGTGAGCCCACCGCTGACTCCCATGCAGTTTCTCATCCTCTAACTCCCAGCTCCTTTTCTGCTGACCTGCTGCCTACCCTGTTGGTCCCCCATCTGTAAGCACCACATGAGATTCAGTGGTGTGTTCACGTGAGTTCACTGCTCACTCCAGGGCTTGGGGAATTGATCAACATGCCACCTCTGCATCTGACTCTCAGTTGCTGCCATTTGCTCTCCCACCACTGGCTACCTGCTGTTGTCATACGCTGGCACCACTGGCTGCTCCCATTGCTGTTTGCTCTGTCACACTCTGAGGTTTCACCATTTACCCCAGCTCTCAGTGATTTCAGCAGGTTACAGGGAAGCCGCACTTTCTCCGCACTGCAACACTGTCCCATATTAGTCTCAGTTGCTGGTTATGGGTGGCTTTACCTCTAGTGATCACTTAATGAAACAAAGACCTTCAACTGAGTCTAATCAGCTCTGTCGTTAAGCAGGACGGAGGAGAAGGTTAAATGATAGTCCTCGTCACACAGCACCCCAACCATTAGGTACAAATATTTATCTAGATGAGGGGTTCACAACCTTTTTGGGTCGAGGGCCACAGATAGCATTTTTACAGCCCTGAAGGATGATCAGCCGCCACCAGCAGGCCTCTGCCCCGAAAAGCAATCTGTGTCCTTGCTGATCTGGTCCATCTGGCTGCAGCAGGGAAACCACATGTGTCCTCTAGCCCTGTGGGCTCCACCCGGGGCCCTAGGCAGTGGCTCTGTTCTGCAAACAGGGGAACAGATCACTGTGCCCCTCCATCTGGCTCCAGCAAGGACCCTATGGACCTAGACGGAGTACTTTGTTGTGCTCCCTGCTACACCCAGGGGAGGAAAATGCTAATGTCCCATCCCTTTGGCTGCAGCAAGGGGCCTGCACCCATCCGTTAGCCTGCAGAAATGTGCTCCACCCGGGTCCTTAGGTAGTGGCTTTCTTCTGTCGCCAGCAGGAGGGGAACCGTGAGCCCCTTGGCAAGTCCCTGTGGGCCAATTTCAGCCCCCAAGGCCGGGAACCACTAATCTAGATTCTCAGTCTCCAGCATGAGGATTTGACTTCCCTACTATCTGCTTGGTGAGGGAGGTTCATTTGCGAATGACCCTCAATTAGGGCTGGCTAAGAACCATTCTGCTGCCCTTTACTCACATAATCAGAACAACAACAACGGTCCATTACCTGTAAATTTAAATACAAGAGTGATTTGTAACTTATCACCAGCCAAAAATGATCATTTTGGCAAAGTCACTCAGTCTGCTACTCACTTATGCAAAGTGGGTATATCTATGCAAATACAAGCTGTTCCTGAGGTCATTTCCCCAGTTCATCACTAGATGTCAGGGTGGAGCTCACTCAACCCTGCTTACATAAAGTGGTAAGAACCGTTTAGCAAATGGGAAATGGTTGTGACTGAAACGTAAGGAGCCACCATACAAAACCATAACATCTGAGAGGTACTGACACATTTTCATGCACTGGATAAAAGAGTGAAGCCAAGAATGGTGCACTGTGTAAAATTACAGAGCTTATTTGTGAGAGATTGAACAGAAGTGACCTGGAGTGGTCTTTACACACTGGAAACTTCCCAGACAAATGTTATTGATCATATGGTATTTTTGGAGAAAGATGATATTTTCTGCAGGATTAAGGATGCTTGAAAGCAACTGATTGATAGAAACTTAGCAAAGGGACCATTAACTACCAGCCAGTTATTAAGCCCCAGAAATGCCTTTCACTGAGGTCACCACTGCTATAATAAAAAGAAAGATATCAGAGATACAGATATTTCCCCTAACTACCAGCAGACAATGTCACTTCTGTGTAACCAATACTCATAACATTAGCCAGCAATCATATTTCCCTTTGGCTCAATATTTCATCCAGCTTAACACTATGTTTAGACTGGAATCTGCTACTTTTTAAGAGTCTACAAACCACAGAGAGAATGGAGCTTGCATATGCCAGCAGGCTGCTATGCCTGGAAGCAATGTTGTATTGGTGTCCCCACTGCATTAAGGACATGTTTTAGGTGATGCTCAGTTGGGGTCTGAGCTTCCATGATCGAGAGAATCTCTGGCATTATAGTTTCTATGTATCTGTGGTATTTCTTTGTATCCAAGGGCTGGATTCAAACTTCACTGAAGCCAATGAAGAGGTTTCCACCAGCTTAGACTTTAAATACAGAACTGGTTAGAACTTCAGAGAACTAAACCCAACTCTGCCATGCTCCAGGAAATGTAAGCTTTGTTGTTGAATTTTCAGACGATCCAAATGCCAGCAATAAAAGATAAGCAAGAATTCTTACCAAGCCAGCTGCTGGTCCCCTGCTAACCTTGGTAAGAGCTGTGGGGACTCAATAGCTCACAGGGAACAAATCAGCATTTTCCAGGACCAGATCCTTCCTTCTAAGAAATTATTTGGAGACTCTGAGTGGCACTGACTGTATCTATTACAGCTATTAAGATTTTATTCATATGGTTGTAGCTCCTAGATGAACCAGTCAGTGATCCTGGACCTGTTGTACTAGACACTGCACACACTCAGTTTAAAAGAAGTGGTTTACTATTCATGAGTGTGAAGGAAGATGACAGGTATACCAACTGAACGATTTATTTTTTGCCTGGAAGGGTGCACACAAAGTAACAGTGAAAACAATGCATGAAACATAATAGGTCAGAGTCACAGAACACTGGCAGTAAAGATCACAGACATTCTAGGATAGATGTCACTAATGGATTTCTCATTAATTGCTATCAAACTTGGCACATCAGCAATTTATTCTTTAAAAAATGTTGACTCAGAAAAGAAGTTCTGCGACCACAGACTACATACTTGAGAACACTGTCCAATTTTGTTATAGAACTGCACATAGCAACAGCAAAAAAAATTAGTGGGGTCAAGGATATCTATACTAAGCCCCTATTTTAAAGGGCTATGTCTACACTAGAAGGTTCATTTAAGTTGACTGAGTAAGGTCGACTCAAAGTCAACTTTATTAAGTTGACTTAGAGAGTCCCCATTTCTTTAAGTCAACTTCATAAAATCAATTTAAGCTCAGGGACCCATGTAAAGTTGACTTAATAAAGTTGACTTTACATGGGTCCTCTGGCTTAAGTTGACTTTATAAAGGCAACTTAAATGGCTATCCTGCCTCAAATCAACATTAAGTTGACTTTAATGGCCACATTTTGTTAAGTTGACTTCATAAAGCTGACTTAACTCTTAAAGTTGACTTTAAGGGTGAGAGTTATTAAGTCAACTTAAGCAAGTTCTTAAATTGACTTAATGAACTCCATATGTGGCCATGGAGTTGCTCAGATTTACTTAAGTTTGCTTAAGTCAACTTAAGCCTCCAGTGTAGACATAGCCAAGGTGTTTTACCTTCAGCATAAGAATTCTCCGCAGGCTGTTGTGTAATAACACAGGAAGTCTTTATTTGTGGGACTTTTTTTTGTTTCATGGGACAAAACCGTTTGTTTGGATTTTGACTTACACACAGTAATAATACCTGGCATTTTCTACTGGGTCAAAGCCAGCTGGCTGCATGACTCCCTGAAGTCCATTCGGTAATTCCCATCCAATGCCTTGAAGTTATGTAACCTCTTCGTCTCAGCTTCACTCCACACCTGTGCCATTTTACCCTTCCTGGCCCTGTCCTCTTAATTCTCTTGCCTTCCTTTCCTTGCTCCTTGTTTAGGCATCTAACTTAACCATCTACTCCCCCTCTGTCATGGTATAACATGGTATTTACTGGACTTCATTGTACACCATGCTTCTGTTATACCCTCCTGTATCCTGTGCCTGGCTAGTCTATTCAGATTAAACTCTTTGGGACAAGTACTGTCTTCTTGTTCCATGTTTGTTCATTCTCTTGCACAATGGGATCCTGCCTCATGACTAGGGCTGGTGCTATCATAATACAAAAAATAAACAGTATCAACAATAAACTCTTAAAGTATTTTTACAGACTACGGGCTCCATTCTCTTCCATGCAGGAACAGACCAAACTGGGCATAGGAAACTTTGAAAGATTTAAACTCCAATATGATCCGGAAAATTTCTTACAGGCAAGATCAGCAAATTCAGCTACATGCTGCCCCTCAGCATCAGTAAAGGAAGATATCATTCAGTGGCATGTTTTGTCTTTGAAGAAAGCAAAGAAATTCACTGCACTGTCTAAGATGCCTACAGGGCCCTCACCAAGAACACACCAATGAATCTTGCATGTGCCCTTTTAACCTTCTTAAGAACAAGCCTCTGCTTGGTGCTACGTAAAAGATGGGAAATTGCAGAGCTTACAGCTGATTCTGGACTTTGCAGATTCAATGCACTTTCCAGATTATTGAGTAAGAGACACACCTTTATGATCATTTACACAGGCACAACATTTTTGAGCAGTTTCAATTAAAGATTTTTTTTTCTTTAAAAAAATAAGGAAATCATTGCCAAGAATTTTTGCCTTCTTGCCTGTCTGGTCTTGTATAGCTGGTTTTTGTACAGCTAATGCAATAAATAGATTTGTTAGTCTTTAAAAGTGCCACAACAGTCTCTGATTGTTTAGCTAGATTGTTTGAGTTGATAGCCCTTTTAGTTTGCTCTTCTTAAAAATAAAGATGTGGGATTTAGACACCTAAACAGTTTTTTCTTAATTACATGTGAAACATTGTGAATCAGATATCATTTTCTTTTTCATTTCAGGCAAGAATTAATTTTTTAATCAAATCAATAGAAAAAAGGTTAATGAAATTTTAATAAAAATGCAAATGGATTTGAAGTCAACATTCTTAAAATACAAAGCAGACACTGTATCTATTAATTAATATAGTCTTTCATTGACATCCATGAAATTCAGAATTATTGGATTAAATTCTTCTCTTGGGTATACATTGTAAATCTAGAATGCCATAATGGCTTCAATAGAGTTATTCTGAATTTACACTGATTTAATCAAGAGTAGAATTGAGCTGATTATATCAATGCAGGTTTTTATGATGTCACAACCCAGTAGAATGCATTATTTCTCCCTGCCTAGCCTTAAAAAATATGATTGCATTCATGTGTTAGGTCCAAGGTCCTGTTAGAGGAGTGCATAGGAAATTAGAATGATTTTACACCCAAAATATTAGGTGTTCTAGATAGGATATATTCTTTTTATTATTTTGTGAACCACATAATAGCAAAGATAAATATAGTTCTTTAGTATATTTCTTTGTCTTAATGTATTATGATGTATATAACCTACGATAACACAGTTTGACTCTGGCCTCCTCTAATGGTGGGTTCACAAGTCTGATACTAGGTTTAAGCCTGTGGTCGGCAACCTGAAAGTTAAGAAGAGCCATTTTTTAAAATTCCTTCAACAACCAAGTGTTTTGAGAGCCACGATGGGTGTATCTTCATGGTGGGAGGTGGAGGGACCTGGGCCAGGTTGCCTGCCACAGGGTCCCCTGGTGGATGGGGAGGAGTCCAGAACAATAACTGGGTCCCCCACAGGGTCCCACAGTGACAGGGGAGGAACAGGGCTTGGAGCTGCAAAGGGGCAGCCAAAGAGCCACAAGTTGCAGACCCCTTGTTTAAGCTAACAGAGGAGGGTCTTTTAGCTCAAGCAGTAAAGGGTCACAAGTACAGCTTCCCACGTCTCAGGTTCAGACCCCACTGTACTCCTGGGTGGGCTGACAGAAATGTTACAATTATGTAGCATAACGGTTGTTCAAATAAAACCTAATTAAAAATAGCTAAACAGGTTCTTTTCCTGAAAAAATGTACAGTTGTGGGGCCAGATCAGAACAGGATAAGCCAAAGACTCCAACTATTTCACTCAGTAAAAGAGAACCCCTCTCCCCTCCACACACACAATGAATCGTATTTCTTCTAACCCATAGTTCTCCGGTTTCAACATTTTTCATCCTATGGCTCACCAGGAAGGCTCTGTAAGATCTCAGTTTGAGAATTACTGCCCAAGCATATCCAGTGTGTAGCTCCATTGACTTCAACATGAGCCAGCTCAGGATCTGGGCCCTAAGGGGATGGATCATCAGATAAGTGAAGAGTTCTCGTAATAAAGGGTGAAGCAAGCTTTACGGTCTTATGGAAACCAAATAACACTGATACTTTCAAATTGTTGCCTTATTTCCAGATTCAGCAACAGCTCGCTCAGACAAACATCTAGATCAAGTGTGGAGTGGACAAGTGCATTTCTATGTCAGTGTTATTTCCTCTTGGGAAATTCAGAATGTCTTCAGAAGAGTCAGAGCTGATTAAGACAAATATCTGCAAGAGTTTTCCCACCAGCCCTTTCCAAAGCATTGTGAAACTGCAGTGCTAAGGACAACATATGTGGAGATAAATGCAAGAGAAGCTGATTCATAAATGCTGCTGAAACAGAAAGCTGAAGTTCATCAAGAACAGTCAATGAAGCAGAAGCACAGAATCAAAGACTGAATTTATCTCAGTGCAATTGTTTATAATGCCTTAATAACCACTTTCCAGTTATTCCCTCAGAGGATGGTGAAGTGCTGGCATGAGTTACCTAAGGAGGTGACAGAATCTCCATCCTCAGAGGTCTTTTAGGTGCAATTTGACGAAGCCTTGCATGGGATGATTTAGTTGAGGTTGGTCGTGCTTTGAGCAGGGGTTTGGACTAGCTGACCTCCTGAGGTCCATTCCAACCCTTACCTTCTACGATGAGTCACTATGAAAATAGAATGTCTTAATTTGAAATAGGCTCAGACTAAACAGCAGAGCATGCTAAGATTGCACAGCCTCTGGATGTTTTAGAGATGAAGAAATATTCTTTTAGGAATGCCAGTAAAGTTTGAAAGCCCCTTGTATAGATCAATGGTGTGCCTTGCAAGGCTCTCTGGTGCAGAAGCAAAAGAAGATAGACAGACAGCATGTTCCTCACCTACAGGTGTTTAATATAAGATGTGTTCTCACCATTAGAGTTACAGAAAGAGACGGATTCCTAAATGATTTCCATCCTAATGCTTTCAAAGTCCATGATGTTGCTGACCAAGTCTAGGTAGCCTAACTTTGCTGTTTCAGACACACGAAGAGAATGGATGTAGGGAACCTGGTGAAGATAGCATGATAGGGCAGGGTGATATGAGACACCTAAAGGAAGGCTAAGGAAGTGACAGATGGATTGCATCAGAGAAGATGGTAAGGAGATGAACCTTAATGTTACCTTGGGCAGACAAAGAAGGTGGATGGGCTATGGGGGAAGAAGTAGTTTGAAAATTCTTCTAGGAAATGGTAGCAGTGAGGAGTAGGTGGACTGGTTTCAAAGATGTAAGAATTGAGTCCGACCTTCGAATTTCAGGAACTGACACTGAACTCTGAATTTGTAGGTAAAAATCAAATCAATTTAGTTTAGTTTCTCAATTTTGAGAAAGAAAATGAGTGCTACAGGCAAGGGCTTCTCCTTGTGTGTCCTTACTAACCTGCCCATTGATGAAAGTGACATTCACTCACCCATTCCTTTGGGCCTTGGTCTCTCTACTGGGTCTGTCAATAAAAGGTCCATTGCACAGGGAGTTCAGAGACAGTTGGGGCAGGTCTGTGATGCTGACACCTGTCCAGTGAAAAATGGGAGAGGCTGCAAATAATTTCTTGTGAGTCACCAAGACCCATGCCACAGTAATGACTTTTGTTCATGGTCACCTCAGTTGTACTTCAGCCTTGAAAGGCTGTGTTCTGTAATTAACACATGGGACCTTGAATGCACTGTTAAGATTTTAAAGAAGAATCAGATTAACTTTTTAAAATAGTATTTTCTTTTCCTTTTGTTTCTTTTTGTTCCTCTTCTTTCTGTTCACTATTTCTACCTTTCTGGGTTTGACCAGCAGTGACCCCAGATGCATTAAATACTGCTGGAGAAGTGGTACCAGTGGGTCTTTATGTCAAGGTCCTTATTTATTATTATTATTATTATTATTATTATTATTATTTTAAATCTAGGGCTTATCACAGTGGGGCCCTGGTCCATGATGGGGCACCTAAGCACTACTACCATCCAAATAATTAAATCATAATAATAAATATTAAAAATAGTTATTTCCGGCATGGATTAAAAGGGAAAATCTCAGATGATCTTCTCTGATCTCCAAGCCAAGAGACGATCACACCCCATCTGCTTACATCTTTAAAAACTCAGCCAGAGTTTTGGAGACTTATTGGCATCAGATCTGAACACTTGAAGGTTTGCCCACCACTTATTTCTGGATATTTCTGTGCATATATAATCACCTATTTGCTTGAAAAGTGCATGAAAAAGCCAGGAGATTCTCTCTTTCATCAGCCACTCAAGTTTCATTTATTTTCTTCATATAAAATTACTCATGGAAAGTTTTCTGCCAGACACTTTGTTTTACAATCACTAAAAGCATGTGTGTAATGTTATTTTTGATATAGTGTGTCTGGTTCCAGTTCTCCTCTCTTCCTGGCATATATTCTGGCTCTCTTATTCAAAGGTAGATGAGAGTCCCTGAGTGCTGAGAGACCTGGCCTATTTTAGTTTCTTCAAAGAGGAAGGTGCTTCTTAATAGGTGGCATAATCCTGCAATCTGCAGCTTTGCAAACACTTCTCACTCATGCATCTAGTGGTTCCACTAGAGTAGACAATTTATGAAATGCCTTCAAGTCCCATGGCAGAACTTAATCCTTGAAGTCTACATCCAGGTTGTCAGGATGCACACAATTACTAAAAACTGAACTCATAGTATTCTCTTGTTGTGTGTGTGTGGATTCAAACCCTGAAAGTGTTGCTTGAGGAAGAACAGCCCTGATTCCTCTCTGCCTCGCAACTTGTGCAGTCATCTATACTGATGTCAAAGTGGGCAGAAGACATTATCTTTCCAGTTGGGTCGCTGTAATGCTTGGCCAGAAAAAGTTTTGCAAGTTTACAAATGCATGGCTCAAATCTGACCTATGAAGACATCATAGGAAAATATAAATTTTAGCATTGATCATTCCTTACAAGTAGACTAAAGCTTATATGCAAGCATATTGTTAGTAGGTATTTGATGAGGCTTACATAGATATTCTTAGAGAATAGCAATGTAGATAAACTGAATTCCTGACTGTCACCGTTCTGTGATTAAGAGTTCAAAAGGAACATATGAACATTTGGATGGAACTTGAATGTAATGACACTATTGTTTTTATTTCTATTTTAAGTCTGTGTAGTAAACACCTGTGAATAACCAATTACATTGTGGTAATATAACTAGTTAACTGTGTGCTTGAACATATTCCAATGGCATAGCCATGTCAGGCTAGTTCAGCAAAACAAACAAGGAGTCCCATAGTCCTTTTAAAGACTAATAAATTTACTTATCACACAAGCTTTCATGGGAGAAATCCCACTTGGAGATGATACTTCACAGCCATGAACAATCATCTATTAAGTGTTCAAAGAGAGTTTGGCTTGCAAGACTGGATCCCAGCACTAGCCTGGAATCACACTGGTAATTCTCATGGGAGAATTAGAACAAACTGAATGGACTACTTAGAAAACCAGTCCAAAGAAATGAAGGCTAATGAAGACGCTCTAAACAAAGACTGATTGCTTCCAAGGTACTTTAGTGATTTCAGAGACTTTGCAATTTAAAATCTTTTCAATTTAGTTATCATCTCTACTTTGAAATTGACCTATGAGCTTTAACGTCATTTGTGTATGTACGCTGACCTTTCAACCGTTACTTTCTAAATAAATATTAGTTTAGTCAGTAAGCATTGGCTTTACATCTGAAGTATTCATTGACTTCTTTGGCAATGTGTCCAATCCTTTGAGATCAATAGAACTTTTTATCATATGATGGATAAAGATTTTCAGTAATCCCCATCATATTTCACATGGTTGTTTGGGTGCTAGCCAAAGGGCTGGATAGTTTTAAGGGAACTGTGTTGTCTACAGAAGGACTGGTAATGTCATCAGACGCCGTTTATTGCTGGTTTCATATATCTCATGGAAGAAGAGCCACCAGTATTTTGGGCTTTGCCTGCCTCATTCTTTGCATTTTGCCATGTCTATGCTATCTCAGTATGGCTCCCCAAAGGCCAATGTCACAGTGGCATTTAACACATCCTGTGCACGGGTGAAAATGATTGGGCCAGGGGGCTGCAACCTGTGACTCCGGAGCTGTGGCTCTGTGGCTGCCCCCTTGCTCCCCTGGGCTCTGGGACTCTTTCCGCCACCACGAGACCCTGCAAAAGGCTCTTGTCTCCTGTCTGCCACTGGGGGACCCTGTGGAGGGCCCTGCTCCTGCTTCCAGGCTCCCTCCCTGCCAGGGGACCTTGTGGCAAGAGCCTGGCCCAGCTCTCCCTTCCACACCTTGAGGAAGCTACACCCATTGTGGCTCTCAAAACACTTGGTTATTGAAGGAATATTTAAAAAATGTCTCTTATCTTTTGGGTTGCTGACTCCTGGATTAGACAATATCATGCAACAAACAGAGCACTGGCCTGGGCTGCCAGGGACTGAAGCGTTAATCCTGGGTTTGCCGCCAGCCTGGATGACCTCAGAGAAGTCATTTCCTCTCTTTGTTCTTCACTTTGCTCTGCCCCATATGTAAAATGGGCATAATGACCCTGTCCTACTTTGCTAAACACTTTGCTATCTATTGATGAAAAGTGCTATACAAACCCTGGCTACACTTGGTGAGAAAAAAATCAAGATAATCAGAAACCGAGTCTTTTAATGACATTATTCTGATTTGACTTACTGTGTCATATTTAAAATGGCTCATCGATGTGTCTGCAGCCTTCCTAAATACCATGGATGTTCCAGGATTTCCAAAGCTGCTACCATGATCAACATAATAGAAAAATTAGCTTCTGGAAAATTTAGTCTGGGTTTGAATGAATCCAAAAAGATCAGACCCCTAAACTCTGAAGCCCAAGCAAGATGTTAATGGCAATAATTATTCCACTGTTTAGAATGACTGAGAATGTTTCTGCACTGAAATAGCAAACCACTAACTCTGCATGTGCAGCTGTGATTCCAAAAATGTGTGATCCATGGGGTTAGTTCATAGAGGTCAGAGGCAACAGGACTAGTTCAGAAGGCTAAAGAGAAAATATGCCTGACTAAAGTACAGAGTGAAGAAAAACCTGAAACCACAATTCTCTTTCCTATTTCCACCTCTCACAAACCACCTTTGTCCTGAATACGCCACAAACCAACACCGATTCTTCCACTAATTGCATGGACATAAATGTGCCCTTTATTCTAGCTATATTCACACCTCTCCATCTCTATTCCTCTTGATTCTTTGCCTTTCAGCTTGCCCAACTTTTGATGCCTTACATCCCTCACTTGAACCACTCAGAGACAGACACACAACAGCTATATTAAAAGCACAAAGTATTTCAATCAGGCATTGATTCCTAGCAGGTTCAACATAATGGGACTAGAGGTTAAAGAAAATACCCTCAGTAAATTCTTAACACCATAATTCTTTCAAGTGCACCTGGGTTTCAAAATTTAGGTTTATCACTACCATACTACAGTGTTGCTATATCGGAGCACTCATTTTCATATTGTAATGTTACTGTTTTATTATTTATAAAACCAGGCTCTGTTCACTGAACATATACCTCCATTCCCAGTCAGGATAGTTCCCTTCTATTGTACCATGGAAAGGGGGAGAAGCCCAGCTCTGTAGGATATCTGAAACCAGACTATATATAAAACTAGAAAATCTAACATAGGAACGAGTCACGCCCTGCAGGGCACTGGAGAACCTGGGAAACTGGATTGATATCTTTATAAACCTGATAAAAAACTGATATATAACTTTTGTACATACAAAAATTTGCATGCAATTAATCTGCATGCAAAGAGGTGAGAATGCATACAAATTCATGGTGATATAGTTAAATGATCATCTGTAAGTGTGACCATGCTGGTTACATGTGTGGCTTAGACTATTAGTGTGTGCATATTTCTGTATCCTTAGCTATGAAGATCTGTCTCATATCAATATCCATTTCCCAAACCCACCTCTAATTTCACTGACTGTTACTAGACCATAACTGGAATAATTATTTTAATTCACCTTGCATTGACATCCAGGGAGCAAAAGGACATTTACTATTTAATGGATTTACACTTGGCTTCTTACACACCCAATGACGGCAGTAGATTAAAAACAAATACTACATATCATAGTAGTTTGCACTTCTCTAGCAACTTTCCGAAGTCATTTTAAAGGGCACTGTAAACATTAGGAGACAAATTTCATACTCTGACGTGTTCTGTCTAGCCCTCACTGAAATCAGAGTAACACAAGGAACTTTAGGGGCTAATTTCACCCTACATAAGAAGGCATAGTCTATAAATGCCCTTGTGAGGTAGGTGACTACCTAGCATAAACGAGTCTCAGCTACAGAATTGGAGAATTTGGTTGACATTCTGATTCAGGTCTAACTATTTCTTTGCCGGTTTAGGCCTGGTCTACATTTACCAGCAAATTTGTCGGTAGTCAACTGGAGATACACAAATATATAGAGCAGCTTCTCTGTGAGCAGAGAGAGCCTAAAACAAGCATTGACTACTTTGGCTTTTTCCACATCATCTCCAGGGTGGCATTGTCACAGGGGCTATAGTGGCTGAAGCGCTAGGCCCTGGCCTAATGGGGAGACCCTGGCTCCAGCCCCTAAAACCCTTAATCTGCTCCCACCCCGCCCAGTGCTGGTAGGGCTTGGGGGAGCACTGAGACCACTCCTGCCCTCCTGGTGCTGGGGGCAAGGCCCAGGAGCCAGAGACGAGGCTCCATGCTACTGCCCCAAGGCAGGCTGATCCACCCTTGAGGGAGGGGTGGAGTGCACCAGTGCCTGGTCACTGCTCAGGCGCGAGAGCCGGCTGGCATGTGCCATGGCCTTCCATTGCAATGGGGGCAATGCTGCCCGCCAGCTAGCCCCGCTTGCTCCCAGCGGCAGACTGGCTGGAGTGGCACCACCCTCTGGCCCCAACTCCATGTAGTGACAGCCTGTCTGCAGGGGAGCCCCAAGCAAGGTGGGATCCCCCACAGTGGAGGGCAGCCTGAGGCTCCCAAGTTTGTTAATCTGGCCCTGATCGTCTCTCAGTATGTCGACTCTACTGTTCAATAAGGGGAGCACACTTTCCTTGACCTTCTTGTTTCATGATGGGACTGCTTTGCCTAAATGATCCCTTTGACTGGGGCTGGGTTACAAGTCACTGCAGTGTTCAGTGCAAGGATAATGAAATGTTGTTTTCATCATTGCATGAGCAGAGGGCAAGAGGACTGTGCTTCACCTGTTCTCATCAAAGGATCGCTATCATCTGAACCAAGATGGTTAACCAAGGGGAGCGGATGCCAGAGCCCTGAAGATAAGTAGGGGTTGGGGACTTCAGTTTTCACAAGCAGGGTCAGCTCCCAGCCCACTACACTAGGTACGGTAGACTGGGGGGAAGAAGAGAGGCCCTTGGTGACAAAAGGTCAGGTTAGGGACTACTTAAAGAAACTAGATGTGCACAAGTCCATGGGGCCGGATGAACTGCATCCGAGGGTGCTGAGGGAGCTGGCTGATGAGATAGCAGTACCATTGGCCATTATCTTTGAAAACTCATGGTGAACAGGGGAGGTGCCAGAGGACTGGAAAAAAGCAAATATAGTACCTATCTTCAAGAAAGGCAAAAAGGAGGATCCAGGGAATTACAGACCTGTCAGCCTCACCTCAATCCCTGGAAAAATCATGGAGCAGCTTCTCAAAGAATCCATCCTGAAACACTTGGAGGAAAATAGAGTAATCAGGAACAGTCAGCATGGATTTACCAAGGGTTAATCATGCCTGACCAACCTCATCGCCTTCTATGATGAGATGACTGGATTTGTGGATGCGGGAAGAGCCGTTGATGTGATATACCTTGACTTTAGCAAGGCTTTTGATACGGTTTCCCACAGCATTCTCATTGGCAAATTAAGGAAGTATGGGTTGGATGCGTGGACTGTAAGGTGGATAGAAAACTGGCTAGAACAACGGTTTCAGCGTGTAGGAATCAATGGCTCCATGTCAAGTTGGCAGGCAGTAACAAGTGGCGTGCCCCAGGGGTCGGTCCTGGGGCCAGTTCTGTTCAATGTTTTCATTAATGATCTGGATGATGGGATAGATTGCACACTTAGTAAGTTTGTGGATGATACCAAACTAGGGGGAACGGTAGACACCCTGGAGGGCAGAGACAGGATTCAGGGAGACCTAGACAAATTGGAGCAGTGGGCCAAGAGGAATCTCATGAGGTTCAACAAGGACAAGTGTAAAATCCTACACTTGGGACGAAAAAACCCCATGCACTGCTACAGGCTGGGGAGTGATCAGCTAAATAGCAGCACTGGAGAAAAGGACCTGGGAGTCATGGTGGATGGGAAGCTGGATATGAGTCAGCAGTGTGCGCTTGCTGCGAAAAAGGCCAATGGCATACTGGGCTGCATCAGAAGAAGTGTTGCCAGCAGATCGAGGGATGTGATCATTCCCCTCTATTCTGCACTAGTGAGGCCACATCTGGAATACTGTGTCCAGTTTTGGGCTCCCCACTACAAAAAGGACATGGAGAAATTAGAGAGAGTCCAGAGGAAGGCAACAAAAATGATCAAAGGGCTGGAGCACAAGCCCTATGAAGAAAGACTGAAGGAACTAGGCTTATTTAGCCTGCAGAAGAGAAGACTGAGGGGGGATCTAATAGCAACCTTCAACTACTTGAAGGGTTGCTCCAAGGAGGATGGAGCTCGACTGTTCTCGATAGTAACAGAGGGCAGAACGAGAAGCAATGGTTTCAAGTTACAGCTGGGGCGGTCCAGGCTGGATATTAGGAGAAACTTCCTTACTAGGCGAGTGGTGAAGCATTGGAATAAGCTGCCTAGGGAGGTGGTGGAATCTCCATCTCTGGAGGTGTTCAAGGCCCAGCTGGACAAAACCCTGACTGGGATGATCTAATGGGAGTGGTCCTGCTTTTTTTGGCAGGGGGTTGGACTAGATGACCTCGTGGGGTCCCTTCCAACCCTATGATTCTATGACAGGTATTCATGCCTTCAAGTGGGGGCTTTGCCTCAGAGCCCCAGGCCTGCTTTTACCTCCCCCTCCCATTCGTCAAAGATAGAGCTAATTAAGATTCCATTAGGAGGCTTTTGTTTTGTTAAGTTCTCGCTAGAGCTGAATTCATCAACTGTAGTGTTTCCAGCCATCTTCAGACCAGAGACTTACCATGAGAGGTGACAGACATGAAAAGCAGGCTGGGACCTTCAAAAACTGACTAACCAAGGTCATAGGGGAGAAGCAGGTGGTAGCAGAAGGGGACGGTGGTGTCTGGTGAAGTTTGGTCAGCAGCCCAGCTAGCAGAGAATTGGAGAATCAGCCAGCAGAGAGGCTTCTTTCCCCCTCGCCCCAGCCAGGTGGGAGGTGAAATCTGCAACTGCACCTTTAGACCTTGGGTTGGCCAACTAATGACATATAGGAGTGGGGTACTGGGATGGGAGGGTCACATTAAAGGAACTTCTTGTTGCTGGACTTAAGAACCTTATGCAAAAGGAAGATGTGCCCCATACCTTAGGGTGGTGTTTAAGTGTGTGAAGCCTGCTTGAGCTATTTTCCCAAATTAATGTCAGGCAACTTTCCCCCTTTTATTAGAAGTTTCTTCTACACTCAGTCTCTGTGCTTGCAAGCAAGGAGGTACTGTATCTAGTTTAGAGGCACCCAAGGGGTAGTATGTGATTTTCCCAGATACTGTGTGGGGGCTCGAGTTGGGTTCATGTCATGCTGTTGACAGAAGCCCTGAATATTGAACACAGCCCTTGTTGCTACTGACTGCCACTGGCAGAAGGGTTACGATGGCTTGGAGACTCTGGTTATGATTGTGATTGCTAATTGTAGCTATTATCCTGGCCAGTGCACCCTGACTGTAATAAAGCATTTACTGCATTCGTTCTTTGTATCTGGAGCTTAACTAACAGCTCCCCCTTCCCATCTGGTGTTCGTTTAAAATTGCAGTTCAGATGACTGCGCCTGCATTGTCTCATTCACGGCTGACAGCTTGCTTGCCTGACCCTATGTACTTTTCCCATTGCTTCCCATGCTTGCTGTCACTTTTCTCATTTAGCAACCACACACCATTCTGCTACATCTTTGGCTCCTCCCCACCTCACAATGCTTTCCGTGAGCCCACCCCGGCTCCTAATTAAACCCTCTTCACCTTACTCTTCTTGCAACTTGTTAACTACCCCTCCTCTCTTCCTCTAATCTTGCCCCGGCCCTCTGCAACTATGATGTTCTTCCCTATTGCTGTGCTTTCCCTGTCCCTACAGCTACCATTTCATCCACCAGTCGCCCATGTCAGCCATACGCTGAGTGCATGATACTGTCGCCAGATCCTACTCTAAAATGGCCATTTCTACTCCTAAAAATATTGTATGGCAGACCTACCTTCCCTCATCCTTCATCTGTAAGTCCTATCCTATCTTTTCCTCTCTACAACTGCTTTCCTCCATCTACATCACTTTCTCTGCAGGTACCATGTTTTGCCCTCCTCCTCTGTGTCTGTCCATGCCATTCCTTCCACTCCAGTCCTCCCACACCTCTTGTCTTACTTCTGCATACTCTTCCACCATCACCACTCCACATCTCCTTGCTAATCTTCCCCCCCCCCCCCCCCCCCCAGAGAAGTTAGCTTTGGAGACCAAACAAGGTTGTTCCATCCCAATTAGCTGAAAATGTTTGGTCTCTGCTTTTAGCTCTCAGCAACTGAAAATATTAAAAGGTCAGACATAATATTACCAGACACCCTTCATTTTCCAGGTTAATTACTACTATTATTTTTCTACCATTCTAAAGTATGTGAGATGCTTTTCAACACAAATCGATAGATGTGGGCTCTGTCCTGAAGTACTGATAAAGTAATTATGAAAACAACAGGTGAAACTTTTAAGAATCAATATGTCTATGTGGATTTAAAGAATAATTATAAAAACCAAACCAAATAAGCTGTCTTGGTCTGATGTGGTATGCTACAGTGGAACTCATTTGTTCTTAGACATCAGGGCCAGGAGGCCCAAAACTGACCAGTGATTCTTCATATTTAACTGAAGACATTTTAAATGAGTTGTCAAAGAGGATAACATTTTCAAAATGGCAAAGGAGCCCAAGTCTCAGTGGAAGGAAACAGATAAAGAATCACTTCTGATAAATAAAATGTAGATTTTTAAAAAAATATATATATTACCAACCTTCTAAAAATCACACCATACTAAGGCATTTCAAATTTAGCACCCAAAAATGGAGGCACTACCATAACTATTATTTTTTTAAAAATCTTGCCCCAAAACTTTTTTCACATGTCCATTATAACAGAAAGAAAAGGGCGCCCATATGATGGGAAGACATTGTTTGTCCAGTCACTAGACTTTTGAGCCGTATACCTGCAGCCTAAACCATCTAACTAGATCTGCAGCTTACAAGTGTATTAGTGGAAGAGTTAAAAAGAGTACTGGAGATCTTTGTGAGTGGAACTATTTTTATTGTCATTATTACTGCTAAAATAAGTTTTATGAGACATAAATATGTATGGAAAATTGAAAGGAAATGGTGAAGCTCAGAACTGATTGGAATGAACATCTAAGGGCCATGCTAAGCCTATAACGGTTTTTTTTCTTTTTTTCCCTAAAGTAACTTATCTCTTTACATCTCCAAGTATGAAAATATTTCACCCTCTGGTGCTCCTAAAGAAGAGATAGTAACTCAGAAAGGGCTCTGTCGGCACATTGAGCAGAAGGGTTTCAGGAAAAGGGCTGTTCCTGGAGATGCTGTTGCTTATGGTGGCACCACAGCTACATTTGAATTAGCTGCTCTGGCTCCTGGAACTGAGGCTCGTGAGGCATGAAACAGAACCAAGCATTTTATATGTTCTCTCTTCTTATTCAGTGCTTAAAATAAAGCAACTTCTCCTTATGGAGCCAAATGTAGTCCCAGTCTAATTCCACTGGCTACTGTGGAATTGTATGCATTTACACAAGGACCAAATACAATAAATGACTTAGACAAACACAGGGATAACTGGATGACATTTAATGGCCAGGCTCATTCTCTCATTTCACCGGGTTAACATTGTTGTCAGAGTTGGCCCCCATCACTTGCCAAGAGGACAGCAGCACAGAACTCCCTGGTCTGGGGGCTGCGCTCTGCCTACATCCCAGCTAGCTCATCCCCAAGATGCGGTCTCCTCACTTTGACAGATCTCCAGGGCCCAGGCCTGCAGTGACCCAGGCCTCTACATCAAACTTTCTTAACACGAGGTTCAGTCATCCTCCACAGGACAGAAGGGTGCAAGAACTCCACTCCCAACAGCTGCCACCTGCAAAACTCAGGGCCAGCCCCAATGATATAAAATTAAGAGAAAAACCATCGGTTTTACCCAGTTAGCTTGGCAGTGAGGTGAGCCATGGACAAAATGGATCCAGGTAAATTTTGCTCTGGGAACCCTAGCCATGACTACATTCAGTTTCTTTTGCTCTCTGCGTCTCAGTCCTGTCAGTCCAGCCTCTCTGCCCACTTCATTCCTCTTAAGAAGTATTTACAGAGACAGTTCTTCTGTGGAGCAGAAAGCCTCATCTTCCCTACCATTTAGTCACACTCTCTCTCCGTCCCTTATGGGTTGTATACGAGGATGTTCCTGTTGTCTCAGAGTTACGTCCCCACCTATGATGCTAATAAGGGAAGAGTGCCCATAACTGAAGACGTAACAGATCACTAAGATCATCGTTCAAAATGAAAGGGTTGTAACCTAGTAGTTGCAGCATGGGCCTGAGAATTTTTATGGTTAGAGTAATAAACCCCTGGAAAAACTAACTCGGGTTTATGGTGGATCACTGCCAGTTTTGAAATCAAGATGGGATTTTTTTCTTTAAAAAAAAAAATCTGCTCGTTCATGGGAATTATTTTGGGGAAGTTCTACAGTCTGTGTTACACAGATGAGATGATCACAGCTGTCCTTCTGGCCTGGGAATCTATGAACTAGCACTCTTCCTTCTGTCTCATCTCTCGGTGAGTTTCTTAGGTCAACGTTGAGAAACGTCTACTCATTCTGTGCTCCTCAATTTTTGAGATGTTTTATCTTGACACACTCATGAGCCAATTTTCTGCAGTGCTGAGCAATGTTTCCCTGTAGGCTGCACTTCCACTCACCCACGCAGGCAACACTGAGCCCTGCGCATGTCCAGCAGCTGCAGGCCATACCTGGCCCTAGACACATACCTCCTCAGCACCATGCATGGCGGGGAGAAGCGGGGCTTGGTCAAGGACAAAGGGGAATAGGGCCACATGGCCAGGGATGGCAGGGAAGCTGCGGCATGGTCAGAGACTGAGAGGAAGTGGTGGCATGTTCAGGGCCGGCAGGGAGGTGGCGGCACGGTCAGGGACGTGGGGAAAGCACAGCATTGTCGGAGACTGCAGGGAAGTAGCGGCATGGCCCAAGACAGGAGGAGAAATGTGGCATGGTCAGGGCCAGCAGAGAAGCAGCAGCATGATAAGAGATGGCAGGGAAACAGCAGCATGGTCGGGGGGTGAGGTGAGAAGTGTGGCATGGTCAGAGACGGCAGGGAAGTGGCAGCATGGTCAGAGACAGGGGGAGAAGTGCGGCATGGTTGGAGAAGCAGTTGCATGTTTAGATTTTTTGAGGCCCTAATGCATTTTACTCCTTGTTAAAATAAAATCGTTTTTTTACAAGTCATAAACATGACATGGAATACTAGGAAACAAAAATACGAAGGAAAAAAGTTTAACACAATGTAGATTACATTCAATTTTTGGCACAATTTACTGCTGTGAAGCATGCTACTCCACAATGAAATTTGTTAAATCAAAACATTGTGTAATACTTAGGGTGTGTTCACACAGCAGTCTTATTTCACAACAACAGAGGTTGTTTTGAAATAAGAAAGGCCATGTTGACACGATGCACCTTTGTTTCAAAACAACGGGTTCCGTTGTTTCGAAACAACTTAAACCCCATGTGGAGACAAAACAACATTGTTTCGAAATGATTGTTTCGAAACAATGTCGTCTGAACATGTTGTTTTGAAACAACGGTGACTCGTTTCGAAATAACTTATCTGAACATACTATTTCACTTTGAACTTTTTTCCTTAATTTGAATTAACAAACTGTTAATTTGAATTAACTTATTTTGAAATAAGGCGTTATTTCGATACAACTTGTATTGAAACAACTGTATCGAAATAACCCCCTGTGTGTGAACATAGCCTTAGAGATCAGCACCTGAGAGAGCTTTTACGTACTGCATTGACAAGCTACTGCCCAGATTTTAAAAAACTCGTCACTAGCCTGCCATCTTTTACATCAAACAACAGGTAAGTTTTTAGTGTATAAACCTAATTTTCATGGTAACCTTAAGTAATTATTAGAATCTGACATTAGTAGGATCAATACTTGTCCTCTTTTTACAATAAAATTAAACTGTGCAATGAATTTTAAACTAATAATTCTGCAGTAGGTAGAAGTATATGGTTATATGCCTCAGTGCAGTTCTCAAAGGTTTAATAATCAACTTGTGTAGCTCTTGAGTTCCATAAGTTTGGCCACCCCTGAGTAGGCAACAGCATCAGCTGCATGGCCAGGTAAGGGGGAAGAGGTTAAAGGGTAAGCGGGCAGGTTAGGGAGGAAAGAACGGGTCGGTCCTCTGTTGGACTTGGACAGAGACAATCAGGGGACTGTACCGTGGGGAAGCAGGTGGGGGGTATTGCAGAGGAAGAAGGCAGGGGTCTGGGGGGCAGAGGCGGAAGCAGGGGATCATCCCCACCACATGACACTGCAGGGAAGCAGTGTTCCCTCGCTAAGCTGATGATGCAACTGAAGAAGTTATGGATGCACTTGGGGAGCTGATGGGCAGTGGTCCAGCAGCCTGGTCCTGAGTCAGGGAACCAGGAGGGAACTTGCCCAGCTGCATCCATAAGTTGCTCAGCTGCATCTATAAGCTGCCCAGTTGTATCATCAGCTTAGAGGGAACATTGGTGCTGAGCAATTATCACACCCAGAGACATCAGGCTGGAACAGCACCTCTGAACAAGAAGTTTCTAGGTGTTCTCAAGCTAGTCACCCAAAAACCAAAACACTCAAAAAGTCACCAGACAGATCAGAAAATATGCGCTTTGTGCATCAATTACTCCACCCGTAAAATGCTGATCTCCTTTTCAGAGCATGCAGAGATGGGAGAATAAATGAATGTCACCAGTGCTCTTTCAGATCAGCAAACAAACGGGTCTACAGGAGAGTTACATACCATTATTGTGCCCGTAGTCACACTTCTACAATTAGAAATGGATTAATAGTAAATTCCCAGGTTTTTTTTTTTAACATCTGAAATTGGACAGAAAAATCAATTACTAATCTCTCACTAACACGCTTGCCTCCATAATATCTTGAGTCTGTAGAGGCTTTTCAGTTTCCCAACCCTCTCTTCATTCCTTGCTTGATACAGACGGACAAGGTATTTCATTTATTCTACTCCATTCAGGTTCTTATACCATTTCTGTGCTACTAAACCCCCAAAGGTATGCTGAGCAATGTGACTAGCATCTGTCAGGGGCAGCTCCCTTTCTAGTCCTCAATCCAAGGATACAAACTGAGTTTTTTTAATAAATGGTGTGTTAGGCTATGATATTTACTTTTGCATCTGGACACGAGGATTCAGCGAATTCTTAGCTCCCATGGCATTGAATGCCAAAGACTTGGGTGCGGGATAAGAACTAGAAAGGGATAAAACTGAAGGTCCACACTGGCACGTTAGTGTAAGTCATTTCAGTGCAGTTACTAGGGAATTAAATGACTGTGACTGGCAGCTGAATCAGATCCCTTTAACAGCCTTATGGATTTTAGGTCATTAGCTAGAATGTGGCCCTAGTTCTAAATGGTTGCCATCTGTGCCCATCTGGCTGTGCGTCCACACAGTTTCTAGCATCCAAGGGCTTTAATATCCCTTTGGTGAAACAAGCAAACAAGGAGTCCTGTGGCACTTAAAGACTAACAAATATATTTATTGCATTTATTGCTTTTGTGGGAGAAAATCTTTAAGCGCCACAGGACTCCACATTTGTTTGTTTTACTGAACTAGACTAACACAGCTGCCCCTTTGGATCTTTGACGGAAGTTACTTGTACCTTATGGCAGGAGAATAAGTTCCCAGGTGTCCATATCGAAACTGAAACCAAGACATTTCTCTGAGAGGCCAGGTGGTGAATTACCCTCACCTCTAGAAAGCACTGGGCTGATTCACTGTTGTGTGTGTTACTCCATTTACACCATTGTAACTGGTGGAATCAAGGACATTAGGTAAGTGTAGAACTGGATTAATACAGCAGTGAATCAGGACTCCCACTGAAAGAAGAGGTGCTGTTGTTGGGGCCGCATGCAGGAGATTCTCTCTGCTCTTTCCCGCAATGCGTAGGCTGTGCGAGAAAGACAGGACTTCTTTCTCAGCGAGGATGCAGAGCTCGCTGCTAATCATGTGGGTTGATCTTGTCTCATTGTTTTTCTGGGCTCTTCATCTCTCTGCCTGCATCCACGTGTTGCCTTTGGCCTCAACAACAGGCAGTGAAAGTCTTTTTGTTCCGTGTTTGTATGGTACCTAGCGCAGTAGTGTCTCAGTCTCTTTAATACCACAACAAAATTCAAATGTATTATTACCTATTCTCCATGCATGCCTGTAAATAATACATGTAAAAGAAAAAGTTTAGTCATTTTCAGTGTATTTTCTGGACTTTGAGTCTCTTTCCAACCTTACTTAATAACAAAAGAATGATCAGCCTTGCTCAGACCAAAGGTCAAGCTAGCCCAGTATTGCATCTTCCGACAGTGGCCAATGCCAGATACGTCAGCATTAATGAACAGAACAAGCAATCTTTGAGTGATCCATCTCATGGTCACCCACTACCAGATTCTGGCCAACAGAAGCTAGGGACTCTCAGGGTATGTCTAGCCGGATGGCAGCAAAATCGACACTGTCAGCACAATCTTCCAGGCGCAATTCAGCAGTGAGTATGAACTTGCTGCTGCACTCCGGAAATCACTTCAGCAATTCCAGCCCCATAACTGGAGTTCCTGAAAGCCAGCTGCAAGCTATTTGTGGTCAGCTTCCCCTCGTTTGTCTTGGTGGCTTAGAAAGTCGACAGCAGTTATGTAAGGCATTTTACATGCATTGTGTATCTGGCTCTTGACTGCCCCTGAGAAGCCCTGTAAGTATAGATCAGGGTTGTATCCCTAGCCATCCTGGCTAATAGCCATTGATGGACCCATCCTGCATGAATTTACCTAATTGCTTTTTTGACCCTGAACCTTAATAATTAGTCGGATTTGAAAACAAACAAGGAGTCTGGTGGCACTTCTAATGACTAACAAATTTATTTATTGCATGCACATTCATGGGAGAAAATCCCGCATGAAAGCTCATGCAATTAATAAATTTGTTACTCTTTATAAGTGCCACCAGACTCCTCATTTGTCTTGCTGGACTAGACTAACACAGCTACCCCTTTAGTCATATTTTGTATCAGTGAAATGTAGCGTACGTCATCACACTCAAGAATAAATACACATTGTAATTCCGACATTCTTCTTCTCTCTGTCTCTTTCTCTCTTGCACACGTCTCTCAGGCCCTGGGCTTCCAATCCACTGCCTTTCAGAGAGAGCAGTATCTCTCTCTAAGTCACTTTATTATTTTCTCACCAGAATATTTATTCTCTTATCAGAGAAATTATTCTGCTTTGCTCCCTTTTATCCATGATGCTGGGTACAATTGATCTAGCTTGGTGTCTAAAAGCCATTTTCCAGTCCAGCAGAACAGTGTGTCAGCAATATACAGCACTGATTCAGAAGCAGAAAGAAACTCAGACTCTGACTCCTAGCATCAGATTTGGAGTTCATTTATACTGATCTAAATCCATAGTAACCATGACTGTCGTCAGTGGAGCTGTTCCATATTTACTCCAGTGCAAACTGAGATCAGGATGTGGCCCACTCTTTAATTTTCATTGCACAGAAAGGAGTTTAATTTTAGCAGATTTTGGGAATTTGACCCAAAGGATTAAAGAATGCATATTTTATAGTTTATAGGAATTAAAATGGAGCTGAACAGCCAAAACGTTCTGGGGACAAAGATAAATCTTTCTGCAGTTTCCATTGGATAATGTTTTTCACTGCCTACATCATGAATAGAAGCACTGCTTGGCCTCAGAAGAGGCTGCTTTTCAATGGCCAGTTCAGTTAAAGCTTCTATGTGGCTCACTAGGAGAACTGATGGGAGCTACGGAGATTTACGTAAACTAAGGTAAACCCCCTGATATTTGTGAAGTTGACCACTGGGAGAGGCCCTGAAAACCAGTCTTATCAGGCATACCTGGTTATCCTGAGCACTCTGCACATTTGACAATTGAGTCCTTTGCAATCGTATGAGCCAGTCATAAAACTTTGGCATTGAGGAGCAAGAATTAAGTAGGAATAAAACCCCTGCAAACAAAACAACTCTTCTCCTTGCATACCACACGCAGTGTCTCCCCAAGGCAGAATATGTTTTGGGGCAATTGACACAGACCGAGGGGGAAGAAGGAAGCAAAGAGACAGAGAAAAGAGTAATACCCTTAAAGGAAATGAAGAAGAGGAGAACTGAAGGGAAAGATGATAAACACGTGAGTGTTGCCACGTCCCCAAGAACCTGATTTAAAAAGGACCTTCCAGCATCCCTGGAAGGTCAGCAAATGCAGGTTCATTCTGTTTATTTAGGGATCTCTCCTTATTGGGATGTTGTGGAATGGGCTCAGTTAGGTTTGCCCACAAGACCAAGTGCTCTGGTAGAGCTCATTCCTTCTGGGTGCCCAAGAAGTTTTTTCTTATCCATCCTGCGTGTCTACGTGTAACTACCATTTTCCAATAGCCTACAGGGTACCAGCCCTTCTGGTGACACAGGGTATGTCTGCAACTCATAGCCTAGCAAGCTCATAGACTGAGAGTGGTGAAGCCATGGCAGCACGCGTTCCAGCTCATGCTAGCTTCATGAGTAACTACCCAGGGTCTAAGACAGGTTTGCTGGAGCTTCACCATTATTGGGTCTCACACTAGCTCAGTTAAAACTAGCTGTATGTCCACACATACATCATTATTTTGAAATAATTTAATTTGAATTAAGAAAATGCGAATTCGAATTAAGGGAAAGCCTGCTTTCGAAACAGCTGTTATTTCAAAATGGTTATTTCGAAATAACGCCGTTTGGACACGTCGTTTCAAAACAGCTGTTTCAAAACAATGGTGTTGTTTCGAAACAACACGTCCAAACGGCGTTATTTCAAAATAACCATTTTGAAACAACAGCCATTTTGAAATGAACGGGGTTTAAGCTGTTTTGAAATGACGGTTCTTATTTCGAAATGACAGAACCAGTGTTGTTTCGAAATAAAAGACTCATGTGGACATACCCAATATATTTACAGGAGTCACAATGACTGTAGTGCAGACACACCCTTTGGGCAATCTGTGGAAGCTCTCCCTGATCCTCCAATCATCTTTTTGGAGGTGGTGTCCCATTTATATCATTTCCCAGGTGTTCTTTCCTCATTTTAGCCCTTGATTTGGTTTCATCATTCACTTCCTCATCATTTTTGCCATCTTCTGTGATGGATACTTTAGTGGAAAAGGCAGCATGGTCTATTCTTTAGAGCAGAGGACAAAAATCAGGACAACTACCCAACACCATTGTTCTTACTCACTTAGACGCCCCACATGGGATACGAGATAGGTTAAAGAAGCAAGGACTCTTGCGGCACTTAAAGACTAACAAATTTGTTTATCACATGAGCTTTCAAGGGAGAAAATCCTACGTCATCAGATGCTTCGAAGGGGGGGAACTGTCTGATGACGTGGGATTTTCTCCCACAAAAGCTCATGCGATAAATTTCTTAGTTTTTAAGTGCCACAGGACTCCTTGCTTCTTTTGCTGGACTAGACTAACACGGCTGACCCTTTTGCAGCTTTGCAGGATAGGGCCAAATTTATCGGTAACTTAAGCCTAACAAACTTGCTATACCTGAATGCTAAGTGACACCTAGTGACAATGCTGAGAAATTGCAGGGATATATTCACAGAAAACATTTGTCTTTTATGTGGCTCCTTTTCTTGGTCCCTGAGAGGCGGTGCCTGGAACACACACTACAAGCCAATAAAAATGAGAGTCCTGTCACACCTTACAGGCTGCAGTTTTATTCAGGCATAAGCTTTCGTGGGCTCTAACCCACTTCATCAGAAGCATGACATGGAAGCTACAGTTGAGATGTATATATACACATGTCAGGAGGGTGGAGGGCAAGTGTTAGCAAAGTCAGTTCAGAGGGCAGATGGGACCCATTCACAGCAGTTGATCAAAGGGAGAGAAAGCGTGAGCAGGGACAATTACTTTTTGTAATGTGCTAACCATTCCCAGCCCCTGTTCAGAGCCAATCCGACTGCGTCAAGCTTGCAAATCAGCTCCAGCTCTGCATTTTCACACTGAAGTCTGTTTTTGTAGCAGA
Source organism: Podocnemis expansa (assembly GCA_007922195.1). Taxonomy (NCBI): domain Eukaryota; kingdom Metazoa; phylum Chordata; order Testudines; family Podocnemididae; genus Podocnemis; species Podocnemis expansa. Next base: position 70,109,028 of record ML681964.1, read on the forward strand.
CTTGAAAGTTGCCATACTTCAACAAAGAAACTTCAAAAGCAGACTTCAGCGTGATCCTGCAGAGTTGGAGCAGATTTGCAACCCTCACACAATCAGACTGGATCTGAATAGGGACTTGGAATGGTCAGCAGGTTACAAAAAATGATTGTGATAAACTGGTGTGACTGGGCCCCAGATGCTCTCTGAATTGGCTTTGCTAACACTTGGCCCTCTCCATCCTGGCATGGATACCCCTCTGGAAATTACCGTAAATCAGTGACTCTCACGTGACTCACCCTTTCTTAGGAGAGAAAGCATGTCATGGCTGACTTTCTTCTTCATCTCAATTCCAAAGTTTCCCCAGGCAGGCAGTGGGTTTTATGGAGGATAATGAAGGAAATAAATGTCAAACTGGACCTCGACTAAAGCCCATTAAAGTCAAGATTTGGTATCAGGACTGAATAGGCTGGGTGTCGCTATCTGTAGGGTCCTGCATGGATATAAATACATGGATCCATATCCAATCTGCATCTGCAAGAATGGTCCATGGATATCCATGTTGTATCCGCGGTTGCGGCTATAATGCAGATAGCCACATAGTTGCAGGGCTCTAGTTCTGTGAAGATAAAAATATGTGGACTTGTATCCAATCTGCATCCGTAAGAAATGGTCCGTGGATATCCGTGTTGTATCTGCAGATGTGGATATAATGCAGATATCCGCGGATATCCACATATTTGCAGGGCTCTAGCTATCTGGCAAGGTCCACCCATTCTGCTCCACAGAGGTTCTTATTCTGCCTTCTTCACTGGAATAGGAGCATCTTCCACTAGTGCATTAGGGGTACGTCCACACTGTCGTACAAATTCTACAGCTATGAGCCTCAGAGCTCAGGTCAGCCGATTTGGGTTTGCAGTATAGACATCCTGCCTCAGGCTGGAGCCTGGACTTTGGGGCCATCCCCACCACTCATAGGTTCTCAGAGCTCAGGCTCCAGTCTGAGCCGGGATGTCCAGACTGCTGTTTCATAACCCACAGCCCAACCCAGCTGTCTTGGGCAAGCTGCAGATCTTTTATTGTAGCGTAGACACCCGAGAGGAGGTGCTTAGTATCTTCCACTTGCTCATTCTCTCTCTCACTCTCTTCCCAGGGCAAGTTATGCATGTAGTGTTTGCTTTTCTCTTCATATTTTGTTTCCGTTCTTCCTCCTCTCACATTCTTTTTTATTATCTGTGCTGGTTGTTTCCTATGCCTGCAGGTAGGGACCTACTTTAACAGTATATTAGACCTCAGAACAAAATTGCCCTTACCCCTCCTTCCAATTTGTTGGTTGCCTTGTACTTTGAGTCTACGTGTTTACTGCACATCCATTATTGATCAAAAAGTCAAGCACCATTCTCTTTGTAGCAGAGAAACACCTGCCAGAGGAAGATATGAAACAGTCATGCAGCATACAGCAAGACATGTGGGATTGTTTCCTACACACACAGAGCTGGTCCCAACAGCCTCTGAAAAGCAGAAGAGACCCCTCAACTGGCTTAGTCTACGACTAGCGGCAAGTATTGCAGCTGGACGACTGACAGATGTTCCACCAATCTGACACAGGCGCTTTCCATGGGACTTGTGGGAAGTGGTTCTCAGGACACAAGCTTAGAATCGTTTCTCTAAACTATTTAGATGCCTGAATTGAACCGGCCAAGGGCAAGGCTCCTGGAGAAATCCCAGACCCAGTTTCCCAGGTGGTATCAATCAGTGTTTCTTCACTACATTAGATCCTAATTAACATCAGGCAGGCTCAGGCCGAGTGGGAGTTGTGCTCAAATCCGAATTACCCTGACTTTGGAAGACTTGCGGAATCTGCCGAACATCAAATGAAACCTAATCAAGCATGATTTGATTAGCACAAGAAAAAGCCCCCCATAAAAATCAACACAAACTCACTAATTAGCATTTAATTAGCCAGAGAAAACTCAGAAAAGTGATTGAAATAGTATTAATAATCTCTTTATTGTACTACATGCAATTAGTGCAGTTTTATACTTGATGGAGAGATTGCATGTTTCAAAGGCTGATGACTGAACAAGGGTGAAAAATTGGTTGCTTGAATTCACTTTTTAAACATTGTTTCCAACATGCCCCCTCCAAACTGCCATGTCATCAGAATGATCTCTTCGCAAATGTTAGGCTTAATAAATAAGTAAAGTGAAATCTTGAGGAGAAAAAAAAAAAAACCCAAAAAAACCCCAACACCCAACAGCTGTTCATGGATTCAAAACACAAAGCCTTAGGCCATCAGATGCATAGTACAACCTGATATAAATTCTCCAGAGTTTGTGAGTGAAGGAATTATCCATATAATAGGTCAAATCCTCAGTTGTTTTTAGCTTCACTGAAGTCAAGCCAGCTGACTTCTGGCCTTAGGTAAACCATGTCTCATGAATGTCGTAAACCTCATCTCATCTGCCTATGAATTTCCATGCACCAACTCAATATTTTTGTTGAGTTGGTTCTCTGCCCTGTTCTCTCCTGTGATTCTCATCCACTCCTTTATTCCTCCCATTCCCTCTTTAACATTATGGTACCCACTTACTTTGCTCCGCACAGTGCAGAAACAATTGCATAGGGCTGAGTCCTGTTTGTCTTTGGGTAGATACACTACCCAAGGCAGGAACCCTTCTGCCATCCCTTATGCAACCCCTGAAAAAGTCAGCCATCGTTTAGAGATCAAACACAGCTAAGCTGCTGAAAATCATTTGGATTGGTTGCACCGGGGCAAGCAGGCTGGGTAGCAATGGCCCTGGGGCACCCCGCACTGAGGGAATAAGTCTGAGAAAGGCCTGGCACTGATCCCGCTCTTTCCATCCCTGTACACCAGCCAGCAGCTGGTTGGAGAACTGTTATGAGTGCACCATAGCTCAGACCTCCAGAACAGATGCCACATTGAGAGCATCCCAGCAATATCCTTGGAAATGAGACACTGTGGCCCGATTCTCCTCCCACACTGGCTTGACATTGATTCCACTTCACTGGAATTTCTCCTCATTCATAAAATTGTAAATGAAAGAAGAGTGACTCCATATTTGCACCTAGCACTTTTGGGTACCACTCCTAACGCTGCTCATCCATAGGGCACGATCTCTCCAGCCATGCACAGAAGGGCCTTATTTTTCCAGTAAAAGGAAGGCAAATTCTTCAGTGCTGTCTAAAGCCAACTTTTCCTATTGCACCTCTGCTCACTTTTCTTTCCTAAAATCTAATGAAAAACACATCAGGATGGCCAAAAGAGTGACAAGAAGGGTAGAGGGACAAATGAATAATGCTAGGTGTCTCTAGAAATGTTTTATGCAATTAAATTTGAAGGGTAAAGAGAAAGGGAGAGTGCATTTTGCTGCAAAAATAATATGTTATCTGATGGGAATTCTTGAGTTTCCCCTTTCCCTACAATCCACTCTTCTTTTGCATCTCTGCATTGCACCTAAGTGTCCTTAAATGGGACAAAACAACCCCAGTTTGTCAAGCCACACTGATGGGTATTTCATTTCTCTTCCTGATACAGCCTGCGAATATCAGAAAATAAAGCGCAAAATCTCGTATTAAGGTGCTCAGTTTTCAAAGAAAACTCTTCATTAACCAATAGAAGAGCCTCTTTCAAAAAGAGATCAAGCAAATTTGAAAATGAATAGAAGGACTCATAGTAGTAACATCAGGGCTAAAGGTACATGGTCAGAGTGTAAGTGCAAATACCAGGACAGCATTCAGGTCAATCGACATGTGATTTCTAGAATTACCTGAACGGGTACTGTGATTTACAGTCTGAACATGGTTTCAATACTGCTAATTTCCTAGAAAGACTTCTGATTTATGCACATAATTACAAACTACCTTAGAGAAACATTCTCAACAATTCCTAATTGAAAAGAAAAGCAGTAAAGATTTGTTCCCATTAAAGGTGGAGTTACTAATATAATGAAAATTATCCTGGTGAGTTTCTTTGGCCCAGTTAAACAATATATTCTCTGCATTTTTTCTTTGTAAGAGGGAAGTGAAGAGTCCTTAATTCCCTCCCTATAAACATGCATCCAAAAGATTACCCATTTATGATTAAGGAAAACAGTGAAGCAAGAGAGTGCTGTGGGAAACTCTCCATGGAACATGAAATCGGTGATGGTTTTAATGACTGAACTGATTTCTGAAAAGAAACCAATTAGCTGTCTGTGAACATCTTGTTTTGTGGGTGCGCATGACAGACCCATTCTCTAGAGTCCCTTGATGGGCTGGTTTGAACTGACCTGTGAAATAGAGGAAAACAATTTTACTTCCTAAGACTCCATTTCCCTGGGTTAACTCAAAGTTTCTGTATTTTCTCCCAGAACATTCCTCTAGGCTTCTGGGGGCTTTGACATCATCATTTTGATACAAAATCATGTGTTAGCTCTTCCCATTTCTCCTTCTTTCTCTCTTAGGGCAGGTCTACACTGCCTGCCCTTTTTGGTGGCAGTCCAACATAGATATGCCTGTTCCAAGGGGGTAGCCGTGTTAGTCAAGTTCAGCAAAACAAACAAGTAGTCCCGTGGCACTTCTAAAGCCTAACCAATTTATAAATTTGTTAGCCTTTAAAAGTGCCATGGGACTCCTTGTAGATACGCAAGTTATCTAAAATAATTTGCTTATCTATGTTCCACTTATCTGCTCCCTGCACCCACATACTGCGCTGGTTCAAAGGGAGGGCACTGCAGGATTGAACCTTCTGATTGGCTGAGCAGGTCTTCCCAGCCCCAAGAAATCGATCAGGAAGTTTGAACTGACAGTGGCGAATTTGCTGCTGTCAGTGAAGACCTGCCCCTAGTAATATCAAAGCCGGGACTCTCGCTAAGCTTAGCTTGAGCAAAACCAGACCTACCCCCTGTTAAGCTGCTGCGGCACAATGCCATCCTTTTACGGCTCCTTCTGCACTCTCGTACCACCAGCTAATGGGAATGAAATTTTGTGTCAGTTCAGGAGAAGATGTCCAAGAGATGGAAACCTGCCACAGGGATACCATGAGTTATCTTCCCAGTGCTCTATCAAACTGTCATCAGACCATAATGACTCTAGGGTTATGTCTACATTTACAGTGGTGGATGGGGTACAAGCCCTACGTTTGTAGTTCTGACAAAGTGAGGTTTTCTCCCATGAAAGCTCATGTGATAAATAAATCTGTTAGTCTTTAAGTGCCACAAGACTCCTTCCTTTTTATGCTCCAGAGAATGGCTCTGGCCGGGGGAGGCAGCAGGATTCCAGAAGTGGAGGCTTGGTAGACACAGCTCAAATGTGTAGAAAGCCAGCGTAGGGTGCATGCCATGGGGTGCATGTAGGGCACTCTATTTTACTTCCCAACTGCCTACATTGCTATTTACACCTGTGTTACCTAGTCATGCAGCAGCTGTACTCTACAAGCCACCCCAAATGTAGATGTACCCTTAGAAAAGTGTCTTGATGCAATCCAGAACTTTTCCAGTACGTCATATCCCCCACTCAACCAGTGCACCACACCATCCTCTGCTTTGCCTGTACACCCTGAACTGTGCACTCCAACCCCGCTGCATCATTCAATGACTTGGAGAAAAATAACACGTCTGACTGTTTCCTGGGAAAGGAGGGCCAATTAGGGCCCAGTAGGTGAATAAAGTGGGGCTCAGGGCTACAGTGTGAGGAGGGGGCCTAAGTAGATAAATTGGGATGAGTGGTAGAGAAGGGGACAACGGCTGGCAGGTCAGGGGATGGAGACTTGGGGATTAGAAGGCATGAGACAGTGGGGCTGAGTAGCAGAGTACCCAGGGAAAAACAGTGGTAGGGACACCCATCAGCTTCATGCTCTCCCCTCCTGTTTGTGAGCTCAGATCTGGAGGCCTCTTGCTCCTCTAGGCCCTTTCACCACCACCCCTCACAGGATTTTCATTTTTGGTAATGCTTTTGACACAATTCTACACGAGAGTCTCCTGAACAAACTAGGGAAATGTTGTCTATGTGAAATTATTGAAAGGTGGATGCATAACTGGCTGAAAGACCATTTTCAAAGAGTAATTCTTGATGCTTCCCTCTCAAATTGGGAGGGCAGATCCAGTGGGGTTCCATAGGGGTCCATCCTGGGTCTGACAGCATTCAATATTTCCATTAACAAGTTGTATAGTGGAGTGGAGACTATGCTTTATAAAATTTGACACCAAGCTGGAGGGGTTGCAAGCACTTTAAAACACAGGAATAGAACCGAAAATTATCTTGGTCAATTGGAGAATTGCTCTAAAAGTCAACAACATGACATTCAGTAAAGATAGGTGCAAAGTACTTCACACAGGAGGAAGAAAATCAAATGCACAGTTACAAAATGGGGACTAGCTGGCTGGGTTGTTGAACTGTGGTAAATGAACTAAAGGTTATGCTGGATCCCAAACAGAATACGAATCAACAGTGCAATATGGCTAATATTCTGTGGCATATTAACAGGAGGATTATATGCAGGACATGGAAGGTAATTGTGCTGCTCTCTTTGGCACGGGTCATGTCTCAGCTGAAGAATTATGTCCAGGTTTGGGCACCAGGTTTAGGAATGATGTGAGGAAACTGAAAAGAATCCAGAGGGAAGAAAGAAGAGAGGGGAAAAAAAATGCAGAAAATCTGTCCTCTGAGGGAAGGTCAGACAGGAGGCAGAGATGACAGGAGGAAATGAAGAGAGGCTTCAGATATGTTAAGAAATCTTATAAAGAGGAAGGGGAGCAGTTGTCCTCCATGCCCACTGAATTGCAGACAGAAAGTAATGGGCTTATTTTGCAACAAGGGAGATTTAGGTTAGATATTTTGGGTAAACTTTCTAACTATAATGGTCAGGATTGCATTAAGTGGCACGGGGCTGCCCACCACCATGGTGCCCCTGCTTGAGGCCCCAGCCTACCACTGGGGTGGCCTGTTGCTGCAGGGGAGCTGGGACCAGAGGGCACTCCCACTACAGCCCCAGTCCAGCTGATCTGCCCTCCAGGGATATGCCAGCAGGCGTGCAGTGGAGCCACCGGTGTGGCCCTCTAGGGCCACAGGCCCTCGAGCCCATAACTGTGCACCAGCCAGACCCGTCCCGAGAGCAGAGCAAACACACACCAGACTCCTCTGCCTGCTGGGGGCAGACCAGCCAGACCGGGGTGGGGTGGGAATGCCTGGAGCCCCATCTCTGCCCCCAGATCCCACCCTCCGCCCCCGGCCCTGGCCCTCCCAGAGCCCCCCACAAGCCATGCTAGTGCTATGGTGGAGAGCAGCTGGGGCTGGATCTTGCAGGGGCCTTAGGGACTGGAGCCTGGGGCCTCCTTTAGGCCATGGCCCTGGGCTTCAGACCTACAGCCCCTGCATTAATCGAGCCCTGATAAGGGTAGATAAGCTCTGGAATAGACTTTCTTGTAGAGTTGTGGAATCCCTGTACGGCAGGTTTTTAAGAACAGCTTGGACAAAAACCCCTCAGAGAAGGCCTTAGGTTTACTTGTGTCGGCACAGGGGGCTGGATGAAATGACCTCTCAAAGCGCCTTGAAACCCTACATTTCTATAATTCCCCGATCTGAGAAAAAGGGGCCTTTGTTCATCTTGGGGTGTCTGAACCCACCACGCTGCTCTCCATGTCTGCCAAGATCTGTGGCCCCCATACCCCTCTATAGGGGTTGCCCCCTCCAGCAGTCTGAGTTTGAGACAGGATTGGGGGGATTGCTCTTTTGAGAGGGCCTGACGCTGCCCCCACAATGTAAGCCTAAGTGTTTATCTGTTCTCAGCTCATACTTGTCGTATGTCACAGGGTCTAAAGCCCTCCGCATGGGAAAAGGGGTGACACACAGGAACCGCCTTTGAAAGGGACACAGCCTTTCACCCAGCTTAGAGCTGTTTCAGTTTTCGTGTCGCTCCACAGGGTGCTCTCATTCAGCTTAAAATATCCACTCAGATGAATGGGCCTCGCCTCATCTTTGAGAACTTCCTCTGCACCAGAGTCCTTTTCCTTCACGGCCCCCCTATCCTTCCTCTTAAGGGCGACAAGTCTCGGCAGGAGTGCCGCTGGCTTGAAAAAAGACCCCGGGCTCAGTGCACCAGGGCTCAGGGCTTGCATTGCCACCACAGATGACCTGGCGGCAGACCTGGGGCTCGGGAGCTGGGACTCAGGGCTCCAGCCCCACAAGCCCAGCATCAGCAATGCCCCTGCATCTTGGTTTTCTGAAAGCTGCATATGTACCTGGATTTTATTGAAATTTGCTATCTCTTGTTCGAGTGTAGAATTAGCAATCCACCTTTAGCGTCACTGCAGCCAGGGCTCCAGAGAAACAAGCACTTTAAAAAAACAGCTGTTTCCCAAAACACTTCCAGGTGGGGTTCATCTTGCCCCATGCAACCAGAAAGCTAAGGATCAAACTACTGCCGTGAGACATATCAAAATGGTCCCAGTCTGTACATGGGTGCAATGGGTTCCTGGCTACAAGATGGCTCTGTTGTAGTATAATGCATTTTCATGCTATGGTGCAGTCTACTGTGAACACAGCAGAATAATTAACAGCTGGCTTAACCAAAGCTTTTGTTACATTAGACGTGGAGGAGCTAAAGACAAGAGGACCGACAGGGGTGGGAGCCACAGAGAGGCCATTTGTGGAAGGGTCAGTCAATGGGGGCAAGTGGTAGAAGTCCTGGACTGGTCGTTTGAGGAAAATCTGTATTTTAGTAGCTCCAAGGGGGGAAGTGAGCAGCAAGTGGCTACCAGTTCATGACACATTTCCAAAGGCAAGCAGGGCAGAGCTTTGGGACTACAAGCATGGGACCACAATGGGAAAAGAAATCCATGCAGTGGTTTGCCAGCAGGTGTATTCTAGGCAATTCCAGGATTTCCAGGTTGCTGAAGTCTGCAGGAGAGCACAGAGTACCATGACATAGGGACATGATTTGGTTTCATATCTGAATTGCAGGACACAATACATGTAACTGCCTAAACGTTTACCAACAACCTAACTTCTCCTGTTTAAATAAATAAATAAATAAATAAATAAATAAATAAAACACAACACAGAAAATTCACTGACAATAAAACAAAAACAAAAACAACCAACCCCCCTTCCCTCCAAAAATTTCCCACCTCCACCCCCATATTCATTCAGAGGTAAGGTGGCCTGGTGTCATGTTGTTCCCTTGCAGAACGCTGACTGAAACAAAACTAACCACCTGAAAACCAGGACATGCACGACCAGGGTTGCCCGTGCACGCTTAACTCTGCCATCGTTCCAGGGACGGATTAAGGCAGGGGCTTTAGGGCTGCAGCCCTGGGCCCCAGCCTAAATGGGAGCCCTGCAGCCCCCCAAAAATCCAGCCAGGCTGGCCTGAGTGGTGGCTACTGTCCGTCACCTTCATCCTGCTCACCAGTCAGACCGGGGATGGGGCAGGAGTATCACGACCTCTGGGCCGCCCCACCCCAGCTCCAGTACTAGCGCTGGCTTGTACCGATCTGAGCCTTAACCCCCAACAGCCTGTGTCTTCCCCCCCCCCAGGCCTCCTGCAGCCCCCCTCCAGCCGCAGTGCCGGCTGGGTCCCCTCCAACCTTTTTCGCAGCACCGGCGGGGGTCTTGGAGCCCTTAACCTCTCACCCCAGTTGGGGGCAAAAAGGGGGCCCACAAGGATGGGCAGCTCCAAGGCCTGATTTGGCCGTGCATTGTTCAACAACACTCTGCTGTGCCCCATTCACACACGTCCTCCCAGTTTGCTTCCGTTTACAGTCCATTTGCTCTGCCCTGTTGGGATTCCAACTTCTAGCACTGGCAAAGGACAAAAAGGGAGCCCCTCACAGCTAGCCACGTCCTTAGAAAAATACAATGTGTGTACAATTTGAGAACCGCTTCATAGCTTCTTACAATCCCTCAGACTTCTTCACAGGATGCTTTGTCAGCTCTCCACTGTCACTTAACTACCATTGAAGCGTTAGAACGCTGTCATGTTCCGCCTCACGGAGGATCATTTTCATCCTAATAAAAGCCCTGGGTCATGCTACTGACAGAGCTGGCCCGATTCTCCATAGAAATGACAGCATGCTGCATTCTCAGAGTAATCATCGCTTCCCTCTCGCCACACACAGTGGAGGGGGAAACCATACCTCTCAAATCACAATCACGGCTCTTTCACACACCTCAAACCAATCCCCATATCTCTCAAACACATGTCCATTACCCAGAGCTAGCTACAGCCTTCACCACTCAGTACAGCTACAATCAGTGCTGACCACATTCACTTTACCTGCCGTTTATGTTAGGAATAAATCTGTAACCTGCCCTGATGTCCCAGCTTGCTGCTGATAGTCCACCCTCAATGTTCTGCAAAGAGAGGACACAGAACCAAGCGCCACTAATTTCACATTAATACAGGGGTTTTTTATGCCATTGAATACACACACACATACCTAAATCTATTGGTAGGGTTTTTATTTTAATTTGGGGGGGGGTCTTATTTCTTTATAAATTCCATGGTAGTGTAAGTAAAGGAAAAAGCAAACTGGCAAATGAGTATTACCATTTCCAGACCCTTGACCACAGAGCATACACTTGTCTGTACTTCTTGGTGAGTCAGACTCAAGGATGAGTAGAGCTGTATTTGTTAATGTGCTTTTGATTCATGAAAATGCCAGAAAACAAGACTTCACTGCAGTCAGGGAGCACATGAGAGAGAAAGCAGCCCTGGTTCTGCAACTGATCTGAAAGTTAGCAATGTTGCTTTACAGTTCTGGGGGGTGGAATATCACGGGGTAACTTACAGGACAGGATTTTAGTTGTACTTACAAGTGTTTTTCTGTGTATCATAGCTGAAGGGGCGTGTCAGTGTATTGATAAGGGACAGTTTTCATCTTCTTGCTTTTAGCTCATTTTGGATCAATTCTGCAGCATCATTTGAGGGTTTTCATTGTTGTTGCATCTGCCTGCCTGACTGTTATGTGGGAACAAAAGAGGCACAGCTCAAGTGAGGCATTATGATTGAAGGAAAATGGATTATATACCGGAGTTCCAGTGTTTCCTCTAGGTTCTTTCTTTTGCTGGTAACCAAGAGTTCAGATTTACCTCTGGATGAATAGCTCCATTCAGATCAATTTGGCTCAGAGGATCAAATGCTCAGCTACTTTTAAGTTAGACTCCACTGAAGTCAGCTGGTGGGGTACACTGGTTCAAACCAACTGAAGTCCTAGCCCACTTTAGAAGATCAAGATCCACCACTTCATCATTTGATTCCCAAGACTTTTTACAGAGATTAAATATGCAACTCACAAAATATGTAATGGTTCCTACTGGGTAACTGCCCTCAGGCCAGTAAGTATCTTTCTTGTTCATTTCAACAACAGGATGAGAGCTAAGAAAAACATTTGATGTAGCAAGTTTTGCATCATGAGCATTTTTGCCTACCAACCAAGGAATCAGATACGAGCACAGTGCCACACTTACTGTGGAATAATAGGAAACTATTTCTTACCTAAACAAGGAGTCTTGTGTCACTTGTAAAAACAAACAAATTTATTAATCGCATGAGCTTGATATGAGAAATCTCACTTCAGATGCATGAAGATGGAGAACTTACTTGAAAGCTCATGTGATTAATAAATTTGTTAGTCTTTACAAGTGACACAAGACTCCTTATTCTTTTTGTTGAAGCAGACTAACACGGCTACCTTTTTGGAACTTATTTCTTACCTGTATCCCTTCGTTCTGACTATTTAAAATTGATCATGATGCTGTCCCACAAGCAGAAGAGAATTGAACTGAACATTCCTCAGTAGAAATCTCTCGTGTCAACTAAAGTAATTCCCAAAGCAGTCAACTTTATGGCCGGGTTATTGGCCGTTATCATTCTTGAGATCAAGTTACTGTTTATATTCAGTTGACCATGGTTATTTTACTAGCATCATTATGTATACAATGTACTTCTAGACGGACTGGGATCTGCTGCATAGGGTGTCCTCATAAATTCAATATAGTATCTAAGTGAAACATCTCATCTAGACATAGCCAAAGTGTGGGAAGCAGATGGGCCTCCAGGAATATCAGACATGCCCTGACTGTATTAATTAACATCTCTTTCGAATTACAGAAGTAATTGCATCTTTGGATTAAAATCTTAATTGGAACAGATTGGTTAACAATTAACAGTCCTGCTGTTGAAATATATTTAGGAAAGTCTGAAAGTTAGCAACTGATTTTACAGGCAGCCTTAAACTCAGGCTTGAACCTCGCATGCTTATGTGACCAAGGAGCTGAAGGACCATGTCCACAGCTAGATAAACCGAAAAGAAGAATTTCCCTAGACATCAACCACAGGCTGTCATTGATGCAGAGCCCTTACATCTCTATGCAGCATTGAAAAGTGATGCAGACATATGCCTGATTTATTAGCCATTTATATAAACCATTTTCTAATTTAGACCCATGTTTGAAAGGAATAAAAAATAATGATCCATATCACAGGCTAGAATCAATTTTCCGGTGCAGTATCTCGTCTTGTTTATTGATAAGCATCTCATCCTGGAAACGACATGTAACTAACACTGAACAGTAATAACTAAGGCATAGATCTCAGAGCAGGGCATTTAGAGAAACTTTACTGCTAATACAATGTAAATGATCCCTGCCACGAGACAGTACTCTGAAAAGATGGAACTTCCCATTAAATTAAGACAGTTAAGAAATTCCAGTTATAAGGAGTGTCAGTACAACAAAGAAGGGAGGAAGTTTTACATCTTTTTTTTCTGGGCACAGGAAGACCATTTAACATCGGTCCTGCTTGTGTGGAAAGATGCACATAGATAAGAACCATGCCACGTTGTTTTCACCAAGCCCTTTGGAAAGCATGAACTAGGAAAATCAATCAAACCAACTTCCCATACAGAAAGTTAAGTTGGAAGGTTAATATTCCCCATTGTTCCTTCACATACACTTATACACAAGGCTCACTGGTAGCTCTTTTATGGTCAGATACCAATATTCTTACTCTTAATGAGTTGTACCTGGCTCCTTACACAGTCGTTTTGATTCCACTGTTACCGACTACGAAGCAACAGAATATTCATTATGAGGAAGGAGGGTAGGATCTGGCCTTTTAAAAGGCATTGCACATTTCATCACAAAGAGCACAACTCAGAGAACACTAATCCTGCAGCTCTTACCCACGTAAACATACGGCCGACTTCAGTGGGTGGTTTGTCGAAGAGGGTTGCAGAATGAGGACCCGACACTGATTTTTTTTGCGTGCTCAGCCTCCATCAACTCCTTTTATTTGCAATGGGAGATACTGTTCCCTCTTGCAAATATAGCCATTAATGCATAAGGAGCGGGTTGGGAGGAGTGAGGAGGCACGGAATCCACTTCCAACAAGTTAAAATCAAGTTTTCAGAGAGATGCAAGATTCCCTGAGATCCAGCTCCTTCACATTAACAGAGAAATGCAAGCAAATTTGGACCCTAAGAAAATACTTGAGTCTTATTAACAAGAAATAATTTCCCACAAAAGCCAAGGACAAGAACAGAATGAAACTCCCAGCCCGGTACAGATACACTAAAAATGATCTGAAGAGGGACATGAACCAAAGGAGCATGCACATACGAAGCTAGTATTTAGGCCACTTAATCACCTGAAGGCACCTCAGAGGATGTATCAATATTGATCAGAATGATGGGAAATGAATCTGACTCCCCAGCCTGAAAATAAATCCCTCTAAAACAGGTGTTGATGACTCACTATTATTTAGCTATGAAAATATTTATAGCCAAATGCAAACAATTTGTAAGGAATACATCAGACTGCACTTTTCTGAGCTGGCAGATTTGAACCCAAGTTCTGGCTTTAAAGCACTGCATCCATTCATGGCCAGTGAAGTTAAGTAGATTTGCACCTCAAACTCTTATCAGATGAGTACTTCAGGGTTTTCCACTTTAATTTAACCCCCTGTTCAGACACACTTTGTTCCCTTCAGAGAATGGGTTCCTTCCAAGTATAGCTCCAATTTATTAAGCTTGACAATTAAGCAAGCCCAACAGATAATTCATTAAACTGCAACACACATGCACAAGCCAACAAACCACAAGCACATTTATAAATATGCCAAAAATTCAGTTGGCATGTTCAATTTCCCTGTCTCTTTAAAACACAGTGTGTGTTCTTCACCAGATCTGCCTAAAGAAGCATGTTTAAGTGTTCAAAAGGCCAAGTTTATGTTAAATCTCAAGACAGGAATTTGCATGCATTACTCAGAAGGCTGAGGATGTGTCAATTCCCAGCCAAACACTTAAGCAACTGCTTTATTTGAGGATACACTACGTGCATTAATGAGAGCATTTTTCTCAGCAAAAGCTGCAGACAGAGAAGAGGAGAGTTTGTACTTACGGGTGGTGTTGTATTTGATCCCGTTGAAAAACTCTGGGCAGGGTCTCTCCACCAATACCCCAGCTGTGGCCCTCGGCCAGCAGGTCCCTATCTGATCAGTGGTGGCATTGCAATATAGACCTTCACATTGAAAAGATAAATGAAAGAGAAGCAATTGAGAAAGCCCTGAAGAAACATGTTCACATCACAAATCAAAGTGTGACTCTAAGAATTGTAACTGAAGGCTTTTCCAAACCCTCTTATAGGCTAATGCCTCCTACCATCAAAGCCAAGGAAGGGAACTGAGGAACTCTCAAAAAAAGAATTCTGCAGCAGGCTGCAGTTGGCGTCAAATTCATCTATGTCGATTTGAAATAGGGTTGCATCCATTATTTGCCCCACCCTGTGGGAGCTGATCAGCTTTTCTCTTTTCCTGGGATCTTTCCCTCCCCTCTTTCCTCTTTCAAAGAGAAATCAAAATCTGAACACTCTGCAATCTCTTGTGCACGCGTCTCTCTCTTTCTGTGTGCACTGAAGGGTTGGCTGCAATCCTGTGTCTAGCTGTGCAGCTAAATTGTCCAAGCGCTTCTGCTTTGAACAGCAGCTCCGTAACCAATCGAATTCCAGCAACTGCTGGGCGAGGGACATACCTCCAGCAGCCAGCCCCCCTCCTTGGCAGCTTTCCAATTCCTGCTTGCATTGTTAGCCCCCACTATTTTGCATCTTCTCTCCCCTCCACCCACTTCTTTCCACACACCCAGTTTTATCGTCTGCTACTGTTGGCCTGATTGTTATCTCTTAGCAAGAATGTTTAATGCAAATTAGATCAGCAAAGAAATCTCAGGGGATAGTGACACAAGGAAATTAACCTCTCGTCCATCTCCAAGTGAAATGTCTTTCCTGTGTGGATGGGTGACGGATAAAAGCATAGGGGTGGCGGAGAGACAGTTTGGGGAGAAGGAATGATATCTACAGAGGGGCCAGACCTCGAGGAAAAGTGACAGAAACTGAGGGTGCCCAAAGGAGAGGGGGAATTCAGAGGAGGGCCTTGGGGAGGAAGCGTACTGGGTCAAAGATCCCAAGACCAGGAAGAGTTACTGGGACTTGCAGTGTAACAGAGGCCAAAGACTTCCCCCAAATAGCTCCTAAATCAGATTGTAGAAAAAGATCGAATCTTGATTTAAAAATGGTCAGTACTGGAGAATACACTGCAACCCTTTTAACTTGTTCCAACGATTAATTACCCTTGTTGTTAAAAATCTATGCCTTGTTTTCCGCCTGAATTTGCAACACCAGGATAAAGCATTTGGCTTGAGTCAGACCTTTCTCTGCTAGCCTGAAGAAACGATTATTTAAATATTTATTCTCCACGTAGATAATTATAGACTGCTATCAAGTCTCCCCTTAGCCTGCTGTTTGTTAAGTTAAAGTGGATGAGCTCTTTGAATCGATCCCTATAAGGCGGCAAGGATTTTTAAATCCTTTAATCATATTCATGGCTCTTCATAGAATCCTAGGGTTGGAAGGGACCTCATAGGTCATCTAGTCCAACCCCCTGCCAGAGGCAGGACCACTCCCACTAAACCATCCCAGTCACGGTTTTGTCCAGCCGGGCCTTAAACACCTCCAAAGATGGAGACTTCACCACCTCCCTCGGCAGCTCATTCCAATGCTTCACCACTCACCTAATGAAAAAGTTTTTTCTAATATCCAGCCTCGACCTCCCTAACCGCAACTTGAGATCATTGCTCCTTGTTCTGTCCTCTGTTATTACCGAGAACAGTCGAGCTCCATCTTCCTTAGAGCATCCCTTCAAGTAGCTGAAGGTTGCTATCAAATCCCCCCTCAATCTTCTCTTCTGCAGACTAAATAAGCCTAATGCTTTCAGTCTTTCCTCATAGGGCTTGTGCTCCAGCCCTTTAATCATTTTGGTTGCCCTCCTCTGAACTCTCTCTAGCATGTCCCTGTCCTTTTTGTAGTGGGGAGCCCAAAACTGGACACAGTATTCTAGATGTGGCCTCACCAGTGCAGAATAGAGGGGAATGATCACATCCCTTGATCTGCTGGTAATACTTCTTCTGATGCAGCCCAGTATGCCATTGGCCTTTTTGGCCACAAGAGCACACTGCTGACTCATATCTAGCTTCCCATCCACCATGACCCCCAGGTCCTTTTCTACACTGCTGCTACTTAGCTGAATGTTTCCCAGCCTGTAGCAGTGCATGGGGTTTTTTCGTCCCACGTGCAGGATTTTACACTTGTCTTTATTGAACCTCCTAAGATTTCTATTGGCCCACTGTTCCAATTTATCTAGGTCTCCCTGAATCCTGTCCTTGCCCTCCAACGTGTCTACTGGTCCCCCCAGCTTGGTGTCATCTGCGAACTTACTGAGAATGCAGTCTATTCTATCATCCAGATCATTGATGAAAATGTTGAACAGAACTGGCCCCAGGACCGACCCCTGGGGCACGCCACTCATGACCGGTTGCCAGCTAGACATGGAACCATTGATTCCTACACGCTGAAACCGTTGATCTAGCCAGTTCTCTATCCACCTTATAGTCCACCTATCCAACCCATACTTGCTTAATTTGCCAATGAGAATGCTGTAGGAAACTGTATCAAAAGCCTTGCTAAAATCAAGGTGTATCACATCAATGGTTCTTCCTGCATCCAGAAAACAAGTCATCTGATCATAGAAGGAAACGAGATTGGTCAGGCATGATTTACCCTTGGTAAATCCATGCTGACTGTTCCTGATCACTTTATTTTCCTCTAAGTATTTGAGGATGGATTCTTTGAGAATCTGCTCCATAATTTTTCCAGGGATTGAGGTGAGGCTGACAAGTCTGTAATTCCCCGGATCCTCCTTTTTCCCTTTCTTGAAAATAGGCACTACATTTGCTTTTTTCCAATCCTCTGGCACCTCCCCTGTTCTCCATGAGTTTTGAAAGATAACGGCCAGCGGTGCTGCTATCTCATCAGCCAATTCCCTTAGCACCCTTAGATGCAGTTCGTCCGGCCCCATGGACTTGTGCACAGCTTCTTTAAGCAGTCCCTAAACTGACCTTCCATCACTAAGGGCCTCTCTTCTTCTCTCCAATCTGCCATACCTATGGTAGTGGGCTGGGAGCTGACCCTGCCTGTGAAAACTGAAGCAAAAAACGCATTGAGCACTTCAGCTTTTTCTTCATCCTCTGTCACAAGGATGCCTGCCCCATTCTGCAAGGGACCTACACCTTCTCTGATCCTCTTCTTGTTATTAACATACTTGTAGAACCCCTTCTTGTTATCCTTTACATCCCTCGCTAGCCGCAACTCCATTTGTCCTTTGGCCTTTCTGATTTTATCCCTGCAGTCCCTAGCAATATCTTTATATGCCTCCTTGGTCATCTGACCAAGCTTCCACTTCCTGTAAGCTTCCTTTTTATGTTTAAGCTCAGAGCAGAGTTCTCGGCTAAGCCATTCTGGCTGCCTCACATGTTTGTTCTTTCTCCTAATTGGAATGGCAACTTCCTGTGCCCTTAGCAGGGTTTCTTTAAAATATAACCAACTCTCTTGGACTCCTTTCCCCTTCAGATTAGCTTCCCAAGGGATCCTGCCCATCAGTTCCCTTAGGGTGCCAAAATCTGCTTTTTTGAAGTCCAGGGTTTTTGTTTTGCTTCTTTCCTTCCTTCAATCAGCATCCTGAACTCAACTCAACTCTTCTCTGGATCCTCTCCAATTTATCAACATCCTTCTTAAATTGGGGCTATGAGAATGAGACACAGTATTTCCTCCTCTCTCTACTACGTTCTGCTTCCCCAACTCTATTACTCCAACTCCTTGCATTGGTGAAGCAGCCATGTTCAAGAAGAATATGACCATCATCGAGGCATTTGTACATTCAAAAGGGTTTTCAGGACTAAACCCCACTGGACAGTTCTTAGTTGAACTGAGTGGGAGGTAACTTTCCCATGCTACAAAACTTCTAGATTTCAAACTACTTCCCATTCCACAGCCAGCAGAACGCAAGCCCTATTTTTATGAATCTCCAGGGTGAGATAGCAATCCTTAGTCCACTCCTATGGGATGCAGTAGACTTGGGTTCAAGCCCCTGCACCAATTCAGGCAGAGCAGTGATTTGAAGCTGGGTACTCTCCATCTCAGGGAGTGCCCTACTCACCAGTTTATTGGCTAGTCTGCTGGGATGAATCTCTTTCCTATCTTGGAACTGAGAAACTTTTCAAAGAAGAGTTCCATCAAAACCAAAATATTTCCCTCCAAAGACCCTGGTTTCTACAAATTGGCATTTTCTGAAGGAAAACACCTTTCTGTCAGAACACTCCTGACCTGCAGGACTCCTGGGTCCTTGAAGGTGATTTGAGGGCAGACTGAAGACTGTTGTAAGTCAGAGCATTTAACTGTTGCACTGCCATACTCCATCCTGTCCAAATAGCCTTGACTGCATATTGGTATCTCTAGAATGCCAACCTCTGCAATTTTATCAGGCAGGGTATTTGCCTCCTAACTCCTTCAAAAAGGAGGGCATTTCAACGAAAATGTGGAATAGCACTGACCTGAAGCTAGCTTTTTTAGGCCATGCACCCTCAGTGGAGCATGAATGCATGTTACTGATTGCAAGACATAAGCTTCTAATGATTTGAGGCAATACAGCATTGCACTTCAGTTCATGAGCTGTGGATTCCTTTTGTGCTGCTTCCACAGACCTGTTCTGTGACTGTGTGCAATTCACTGAAACCATGCTTCAGTTTCCCTGCCTACTCTTGCCCTGTCATCTCTTTAAATTGCAAATTCTCAGAATCTGCACAGTACTGAACACAACAGATCCCAAAACTGGGTTAGGATCTCTAGGCGTATGGCAGTAGAAGTAAAAGTGTAAGTGATAAAGAAGTTGGTAGAGAAATGGTGAATTAACGAACTACAAGTAGGTGTGCATGAAAAAGGAAATACTGATGTTTCTTAAAGCAGGTTAGTATCATTATTTGAAAATCTAAAACAAGCTCTAAGTTGGTATCTTCTGGAAAAAAGAATTGTTCTCCAATGGTCCCAGTATAACACAGGACATGTTTTTGCCTTTGCTGGCTCTAATCTAAACCTGATCATTTTATTCTGACTCTGTCAGCAGCAAAAATGTTCCTATAAAAGAATTAACAAAACATATTATGGACTCAGTGGAATTGGTTTAACCACTGACACCAATTTACAAGAAACAAGAGACTGCTGATATAGCATCATTCTCTGGTGCCTCTGACATCCTCAAAAAGGTCATTCAGATCTCATTATTTGCCAGGGGACACCATCCTGTTCTCAGAATTGCTGATCAGCCAATGCAAGTTTTCACTGGTTACCAACCCACAGCCAGAAAAGACTTTGTACACTTAAGGCTGATGCTCTAGGTTCACATAACAGTTTAGTAAACCTAAACATGAGAGTTGGAAGTGAACAGTTAAGGGCAGACAAACAGCCAGATACACTCGGTTCACAGCTTCCTAAATGTGAGTTACCCATGTAGATCATCACAGAGTATATCAGCAAAACAAACTTAATTCCACTCCCATGCCGTTCCCAGCAACAGCCTATAGAGCAGAAACCTGTTTACACCCTCACACCACTATGTGCCTAGTCAGAATATAAGACATTGGACTGGAATATGAGCTCAGTATTGTAGAATCTTTCCTCCCAACTCCTAGCCACCTATAGTCCATAAACTCTGATCAGCCTTCAATGTGTCCATCCCCATTACTAGACAGACATGTCAGCATATTGCCCTCAGAAACTTCGCTTTCCTCTACTACCCACCATGGTCAAGAAACCACAAATATTTATATATTTTCAACAAACACCCCGCTCACAACCCTGCTATTGGGCACTCCTTCTCTACTCCACCTCACTATTAAGCAAGCTCCAGTTTACCCCATATAACTTCCTATACAGATTCACATGTACCATTGCATCTTCCCTATTCCCCCTTCCTAACATAAAGGAATGACTTTATCTTCCAGATATGTACTTCAGTCTTCTTCCAATCCATTTTCCAATACAGCATAGGCTACAAACCAGAAAGTATACCATTCATCAAACAAAAAAAACCAAAAACCCACTAATGTCATTTACCCTATTCCAGAGGGGTGACCCTGTTAGTCTAGTTCAGCAGAACAAACAAGGAGTCCTGTAGTAGTTTTAAAGACTAACACATTTATTTATTGCATGAGCTTTCAAGGGAGAAAATCCTTCTTTATCAGATATAATGCACGCATTCTGTTTTCAGCCAATTTTCCAAACTCACATAATCATATCCCTGTTAGATAGTTAATAGGCAGCTGTCCAAGGTTTCTTTTGGAAGTGCAATGTGAGACTGAACAGTATGTGTATTTGACTCAATTTTTGAATTTTCTCTTTCTGACTTTTGAATACATTGATTTTTTTTAACTGTAATAAAAGAATTTTTCAAAGGTATCCTGATAGCTTAGAACCCCATCTTCTCTTTTGTACCTGTTAAGATTTCCATCAGCATTCCTTGCTGAGCTGATAAAATTGATCTCTGAGGGCTTGATCCTGAAGCCAGTACTGAGTACAGACTGTGAGATTAGACAATCATGAAAAGCTATCATTTTACTGACTTGCCTGGGGACACAATAACTGTAGTGGATGCACCTCAATGAGAATTGGTCCTATTGTCTGAACTCAGAACACAAGGGCAACCTAATTCTAGCTGGCAAAGGGCTGGCCCCTAAATTCTTTCTTCCAGCAAGCCAACAATGAGCACAAAGGAATAAAAAGCACTAGCAGACAAGGTTCCTAAACTTGAAGGCAAACTAGGCATGCTCCGATACAAGGCACTCAGGGTATGTCTATCCTGGAGGCTCTGTTAGATCGACTAAGTCAACTTGTTAAGATCGACCTTATTAAGTTGACAGTGTCCACACCGAAAACTCCTGTCGACTGCCTGCATTCATGCTGGCAGGTGCTAGGTCAACGGAGAAATCGTGCGTTGTGCTTAGCTGTCTCACATTGCACCAGAGAAGTGCCCCCTAGAGGCCAATTAGGTCGACTTAAGGGCTTTCCCAGTCTACATTGGCTTAAGTTGACTTGATGCGGTCAATTTAAGCGTTAAATCACCCTTAAGAGGTGATGGTATTAAGTTGACTTAAGGAAGCACTCAAGTTGACTTAATAAAAGCCCAATGTGGCTGCAGGGGTCTGTAGGTTGACTTAACCTACATTGGCTTAAGTCGACCTAAGACTCCAGTGTAGACATACCCTTAGAGATCACAGAGATGGGCACCACATATTAACCTCGATAGGTCATATGCGCACACATCTACAACAAACACATACCCAGTGATGCTAATTTAGGGCCATGCTTTGATATTCTTACTCCCATTTAACAGTAACAGCGCCCATTCTCCAAAAGAACGCCCTTTGGATTAAACGACTGAGGTGCTACTGATTTTATCAGAATCTGGTCCCCACAGTTCTTCACTTGCATGGGATAGATGCTACATACTGTCCAAATCTGAGAATTTTGTTGTAGATGGATGAATACTAAGTGTAGATAAATACAGATCTCTGTTTCACCTGATAGGATTATTTTTAAACAACAGACAATTTCCTTATTAGCAGAAACGAAATATTACTGTAGTGAGCAAGAAAAAAATCGATATGTAGATTTACAGTGATGAGTTTACAAATATTGACTGGAGCTGGAAATATTTACTGCAGGCATAAAAAAATTCTAGCAGCATAAATAATATATGGCTCCTAACTACAAGCTGATATATTTCAACCGGAACATTAATACATGTGTCATTCTCTACATCTATGAAAGCCATACAAGTGAATCATACAATATGAGGAAAATGATGAGGCATTGCAAGAGGATTAGAAGAACATACTAAAAAAAGGAAGCCTAAGTACAGTTGTATGCTGTCAAGATTTTTTAAAAAGGTGATTTGAATCAACATGCAAAAAACCACACACAGTAGGAGATCACAGTGACACTCATTTCAGCACTGTTATTTATTCATACAGTGCCAACAGCAAGCTAGGTGCTTTGCAGATAAATATGAAAATAAGGGGTCAGATCTTCAGCTAGTATCGATGCAGAGCTAGCATAAAAGGTTGAAATTTCAACAATGTTCAGACGAAAAGAAATAGACAATGAGGGGTCTGAGAGCAAATGGTGGAGCTCCAATGATTGTCAAGGGTCTGGTTAGTCCCAATATTTTTCTGTTAATTGAATGCAGTGGGAGTGTTCTCTGATAAAAAATGCAGAATCAGATTGTCTTGCCCTCCGTACAGAACAAGAGCACATGCAGCTCTGTTATCAGGTTGCATGACCCCATCACAACAGACATAGATGAATTATGTGCACACCACAGATGGTTGCATAAGAAAACAGTGTGTCCACTGCATCTTTTTTTTCAACACCTACAACCCAACCTGTTTGTATCGATGCAATCTGGCCAGTTATCCCATGCGGCACTCATGCCCCCTCCTCGGGCATAAAGGACACAAATACAGCCTCATCAGGATGTGAGGTAAGGCATTCTAGAATGTCCTACAGCTCAGAAACTTGGGAGGAAAAAGGAGCTCACCAAATGGCTGACAAGTACCTAAAAGGTTGTTATGATAGAGAGAGAGAAAAATTGTCCTCCTTAACCACCAGTCAGAGGACAAGAAGCAACAGGCTTAAATTACAGCAAGGGAGGTTTAGGTTGGACATTAGGAAAAAATTCCTAACTGTCAGGGTGATTAACCACTGGAATAAGTTGCCTCGGCAGGTTGTGGAATCTCCGACATCGTAGGGTTTCAAGAGCAGGTTAGACAAGCACCTATCAGGGATGGTTTAAGAGGGAACTTGCTCCTGCCATGATAGTGTGGGACTGGACTCGATGACCTCCCACGGCTCCTTCCAGTTTCTATGATCTATGTTATACATATAGGATTTGCTAGGAATTGGACCAGACCCCTATTCTGTCTCTAGCAGATGCTTCAGAGGAAGTCACAAGTCCTGCAGTAGGCTTGGTTAAACAGGCAGACATCTCACAATCTCGTCACAGGCCAACCACCCCGTAGCAAAGGTCAGCCACTATGGCTGCTGAGCATCAGTTATACTCTGGTTGGAAAGAAACCAGACCACTCAGTGGTTATGAACTTAAAAAGTCAAGGGGTGCGCTATGCTCCCCAAAACCTACTCTCAAGCAGCTCAAATTAGAAAACTCCTTTGCGATCTCATTCATAAATCTAATGTCTAAAACAGACCAGGTTGACCTCTGTTTGACTAAAGAGGGGCACAGACTACCCAATAGGTGTGAGTGCCAGAATAGGGCTGGGATACAATGGCATTACAATTGGGAGAACTGGCTCTGCTACTGACCAAGCTGTTTGTCTCATCGGACTATAAATCTGGATGCTAGACAAGCACTAAAATTCTCTTTAAAAAAATCTGCTTTTTCTAACATAACCAAAACTCAACAGGCAGCCTGTTTAGAGCAAGCCACACATTAACCAATAGTGGCTAAACAAAGAGAAGAGTTGTAATTCATAAAGACCAAGAGTTAGAAATGCACGGTTCTGCCTGTGACTTTGTGCATGACCTTGGCCCAGTTCATTTGCACCCACATTTCAGAGAAGGTTTTACCATGGGTCTTGAAACAGCTCTCTTTGCTTGACCTTTGTATACATGCAACAAAATAAGTGTTCAGACCTGGTTCAGCTGGAGCCATGGTCAACACTGGGTAGTAATTTTTATAGCATAAAGAAATTCTGAATGTGGCTGTGCTACAGTAGCCTCATCTATAAAACAGAGCTCATCATATTTAACAGCCTTACAAGGGTACACTGAGGTTAGTTTAACTGACATTTATAGACCCCATCAATTACAAATTATATCCTACTTTAGATTCACCATTATATCACATTTCTGTTTATGATTTATATTGTAGCAGTGCCTAAAAGAACCAGCCGACACCTCTGTCCTACTTTATTAGTTGTATAAACATATAGTGAGACACTGCAGACTCTTTGGGGCAGAGACTAAATAGATAAGACAGACACAATATATGAGGGAAAGACAGACACAATACCACTTAGCATTCAGTAGCAGAAGTAGGAAGAGATCGTCTGTGTCCCAAGCCAAGGCCCTATCCATTGACCCAACTTGTTTTTCAGTCCTCTGCAAGATGGCTCTGCTATAAACAATGAGATACACATGAACTGAAAACTAAAGATGTACCTGGCTTTGGTGTGTCATGTAATGCAGCTATTTTGACAAAACAGATTGACTGCTATGTCGGAGAGGCCCCATTAACCTAGGAATCTTAAAATACCAGCAACACATTATCATGTACTAAGCAAGTTTGCTTTGTAAGTTTCCCTATAATTAAATGTTTTTAAAAAATCAAAAAAATAAAAGGAGAACTCCAGATAACTGCCAGATCTATTTCCCTGTCAGTAACTTGCTGCATATTACAGGAACTCGGTGTCAGTTAGACAGCACAAGAAACTCCTGGAAATTAAGTAAGAAAATATCACCCATCATGCCAGTTTCTGAAAATGTGCTTATCATTCTCAATTACATCACATCAACAATTGAGAGGAAAAGCTTAGAATCACAAATTATCAGATCAGGCTTGACAGAAGTTGGATTAATTAAAGGTGCATTTTGCATACATAACATTTTGTGTGGTCTTCCTGTCAAAGCTCACGAAGTCCAGGAAACCTCTCAAGGAAACATACTGTAAGGCTATGTCTATACTAGGAAAAATTATTAATTTGAACTAACAAGTTTGAGTTTAGTTCGAACTAAACTTGCATTTATTAGTTTGAATTAACAAAGTGGACTACTCCAATTTAATGTTAGGTCGAATTAGTCCACTTTGTTAATTTGAACTAACTGCCTTTAATTTAAACTTATTAAATTTGAACTAAGAGTTAATCCTAGTCTATACCATCCTTAGTCCAAACTAAGGATCAAAGTAAGGGCTTAGTTTGAACTAACTGGCAGGTCTTATTAATTCAAACTCAGTTTTCATTAGTTCGGATTAAGGAATTCCTTAATTCAAACTAATGAAAGCCAAATGTATACAGATACTAAATTAGTTCAAGTTAAGCCTCTTTAATTTGAACTAACTTGCAAGTATAGACGTACCCGAAGAGACCAAGTTATTAGCAGTAGGTAGTGAGTCAGTAGATGTTATTTTTCATCTGTTAGTACAAACCAATGCTTTATTGCCACACTGGGGTATCAGTGAATAATCAGATCTGCTGGGGATGTATTCTTACAGGTCTCATCCAGGATACCACAGAGTCTGTCTTCTTAAAGACACAGTGACACTTTTTTATAAAACTAGATGTGTGAAAGCCAGGGTCCAGGCCAAATTCCAGCTTGGTGGATCCCATTCTCTGTGTCTCATTTTTTCTCCCTCCCCCCCTCACCTCCAAAGAGTTTTTGACTTGATAGAAAGTGCTGTATTCTCCATTTCCTGCCTTACTCTGCTGCAGCACTGCCATTCACAGGACAATAAAGCATCTTCAGTTACATAGTTAGTATGTTAGTTTATGAAGGCTTTTGAGGTAACAGTCTAGATGAAGAAATACGGTTGTCGTACAGGGCTCTCCTGCTGACATTCCACCTACCAAACTGGAGTTGGAAATTAGGGCTGTGGGTATATATTAGAAACAGGCTGAGGATCCAACCCCAATGAGTTCATTCAGTAGCTGAGATAGCTCATTCTGGGTCCATTTTGATCCAGCAATCCCTTCTACTGATGGAAGAATTTGGAGAATTTCATTTGCTGATCACCTCAGAAGGAAGTTCTCTCAGAGAGGGGAGAATCTGGGCACCAGCAATTAGCCAAAGTCTAATAACGCCTTTTGAGGAAACTTGGAAACTCCAGCCAATTTGCAGCATTGTTAATTCCAATCATTCAAAAATCATGAGTCAGGCCTTAGACACTTTTTTTTTTTGAACGGTAGGTGTTGGGTTTTGTTTGCTTTCATGAATTTGGGGCACTCTTGGGTCTGTTTTGAAGCCTCTCAAACTTATTTTTTTCAAAAATAAAAGCTGATGGAGTCCAGAGATGATATCACACCATCAACTGGTGACTTAAGGGGAAAAAACCCACTAAATATTGCAGGCATCATAATAAAAATAACAAATGTTTGTACCTAATCAAGCACCATTGCCATCTAGTGTCTTCCAAAGCAGTAGCAATGACAAAAAGGAGGCAACTCTAAAATATCTTTATGAGCCACTTTTCAAATGCATCTTTCATAGGGATGACTTAACGGTAATCAGAGTTGGGATGAATTGTATTAAAAGCCAAGAAATCCCTCCTCTTTCTTTGATGGCTGTCTCATACTAATCGCTATGGTGATGTTTATGCCAGTATTTCCTCAGTCAGGCAAGCACCCATGTCCTTACTCAAGCATACACTGATCTACGAAGTAGCGCCGCAGATTCTAAAGCACTAGGTGATGGGATTTCATTTGCTTTCCAGACTCCTCATAGCAGAGAGCACACCATAAATCTTTAATTACCCAGCTGGGCTTAGCTTTAAAAGTTGTATGCTGTAAACAGAACTTGTCTTTGCTTACGTTACTAGTAACATTGCACTTTATTAAAAGTGAAAGTATTTAAAAAATCCACTTTCCTAATCTCTATTTATATCTTTTATTTACACTGCATTTCTCTCAGACTGGACAACGAAAGCCAGTAGTCCCATTCCCTTTCATTTATAGTCACTCCACAATGCCGGTTCAGCAAAGCACTTGGACGCTGGCTTAATTTGAGGCTGGTACTAAAGGTCCAACAATTTCAAGGTTAGGCAAGTGCCTCAGAGCTTTGGTGAATGACTAAGTACTCCTGAATTGGGGCCTTAGTGTGGAAGCATTTGGGTTGAAAAGGCATACATATTTACTTGGAAAATGAGGACTTTCACTGGATTTTTTTGTTTTTAAGATTTGGTTTTGCATAAGTTTAAAGCAATTTGTTATGCCGAACTGTAGAGTTAGAGCCATATATTAGCTGACTGTCCATCCTATGATTGTCATACATTGTTTGCTGTTTAATGTGGCTCAGAGTTGGTTTCTTTGTAACTTAATCGATGTTATTAATAACTTTAACACTGGCTCTCTGTCCAATGCTTAGACATGAAGAGCCAGATTCCTAGATGCTATCGATAAGTGTAGATTTTAACAGAAATAAGGTGATCTCAGCCTCAGGTGAAAGGATTTCAAGGCAGGACTGATGAGAGGAAAAAATGATGTGAAATCCATGATTAAACACATATTACAAGAAATTCAATTAAAAATATAGAATTAAAAATAGACAGTAGTGTGATGGAGTTTTTAACAACGGGTTCTGCAAACATATTTAATCCCAGAGACTGATTTCAATGTTTTTGACTATCTCAGGCTGCCTTTTATTAAGATGAATGGACTATTTCTGCATTTGAGATGCTCTTTGTTTCACTTCAATGAACTTTTTTTAAAAAAAATCTATTTTGCTTAAGTGTGTGACATGGGCAATTGCAATGTTCCACCATTCAATCTGTTCTCATCCTTAATTGCAAACAGAAGACATGTAATTGTAGTGCTAGAAAAAGTACTGCTGTTCGAGACACTTCAGGCTGCCAGTTTTTTTTATCATCATTTTCAGCATCTTCTGCAGCTGTACCTGCAAGCAGAGTAGCCTTTGTGACTCAGCTAACTTGAAATCTGCATGAGCAGGTGACTCAACTGTGAATCCATGCCCCCCTACTGTCATTTTTCAGCACTTCTTCCCTTCCAATGGCTACTAAAGCTATCCAGGTCATCATTTACAGCAATGTTTATATGCAGAAACCATTTGCCATAAGTATTTTGTAGTCAGCTTTACTCTTTTCCACAATCTGTTTAAAGAAGAATTAACTACGGTTTGTGAATTGATTTGTATGAATCTATTAAAGTTGGTATACAAACCATTACTTAATGCTTAAGCACTCATCACTTGTAGTCCTGGTACCAAAAAAGTCTTAAATATAATGCACTACGGTTTAGCACACCACTCCTTCCTATAAATAATCCATGCCTAGAAAGGATGAAGAAATACATACGACAATGCTTCTTCAATTATGTAGAGATAGGTTGAATTCTACTGGATTAAAGGCAATGCTACACACAGGAAATAAGTCACTTTGCGTTGTTGGCAGTGGCTACCTTTGAAATATTAAGCACATACTCTACCCGCTAGAGCATGCAGTCGTTTAGCTTGCCTTCAAGGAAACATAGCCACTGGGGACCTCCCATAACTCTCCACTAATACAAAAGAAACATGTTGGAAGTTATTGGGGAAAAAATGCCCCCTTGCATAAAAGAAGACTACTGTACCCAAAAGTAAGAGTTTCTGAGTTCCTTCTTAGCTCTAACTATGTGCAATGGAAATTTTACTGCACTTCCTGCTTTGACTACAAAAACAAGAAGAGGAAGAATTGTCACTCAGGAGCACGTTTCTTCTCAAGCACAGGATTGTAACTTGCCTGATACTGCTCAGCTGTGGAGTCAGGAATGGGGAATGGTCCTGCCTCATCCACCAGATGACCCAATCTCTCAGCCACAAACCAGTGTATCCTTCTCTTCAGGATTTTTTTTAAGCTACTGTCCTTCTGGACCTTTGCCCTCTATTTTCCACTGTATTCCCTCACCCAAGATCCCACCTTTATCTGATCCTCTTTTGGTTATGTGTCAATGGGTTGGGCACCATCTTTCTTATTAATGCTGCTCCTTCATCAACAGTAGGAGATAATATAAAGGTTTCCTTCCATAGCTGAGAAAATCCACAGTGCTCCTAGGGCTTGAAAACCCAGTTCAAGATGGACCCAGCCATTTCTCTGTGTACAGCACCATTAGCTATAGATTTATAATTGCAGAGGGGCCAATTCTGCTGTCACAGTAGTGTAACCCTACAGAGCTAAACTGAGTCAGTTTTAATTGACTCCAGAGTGTGATTTAGGATGGTGTCCATTGGGTCATGCTCAGCTAATGATGTTTTCTTCCCTCTGAATTTCCTCTGAAGAGACAGCCCTGAACAGGAGAGCTGTCTCTCCAAGGATATCCTCACACAGGTGACAGGAAGAACAACCACTACTGGGTTTGAGTGTTTTCTGACATCTACTTCCACCTCTGAATAACAGATGAGCTAGAGCTGATCCTGGGTGCATTCAGGGCAGTGTTAATTAAATGTTAATTGGGTTTTTAAAAATCACGTTGAGATATAATAGCTTGCCAGATGACTGAGGAATGTGCTTGAGATGAGGGGAATTAAAAATGTATCGTTCAAGACCTTGACTGAGAATTTACATAAATTATCTTAGATTTCCATGATCGCCTTGATATTTTACACTCATGCAATGAGAAGCTGCTTACCATTTTCAGCTGCTTAATCTATTGGCATTCATTGAAGTACAGGAGTTAATGATATTTACTGTTTGTACAGGTAGTCCTCACTTAGTGACCGGGTTCCGTTCCTGAAACCTGGTTGATAAATGAATTGGTCACTAAACGAGGAGCAGCCCTTACCAGTATTTCAGGCATAATGTACTTTACTGGTAGTGGGTTTTTCAACCATCGGTAGATAGTTTTAATGTCACCTTTGCATCATTTATAACATTTTTAATATATATTTTAAATGTTTTAAGCTCTAATGTACTGAACTTAGTTTGCATAGTGTACTGTAAATATAGGTAATCTGAGAGAGTTGATGCGAGTTCTCGTACATCGCCATAATACCAACTCATCAGAGAGCCGGTCATAACTCTGAGGGGTCACTAAATGAGTAGGTCACTAAGTGAGGACTAGCTGTATTGCGGTAGTGCCACCGGTTAGGGAGCAGAGCTCCACCGTGCTAGGAACCATACAAAGAGCCACTGTCTCGCAATCTAATCCTGGTGCATTCTGCAGCCCAGCAGGTATGTACTTCCTTGGTACACCTGGAATGCTTCAGCTGCACTCCTAGCAGTTCAAAGATAATATCTCGACCCCATAGAAATCCATAGAAAAACTACCATTGACTTCACTGAAGCCTGGATTTCACCTTTGATGTTATCATGTGAGAAGATTTTGCTCAGCCTAACCTTTTCCTCTATGCAAAAATTAGATTTCTTGTAAGAGATACCCAAGAATAAGAGGGAAGCTGTATTTTTGGGCAACGAGCCACATTCTACTAGCAAAAAATTTGTTCTTCTAAAGTTCAAGAGGGGTAGCCGTGTTAATCTAGTTCAGCAAAAACAAACAAGGAGTCCTGTGGTACTTTTAAAAACTAACAAACTTACTTATCACATGAGCTTTCATGGGACAAATCCTACTTCATCAGATGCTTGAAAATGGAAAAAACTTACAGTATGGAAGGGAAAAATAAATCCAGTGATGTGAGAGTAAAGGGTTCAGGTCTGACTGTTTCAGCAAATCAAACAAGTTGTTTAGATTCAAACAATGTGGAACAACTTTACATGATATCTTCTAAAAACTGGAAGTCACCTCTTACTGATGAAAATAGAACAGAACATGAATTCTGGCAAGTCAAGTATAATTATGCAAGCCAAATAACCATTTGAAGAGCAACCAAAACACAAGCACACACCCAATTTATTCTTCTTTTAGTACATCAGAAGCAGGAAGCCTGCCAAATATCCAGTGGGGTCACTGGATCTAGGTGCTAAAGGAGCACTCACAGAAGACAAGGCCACCATGGAGAAGCTAAATGACTTCTTTGCATCAGTCTTCACTGCAGAGGACACGGGGGAGATTCTCACACCTGACCTATCCTTTTTAGGTGATAAACATCAAGAACTGTCCCAGACTGAGATGCTAGCAGAGGAGGTTTTGAAGATATTGCTGAATTGAACAGCAGTATAAGTCAGCAGGACTAGATGAGATTCACCCATACTTCTGTTGAGTTTAGCAGTATCTTCAAAGATCACTTCCTTTGGCACCTCAGTCTGGGAAACTTCCTGACACTGTTCCAATGATACATAGATTGGATTTAAATTAGGTGTTACCACTTATGAGTGACTTTGGAGTCACCATGGAGAATCCTCTGAAAACATCTGCTCTGCTTACAGTGACAGTCGAAAAAGCTAACAGAATCTCAGGAACCATTACGAAAGGGATGGGTAAGACAACAGTAAATGTCACTACATAAATCAATGGTCCCCCCACACTTTGAATACTACATGAAGTTCTGATTGTCCCATTTCCAAGCTATAACATTTGAACTGGAAAGAGTAGAGAGATGAACAACAAAAAATATCAGTGCTATGGGATAGCTTCCACAAGAGGAACGATTAAGATGACTGGGTCTGATCCATTTGGAAAAGAGATGACTAAGAGGAGACATAGAAGTATATCAAGTCATGAACAGGGCCAGGTTATTGCAGGAGCTTTAGGGGCTTCAGCCCTGGGCCCCAGCCGAAAGGAGGCTCCAGCCTCTAAAATGCCTGCAACAATTCGACCTGGACCCAGCTCAGCACTGGTGACGTGGGGGAGAGAGGAAGGAGGAGGTGGGGTCTTGGAGTCAGAGGCCAGGCTCTGTGCTCCATCCCACCCCTAGGGGCAAGGCAGCTCAGTGCCTCTTTGCTCCACCTGCGGGGCTGGGCCAGCTTCCTCTAGGCAAGGCCTCCGCTGGGGCCTTGGGCTTGCTGGCATGCCACACACCACTAGCTGGCCCCCCCTGGATTACCCACCTCTCCCCCAGGCAGGCTGATCACAGCAGGGCTGGGGTGGGAGTGCCTCCCCAAACAACAAGCAGGACGGGGGCCAGCCTGTGCAGTGGGGTCTACAGAGAGGGGCAGCCCAGAGACCCTGGGCCAGTTAATCCAGCCTTCGTCATGAAATGTATAGAGAGAAAATGAATAATGAAGAATTATTTATCCCTGCTCACGCAATGAAATTAACAGGGAGCAAGTTATAAACAATCATAAAGTCTTTCTTTGCACAATGCAGTCAACATGTGGATCTCACTGCCAGGTGATGTGAAGACCCACAGTGGGATTGGGTCCAAAATATGTTAGATAAATTCACAGAGGATAGTTCATTCAACTACTATTAGCAAAGATAGTCAGGGACACAACACCATGCTCAGGGTGCTCCTTAATTTTTGACCAGGGACAGCTCTAGATCAAATGGCACCCCAGGTGAGCAGAAACTTCATTGCCTCTCCTTCCATGTATTAAACTTTTGGATACCTTATCTTTTTTTTTTTTTTTGCATTTTTCACCTATTTCACAATTTTAATGTACAATTAGCACTCTTGATTTATCCCTATCACTTAAGACAAGTTTCCATGCTGGGATCTGTAAATATAATTATTCATGCCATATACAGGCGAAAAAAAAAAGTTCTCTGTGGTTATAGGAAGTTTTAATTTAACTTTCAAGTGCTAAAAAGTAAGTGATGTCAGGCTCTCCTAAGCCATCACTGATCAATGATACATTTTAACGAGCCTGAACTTCAAAAAGCTAACCACAGATTAGGAAAAGCATCCTTCAGCTCCGCATCATGAATTAGAGAATGTGAAGTGTGCTTCCCATGTGACAAAATGCGGTGGATGTTGTCCAGTTCAAACTAGAGGTCTTTATCATTAATGTCCAAACATTACCCATGTTTCAGCATCGTGGGCCCAGCAACCTCCATTCCTGTCAACCCAGGTTGTCACTTAGGTTGCCTGCCCCAAAATCTGACCCTGCCTCTGACTGCCAGAAGCTGGAACTGGGTGATATGTTGTAGATCATTAGGTAAATTGCCCTATTCTGTTCACTCCTTCTGAAGCATCTGCCATCAGCCACTCTTGGAAGACAAGATACTGGGCTTTTTGAACCTTTGGTCTGACCCAGCATGGATGTTCTTATGTTCTTACCATGAATCCAAATTACTAAACACAGGAACACATTTTAAACTGAGTAGTTAATAGAATACTGTTGAATATAATTAGGTCATGGACCCACTGGTGGCTTATAGAATTTTCTTCTTTACTTATGAATCTGTATAAAGTTGTACTGGGTTGCATCCACTTCTCCAAATCTCACATACAAATCCCTTATCATCAGGGCTGCGTCTACGCTAAAGGGCTCAGTTAAGTCAACTTAAAAGGTTAGCTTAAAGTTGACTTTATTAAGTTGACTTTGAGAGCCCACATATTTTAAGTCAACTTTATTAAGTCGACTTAAAACAGGGTTGCCACTGAAGTCGACTTAAAAAAGTTGGCTTACAGTGGGTCCCCTGATTAAGCTGACTTTATTAAGTTGACTTAAGTGGCTACCCTGTTTTAAGTTGACATAATAAAGTCAACTTAAGTGGGTGTATTTTGTTAAGTCCACTTAATAAAGGCAATTTAATGATTAAGATGACTTTAAAAGCAAGAGTTATTAAGTTGACCTAAGCAAGCACTTAGGTCAAATTAAAAAATGCCAAATGTGGCCATGGAGTTGCTTATATCATCTTAAGCCCCCAATATAGACATACCCTAGGTGTCTGCACTGCTTGCACTGGGTTTCATGTTACTTCTCGTCTAGCTGACACTTGTAGTTTTAATCTACATCCCTTTATTTAATTTATCATCTAACAGGTTAACCTTTGGATCGTCCCTTACAAATTGCTGAGAATATTAGAGATTGAAAGTCATGTCATATTAAATGCCATTTAAAGTAACCTTCCCCTATATTTGCAAGATGATTTAAACTATGAACCTGAGGTCACAAAGACTGACAGATCCTTTAAATGTAATTGCTCCACAACTGGACACCACTGCTCATATTTCTCATCCAGAGTTTCTCTTCTGCAGGCCCAGGAAAATTCGCTATGATCAATCTTGTTAAGCCAATGAAACTCTATTGAAATAGTGGCTAGATTCTCTTGGGTACAATATGAGGCTTTAGGCAACCTCCCAAGTAGAGTTAATCCAGAAAATGGTGTAATGAGAAAGGACTGTTCTGCAAATCATTAACGAAGTATGTTCAAGTATTTGGCTCTCACCTGGGAATATTGGTGTACGTGAGATTCTGGCCACCACAGTTGTCGCCAGATTGTAAAATGGAGGGGACAGAACAAGCTGAAGACTGAGGGCAATAATCCATTATTTAGAGGGTGGCTCTTGGGGTATATTTAAAGTGCTAGGATTGACCAAACTCTCCCAGGCTAGTCATATACTGTATACTGGGCATCTAATAAGTCTTTTTAAAAAAAATTAAGACTAAGATTTTATGGTACAAATCTGCAACAAGTTCTATGACTGCAGAATTTTGGGGGAACACAGTGCCCTGACTCTGGACAGGTTGTATCAGAGAAGGTTCAAAGAAGAGTCACAAGAATGATCAAAGGACTAAAAAACATGCCTGATTGCACCCGAGTTCCTTGAGTCTCTCTTTAGCTAAATGAAGAGAAGATTAAGGGATGATCTGATTACAGTCTGCAAGTATCTATAATCTGTGTCATACAGGAAGCCAGACTAGATAAGGTAACCCTGCAATGCTGACCCAATCCCTCAACAAATAAGGCACTTACTTGTCCAGGAAACTTGCAGTGTTTCTAGCATAAGTATTTAATGTACTTCATTTTTAAGCTCCCTCATTATCTCCCCTCCTAATGATGCAATTTGTTTCATGTTTTCATTCACCTCCTACACTCTGGTTCTGGTAGCTTGCCTGTTATTGTGCTCTGTGCCTTTTCCAAACATAGGAGGCTGAATTCTCTTTGGTTACACCCGCATTAAATCTGGGGCCAACCGCACTGCTTTTGTGAAAGTTACTTTGCATTTTTATACCATTGTGTCCAACAACAGAATCCAGCCCAGAGCTATATGGCCTCTGACTCCCTGCTGGTGGAATTTCTCTCCAACATGTTGATTTTCTTCTGTGCTCCCTTTATTATTTTCAAGGTCAAAGAAAAAATGTTTTCCTGTTCTCTAGTTTCATTTTTAGATTTGCTGTCATATGGATTGCTGTAGCTTACGTTTGGCTTGTGGTATCCTGGTAGATTTTTTTTTAACCGCTTTATAAATCAGTCCTTAGCTACTAATGTGACTTAAGCAGGAAAAAAAAGGCCCCTTGATTACAAAGATGTATTTTTGAGAACATTTTTCATTGAATTACATTGTTAAAAATACTCAATAGCCTTGGTATAATGGGCTTCCTCTCCCCCTGCTGGGGGACGGAAATAATTTGTCCATGGACATGGAGCTTTCTATAGCACGTCTAGGGTCACAGTTGCTTCTGCTCAAGGTCTCTGGCTGCATTAATTATGTAAGAGAGTGAATGTAGTCTTGCTCCAATCAGTTGGATAACCTCTAGTGTTATAATTTTTTGAATTAAGAAACAGCAGTATTTTAGGTCATAAATTCCAGAAAGGATGGTTGTGATGATCTATCCTGACCTCCTGTATAATGCAGGATGCAGAAATTCCCTGGAATAATTCCAGATCTTTTAGAAAAACATCTAATTTTGATTTGAGAATTGTTCATAACAGAGAATCTACCACGAGCCTTGTTAAAATGTTCCAGTGGTTAAACACGGTCACTGTTAAAAATTTAAACTTTATTTCTTGTCTGAAATTTGTCAAACTGTGATTTCCAGTCATTGGATCATGTTATATTTCCTCTGGTAGAGTGAAGAGCCCATTATTAAATATTTGTTCCCCAGGTAGATACTAATAGACTGTAAGCAAGTCACCCCTTTACCGCCCCTTTTTTAGCTAAAGAGATTGAGCTCCTTGGATCTCTTACTATACGACAGGTTTTCTAATCCTTGAATCATTCTTATGGGTGTTTTCGGAGCTCTCTTCTATTTATCAACATTCTTCTTGGATGGTTAACATCAGATTTGGACACAGTATTTAGTAGCGATCACACAGTTGACATGTACAGAGATTAGAACCTCTACTTTTACTCAAGATTTCCCTCTTTATGCATCCAAGAACTGCATTACTCTTTTGGCCATGGTATCACACTGGGAACGCATATTTGGCTGATTATGCACCATGATCCCAAAGTCTCTTTCAGAGCCAGAGTCATTGCCCCCTAGGATACAATTCCTCTTTGGTAAGTGTGGCCTACGTTTTTGTTTCTAGGTGAATACATTTAGCTTTATTAAAACACGTGTTTGTTTGCTTGCACTCAGTTTTCCACTGACCTATCACCTTCCTTATTTACCATTCTCTAGTCTGTGTATCCTCTGCAAACTTTATCAGTAACAATAGTATAAAGTTTTTTTCATATCATTAATATAGGTGTTAAATAGTGTGGGACCAAGAACCAATTCCTGGGGGACTCTAGTAGGACCCTTCCCATTGGATAATGATTCCCCATTTATAATTACATTTGAGACCTATCAGTTAGCCAGTTTTAATCCATTTTATGTGCACCATTAATCTTGTCCAGAATTAATGTCTGGCTAACAGGCTTATATTACTTGGGTCATCCTGTTTTTCCTTTTTAAGCACATGGCACAAACACCAGCTTTCTTCCAGTCTTCTAGACTTTTCCTGTACTCCAAAACATATTGAACATCAACATTTATAGTCCAATGGGTTCCTCATCCAGTTCTTGTAAGGCTCTTGGGTGTAAGTTATCTAGATTTGCTGTTTTTAAAATGTCCAGTGTTGTTAGGTTCTCTTTAACACCCTCCACAGATACAGTGGCACATCTGCCCTCATATGCCAGAACTCATGCTTTTACCTCTCTGAGTGCAATACTGAAATTCTCCCACACTTGGACCCCAGGCTACAGTACCTTATCTATCTGCCATGTTTATCCTGAAGGTCTGACTGATGCATGGTTCTCCTCTTTGGGAATCTGAGCAATTGTATCCAATGATCAAACCATCTTACTGAAATTAAAGTGTTGTTTACATCACAGTAAGGATGTATTTTTTAGTGAGAAAGATTGATTGTTCTTTTAAAATCACACACGTCATCTTACCCAAAGCCCTACCACCTCCTGATAGTGACTTAACAAGGACCAACTTGTCCAGGAACCCCAGCAGGTCCCTGTGTCTCTGCCTGGTTCTCTGGAACAACTTCATCTTTTTAAAGAGAGAATCCCTTTAAATCTGCCAGAGTTCTTTTGCCCTTCAGTGTGCACCATCCTCATCTTATCCTGTTCAAAACTGGCTGGCTGGAGACAAAAGCAAAATCCACTACAGCAAATATTTCTGGCATTGTCCCTTAGCTATCTCGCAACGAATTCTTGAACCATTCCTCTCCTTCTCTGTTCTTCCAGACAGCCCCCTGCGGAGCTTTGCAAATACAGTCAGTTAACATCCACAGATCAACATACCACACACAAAAATCACCACAGGTCGGTTCCAAATCCATGCCACACTGCACAAATACACATAGGGAGAGGAATGCAAAGGGCGCAGGTTGGGTAAGGGGTAGGAAACAGCTGTTGCTGAGCACAGAAGGCCTAGATAGATGCTCAATATCTGTGAGACACAACAGGCCACAGCTGGACCGGTCTAGTAGGTAGAACACAGCACTCTGTTGCTTTATCCCAGAGCTTCAACAATAAATAAAATGGCAAGATGTCAGGAGGAAACAGCAGCCATGCATGCATAACTCTTTCTGTTGTCTCCAAAACAAAGGCAAGTAATGTGATATTTTACAAGGCTGTGTTGAGAAGAATGAAAGTTAGCACACAGGACCAGGCACCTAGAAGGAAGGTTTCTAATTTCATGCTCCTAACACCAACTACTAAGACTCTGGATAAGTAACCTCATTGTTCTCTCTTGTTTCTCAGTCTGTAGGAGAAGAATTACATAGCACTGTCACTTTCAAGCATTCCTGAGTCAGGCCCCCAATAATCACAGATGGTTTATAAATTCATGATTTTTTTTAAAAGAATACATTTTGGGTTTTTTCTATCTGCTTTTGGGTTTTGACCCTCTGGAATTCATCACTTCACTGCATCATGCCACTTTTCTCTGCAGGCACCACAGTTAGACAGCATTTTTGGTTTTTTACGAAAGTAGAGATTCTGATGTAGTCACCTGACTCTTGGTGCTGAGACTTTAACACCAAATATCATGAGACCTGCAAGAGTTGGCAACAATCTATTCTAGACCTCTGCTTTGAGTTTTGATCATGTAGGATCCAGGGAAGATTTTTAGAGACGCAAACGGGAGTTAGGCATCAAACATGTTAACCACCTTTCTCCTTTCAAAACCTCAGAAGCCCAAAACCATTCAATCAAGGTGTATTTTAAATTGCATTCATACAGTAAAACCTTGGAGTTATGAACACCAAGGAATGGAAGTCGTTCATAACTCTGAAATGTCCATTACTCTGAACACAACATTATGGTGGTTCTTTCAAAAGTTTACACTTGAACATTGACTTAATACAGCTTTGAAACTATTATGCAAAAGAAAAATGTTGCTTTCCCTTGTTTTAATACATTACCTAATGTACTGCACCATACTGTATTTGTATCTCTTTTTTTAAATCACCACCACTGCATGATCATGTGCTTTCGGTTCTAGCTGAGGCATGTGGTTAGCTGGTCGGTTTGTAACTCTGGTATTCTTAACTCCAAGGTGCTGCTGTGGTTTGGGCTTTGGCAAAAGCACATAGCTGTTGGGATTGCAAAACAGCCATCTGAATATGCAAATAGCTAATTTACTGACATTTTTGCATGGAGTCATGAGCTTTCATTTACTGTCTGCAATATGAGCTTCAAATGGAGCTGCTAATCTAGAAGAGCAATAGCAATAGCAATTAGATCAGCCAGTTAAAAGTGTTGTTAAACTGTAGATGAACTTAGGTGATCACACCAGAGGCTAGTTAACACAAGAGGTTTTATACATTTGCTCCTGGAAGCTGTTCTTATAGTCACTTATGCTCACTGCTGATCTGGAGATACAAGTGCCAGATGCAGGAACTGGAACAACTCAACTTCTCACCCTGGCCGAGCAGTTGGTTTGCTCCATGGCATTAAGCATGTCACCTTGGTCTTTCAGTCACATTTTCTTCTTGTACAAAGTGGGGATAAAACTCACCCATTTACTTCTCAGGGATATTGGGAGCATCAACTAACTAATAGCTACATGGCACTATGAACTTGTTACTGGTAGCTCTGTGTTCTTGGAGAATCAGGGTATAGTAACCAGCCACTGAGACTTGCCCCCCTCCCCATCACCTTCAGCCGCTGCTTGAACCACAAACCGGAAACAATGCAAGGCAGTGGGAGACACACCTAAATCCCCTTTGAACAAGGGTGCTGGAATTAGGCCAACTCCTCTAGCCTCACCTACGTGGAAGCTGTGAACCATTAGCACATTGAATGGACAGCAGAAACTTCATTTTCATCAAGGATGGAACCAGTTTTAGCATAGTGAATGGAGAACCAAGCTCCAAGGCAGGAGTCGCACTGAACTCTGGGACTGGCAAAGCAGAGAAGCACTGCATGATGGGGGATCCCTGCTCCTGAGACAAATGAG
Organism: Podocnemis expansa; assembly: GCA_007922195.1. NCBI lineage: Eukaryota > Metazoa > Chordata > Testudines > Podocnemididae > Podocnemis > Podocnemis expansa. The sequence goes on from ML681964.1 coordinate 70,148,851, forward strand.
CTCATGCCTGCACACACCCAACCCAGCAGTTATCAGACCAATTCTACTCAATAGATCTTCAATTGATATCCAACATACTGAATCTGCCTGATTGCATTGTACGCTCTCCCAGAGGAATGCCACCCATCACCAGGAATGATCAGCTCCTATTGTCAACCTAAACAAAACACCTCTGGTATACTCCCTTATTTACCCTAAAACAACCTAGTGTTCTGTCTTGAACCGTTGTTTCTTCCCTACAAAAACCCCTACCCAAGTTTCACATGAGAGTTAGTTAGAGGGAGTCTGTTCTGTTGCCTGGACCTACAAGCTACCTCAGGTCCACTGGGACTTCACTTTCTCCTTGCTGATCGAGGTGGACGTTCTGCCCGTCTCCAGCACTCCAGACCCTAAGCTGAACAGCCTGGTTCCTGGGTACCTTTGAGCTGCACTGAGTGGTGAGACATTCTCCCCCTTGCTTCTCTCTGTTTTTCCCTAGTCCAGCTATAACTCTCTGAACCTGATCTTTTGTAATCCACTTGGGCTAGCTTTCCCCAATACTATAATTGAAACTGGGTAATATTGTAACTGTTTGATCATTTTCCTCTTTTGTATGGTTATCAACATTGTGGCCATTTGGGCATTTTTCTTTCCTTTTATAATTATTCATAAGTTTTATATACCTGGCAATAAAGTAACTTTCCTAATCAAGCTGGTTGCCAGACTTCCTCAGTATTGCTCTGCAGCAATGCTCCTTTTACCTAGCCAAAGATCCCTATGATGCCCAATTCTTTGTAAGGTTTGCTCATTGAGGGCTTACCAGCATGCTGCACCTGTGGCATATAAAGGTGGCAGCTGAAAGTGCTGTTTTGACCCAGCCTGCTCAGATGCATACTCTATTTTCAAATCAAATCATAGGGTTGGAAGGGACCTCATGAGATCATCACATCCAACCCCCTGGGGCTTGTACCCAGGACCTTCTGCATATTAAGCAGAGGTGCTAGCCACCACACTATTCCAGTCCAGTCCAGTACGGTCCGGCGGCACATAAGGGTAGCAGCAGACCAGTGCTGTGTAACCCGGCCTGCTGAGTTCAGGGACACATAAGGGGTCAGCTGAGAGTGCTGATGGACCCGGTCCACTCAGTCGCACTTAGCAACCTAGTCTTGGGAAATTTAGGTCCTGCAAGGGTGGTTCCATTGGGGGGAATTTACAGAAGGAAGAAATAAGCTCCACACAGAGACACATGAAGTACACTAATAGAATTGCAACCCTCCGCCCCCCTGCCAGAGGAAGTTACCCTAATAAATGAGCAGACCACAAGTTGATGGGCAAAGTTGGTAACAAACATGCAGAGCACTATGTACAACTACCAAAATTGGCTCAGTTACATCAATGTAAAGAAGGTGTAGCTCAAAGTGAATGGCATTAGAGTAACTGATTTCAAAATTAGGGCCTATATATCTCAGGATTAGAGGGGAAAATAAGCCAGATGAAGAATAAAAGCTTACTCTCAGACACACAATGCAGATCTGAAATCCATTGTTCTGTTTTACTACATGTGTGGACATAGAACAAGCAGAACAGCAAAAACTAGATTCACTGTGAAACATCAGAATGGCTTAGGCAAAATTATTTTCTCTTGATGCTACTGATGTCAGTGAAATTGCTAGTATTGACAAGAGAAAACTAGAAGACAGGACTATTTTCTTCTTACACTATTGACTTCCTGTGTGATCTTCACCTATGCAAAATAGCAGTGCTGCAACTGGCTTGGGGAAACAGTAATGTTTAATTGTCTGGACTGTGTTACAGCAAAGAACTTTAAAAAAAAAATCAGCAGCATGTTGGTTGACATGTTATCAGACAGCTTTTTCTTTAAGTTTCTGAACAATGCAGCATTTCAACGTTGCCTGTCTCAGAGGTGCTGTTTTTAACTAGAAAACTTTTAACATTTTTGTAACAACCAGAAAATTTGCATCTTTTTGTATGCAGCTGCTGCCAGAAAACTTATGTTGAATAAAAGATTTCCCAACAGAGCCTGACAAGGGAATAGGTGGGAAATCAACTGAACAGCCAGAGAAATCAGGTCTCAGGAAACATCTTGAGTTGTCTCATTACACTGAAGCATACATTATGTTACCAGATAAGCACATTAAGAAGCTCCTGCAATACTTATTTTAAAAAACTACAGTGACAAGATTTCTGCATGCATTATTTTGAGGTTTGTTTGCTTTTAGAGCTGTGCCTTAAAAATAGAGACATCAGTGTGAATTTTTAATGCAGTTCAGAGAAGATCATTACATGTTTTCTAAAGGAATTGGAAAAAAAAAAAACCCAGCCCAAAACAAAGCTCTCCCCCCCCCCATGCCTGTATTGACTCTCAAAGCCAAATGAATGAGGATTATGAAATATTGAGCTTCAGCATAGAGAGGTGCAGCCCCTCATGCAAAGGGCTTGAAGACCCTCCAGTTTGCATTCATCACTGTTTTTATTCACAGGGTGCATGTGAGTCCCCCACCACCTTTAGGTGCCTTGCTTAGGCCAACAGTCTCTCATTGCATTCAGAAAAACAAGCAGGACTACTACCACCATGCACTCTTCCCCTCTTTGCTACCCTACAGTTTCCTTCTAGGCCAGCATATAAACCCTCCTGGGTTGATTGAGCAGATCCAGCCCCTCACCTCATCAAACCTGGGCAACTGCTCAGCCTGTGTAAGCTCTCAGCTGCTTTCCTTCAGTTAATCAAGGGTATAGCTCCCCTTCAGCTATACAGGCTGGAGTGACAGGGGTTAGGCCAAGAGGTCACCAGCCAGAAGCCTCGCAGAGTTGCCCATAAAGATGTAAAGAAGTTGTCAAACAATCTTCATGTCAAAATGTATGCCTAAAAGGAAATAAGCTGGTCAGATGTGATGACAGCCATGCTTAGATTGCAGCCCCACAGGAACTGTAGCTATAGCTCAGGAGCTCACAAAGTTAAAGAGCCCCAAATTCAGTAGAAGAGTTTATGGGTGTGTCTACACTTACACTTTAAATCAAAATAGTGATGATTACTTTGATTTAAAGTAATGCATGTCTACACTAGCTTTCCTTGTTTCAAAATGAGGAGCTCCTTCATTTCAAAATAATAAAAGCTTGCTTTATATCAAAATGATGGTTAAATAGAAATTATTTCAAAATAATGCAGTGCAGCCATGTTATTTCAATGGAACTGTTATTTTGATTTAACACTTTTTTCCCTTCTCCCTCCCTGGCTGCCTTCCTCTTTCTATATATTGGGTTGGGGCATGGCCCTTGTTGGGGGCCATCTTGCCACATCTCCCATGGTGCCCCTCTCCTAAATCAAACTAGCAAGTCCTGTCGATGGACCTGCTAGTTCCATTTGGGTTCCTAGTGGGGACCTGTTAAATCGATTTAACTTAAATTGATGTAATGATTTTTCTTTCAATTCAATTAAATAGATTTAAGTTAGATCGATTTAAGAATCCAAGTATAGACATAGCCTCCATGCCAAGCTAGAGGGTTAATGCCCACCATCCAGGTGACAGAATCATAGAGGCTTGGACGGATTTATGACTTGACCTCACCGTGTGCTAGTTTGAGCTACAGCTCTAATGCCACCCATAACGCAACTTCTATCCACACCCAAGCAAGTGCGTTGTTCAAGGTAAGTGGTGCTTTAAGCTCAAAGGAGGGGGCAGTTGGGGATCGAGTGCCCCTGAAGCTCGAGCCAATAACGTAGTGGGGATGCAACTCAGCAGTCTTACAGCTCATCAGCTGTGAAGCCCATCACTCTGTAGCTGGAGAGCTCTTTTGCAGTGCAGTTGTGCTCTCTCAAGCCAGGCTGGTTCAGGCAATGTAACTCAAATTTACTAACGCGAGTGAACTGTCACAGGGTACGTCTACACTTAGAGTTGCGGGTGCGATTCAAGGGCTATGTTCACACAGGGAGCGCTTGTTTCGAAACAAGAGGTTTCGAAACAAACTGTTTCGAAATAACATATTATTTCGAAACAACTTATTTCAAGGACAAAAAACTTTGTCCTCGAAATAAGGCAGCGAAATAGCATGTCCACAGTGCGGACATGCTATTCCGCCTGGGGAG
>ML681964.1:70153334-70187607 GCA_007922195.1 Podocnemis expansa
GGGCACATGTTGTCTCGGAACACTTTGTTCCGAAACAACATGTCCGAACAGGGCTGTTTCGAAACCTCTGTTTCGAAACAACTCTGTTTCGACAGGAAACGAGGTTTAAGTTGTTTCGCAAAGACCACGGCCATTTCGAAAGAAGCGGTTTGCTTCTTTCGAAATGGCCGTGCGTCGTCTGGCCATGGCACTCCTTATTTCAGAACAACCTCTGTTGTTTCGAAATAAGGAGTGTGTGTGGACATACCCAAGAAGCCATACCCTTGCTGGCCCTGATTGAGCTAGCATGCTAAAAATCAAGGTTGCTGCTGAGGAGCAAGCGGATGGAAGGGCTGGCTGTCCTGAATTCAGTCCTGTCTGAGACTCAGCATGGGTCATCGTGGTAACTAGACCTTCCCACCTCTCCAGTGACACTTTATTGTTAGTTCATCAGCTCAGTCAGTGCAGCATGTCCCTTCATACCCCAGCACAAAGAGCAGATGTTGCCCATAGGAAAGACAAGCCTTAGGAGATAGATAGGTATTCTATTGACCCCATCACCCTGACATCTCAGCATCTTTACTAAACTGGCTACCTCCTGCCCCTTCCTGGACTAGATAGCAGAGGGACTGGTGCTTCTGCCCTGTTCATGGCTGTTGGCTGCTGGGTGGCCCCACAGCAGCAAGGCTCACACTGCTGTGGGTGCTAACATGGGAGGTGCCCAGGGCAAAGTGGTGGGCCTTGACCCACCCAGGCCCACTACCAGCTATGCCCCTGGGGATCACTAACCTGGAAAGGTTCAGAAACATTGACCTTGTGGGGAAGGACAGGACGTGTTTTGATCCTAGACCAGCCAAGGCAAACTGTGGCTCTGGAGCCACATACGGCTCTTGAATGAAAAACTGTGGCTCCCGGGAGAAGGTCAGCAAATCAATTAAGGAAAGCAGCCCCAGCCTAGGACATCAGGAGGGGTTCACAACAGTGGGGAGAAGTATGGCACGGTTGGGGATGGCAGGGAGAAGTGCAGCATGGTCAGGATTTTAAAAAACTCCCCACTAGCCTGCAGTCTTCTACATCAAGCAGCGGCTAAGTTTTTACTGTATAGGCCTAATTTTCATGGTAACCTTAAGTAATAATTAGAATCTGACGTTAGTAGGATCAATATTTGTCCTCTTTTTATGATAAAATTAAAGTGTGCAATGAATTTTAAACTTTGTAATTTTGGAGTGGGTACAAGTATATGGCTATATGCCTCAGTGCAGCTCTCAAAGGTTTAATAATAAACTTGTGTGGCTCTTGAGTTCCATAAGTTTGGCCACCCCTGTCCTAGACCATGATTTCCTCCAAATGAAAAACACTTCCCATCTGTTCAGCAGAACTCTCCAGAACAAAAAGTTTCACAGAGAATATTTTTACCCAGAGACAGTACAACAGCATCTAATTTATAAGACTCACTCAGGAAATGGCTTATATTATGCCAAACACACTACAATCTTTGAATTCATTTATTTGTGTTTGATGATGTGTGGCATCATAATATTTTTATTGCTAGGAGCTCAGGGAGAATACAATACTCATATGTGGCAGAGCCAGGATTATGTGATACAAGTCTTCCTAAATAAGAGGCAATAAAAATTCAATAATATTCCCCAACTATTGCATAGTTTGTTAGTGACACATGCCCACCTTCATTTTCTTCTTCCTGTGCCATTTTTTGTCTCCCTCTGCTTATTGTCTTGAGAGTCCAAGGGAGATTTAGGCAGGCAGCGTGGAAACACCCAGGTGGGAAATGTTGCCTGGACATAGTAGTTAATGCTGTCATCTTCCAAAAAAAAAAAAAACAAAGAAACCTAGCAGTCGTGTGGCACTTAAAGACTAACAAATTTATTTATCACGTGAGCTTTCGTGGGAGAAAATCCCACTTCATCAGGCACTTTGAATATTGATTTCTATAACAGAAATTACGAAATCACGAAAGCTCATGCGAAAAATAAATCTGTTAGTCTTTAAAAGTTCCACCAGACTCCTTGTTTGTTTTGCTGGACCAGACTAACATGGCTACCCCTTTGGAACATTATACAGGTGTTAATGTAACATATAAGGGTCAGTCATGTATGTATTTCTATATGGTTTTGGACAAAAGGATTGTAAGTCAGTCCCTCCTTGCTCACTCATGGTGTCAAGGTGCAACAAGCAGGCAATCAAGGGTAACGTTTGACCCAATCTGTCTCGGAGACTATCTGTTTTGCTCTTCTAACAATAGTGACCTCATTTGATGGGAGTTCTACCATTGATTTCTATGCAGTGATTTTGGGTGAAATCTTATTGGGTATGTCTATAGTGGAGGCTTAAGTCAACTTAACCCAGCTTAAGTTGACTTAATAACTCCTGCTCTTAAAGTTGACTTTAAGCGTTGTCGATTTTATTAAGTCGACTTAACAAAATGTAACCGCCTAAGCCATCTTTATTAAGTTGGCTTAAGCCAGGGTAGCCTTTTAAGTCACCTTAATAAAGTCGACGTACGTCAGGGGACCCACTTAAAAGTTGACTCTATGAAGTTGACCTAAATGGCAACCCTGGCTTAAGTCAACTTGATAAAGTTGATGATGTGTGGCATCATCATATTTTTATTGCTAGGAGCACAGGAAGAATACAATATTTATATGTGGCAGAGACAGGAATATGTGATACAAGTCTTCCTAAATAAGAGGCAATAAAATTTCAATAATATCCCCCAATTATTGCATAGTTTGTTAGTGACACATGCCCCCCTTCACTTTCTTTTTCCTGTGCCATTTGTGGACTCTCTAAGTCGACTTAATAAAGTCGACTTTAAGTCAACCTTGTTAAGTCAACTTAACTGAGCCCTCTAGTGTAGACATAGCTATTGTGATGTCCTGTGTGTGGTGGTCTCATCTGTCCTTAGGCCAGTTCATTTAATTATTTCTTGAGGTTTATAGACCAAAGCAGTTACAGCTACTTTTAGACACTTTTCTACTTAAGTATACTTATTTCAAATACACACTGAAGAAAGAGATCTTGAAGTCCATGTCCGTAGTTCTCTGAAAACATCTGCTCCATTGGCAGCATCAGTCAAACAAGCTAACAGAATGCTGGAAATCATTAGGAAAGGGAGAGATGATAAGATATAAAGAGTCAATGTGATAATTTTTAGGTCTGTACGAGGTCCACACCTTGAATATGGCCTCAGAAAAAATATATTGGAATTGGAAAAGGTATAGCAAAGGGAAAAAGAACAAACACAAATGATCAAGGGCACAGAAAGGCTTCTATATGGGGAGAGATTAATAAAAGTAGGACTTTTTGGCTTGGAAAAGAGACAACTGGTGGATGGGTATGAGAGAAATCTATCAAATTACGACTGGTATGGGGAAAGCAAATTAAGGAAGTGTTGTTTATTCCTCAATACACAAAAACCAGGGATCACAGAATAAAGTTAGTAGGTTGCAGATAAAATTAACAAGAGGAAATATTTCTTCACACAACACATAGTCAACCTGTGGAACTCTTTTCCAGAGGATGTTGTGAAGGTGAAGATTATAACAAGACAGAGCCATAACTACGGTGGGGCAAGCGGGACTTTGCTCCAGTCGCACCGGAGCAGCTCCAATGAGCTGCTCCATTAAAGGGCGCATTCCCCGCTGATCGCTCCAGGCACAGGCTGTTGTAAGGGGCGCCAGATTCTTTAGTTACAGCTCTGTGACAGGATTCAAAAAAGAATTAGATAAATTGATGGAGGATAGGTCTATTAATAAGCAGGATGGGCAGGGATGCAAAACCGTGCTCTCAAGTGTCCTTTGCCAGAAGCTGGGAATGGCTGATGGGATGAATCACTTGATGGTCACTTGTTCTATTCATTCCCTCTAAACCACCTGGCACCGGCCACTGTCAGAACACAAGATACTGGGCTAGACAGATCATTGGTCTGGCCCAGTATGGCTGTTCTTATGTTCAAATATATAATTAAAACAATAAACCAGCTCTCAGACTGTACCAACCCATTTAACAAAATCACCACTCTCTCAATGATATTTAGATGATCCTCATCCCTATCACACACCCATAATTTTTTCATATATTTAGCTTCACAGTTCTGCTGTGACTTCCAACTTCCCACTTCTGAGATATTCCAAGGTTTTGGTGACTATCCTAAGCATGAGATCTGTTAGCGTCTTTAAGTGCCACAGGACTCCTTTCTTCTTTTGCTGAACTGGAATTAGCCATATACATAATAAATAAAACAAATACCATGTCATCTTTGTGAACCCCATTTGACATATATGGCCATTTCATAGGTAATTCTTAATGACTTAAACTAAACCTTTTAAAATTACGTTTAAACTAGCTGTGACCCATCAAGAATGATGGGGGAAATCAAAAGGGAATTTATGAAATATTTATTTTAATCAATTAATAGCCTTTTAGTGACAACATTTTTGGCAAAAGTTCTATAGTCAGCTAAAACTTTTCCTTGGTAATTCGTATACGTCATGTAAACTTTCAGATTTTCATGGTTTCTTTCCCAAGTGAGCACCAGATACAATTGACCATGTGCAAAAACAGGTTCAGGAAGATAAATGTTGTTTGTTTCTTTGTTACCATGGCAGCATAGGTAACATTGTGACATGTTACTTTTCACATCACTAACACACACTGCAAATTAGGAGGCTTTATACCATAGCAGCTCATTGTATTACAAATGCAAATATTTATGCTTTAGGGTGAGATTGTGGGTAATAACCCAGAGCAGGCAGCCCGACTACATAAACCCTGACCACTGATACAGGCAGCAAAGGACTAGTTGAATTAAGTTTTTTTAAGGTTAAATGGGTTCCCCAGGAATTCACTAGGGTGTAAAACTGCTCTGAGGAAGGAACCTTTGACTACTGCTCACCTGAATCATGAGGACAGAACAAAAAGGTCAAAACAGGCAAAGAGTGACTCACAGATTCATGGGTGGACTTGTTCTGAGCCAAGGCCGTTGTAGTCACAGAAGAACCACCAGGTGGAGTTTGGAGGACTCTTCCAGGGGGCTTTGCTGGGCTGATCCCTTGGCAGCTTATAAACTTGCATGGAGCTTCTCTTTTTGTTTCAATATATTTTTCTCTGTGATGTTTGCACCTTAAGAATAAATGTGCTCACTTAGGAAAATCTGTGTGGTAACTTTTAACAGTGGGAAATTTGGCTGTTTATAGCCTCTGAGGAGAAAGCAGCACAGGCCTTCTGAGGAATTCACAGCATAGGCGGGGAATCGTGCACCCTGGAAAAACCCTCATCAAGAGGGAGTGAGATGTGTCTTTGCCTAAGGCAGGTACCAGCTGGGGATTCAGAAATTGCCCCAAACTGTAACACCATAATCACCCCAAAAAAGCTCTTAGCACCACCAAATGCCAAAACTGAATGGCTGTTGCTGCATACCCTTAAGATCAGTAAATGGACTATTTTGAACCAATCTGGCGAAAATGTGGGAGGAGAGAAGCAAAGAGTTTGAAAATTGAGAGTACTTCATAGAAAACATCCTTCCATTAAAAAAAAAATTTTAAAAGTGAAACTGTAGTTTGAGCACCTCAGCAGATCGTAGCTGATGGGGGGACTCATGAAGAGAAAGAGGGGAAAGTAATATCTCAAGGAGGCTGATCTCAGCTTAACTTCTGCACTGGATGATTAAATCTACGAGCTTTCCATCCTTTGTTTCCAATTGTTTTAAAATCAGGGGAGGCCGAGCAGCGTCTTGTATGTCACCCTAGATGACAACAAATGTCAAGTCAAAAATTCACAAAAATTATTGCTGTTATCATTATTCTAAATAAATAATGCAACTTAGAAGAAAGTTTGTGTTTTCTATTAACAAAAGACAGATTTACAATAACTTTCTCTTTTATGTCCATAAACTTCATAGTGCCTCCTACAAATATTAGATATGTTTATTTCCCCGGAGTACATCGCTTGCAAAATATGCAGCAAATGGCTTAGAGAGAGATGCTCCAAAATGTAAATCATTTACTGTCAAACAACATTCTGGGGAGTAAAATGAACCAAACCAGAACTGTCAATGTTGATTTTCAATCTATCACACAGTTTAAACAGGAGCACTCACTTTCCTCAGTCTGTTTTTCTGAAAAATGTCATTATTTTTGAACTGCCCCTAGGCTTAAGGAGTATGAGGCTTTTTCTTTTCTTGAAGTCATAAGAAAACGTTTAAAAAACAAGAAAAGTGGACATTGATATGCTATGCATGTATTATAAATACATTTCAGAATCAACTTTGTCTTAGGAATGTTAAACCATTGCCTATCTGAGACAGACAGACAGGTAGATAGTTTGAGGCAATGAGAAAACAGTTCAAATTGCTTCATTTTTAAGTAGTGTTATCATGGTATCTGAAAGTGGGAAGTGCCAGAGGCTGCTGGCCCTCACCTTAACCCCTCATCCTGAAAACACTTACACCCAGGGCTTACTTTATGCACATGAGCAGTAGCTTTATTTTATGAATGTGAACAAAGCGCTTGCCTCACTCTTTGCTAGTGAAAGACCTTAGAGTGCAACAAAACTGATCGTCAACCTGCCTTGATATATGGGTATTATACGAAAATCGACTGCCATATGACACTGTAGAGTCCCATCTTCATTTGCTTTCCAAGGCATCTAGATCAAATTGGCACAATTTACAAGTCAAAGGTTGATTCTTCTACCTATGAGGGCAGCAAACTCAGCAGGGCAGACTGTGTTCAGCCTCTTCCACCAGAACCAATAAAGATTGTTTAGCTGGAACTTAGCAATCATTTTTGTTGTTGCTGAACAAGGCACAGTAGACACCATCTCGTCCATCCAGACGGACAGGAGTTCTTTATGCGTTTTTTATCAGTAAATTAAGATGCGTCCCTCCCAGTCAGTGGCCAGGTCACTCTCCAGGACATGGGAGATATGGGCTGCTCCATCACAGACTCCCTCTGGGATCTCAGGTGAGTCACTCAGTTGCCTCAACACCTTTCAAAAACCTGGCCTTGAAAATTTGGCTCTAAGGGTGGAATGTGCAAAAGATGTTAAATTCTTCACTCCATTCTAGTCAGTGTGACCAAGTGGATGAGATAATCTCTCTTACTGGCCCAGCTCCTGTTGGGGGAAGAGAAGTCCTCAAGTCACACAGAGCTGAAGGATGGCTGAGCAGGGTGCGACAAGTGTGCAGCAGAGCCTGCTTCCTGGGCCTGAGTGACATTTGAAATGGTGAGGCCTGGCTTCCAAAACCATTGCTCTAACCCTTGCACTGCAGAGCCAGACTCCAGGTCCCCATAGCACAGGGAGGAGGTAGGTGAGAAGAAGACCTCTGGGTACCCTGAGGATGTCTCTTTCACCCAAAGAAGTTGGTCCAATAAGAGAGATTACCTCATCCACCTTGCACCCGAATATCCTGGGACTAACGTGGCTACACCAGTATTGCAAATGGAACCAATGGCATACTGGGCTGCTTTAGTAGGAGCATTGCCAGCAGACAGAGGGAAGTGATTCTTCCTCTTTGTTCAGCACTGAGGTCACATTTGGAGGACCGCGTCCAGTTTTGCCTCCCTCCCCAAGACTTCCAAAAAGATGTGACCAAACTGGAGAGAGTCCAGCAGAGGGCAACAAAATAATTAGGGGGCTGGAGCGCATGACTTAAAGGAGAGACTAAGGGAACTGGGCTTGTTTAGTTTGCAGAAGAGAGAAGTGTATGTGTTTGTGGGGCGGGGGGGATTTGCTAGCAGCTTTCAACTCCAGGGAGGATGGAAGGTGGAGCTAAGCTGTCCTCAGTGGTAGCACATGACAGAACTAGGAGTAATGATTTCTAGGTGCCCTGGGGAAGGTCTAGGTTGGATATCAGGAAAAGCTTTTTCCCGAAGAGGGTGGTGTAGCACTGGAATGGGTTACCTAGGGAGGTGGTGGACTTTTCAACCTTGGAGGTTTTTATGGAGCAGCTTGACACCGCCCAGGCTGGGATGATTTAGCTGGGGTTGGTCCTGCTTTGAGCAGGGGGTTGGACCAGATGACTTCCTGGGTCCCTCCCAACCCTAACATTTTATGGTTCTTTGAAATCAATGGGACTTAAGAGCCTCATTCCTTTCAAGCCCTCAGGACAGACTGTGCCTGACTTCACAGCCATCTGTAAAACAGGGTCAACAGCACTTCATTACCCTCACACAGGAGTTGTGAGAGGAAAACTACAAAGATTATAAAATGCTCAGATATTACAGCACTTGGGGTCACATAAATGCCTTAGATGAATGGATCCTGTCTTTGCTCATGGCAACGTATTTTATGCCCCCATGGTCCCCCGAGGGCACACATTGTAGGCTCCCAACTCATGAGCAATCACCTTATCTCTCTTCCTCCTGACCAGCATTTTTCCACATAGCTGCCTGCCTGCACCACAGGTTTTCAAATTTTTTTCCTCAGGATCCAGTTGAAAAAAAATCATTTATGCCTGCAGCCCAACAATTACATCATTCAGCAATGCAGTTCAGTCTTTGGCAGTGGTGGCAGCAAGAGGTGCATTGACCCAGTGTCTGAGGGGGTTGTGACCCAGTATTGGGTCCCAACCCTAAGTTTGAAAACCACTGGTCTACACTATGATACTCCTAGAGAGCCAGACAGCCTAGCCCAGTCAGCTTCCATGCTTCACTTTCCCTCCAAAGGCAATGAACAGCTATAATTGCCAGTGGTCACAAGTTACTACACATTTACTTTCCTGGAGAATGCACTACAGAGAACACATTAAAACACTAAAATAATTTCCATCCACGCTAACAAGGGTTCTGGTAAAAGTCAGTCTCTCACATTCCACCCAGGGCTCTTCTATGGTTACAAATCCTTAACAGCCTTAGCTCCCATGAGAAGGTTAGTCTTTCCCCTCTACAGCTTGGCCCTTTGATTTTGCAATTGCTGGAGCCAGTGATCAGTCAGCAATGGCTCCTTCCCTGGAGTAACTTCAAAAGGCTGGGCACTTGCATAACCAGGAGGTGGGGGATTTACATTCCATTTCTGCTACACGTTTCCCTGGCAAACCACCTGACGCAGTTTGCCTGAAAAGTCCGTTCGTGTCTGACATGCTGGTCAATACAGTCCTTTGGTGTTCACAACACTTCCCAAGGTTTGCATCATATCTCCTCGCTAGAGAGGTTACCTGTAACCCCCACCCACAACACAGCATAACCTTTGGATTTAATACAATACACTCCAAAGATGCTCGAACTTTGCAGGAAATTCCATGTCCGTGACAGACACAGACAGGGCTGCATCAGTGCAGGGGCTCTAGGGACCAGGACCAGCCTAAAGGGGGGCCCCGGGCTGCAGCTCCTAAGATCCCTGTGTTAATCTGGTCCTGCCACCCTGCTCAAGCCAGCACAACGGTGATGGAGCCTGGGCAGCTGTGGGGTGGCCGGCTTGCGCTGGGTGGGCCATGGTCATAGGCTAGGCTCTGCAGTGCTCCCAGTCCACCCCCAGGCTGGCTGGTTGGTCCCTGGGGTCACGGCGGGCCGGCGTGCATCTTCTGCGCTCCAGAGGCAGATCAGCCAGGCTAGGGTAGGTCAGGAGTGCCACGGCGTGTAGCCTCTGGCCCCAGTGCCAGTTTGCCTCCACGCCATCATGGTGCGGATGCTGGGATCCCAGGTGGGGTGCCCTATGGTAATAGAGGATGTGGCCCTAGGGCCCTTTAATCAGCCCTGGATACAAGGCCTGAGTTTTGAAGGTACTAAGCATCTACAGCTCTTCTTTGAATTGGATTGGAAGAGACAGCAATTCTGAAAAAATCAGCCTCACATAAAGCAGATGGGTTGAGCACTAAAGTGTTGCATTTGTGCAGGTAACTTTCCAGTTACTGCCATTCATTGCCCCATTTTTAAAAAAAGAGGGAATGAGGCACAATGAGGCTCAAACAACAGCATTCTTGCTAGAAACAATTTTACTGCGTAAATTCCTTTCCCATCCCTTACTTGGGTGCTTCTCCGCCCATGTAGGGTACACAATTACAGCAAACCAGATTGTTGGAGTGCGTGAGTTACTACTGTGCAGTGCAGAAGAATATGTACAAAATTATTATTAATTTGAATAAAGGAGCCCTCTCCCTCCCCCATCACCATCTAGAAGGGCCTGTGAGAAGCAGCTGCCACTGACACCAGCTGAAGTAGACTGTAAGCCTTGTAAAATGTTTGTCTGGCAATGCTGACCATTTAAAGCTTCCCCCCAGTGTCTGCCTAGCCCACTAGCTTTCCCCCTAGTGTCTCCCTAGCCTGGAGGTCAGACACTGAAAGCTTGTGGGAACTGGATCAAGGAAAAAGAGAAATTCACTGCCACAGCCACATGCTAGGGTAATTAATAGCACTTTTCAGATAAGCCTCTGCATGGCTGGGACTGCCCAAATACTTCCAGTAAGCCAGGACAAGAACTGTATTCAGAGGAAGGCTGTTGGCTGCACTAGGAGTTAGGACCCTAAATGGCTTGTAGGATCTGGGCCTCAGCTTTTAGCAGGAGGAGACAAGCATGTGGGTTCAAAAAGCAAGATATTTTTCTGCCCTCGGTATGTAGCTAGCCAGTTCACGGGCCATTCCAAATAGCCACCTTGTTGGAAATGCTCATCCCTTTCCACGTGTAGCAGCTGCTGGTTGGTCAGACAGGACACAATTATAATCAAGGCAGCACCAGTGGAACACATGGTGCTTTTCAGATATATGGGAAAGCCAAGTTCCCTCCCCCAAATAGCTAATATCATGCAACACAGTAGCCTTTGACCCTTTTTGGGAGTAAAAACTTCAGACTGCAGGATACATTCACAGGACTAGTGAAGTCAAAAGAATTAGACACAGCCCTGGTCTAGAAGTACAACAGTTTTCAGAGGCAGCCGAAGGAAATATAACTTGTGTGTCTCCTCTTGACTGTGTAATGCCTACTCACTGCAGTGTCTTCAGTGCACTGAATCGATGGGCAATGGCCTCCTGTTGAGTCAGCACTACTCTTTTTCAGGTGGTGGTCTTACCTGGTCAACTTTCTGATCGATTCTGCCCCCCCTCCATCAATTTGGAAAGATAATTTGACAGCGGCCAATCTGCCACTCAGTGCAGAACACTTCCAGGTGCACAAATGGATCCAGCCACCATAACACACATAAACCACTGTGTCTGTATGTTTGTGCGGGGGGTCGCATGCCCCCTCTCTGTACCCGATCTACAGAGGACAGGTGACCAGCACAGCCCCAGACAGGGTGCCCTACCTCAAGCAATAGCTCCTCTTGCTTTTAGCTCTAGAGATTCCTGATTCAATCCGCAAGGTTTTAGCCAAAACTGGGGGCTACCATAGGTGGTGGAATTGAGTAAAAGAAGCCAACCCTGTGAATTGGAGCACATCTAGCTGGTACCATGCTGATGTGAGACCCAACGCTATACAGAACTATTTGCTTCCAAAGGTTGACCTTACATAGCGTTTGATATCTGCTTTCAATCCAGGCTGCAAACAAATTGGTAGAACAACTGACTCAACATGATATACAGCAATCAAATTGGAGGCAGGTTACCCAAGTTTGGACTGAGCAATATAATTTAAATATTTTTCTTCTGTGCAGACAGACTATAACTTGGATAATTAGGGACTATGGTCTCAGAAGGACCATAAGAAAGAACAGAAGAGTAAAACTATAGACAGGAGTGTAAAATTCAGATGAAAGAATAAAGTCCAGGGTGCCGTGGTTGAAAGATTCTCAGCCAATGATGTAAATTAAATTGGCGTGGATGGATACACAGTAAACAAAGCCCAGAAAAGCTCAGCTATTATTTGGATAGAACTGTGAGTGGCTGGGAATCCCGTAAAAATGGAACTGGATACAGGGTGTGCAGTGTCTGCTATCTCCTAGAGGGATTGTGAAAGGTTATTTAGAGTCATCCACAGCTGTGCAGAGCTACAGTCTGCCTGGGACATTTTCAAAACAAGGCACAAAGTCAATGCAAGTCCTCTACATTGAGGCTGAATAAAAATGCCTGGAATTCAAAAGTCTATTTGTTGGAGACCCCCAGAGACATCTGCTTTTGGCGTTCCCCTCTTAAATTAAATCAAAACACGTTTTGCAAACATACAAATAGAATAATATCCCACTCTTCTACATTTTTCATGAGTGGATCTCAAAGCCCTCCTCAAAGTCATGTTTTAAAGATGGGGAAACTGAGGCACAGAACAGGGAAGTGACTTCACCCGGCTCATCCACCAAGCCAGTGACAAAGCAAGGAATAGAACCAAGTTCTTTCAAGCCTGGTGATCCACCCACTATTTCATAGTGTCTCCGTTCAACCATGGAAATGATTATCTTTTAATATAGGTTCAAGCCCCTGTGAAAGGATAAAGGAGTGAACGCATGCCTTCCTTCTCCATTTAACAGAAGAAACTGGCCATTCACAGTGACCATCTAACACACAGTTGAGTAGTTTGCACTGGGAAGCCGCAACAGTTTGTGTGCAAAGAGCTGTGCTCTAGGCCACCTAGAATGAAGAAGTGGTATTGAATAGTGAAACATGGATAAACAAAGTGAAAAATTGCCCAAAAGACAGAAAATGTGTCAAACGCTACAGAATGCACCAGTCCTCCCTTGGGCGTGGTCAGAGGTTTCACAGTACCTGTCTAGAGCCAAATGTGTCTCATTTTGATCCATCCCCATGCAGACTGAACTGAAGTACCTTGCATATCACTTACAACATGAGCACCCTGGAGTGCAATAAACTCTGAGTGAGATTTTATGCTGCATCTTTTACACGTGCAGCTTACACCATGCAACTCAGAGGACAGAGAGGCTAATATTGCTTTAAGTTAGATTTATGCACCCTCCCCAGCCTGTGCTGGAGCCGGTCCTGGTGTAACTCAGAAAACTTGGGTAGGACCAAGAGACCGTGGCTACTCCCAAGAGCTGCCCCATCAAACACAACATTGTCCAGAATCTCTGCAGTATTTGCATTCTGCCTGGGACACATTCCCTCCTACAGACCCAGCCCTCGCATGTGTCTCACACCAGAGGTCTCAGGAGACAGTCTTTACAGCTATCTTCTGTAGCACCTATAGCAAGGAAAGCTTCCCCCAACTGTTCAGAACTCAGCTTGATGTTACTGCAGGCCTTTTACCTAGCACAAAGGCAGCGGAGCAGGGACACGACTTGCAAAAAGTGATGTAACAGAGCTGTTTGCCCCTGAGAACAACTCAGTTTACTTCAACAAAACTTCAGCAATTCATTGAGTTAAATGGAATGACACAACCAACCACAATCCCATATGCTGTGTCTTCCAGAAGCCTAGAAGAACAGTGTCTTCCACCACTACATACAAGTGACAGCGAAAGTGAAAAAGGCCACGTGGGAAAAAGAAACTGGCCACCTCCTACATCCACAGAAACACTCCATGCACCTGTGCTTAGCCAGTCACCATCTGTATTATTTTTTGACAATACCTATTTTTAGCAGGATCTCCTCAATCAAGACGTCTGAGGATTCATGTATAAGAAGGAAGTCAAAGCACCTGACAGAAACAACATGCCGTATTGCACAAATCGCACATGGGCCAAGACGTGCAGACAAAAGACTTTCACGGACGCCATGTATGCATCAGAACAGCTACCTGGCCATGGTTAAGTCCATTGATGTATGCAGTAAGGGTCAGAGACAACAAAATCAGATACAAACCTGCAGAGTGGTATTTTCAAAGGTGGCTAAGGGAGGTGGGTACCCATCTTCCATTGAATTTCAATGTGCTTATCTCCCAGCAGTTCTTTAGAAAATCCTGGTGTGAGGGGAGGGTATGAACATACTTGCAGCTAACTTATTAGAGATTTCTTTCTTACCAGTGGCTGAATCAGTCGAGTTACAACAGAGAAAGCAAGCTACTTTGACCACATCCCCTTTATATGCAGAAGCAAAGCAAGAAATACCCATGACCCACCTCGAGCTTTTACTGGCCTGATCTACACTTAGAATTTATACTGGCATAGATATGTCAGCTATACCCACAGCGAAATCAACCTCCGTGTAGATGCAATTACGCCTAGAGAAGAAAGCTTCTGTCAGGATAGCTAACGTAGTTCAGGGAGGTCATGTTTCTACATCAGCAGAAAATGTGGGATGTCAAATAAAAGTAATACACTGAATGGTTTCATTATAGGTTGAAAATCTTAGTTCTGAGGCTGGTGTTCTACTGGTACCACATAATGAGGATGCAGTCAACAAGACACTTCTGTTTTACTTTCTGTATCCTCTGTTGTCCCCTCTTTAAAGCACTTGTTTCACTAGTAGAAATCTGCTTTATAAGTTTTTCTGTATAAAGGTATTGCATAAAGAGCCCTGAACATTATTCATGCCAGCAATCAAGAAGTGACTTGTTTGCCAACATCTCAGACTAACTGATGTGAAATTTAATTTGTGCAATTAAATCCTTGGGTGGGGAAGCATGAAATTCACATTATGAATTAATGTCAAGTTTCATTGAAATATTTAAAATAATATTCAAAAGGACACCTGAATGAAGTATTCAGAATTAGGAAAGATATCAAGAAAACCAATCAGTCTTTCCATTAGACTTCATCTCGTGCTATGGACTGGTGAAATCACTTGATGAAAAGTAAATGACTGGTAAATTGAAACTAATAAAAGCAATGCACTACATAAAGCCTGGAAGATAACATCACAAAGTGCAGAATTCAATGTAACTGCGGCATACAGGCCATTGCACACATTTATATGACAACTAAAGTCCCGCTAAGGCAATAACTATCTCATTCTTTAGTGTGTAAGTGAGTCACCTGTTAGTGTCAGAAGGAAATTGTTGCACATGCTGGCCATGAACAGTGAGGCATGACTGGCTAAGTGCACCATAGAGGGGATTTTACTTTCCTTCAGAGCACCAGGCGTTGGGCATTTCCTGAGGCAGACGACTTGATTAAATATTAACTTCTATGTTCCTCCCCATTTATAAAAGATTCTCATACCATTTCAGCATTTTCCATTGTACTAACTCTTGAGGCATGTCTTACTTTGATCTTTCATCATATACCAAAATCCTAGAGTTAGAGTCGGAGGGTTGAGAACTGGCTCACCACATTTAAATTCTAAATTTAGAATAGAGTCAGTTTAAAACCTCTGCAACAGTCCAGCATCCAAGAATGAGTGTGGGCACAGATTACCCACTTGAGCGTCCAACTGCTTGATTTGGTACAATCAAACGAAGGCTATCTCTACACTGCCGAGGGAACTGCCAACCATCCAAGATCCATTTTGTGCAGTCAACTGAGCATCAGCAAAGACACAATCAATCAAACCTAGAAGTTGCCAGAAGTCAATCTGTTAAGCCCACCCTGGCAAGAAGCATCACACTGTTTTGGCAGGAGAGCATTTACCTTTGACACAGGGCAGTGGGAACTCTGGCAGAGGCATTAGGAAATTGACAGGGGATATGCAAATTACTGTACGTAGCTCATGTATTTCCCGCCAACAGCCATTGAAATCTCCTGCCATTGTGGCCTGATAAGGGCCATAGGATCCTCCTGGGTGATCGGCATCTTCCATATTATGCCTGCAGTTGTTCCCAGGAGCAAAAAAGCAAACCCATCCAGACTGTTATCACTAGGAAGACCCAGGTGGCTGAGCAGCAATGTCAAAACTGACTGTTGATGGTAGTGAATAGCATATATACCTGTGACATTGTAGAGAGCAGACAGCACTTCACAATATCTTTCCAGCAGAACAGACAAAGGCGGGTTCACTGAGGATTCACAGTGGAGAACTAACTGGATGAACAGAAGAAAAAAAACACAGTAAATGCCTATTCTTAGCAACTACCTGTAGTCCTTCACTTTACTTATGCTTTGCTTGTATGCATATATCAAATCTATAGATCACATATGTATCTTTCCTTACAGGTTTAAGAAATCCTGCTATTAAAGTGATTGAAGCTTCCATACTTTGCACAAGTTCACAAGTTAACATAACTTTTATACTGATTGCTAAAAGTTAAGTACCTTACAGGCCTGTATAAGAAATTATACAGCTTGCATGAACAGCAAAAGGGTGTAGGCTTAAGTAGGAAACTTAATATTAAATTAGAAACTAGACAGATGGGTTTGTTTGTTCATCAATGTTCAGTGAAGCATAGATCCAAGAGGCTATATTTTGATCAATACACCTAGGTCTGTAAACAGAAAGACAACTTGAGACTTGCGAGGTCGGCGCTTTGACATTTGGTAGAACACCACAAAAATATCCATAAACAATAATGAAACATTCTGAAGGGTGGACTTGCATCAGTCATAGTCACAAACCCCTTGACCAGTGACATAGATGTACCCGAACAACTTCTGGGGTGGTCTCCCCATACTTGGGTAACAGAGGTGGATCTAACTTGCTCTACATTGAGAAGGGTATAAAAGCCCAAACCCTGTTGCTAAGGGTAGCTTTTAGCTTTTTAGCTTTATGGGTTTAAGCTTTCAACTTTTAGCTCTTTGTTCTCAACTTTTAGCTCCTAGCTCCTCCGCTAGCCTTTCCTCTAGAAGAACAGAGAACTACTTGGTTTTCCCTTGAATTAGCTAGTTATTTTAAGTTACTTTCAAAAGGCTAGAAATAACAGATGAAGTTACTAAACTCTTTCCTGAGCACCCTTCCTGTCAGGTCGAGGTTTCGGACAGCTCTCTCAACCAAGCTGGGAAACCAGGATGTGAGTATCAATTATAGGGTTTTAAACATCAAAATTCTAAGATTTCTTGTACGTATTAAAATTGAAGTTAATTGTAATTTGGTTATAAAAACAATTCCCCTCTCACCCCTATGGGTGGTATGTGTCTTCCTCAACCTCGGGTCCTCTACCAGAGGCCCGTGAGTTTGAGGGTTCTGTGCGGTATCTTAGCTGTTCCGAGCACTGCACTCTTCTGGACAGAGAGCTCTGATGTTGTTCCTGGGATCTGTTGGAGCCACTCTCCCAGCTTAGGAGTCACAGCCCCGAGTGCTCCTACCACCACCGGGACCACTTTGGCCTTTACTTTCCACATCCCCTCTAGTTCCTCTTTCAGGCCCTGGTACTTCTCCAGCTTCTCATACTCCTTCTTCCTGATGTTGCTGTCACTTGGCACTGCTACATCTATCACCACTGCTGCCTTCTGGTCCTTGTCTATTTATATATATATATATAATAAATATATATATATATTTAGACTCAACTAACCCTTTCTTAATTCTGTGTTTAGCATTTATGATTTTAGCAATAAAAGAATTCTAAAAAGTTAAATACAAATATCTGTGTGACCTCTTCTACTAGACATCCCTAAGAGTTCTGTTGTTTTAAGGATCTTTGGCTGTGTCTACACTACAGGGCTCAGTTAAGCCGACTTAACAAGGTCGACTTAAAGGCGACTTTATTAGGTCGACTTAGAGAGTCCCCATTTGTTTAAGCTGACTTTATAAAGTCGACTTAAGCTAGGGGCCCATTTAAAGTCGACTTTATTAAGTCAACTTTAAATGGGTCCCCTGGCTTAAGCTGACTTGTATGGCTATCTTGGTTTACGTCAACTTTATTAAGTCAACTTTTTTGGCCACATTTTGTTAAGTCAACTTAATAAAGTCGACTTAACCCTCAAAATCAAATTTAAGGGTGAGATTTACTAAGTCAACTTAAGCAAGTGCTTACATTGATTTAATGAACTTCATATGCAGCCAGAGAGTTGCTTAAGTCGACTTAAGCCTGCTTAAGTCGACTTAAACCTCCAATGCAGACATAGACTTTCTGTGGTCAGATTTGGACAAGGACTCAAATTCCCTAGACAAATTCCCTGGCAAAATCAATTGGCAATCCCAGTCCAAATTCCAAATCATAAAGTATCAGGCTACACAGCAAGAAAAGAACAGAATTCTTTCTCTCAAGACTGGGACAATAATACCTGGCGTATTTATAGCAGTTTCCACCCATCACTGCATAACTGATCTGTTAAGGCACATATACACCTGGGGGAGAGCACAGGAATACAGGGATCACTTCAACCCCTCAATAAGATGTAGACAGTTCTGAAGCAGCACATGGCAGCTTTTTGTCTTGGCACACCAACAGCTCTACACAACAGTGCAGTATAGACGATGAAGAACATTGCATCCCACTGAACCAACATGGGGAATGTAATGATTGCAGAATGCAAGTACAGCAATTTACACCATAGAGTCTTTTATGTCAACTCGTGCTCAAAGCTGCATCTGCATCATCACTCCCTGACATTATCAGCCTACTCTTCTCTGCACGCCTATTCTTCTCTTTGCATCTTTCCCCTTTAAAGTGATAAACCTTTCTCCTCAATAATTAAAATCTCTAAGGCTAAATCATGATTATTGCATGCCCCTTTTTCTCCTACATACATCAGTTGCAACAAGGGAACAGAGCTGCAAATGGGAGTTTGAGTGGGTGTTTGACGAGTGGAGTTTGTGATATTCTGGTATTGCTGTGATGCTTGGTGGTGGGTATGTTTTTGAGCTTTCTTGTTTCATACTGACAGGAAGAAGTTGGGAAGGGCATGGCAGATGCAGAGGTGGCAGAGGTACTGACACAAGCAGCAGAAGAGAGAATGCAGATGAATGTTTGTGGAAGCTGTGTGATGTACATAATCCTGGAAGGGGTACCTTAAAAGACCTTCATTTGCACAAAGAGATGCCTCATGGAGGTGATGGAAGAGAAGATTTGAGGCCCGGGATGCAGGAGAAAACTCTGGTTGAGTTTAGAAGGGGATTCGACCAGATGATGGAGGTCAGATTAGATGATCCCATTGGTCCTGTCTGACCTTAAAATCTAGGAATCTATAACTTGGGCACTGCTACCGTCAGAGCACTTTCAGGAAAAGTCACAAGTTTGTTATGGAGAAAAGAATAAGTATCACATTTACGGTGAGATTGCTCGGGTGACCAGATGTCCCGATTGTGTAGGGACGGTGCTGAGATTCTGGGCTTTTTTTTTATATGGGCACCTATTACCCACATCCCCATCCCTGATTTTTCAGATTTGATATGTGGACAACTTAGAGAGTGCCAGCCTTCACAGCCATTCATCTATCTTCACTTGAACAAGCAAAACCAGAAAAAGTACCAGATATGGAAGTGCTTTGGGTACCTCACACGCTGCCTATAAAGCTGAGATATTCTGCCGAGAATTATTTCATTATAAATCTTCTTGCAGAAAGAGGCCAGGTTGTAATAAATTTTCTTCTCCATCTCACCATCCTCATGTAAACTAAACCAACATAACTCTTTTCTCTAATGGGTTACTTAGCTCTTAAGTAATCACTAGAAGATGTGAAAATATACTGACAATGGCTCTCTTGCACTGTTAAATTTAACAAGATGCTTACGCTAGCTTCCATTGGTAGACTTTAGCTGACATGATTTAACTTCAAATTATTCATCAAAGACGTACATCATGGGATAAAACTTTGTTTGTCCTCCCAACAAGACAGTGTTTCTTTAGATATCTGACAGAAGAGTGATTTTAATGAATACCCTTAAAACTGAGTCAAAGAATTGGATCTCATGTTCACCCCCAAAAAGAAATGAATTTACTGCACATTGTAGATTCAGCCAAGATACCTCACAGAACAATACATCTAAATGATCAGTAGATGGCAGCCAGTTTTTAATACTTCAGGGAGTAAAAGCAATGCTGCCGAATGGCATAACAGAAAAAAGAGAACTAAAATATCCACAAGTTACAAATTTACTGGCAGATATCTCAACTGCTGGGCCATGACTCAAACCTTTATGACTCTTTCTAAGAAAACTCACAAAATGCTTTTAATCTCCTGTTGAAGCTGAGCACCACTAAGATGAAACATGCACTGCTCTGACTCAGGGAAGCAACGTAGCTACTCATCATTTACATGCATGAGCCTCAAAACATGTTAAGTGATCGCAAAATCCATCTGTATGACTCAATTCCTCGTATGAAGAGAAATGGAATAAATGATGGTGAGAATATAAACTCTTCAGGAATGCTGATCCATTACAATGGTTCCCAACCTTTTTCGCTCGAAGATCACAGATATCATTTTTGCAACCATGAAGAGCCACCCGACTCTGCCAGAAGCCCCGCTTTCCTACCCACTGCAATCAGACAGAAGGAGGTTATTGCAAAGGCTGCCACTTTGCTGATCTCCCATCTCCCTGGCTGCAGTAAGAAAACTGCATGCATCCTATATCCTGTGCGCTCCACCTGGGTCTGTAAGCAGTGGTTCCCTTCTGCAGGCAGGGGGATGGAAGATGAGTGTTCCCCTCCCTCTGGCTCCAGCAGGGGAAGGGGAGCGCTGATCTCCCAACACCTCGACTGCAGCAAGGATCCTGAACTGGTCGTTAAGCCCCACAGGAATATGCTCTGCCTGGGTCCTTAGGCAATGGCTCCCTTCTGCAGCCAGCAGGATTGGAGCTGCAGGTCACTTTGAAAGGCACCATGGGCCATTTTTGATCTCTGGGCCACCAGTAGGGAACCACTGTATTAAAAGAGTTCTTGCTTCACAAAATAGCCTTTTGGTTTACTGGTACTTTTCAAAATTAAAATTCTTTAAACAAAGACTTTCCACTATTTTCATTCTGATTAGGTGCAATAAATATTGTCTGATTCTGATGCCACTAAACAACAAAATTATTCTGTATCAAGCATCAACAATAATGATAAATACTGTACACAGTGCTTTCCTCTAGTAAATCTCAAAGTGCTGTTTAAAAAGAGGCCAGTATCGTTATGTCCGTTTTACAGATGGGGAAGTTGAGGAACAGAGCAGTGACATGATTTACCTAATATTATCAGGAGGCCAGTAAAAGACCCAGGAATAGAAGCCAGGTCTCCTAAGTCTCTATTAAATAGGCCACACAGTCTCCCAACAGTGATATGAGAAGCATTAAAGCCATACAAGAGAGCTGTTTTACTTTAAGTGCCTGTATTAGATAATGTACTCTAAATACACTGTATGTGCAGCTGTCCAGTTCTTCTGAGACAACGGGAGAGTCCAGACAGTATTAAGGATTTCACAACATGCGTAGGAACAAAAAGGTTGAATGTCATGTTTATTTTAGGATCAACTTTTGGTTCACTTGGCTAGTGGGGAAGAATTCTTGCACAGATGTTACATTACTTTTGCTTTCATTTCAAGGCCAGTTATCCCAATAAAGGGGTTTCTTGAGTGATTTCCATTTAGCAAAATAATAATAAAAGGAAAAGTACAAAGTTTGCAATGAAACACACAGAAAAAATACACATGGGAGAGCTGGCAAAATAACTCATAAATGACTTCAGAGGAAAAAGACTTCAGAGCATTTTAGAGATAGAGGGGTGGGAGTGCTTGTATGAACATTCAAATATGAAATGCTTTCAATCATTAAAATATTAATTTACTCTAGCCTCGTTTTAAGACCAAAAGCAAATATTGCAAACCCACTCTCTACAAAAATCATTGCTCTTGCATAAATTCTTGAAAATCCACTCCAAAGATAATTGAAAATTCCTGTCTTAATTGTTCTCAGAATCACAATGGACACTTGTGAGGAAATAAACAAGGAGTCCAGTGGCACTTTTAAAGATTAACAAATTTATTTATCGCATGAGCTTTTGTGGGAAAAAATCCTACTTCATCTGATGCTTTAAAGACTCCTTGTTTGTTTTGCTAAACAAGTCAATTTCCAAAGGGATAGCCGTGTTAGTCTAGTCCAGCAAAACAAACAAGAAGTCATGTGGCACTTAATCCGTTAGTCTGTAAGTGCCACATGACTCCTTGGTTTTTTTTGCTAAACTAGACTAACATGGAACTTGTGAGACAATGTGTGATTGCAAAAAGCACAAGATTTTCTGAATTATGCTGTTAATTAATCTATTTCTTACTGATCTGTAAACCAAGGTTTGAAAGCTCTAGGTCCTGACCATGCTGCCGGATATGTGCAGATGGACACTCGTTCCTATGTGGAGTCCCATACCATTTCAGTCACTGGAGCTCTTTGAAGGTTCAGAGGTGTGCATGTTATCTCAGGTCTTGTCCCTTAGAAAGTACCTTGGACTCCCTTACCTATTCTGCCTTGGCAATCTGCAACTGATGATGTAGCTCCTGCCACCATCAAGTTCACCACCCCAACCCCTGCACTGCCACCTTTCTAGCAATTATACTAGTTGTGCATCCGCAAAAGGCTTGAGTTCCATTCAGAATACATGCCGCTCACTGACATTTTTACTGAAACTAACAGCTGGCTCACAATCAGGGCCTGCTGGTAGTGGCAAGGGCTATTCTAAGAGGCAGTGACATGTTCCTGTGAAGCTGAAAGGCACTTGTAGGGCAAATCCTCTTACTCTGACCATGCATGCTAAGGTACCACTACTGTGAAGACTTAGACATGACTTAGCAATTAAATCAACACAACTACTTAAAGTCAGGGATATGAAGAATCCTCACATCTGACCACTTCAGTTATACTGGCTTAACCTCAGTGCAGCAGAGCTAGGTCGAGAAGGTGTTACTGCAGTGATGGAAAAATTCCTTTCAGCAAGCATAAGTTGTGTCAATGCAAAGGTGTTGTCAACACACAGCTATAACATCATAGTTATTCCAATATCGCATAGACAGTGTACAAATACACGTGTAGAGTAAGCCTTAATTATCCATGCCCTTAACTTTACTCATATGACTATTCCTACTGCCTTAAAAGAGTAAACTTGAGTATGGGCAACTTCCAAAGGGGTAGCCATGATAGTCTATTTCAGAAAAGCAAACAAACAAGGAGCTCTGTGGCATTTTCAAAGACTAACAAATTTATTTATCGCATGAGCTTTTGTGAGAGAAAATCCCATTCTTCAAATGCCTGAGAAAGTGGGATTCTCTCCAACGAAAGCTCATGGAATAAATAAATGTGTTGGTCTTTAAAAGTGCCACCAGACTTTTTGTTTGCTAAGTGTAGGCCTAAGCTGGCTGGTTCAAGGCTATAACACACCTAATTCTGCAATGGGAGTTGCTAGAGTCACTGTACCCAAGTAAGTGTCTGATCCTTTGTAGTGCTGTGTGCCCTCAACTCCCATTGGGGTCAATGGAAGGAGCTCCTCAGCACTGCTCAAAGGCAACATGTGAAAGAGTATCTTATCATTTTGGATAGCCCCGTTGGACAACAACTGTTCTCTAGCAATGATCTTCTTCTTGTTTCATTACAACCCAACTCTCTCAGGCTCTTGACAAGCCAGCGTGTCTGCTGGCCAGCTCCTTGTAATTTTACAGAAAGTAAATTAACATGAGCCACCCCTCCCAACCACCTGGGTATTAAAGATGATAAGATAAAACAAGATTCCTTCCCTGAGCCAACCAAAATATTGTTGAAATGAAGGCCCTGGCTATGTTAATTTTTTAGATTTGGGAGAGGGACAGCCTCCCTTTCTTCTCAAAGCCTCTCCTGCACCCAGCTTCTGAAAAAGAAGCTGCCAGCCTTTTTCTAGCTGGCTTGCTGGGCGCTGCTTGGTGCCATCTGTTCACTGCCCCTTTAGCTTTTAGATGACCAGCTCTTGCTGGTTCCACCAGCAGCTGATCCTGGGAAGCTTTTTTATGCAACTCTTGGAGCTCCAAACTCACTGCTTGTCTCTTCCACAAGGACAATGTCATGGGCCAGGGTGCACACCAACAGCAGAGCCATGAGAAAGGAACAGCAAATATCTGGTTTCCCCTGTCTCACCACCCCAATTCTCCACAAAAAAACCCTCCTCTCAATTCACCTTCTCCTCCCAGCACATGTTCCTGCATTTGCTTATTAGTACCTTCAACTTAATGCACGTAGCTCATCAGAATAAGTATAGCTAAGTTCACTGCTGTATATCTGGAATGGCAGAATGCAGCCACTGATGTATTTCAGGTAGATGAAAGGGGCAGGGGAACAGAGCAAACACGCATCTTCATTCACTAGCCCATTTGTTTCTGACTGTTAAGGTATTCCCTTCCTCACCCAAACTCCAGATGCTCCTGAGTGTTCAGAAACAATCTCCTCCTTCCCCAAGAGATAAATATGACAAAATAAATGAAAAATACGTGCGCCAAAAGACTCTCAGCCCTATTTTCTCTGTCTTTTGGAAAACAACCCTTCCTGGGATGCGTGGGCAGATTCAGTATTTTCTGTCCTACAAGAGAGAACAGTTATGCACCAAGTCCCCAAGCAGCGGGTTAGTTTCCAGTGCTCAGACTATTCCTGGGAATACAGAATTGAGTTTATTTATTTTGAAAGGTTTAAACTGGAGCTGACTTGGTCCTACAGCTACAATTGCTCCAAGGAGGATAGCTGAATGATAGACCGGAAAGGCTAAATTCATGTTTGGTGAAGTGCTGCTGAATTTGACCATTTATGTTTCAAAACATATGGCTGTACAGCCTCAGCTGGCTGGCTATATAGCCATGTATAGGGTTGGAACCAGACCAATGAGAGCTTTTGAGTGGATTGACTTTTTATTTTAATTTTTTTTTTTACCCTACTGACATTCGCCTCCCCGAGGACACACTCCTCAATTCTGAGGGGTAGCCATGTTAGTCTGTGTACAACAAAAACAATGAGGGTCCTGTGGCACCTTATAGACTAACAGATTTCTTCGGGCATGCGCTTTTGTGGGTCCAACCCACTTGTGTCTGACAAAGTGCGTTGGAGCCCATGAAAGCACATGCCAAAGAAATCTGTTAGTCTATAAGGTGCCACAGGTCTCTCATTATTTTTACTCCTCAATTCTGAATTCTTCCCTTTGTATTGCCACAGGAATATCTCCCTGCCATGCTTTCTCCGAGACAAACAATGGCTTGCCTTTTAACTCATGTATTTTTTAAATATCAGCTACAGGATTAAGCATCAGTCCTGATGCTGGATCTACGCAGGTGGACTTTGGAGGTTCGAGACTTATTTAGCTTTGAAAAATAAAAATGGAAATAGAAATTAAGAAAAAAATGACATTTTCCACTGAAATACCAAACAAAACTTGCTTCAGCAAAGAGCAGTGTGTTACCTTGTAGGTTTGATCTGTAGAAAAATCAGAAATGACTTCTTCTTTTCCCCTAATAAACCACGTAAAAAGAAATTAATTCAAGAAATTCCCAACTCAAAGGCTGCTCTTTACTCTCATTAATGATTGACACTACAGTTACACCATTTTGAGAAGGAGATCGAGTGTTCACTTGAATAAAAGTCACTGTTGTTTTCTGAAACACTCTGAGGTGGAAGGAAAAAAAACCCTCAAGATGTCGCTTGAAGCAACTGCCCAATTAAGTACACAAATTTCTAGCTTATGTCCAGAGAAGCACAGTGGAGGGGAGAAGGTATTACCACTTCCCTCTGAAAACACAATTAACGAGTATGAGGTAGCAAAGGGAAGTCCAGTGATTGAACTGTCGCAGAGCTACAGCAGTTCATCTGGCTTTTTTGTGAAGTCTAATTAAGTTTATACCACCTCTGTATCCATTAGATGCTTGTGGGCTTTTTCATTGAACATGTATATGTAAACCTGTGGCTAAAGTGCAGGATCCACATCAATGACACAGATTAAGAAGTATTCCTCACAAGGCAGATGGATTTCAGTGCTGGTTCCAAGAATCCCTGATCCTTCTGAGCCTACCACCCGCGCTTGCCGAGGCAGCCCCATTTTGCAGGATGCAGCCACTGGACTCTATAAACCAACGTCTTACCCTGTAAGCTGGCGCCGTGGCCCCCCTCAGAGCCGGAGCCGGAGGAATGCCCCAAACGGCCTCTCTGGCCAGGCTGGGGAACTGCAGGACCGAGGCCCTGGAAGCGGAGGGGCGTGGCCAAGGCAGGAAGGGGTGGTATAAAAGCCCGGGCTGGGAGCCCAGTTGGGGCTGAGCGCTCAAAGGGGAAGGATGCGCCTGCCTGGAGGGAGCAAGCCAGAGGAGGCCAGGTCCAGTCCTGGCCTCGCCAGCCAGCTCTATGGCCCGCCCAGGCCGAGTGACTGGGATGAAACCCCCGAGGTGGCTGACTGGGAAGGCGCCCCAAAGCCCGCCAAACCCCAGAGCAGCCACCCTACCTGGAGGCAGACTGGGAACCAAGGAAGCTGAAGGCCCCATGACCTACCAGCCCTGCGATTTAGAGGAGCTCCCCTCAGCGGAGGAAGAGCCGCCCGCAGTATATGGGCCCCAGAACCTGGAGGAGTTACCCCTCTTTGAGGAGCCTGAGGTGTACCCTGACCTGCTGCCCATGGACACAGAGGGGTTCGCTGGGATCCCACAGGCCTTCCACAGGGAAGACCCCGAGGACAGCTACCCCTTCTGGAGTTAGACATCCAGGGCAGTGGAGAGGTCAGGGTTGGAGGATGTAGCCCAGGGAGGGCCGAATGCAGGGCCATGCCACAGGGCAGCGTGTTTCAGTCGGAGCCCTGCTGAGCCTTTCCGTCCCGGCCTAGGGCCCTGGGCTGAGACGCAGTAGAGCAGGTGGGCTGCGTCTCCCTCCTCAACCCTCTTTTTTTTTTTTGGCTAAAACCCCAAGTAATCCCTGACCATCTGAGCTGTTTAGACTCTGTCCTCGCCAGCCCCACCTGGTAGCTCGGGCCGTAGACTTGGTGATTGCGTCCAGCCACCAGAAGGGACATCCCCTCCAGCTAATTTCCTGGAACCACCAGTCAAGGGTGCCCTCCCCATGCGCTGGAGAGGCTGGTGGCTTACATCTATGACCTGAAAACTCACTTTGATTTGAGGCTTAGGACTCCAACCCAGCTTCCTAGAAAAGAGAAAGCCAGTGCATTATCTCACTGTGACCCCCAGCCTTCTGAAAATACACAAAGAAAGAAAGGCCACTACAATTCTCATAAGAAAAACCATTCATAGAATCCTAGGGTTGGAAGGGACCTCATAGGTCATCTAGTCCAACCCCCTGCCAGAGGCAGGACCACTCCCACTAAACCATCCCAGTCATGGTTTTGTCCAGCCGGGCCTTAAACACCTCCAAAGATGGAGACTCCAACATTCTCCAACATCTCTTTTATAAGTCAACTCAGGCAACATCTTAGGAAGGAAAGGGTAGTTCAATGGTTAGATCTATGACAGGACACCAAAGAACTTGATTTAATTTTCTGCTCTTCCATGGACTTGCTGTGCAATCTTGAGTAAGTCACTTGGCTTCTCTGTGCCTTCATTTCCCATGTTTTGAATAAGGACAGTAATGTTTCCTGGCAGTTGTTGGGAGGATAAGTGGTATGATATTCTTTGAAATCTGCTAATGAAAAGCATTCTGAAAGATAGGGGTCGGCAACCTTGCCAACCCCTGTGCTGGCCCCTCTTCTCCAAGCCTCAGCCGGTGCCAGCAGCCCCCTCCACTGGGGGGGGGGCAGCCACCTCCTGAAAATTTGGCAGTGGTTGCAGTGCTCCTTTTTGCCAAAAGTCACTTTGGGTCAGTTCTTTTGGCAGGGGCAGAGGAGGCCACTGAAAACCACTCTAGCAGACATCTTTCAGCAGCTTGGAGGGGAGCAAGGAGGCACACCTCTGAAAGCCACTCTGAGCGGTTTCTTTTGGGGGTGACAGGGGGTGTTTCCCAGGCATGCCACCAATAGAAGCCATGCAAAGTGACTTCTTTCCTTAGTGGCTGGGGAGGGGGGAAGTCTTCAGGTACACCACTGAGGTGGGGGGGGATCCCCAGGTCTGACTGCTGGGGCAGGAGCCCCAGGCATGCCACTGAAAGAAGCTGCTCGAAGCGGCTTTTGGCGTCAGGAGCAGTAATTCTGGTGGCACCACAGAGGACGCTGTGTTCCTTTGCAAATCTGCTCATGTGCAATTCTTGGCACCTCTGCCGGGGAATGCTGTCCCCTCCTGTAAGAAATAAGTATCGTCATCTTTTCCAATAGCGCCTCTGCTCAGGCAGCTCCTTGTCATCCACATGCAACTAGATGGCCAGGCAAACCACTGGCTAACGGGCATCATAGATGCTTACCGCCAAGCCAGTATTCTGTGATTTTCATGCAGAATCACCCCTGTGCAGCCATGTAACACACAATAAGAGATACAAACCAGCCTGGAATGGGAAGACTTGAGGATGATAGCTGTACAGACAACAAAGCACATGCTGAATTGCAAGTGCACTCTTTAGATCCCTTTAACGTCTGTAGCACATGCCACCAGGGACTTACATTAAGCTTCTGCTTAAGAATTACTGAGGAGGGATGAGCTACCTAACGTGCTTAAAATTGATTATGTGCCGAAGCATGCTCTTGAATTAGAGTATCTAAAGGGGAACAGTTATGACTGATCTATCTGTTGGATTCACCCAGTGAAGTCTCCCCTGCCCTCAAATGTGCCAAGATATCTTAATGGCCTGTTGCTATAAAGGAATGATGATTTTTGTTCTTCAAATCAGGGGCTGCAACTGTCTTCAAAGACCAGCAATCGGGCTGCTTCACCCTTTAGGGTCCTCATCCTTCACTCGGACCTGGCAGGTGTGATCACATTCACCACCCGGAAGGGGACCAAGTTCTTCCTAATTTCTTAAAGCAATTTTCACTGGCAGTACTTTGGGTTATGTCCCCAGGTTGAAGAGCAGACCCTGAGCAGTCACTAGCAACACTCATTTCTTTAATTATCCATAACAGTATGTGTTGCTTCATTCAAACAAGACAAAGGATGTAACTGGGGGCTAACGGGAAATGAAAATACCATGTCTCCATGTTTTAAAGATACTGGCCCTAGCTCTGACTACTGTCCTGACAGTGAAAAGAAGTGATAGGAAAGAGAGAACAGCTACCTAGCATCTACTCTACACCATGCTCATTCACAGCTCCGTACAGAGGGACCTGCTGGAGGCATCGAGTTGCTCCAGGTAGCTCTAGGGACTGGAATTCAGAAAAGCTGTACCCTTGCTGCCCACCCGGCAAAGCACAGCAGTGGAGCTGGGTCATGGGGCATAACTGTTCATTTGCTCGTGTAACCCACAATAAACCACCATGGTTCTTTGCTCTTCTATAATGGCCGGTCCAAGGAAGAGCATTTTAAATCTGCCACTGCCCTTGGGTTGATGAACCTGATGTTTTAATTCAAGCAGCAAGATTCATGCTTTTCGATCCTGGAACCTACACCCCTCATCCATGCACATTTTAACACTGCACGTTGCTCTGCAATATGCCCTCTTATGGATTCAACTGTTCTTCCAACACTCCACTTGCCTTGCCGTCTGAAAAGACATCACAGCAGGAGGCAGCCTCTGCACAACACAATGCAGAAATGCATTGCGCAGAACACCTCCATCATCCCCAGCACTTAAGTAATAGCAGGAAAAATTACAATACAACCCTTGAGGGAAGGTGCAGCACTCCAGCCCCATCTTATTAGCTGCAGCAGAGCAACATTTAATATCGTAGAGGGAGAACACATGCATTTTAAAATTCAGCTGCATTGTTCACTATTCATTTTCTTTGCAAACTCAACCAAGAAGGCAGTTAGTAATTCAGTCAGGATTACTCTGAACTTTACAGAGTTTTAATTAGTTTTGTTTTCTTATACCATTTAAACAGCACGATCAAAGAAGAACATTTTAGCACACCAAATGCCAAGAGGATTTTTTTATACATGTATTTGGTGCAAACACACAGAATTATGTCCCAAAAATACTGGTTGTAATTCAATCATTCCCCAACCATGACACAGTGCAAGTTTTCTATATCTGTTAGTTCTACGGGGGGCTGCTTACATCAAGAATGTGACTTGTGGGAGTGGGAGGCAGAGCTAAGCCAGAAACTGATCCCCAAAGCTGGAACTCACTCCCAGATCAAGACCATCGCAAGCCGCAACCCTTCGGACACAATACAAAACCCATTTCTGCAGCCTTGCATCACACATGTCCAAAGTGGCATGGATTCTGTCCATGCACGCAGATCAGACAAGAGCTCTGTTTATGAGATCTCATCCAAACTCCCCCATACACAGCGTCTTATTGAATTTACCCACCTAGGAAGCAGGATGTATTAACACACCCATTTTCCGTAAAGACAAAGAGCACTGCAAGAAGTGTCTATCAATCACTCCTACCTTCCCTGCTTCTGAAACCGAAAATATAATCTGTGTAAATTTGGACATCATCTGATGACATTAACATGCAGTTTTTGCAGTCAATGACTGGAAGGAGAAAGTCACAGTGTTAAATGACCAGCTTCTGTTGCTTCACATCCACATACATATTTTCTCCTCAGTTACAATGGCTGAGGCTAATTTAATCAAACTCTTCTGCAAAAGATGTTTATACAGACTGAGTCTGATTCAAAAAATAACACAGCTATTTTCAAATGTAGCAAGGAACAAATGATTGATCAGTCAAAACATTCATTGTATTTTTAGAAAGGGGTTGATAACGGAAATCTAGTTGAAAATGCAAAACGTCCAAGGCCAGGTTTCCAGCACTTATAAAAAAGCAAAAGGGTGATGTTAGTATTTATGCAATGCTTCGAAGACAGAATGCTCCATATATCAGGAAGTGCTAGGAATTATAAAAGCGTTATGTGCTTAGCTGGACAGCTCCAGCTCCTTAGATATAAGAACTGATTTAGCCTTTTAAAAAGCACATAAGTATGATCTAACTTATGTAGATTATTAGTGAAAAGAGAGTAGAATAACGTGTGTACCAGGGCAAAGCTCACTTTACTCAGCTCATGGATAAGGTTTTGCAAAAACTTAAGCCAATGAAGGACCTATCATTTATTATTATTATTTGTCCAAAAAACTATTACCCCAAATAAAGATCTCCTGTTGCTTTTCCAATCCAACATGGCAGCATCATGGATGGCAGCCTAAAAAGGTGCATCTTCCTGCTCAGGTAGACAGATCCTTTAGCTAGCCAGGTAAAACTACCAGCATGGCCATTAGGGTTTGAGCCAAAACCAGTCTTGAGAGCCCAAGTCAAGCCTAAGCCACAGTGTCCAAACTACTATTTTGAGTGTATTAAATTCAGCCTGATTATTGTGAGTCTGTCTATGGAGTTGGCATGGGGGGCTGTCTCACTTCCAGCTGCTGTGTAGCCACATCCAAAATGACTTTAATTAGAAACTGCCCACATTCAAAAGCAAAACTAGTCTATTTCTGCCACCCAGCTCAGAAAAATAATAAAAAAATCAGACATTGAACAAATTACTTACAGAGTAAAAAGTATATTTCTGTTCTATTTCTAAAATTCTTTCAGTTATCATAGACTAAGGGGCAAAATGTGTTTTTTTAACTGAAAGTTTCCCATTAATTTGGGAATGAATAATTTTTATTCATTCACTGAAACATTTCAAAGCAAAGTTGCTGATTGAATCATGTGAACACACTTTACTGCTTAAAACTGTTTTCTGTAGATGTACTGTAATTGCTGGGCTATAGCCAGAAAGGAAACCCTTGCCAAAGACATTGGAGCAATGTCTGTTAAATAGTTGCCAGTCTTTTCATTGTAAACCACTTATTTTACATTAATTCACACCTGGACTGAAATTTGGCAGAGTCTCAGCCTCAGAATGGTTTTCAATCGGCATCATCATTGCCAGATATTGTTCAAATTGCCCTGACTGTTTCTCCATTAAAGCAGGGTAAATTATTTAGTAGTTTAACAGATCATGTTCTCACTTCTGATTCAAAAATTGCTTTGTTGGGTTGTTTTGAAATGAAAACTCTCCCAAAAACCATCTGTGCTGTGCAAGAGTTTACCACCAGAAAGGTCACAGGGATTTATTCACCTTAATTCTTCTTTTCATTGCCTTTGAGTACAATTTCTACTACATCATAGAGTTTGTTAGAAAACATAGAGTTGCACTCTGACTTGCTATGTGACCTTGGATAAATCACCAAAACCGTCACATTCAAGCTAGGTACCCACATCCATATCTAAAGTGTCCTCATTTCAGGAGATCAGAGAACCCCTATTCCTGTGGATTCAGTCTATCCTCTGTAAATCCAGCCACCTTTATCTAGGTGTTTAAGGCCCCAATTCTGCAAACAAATACACATCTTTAATTCCCTGAAGGCAGATTCTCTAACTTCAAGGGAACGACTCAAGGATTTAAAATTAAGAATATGCTTAAGTGCTTTGCTGGATTGGGGCCAAAGTTAGAAAATGGCCATAACCTCTCTGTCCTGCAGCTTCTCCATCTGTAAAACAGGGACAGTGATTCATATTTTTTGTGAAGCACTTTGAGATTCTTGGACTTAAAAAACAAAACCACCAGTAAGTGCCACATATTCTTTGGTGGGCAGCAGCAGTCATTCATTAGTTTAAGTTGAAGCTAGCTTTTCCATTATAAATTTGGTTTTTCACGCCTCAACTTCCCTTCCAAGAAATGGATCAGGAATGCAAACTAACCAAGACCCCCCAGCTTCCCCCCAAAGCAACTGATCTGGCAGAAATTTTGCATTCTGCTCCTCATCCTAGGTTACATTTTTGTTTTATTACTTACTTACTTGTGAGAAGTTAAATAAATCTAAAGTTACAGTGTTCTGAAAATTTGGTTATTGGATACTTTGGGGGAACAAAAACTCAACCTTGTTTTGGCTCATCATTGCTGTAAAACCTCTTAATCTAAAAACTTCAGATTTGTTTTGTTCACCTTACTGGAAAGAAGTGCTTTTCAGTGTTTAAGAAGGTAGGGAAGGGAGAATTTGCAGAACCATTAAAACACGGAAATAGTTATTTAAGTGTCTAAAAAGAAACATTTGCAAGATAATATACAACTGTAAATTGACCTTCTGACTCCAGGTGCTTGACTGGGCTAGAGTCTGAGAGATGGGAGGCAAAGGTGGCAACAACCGAAGTTTGGAAAGAC
The DNA here is from genome assembly GCA_007922195.1 of Podocnemis expansa. NCBI lineage: Eukaryota > Metazoa > Chordata > Testudines > Podocnemididae > Podocnemis > Podocnemis expansa. The sequence continues at coordinate 70,186,112 of ML681964.1, forward strand.
ATATGCAATGGCAAGCAAAGGTCAGGAAAGATGACAGAAAAGCATGCTGCCTGAACTCAGCAAAGGCTGGGACTAGAGCCTGCAGGAATATTCTTGTATTTTCCCCTATTTGTTTCCCAATATCAATAAGTTTTTCAGCACACTTTACAAATATCAATCATCTGATTCTCTTGTACTCTTTTGCTTCATGTGTATTTTTTCCCCCTCCTGGGGAAGGCTGACTATGTAAATATAACCAAAAATGGAAGCAAGAGGAAACAGAGCACCAATATCTGTCTTAAAGGAATGTTAAAGATGAGACGGAAGTAGTAGGAGGAGTGTGCATCTGTTTTTTTCACACCACGGGCATCACCATACACAATCACAGTGGGCCAGTGCGATTGAAGTTTAATCTGCAAAATTTCCTTTGCTGAATTTACAGTTCACAGTTTAATGCGCTTTGAGAGTGGAGAAGGGAGTTGGTTGGCCCAGTTAAAACCTATGACAATCCAATTCCCTCATCTGTCCAGCAAAGCACGCTGCGGTGCTCATTATTAAGGGGGGGGGGCTGCCTAGGGAAAAACTCTGTGCAAACAGTTAGAAGGATTTACTGAATGAGCCCTTGGGGTTGCAAATATTATTTCTGCATCCTGCTGTGAGAAATTGACTGGCACTCCCCAGTGAGGAATTAGCAAAGCAGAGTGAATTGAAGTCAGTAGGACCAGCTCTCAGCGCTTTCGCCTGAAAACTAAAGACACTGCGGAGAAACCAGCGGGTTAAGGCCCTGGAACTACTCGGAAAAGTGATTTAAGGATTATTCCAGGGGCAAGCCGCTACCACAGAATGCCAGCTTCTGATTGCAGGAGGGCAGTGGGGAAAGTTACCAGGTGATGGTCTCCGTCGAGGGAGGATGGAGGGGCCAATCATGTGTTGGAGGGGGCTGAGATAAAATTGGGGCTGGGGGGTTGGATGGGTGATGAGCCGCAGCCCCAGTGGGCTCTGCTCTCTCAGGGAGCAAGACGGGGGGCAGGATCTGTGGTTGGTGTTGCGGGGGGTGTTTGAGGTGTGTGGAGGGTCTCCTAGAAGCCAGAAGGTGGATGGGGATCCCCTAGGGCCCTGCTCGCTCCATGCCAGCGTTTGATGGCTGATCAGAGGGGGGACTTGTGGGGGGGCTATTTGGGAGACACTGGGGAGTAGCTGGGGGACACCGGGGTCTAGTTGGGGGACTCCAGGGGATAACTGGGGGCAACGGGGCCTATTTGGGGGACATTGGGGACTAGTTGGGGGACATCGGGGCACAGTTGGGGAAAACTGGGGACTATCTGGGGGACACTGGGGGCTATTTGGAGGACACCAGGGGCTCTTTGGGGGACACTGGGAGCTATTTGAGGGACATCAGGGGCTAGTTGTGGACACTGGGGGCTAGTTGGGGGACATCAGGGAATGGCTGAGGGACACTGGGCACTAGCTGGGGGATGCCTGAGGTTAGTTGGGGGACACTTGGGGTTAGTTGGGGG
>ML681964.1:70187858-70211297 GCA_007922195.1 Podocnemis expansa
AGCTGGGGGACACCGGGGCTGAGTTGGGGGACACCAGGGGCTATTTGAGGGACACCAGGGGCTAGTTGGGGGACACCGGGGCTGAGTTGGGGGACACCAGGGGCTAGCTGGGGGACACCAGGGGCTATTTGAGGCACACCAGGGGCTAGTTGGGGGACACTCGGGGCTGAGTTGGGGGACACCGGGGCTGAGCTGGGGCCAGAAGGGGACGAAGGGGTCCCGGGCTCCGCGCCCACTGCCGGGCCGGGGTCCCGGGGGGCCGGGCACTTACCGGCAGCAGCAGCAGGACTCGGAGCAGCAGCAGCAGCGCGGGGGCCGCGGGTGCGGAGGGGCTGCGCGGCGGGGCCGCCCCCATGGCCCCGGGGTCCCGCTCCGCTCTGCCCCGCTCCGCGCCGCGCCGCGCCCGGCTCCGCCCTCCGGCCAGCTGATCCCGGCTCCTGGGACCCCGGCACACCCCTAATCTCAAGCCCTGGGGCCAATCCTGCAGGCTGAGCTGGGGGGGCCATTCCCGGCTCCTGCCCCCCAAATCCTCGCAGGAGGGGGCATGGGTCAGGCTCCCACGGAGGGACAGGGCTGCGGATCAACCAGGAGTCCCAGAAACTGGAAGGCAGCAGGAGAGTCAAAGCGCCCAGGCCCCCGCACTCCTGGCAGGGCCAAGGACCCTCGGAAACCTTCCCTGCCAGCCGCTTGGCTGACCTGCTCTTGAAAACTTCCAGTGATCCTCCAAATGCCCCCACAGCTGCCCTGGTCGCTGTTTAATCCCCCACAGACCCCTGCCTGTGCCGGTGGACGTGAGCGTCTTCAGAAACCAGCCCCACCATCAGAGCCGTCTCTGAGGACCCCTTGAAATTAGAGGTGCTTGGGGCCGGTGCCCCAAAAAACACCTTTTAATAGAGGGGTCTACTGAGGTGCTCCGGCACACCCTGGGCAAAGCCCCATTTGCCACGCCGTAGTGACGGCTCTGTTCACCATACAGGCGTCGACAGTGGCACGAGTGATCCTCGGGGGATCTGAATTGTCCCAAGGGATTAATCTGGCTGTGTGCCCTGTCCTTTGGGTCTTGGTTAAAGCTGCACTTCACCATTCTCAAGGATCCTACACCAGGGACGCAGCAATAGCTACCCAAGTTGTGTGCCCTCTGGCTCATTTTAGACCAGGGGTCTCAAACACGCAGCCTGCAGGCCACATGCAGCCCCTAAAGCTATTTCCTGCGGCCCGCAATGACACAATCATTACCGATATTTGCAATATCATTGTATGGAAAGGTCTCAGTGGTGTGGCCATCAGACTATTGTACTAATCCTCATGTGGCCCTCGTGGTGATTTGAGTTTGAGACCCCTGTTTTAGCTAATCTAATACTGGGTCCCTTGTGGCCCGAAACGCACATCAAACTCTGTTCCTATCCTACCACCCTGCAGGGCTCTAGGAGGGAACATTTTCACAAGGCAAATCTGCTTCCTCACTCTCTCCCCCTTTATTTATTCAGCTGTTATTTTCTATTTAAAAATTTTAATTTGCCTGCTCTGCCCCACAGGGAAAGCCTGTGTTAAAGAAGCCTGGTCAGGTTAAACTCAGTGTTTGTTTTGGTTTAAGGAAAAAAATTGCACACTCACTATGAATAGAATAGTTTTCATGAGATTAAAAAAGTAAATGGGAACCAACTGTTTTATTTGGATGTAAACATTCACTTGCAGGGCTGGAGGCCCAAACACAGCAGGAATGGATTGAGAACTTGCAAGTGAACCTGACTGAGGCCTAGAGCCTTTAATTAGATTTTGTTCTATATTGGTTCCTGTACTGCACACCTGCTGGAGGATCAAAAGGGATGTTGATATATTGGACAGTATTCAGAGAAGAGACCTGAGTATCGTTAAAAGATTAGAAAACGTGCTTTTATAGTGAGAAGCTCAATGGCTATGTCTACACTAGAGGGCACAGTTCAGTCAACTTAATAAGGTCGACTTAAAGTTGACTTTATTAAATTGACTTAAAGAGTCCCCATTTGTTTAAGTCAACTTTATAAAGTTGACTTAAGACTGGGACCCATTTGAAATTGATTTAATGAAGTGGCTCCTCTGCCTTAAGTCAACTTTGTAACGTCAACTTAAAAGGCTCTCCTGCCTTAAGTCAACTTTATTAAGTCGACTTTAATGGGCACATTTTGTTAAGTCGACTTAATAAAATCAACTTAACCCTTAAAGTTGACTTTAAGGGTAAGACTTAAGTTGACTTAAGCAAGTGCGTAAGTTGACTTGATGATCACCAGACGTGGCCATGGAGTTGCTTAAGTCACCTTAAGCCTGGTTAAGTCAACTTAAGCCTCCAGTTTAGACATAGCCAATGAGCTCAGTCTAGCTGACTTAACAGAGAGAAATTTAATGGTTAACTTTATCACAGTAGATAAGTAACTACATGGGGAACAAATATTTGACACAGGGTTCTTCAGTCTAAAAGACACAGGTATGACAGGACCCAAGGCTATGGCTAGAAGTTGAAATTAGACAAATTCTGATGGGAAATGAGCACATTTTGAACAGTAAGGGTAATATATCATTTGAAAAATTTATCAAGGGTTGTAGCGGATTCTCCATCACTGGCTATTTTTAAAGTAAGATTTTTTTTTTTTTTAAGTTCTGCACTCATTCAAAAAAGGAAATATTCTGGAAATTTCTCTGGCCTGTGTTGTATAGAAAGTCAGACTACATTATCTCACTAATCCCTTCTGATTTTGGAATCTGCATATGAGTACCTCCCGGAAAGATGGATGGCGGAGCAGAAGGAAAGGATCAGACAATACTGATGATGAGCCTGGTGAGCAGAATCTCCATGTGGTATCAGAAGGGGATACAAGGGAGCGTGGCCATGGTGATTTCTAGTATTTCCTGTAACAATGACAGAAGTATGTTTATTTTAAGGCCCCCAGACCTAAAAGATTTATACTTTGCTTCACTTGACCTCAGTTCCCTTGACTTCGGTGTTCAATGTGAATGAAATTCATATTTTTATTGATGAGGGATGTGTCTTTTTGTTGTGTGTTTGTAGAGGATCTAGCACAGTAGGATCCTGTTCCATGTCTGGTTCACATAGGCATTACCACAGTACAAAAAAGTGGTAACGGTAAACACGCAGCACAAACAGGGAAAAGTACATTTGAGTATACAAATCAGATGGGTCTTATTTATCTGATGTGTTAATAAAATTATTTTCAGAAACAAGTGGTAACCTCAGTGTCCATTTAAGTAACAGAATCAAATAATTATCGTTTAGGAACTATTCTGCACCGCCTGAACTTTTGCACAAAAGAAACTGCATATTTCTTCCACACTTTCCCCTCCCCTGTTTTAAAGGCACCAACTGTCCGGTCAAAGCTGCTTATGCTAGGTCTGAGAATGGCAGTTCCGGGAAGGAAAGGTGCACACATCTGCTGTGCAGTGAGTGAACTCAGTGGAAAAGGCACATGCTGACATTTGAAACCAAGAACATAATAATACGGCCTGTAAGGCAAGCTAGCTGGAGGGTTCCTATTAATAATGAATGCAATGATTTCCAGAAATAATGGAAGGTCATGGTCAATAACTTGTGCTTCTTTAGATATTTTTCCCTCTCTCACAACGAACAGGCACCATGGTTTTTTCCCTATCGATATGCTAGCGCTTGCAATTATACTTTGGCAGTGACTAAGTGGAAAGGAGGAGAAAAATGATTGCTCTTAAGGAAACAACAGTTCCTAACTGAGAAAACTATTAGCCCATGGCATTTAGAAAAATAGTAGAACCATCAACATTATACATTAAAAAGGGTCCTTTCACTCACTTTCCTCGTTACTGTTCCCTTGCAGTGTAAACCAGGAGCTCTGCCTCAGAACTAGTCAATGCTCAGATCTCCACAGGTCTTGTGGCTCTGCCCTGGCTGTGTGCCCACAACTCTGGTTCTCTCTTGGCTCCCTGGCAGTGCAAATTTAGGGTCATGCCAGCCAGGGACCTCCATCCAGTAAGCACTTATAGAAACTCTTTCAAATTCCACCGTGCCGAGGTCGTCAATCTAGTTAATACAACTGGGGGCATGGTGAAGCTGGTGTGGTCTCATGAATGGCAACAGACACCCCAATTCAGAGAAGTATTTTAAGCACATACTTCTATTCATCTCTTTTCAGGAAAGCACTGAGAATCAAAGAATCATGAGGTGGGAACGGACATCAGGTCATCATCTAGTCCAGCCCCCTGCTCAAAGCAGGACCAACCTCAACTAATCATCCCACCTAAGGCTTTGTCAAGCCAGGCCTTCGAAACTCTACGGATGGAGCTTCAACCACCTCCCCAGGTGACCATTGCAGCATTTCACCACCCTCCTAGTGAGACAGATTCTCCTGATGTCCAACCTCGACCTCCCCTGCCACAACTTGAGACCACTGCTCCTTGTTCTGTCATCTCCCACCACCAAGAACAGCCTAGCTCCATCCTCCCTGGAACCTCCTTTCGCTTAATTAAAGGCTGCTATTAAATCCCCCCTCACTCTTCGCTTCTGCAGACTAAACAAGCCCAATTCCCTCAGCCTCTCCTCATAAGCTATATGTCCCAACTGCCTGATCATATTCATTTCCCTCCAATGGGTCCTCTCCAATCTGTCCACAACTGGACATATCTTTAAGTACATGCTTAAGTCCTGTTTACTTCAGTGGGGCTTAAGCACGTGTTTAACATTAAATATGTTCTTAAATGCTTTCCATAGGAATGCTTTCCTGAACAAGGTGCAGTAGGATGGAAAAAAGGAGTAATGCTGTTGCTTTGGAAGCTTTATGCTTTGTGACTCCTGCGGGTGTAGTGGATCTACATGTAGGAAGGGCTTTGGAGGTGCAGCCTTAAGTGTGGAGTTCGGTTTAGGCTGAAATCTAAAGACATTTGTGAAATTACTATTCTGGCATTCTGACAAACGATGTATTTCATTTGATCATCAGCAGTTAGGCCAGCTGGATACCTCATCAGTGGGCTGTATATTCATGCACTACCAAAAGCTTTTGTCTGATGGAAGAAATATAATTCAGGATTGCATCCTGCCCAGTCATTGTTGGTTTTACCCTTCAAGGATCTGACAAAGTAGGATTTTTCTCCCTCAGAAGCTCATGCAATAAATACATTTGATAGTCTTTAAAAGTGCCATAGGACTCTCTCTTTTGCTGAACTAGACTGACACAGCTACCTGTTTGGAATTTTACCCTTGACTCAATAGGTTCAGAGGTTAGTGCTTTAATTAGCTGACAGGAACATGGTATTTAGTCTCTTTTGTCCTTTTCCTAATAAGTGTATTACACTTGCACTATGTTTCTGATGCCCATTAGTCCTAGTTTCACCATGACAACATTAAAAAGACCCTGATAATAATGGGCTGGATACATACTGTAAAAATCAAGCTATATATCTTCTACATCCTGCTTTAACTTCCATTGCATGAGTCTCAGGTGTTGGATCAGTTTTTTCCATGCCACTGATTTTGCAGGTTGGGGTTTCTAACACCACTTTCCAAATTCCAAGCCTCTTCTCCAATCTCACATGAGATCTATTCAGATAATATTTTTTATCTCAAGGTGCTACTGTGGAAATAAAAGGCTTTTAAAAACCCTGATGGCCAAAATGTCAGCAAATAGACCACTGCGGAAAATACATAGCTTAAAGGTCAATTGCAAAGCTTAAAAAGAAAGGGCTGAATTATAACATTTCCTGCACATGTGCTTAAGGAGCTGGGAAGGTATAAAGACCATACTTTATAGTCCTGCCAACCTAGTCCCTGCCTTTCCCTTCCAGTATTTTCCAAGCAATGCACCCAACCAATCTCTTTGTCCTTTCCCATTTGATGTCCCCATGCTTCACATGGTTTGGAACTTCATTTTCTGAAGGAGATTCATTTGGGTCAAATAACTGCTTAAACCTGATGGTTTATTCCTGCCTTCCCCATTCCTCCTTTGTTTAAGGGGATGCTCTATGCCTAAGTAGCTTCCATGCTGAGTCAGAGGGGTTTGATTTTCTCTCTTGACTTTCAGGCCTTGTTGGACAAAATTCATCTTTTGCTTTTCAGTCCCACTTTCTAAAGTGATGTGTCAGGAGGCTAAAGTTTGGCTTGATCTCTCCCTGCAGGGGGCAGAACAGAATTATATTATAATCTTAGTTACTCAGGGGCTCAGCTACAGTTACTTCTTGATCCAAGAACATTGATGTGTTATCTTTTCCTCACATGCCCTCTAACTGTTCTATAAACACTTGTTTAGGACGTACAGAAACTTTCTAAAGTTGTGGCCAATGTGACATCTGGTACTTGTATTAGATTTAGCTGCCACTTTGATCTGAGGACATTGCAATTATAAATTTATGTTTTAATACAGAGTTCCTGAATATTTCATCTTCATTTCTCATTCGAGATTTGGCTTCAGCTCTTTAGGTATTCAGGACCATTGCAAACACATGAAGTAACCCTCCTGATGTGTCTTCGCGCAGTGGTAAGATGCTTATAGATTTAGCAAAGAAGTCACAATCGCACAGTCGTAAGATGCTTACAGATTTAGCAAAGGAAGTGCAGGAGCAACAGTTTCACAAATTTGTCTTACGCTCCCCTGCGTTTATTTTCATCCCATTCTGTAAGTTCTCCCTCTTCAAAGCGTCTGACAAAGTGGGATATTCTCCCACAAAAGCTCATGCGATAAATAAATCTGTTAGTCTTTAAGTGCCACAAGACTCCTTGCCTTTTTTGCTTTACTAGACTAACACTGCTGCCCCTTTGGAACTTAAACAAATTTTTAGGTATTGCCAGTGCTCGTAGGTGCTTCCCACACAGTGGCTCAAAGCTGGAACTCTGTATCTTAAGATATGAGGCTTTTTGGCCTGAGTTAAAAGACTCAGCTCATTTAATCATGGCTGTAGCAGGCTGATTGAGCACTAGTAGGCCTAGCCACTACTAAAGGGGGATATAGTCCTATGCTGAATAGGTCTATCTTTATATTCTTCTTCTGAAGAGGATACCCCTTCAGTTCACCATATGGACTACCAGCTGGAAAACTGACAGCTCTGGTGAGATTGTCAGCAGCAGGGATCTAACCTGAGACTTCTGTGTCTTAATGCATGCACCTCTGCTTCCTCAGATGTGTGGACTGTAAGGTGGATAGAGAACTGGCTAGACCAATGGTTTCAGTGAGTAGGAATCAATGGCTACATGTCTAGTTGGCAACTGGAAATGGGTGGTGTGCCCCAGGGGTCAGTCCTGGGGCCAGTTCTGTTCAACATTTTCATTAATGATCTGGATGATGGGATAGATTGCACACTCAGTAAGTTTGCAGATGACACCAAGCTGGGGGGAACGGTACACACGCTGGAGGGCAGGGACAGAATTCAGGGAAACCTAGACAAATTAGAGCAGTGGGCCAATAGAAATCACCTGAGGTTCAACAAGGACAAGCACAAAGTCCTGCACTTGGGATGGAAAAACCCCATGCACTGCTACAGGCTGGGGAGTGATCAGCTAAGTAGCAGCACTGTCAAAAAGGACCTGGGAGTCATGGTGGATGGAAAGCTGGATATGAGTCAGCAGTGTGCTCTTGCTGCCAAAAAGGCCAATGGCATACTGGGCTGCATCAGAAGAAGCGCTGCCAGCAGATCGAGGGATGTGATCATTCCCCTCTATTCTGCACTGGTGAGGCCACATCTGGAATACTGTGTCCAGTTTTGGGCTCCTCACATCAAAAAGGATGTGGACAAATTAGAGAGAGTCCAGAGGAGGGCAACAAAAATGATAAAAGGGCTGGAGCACAAGCCCTATGAAGAGAGATTGAAGGAAATAGGCTTATTTAGCCTGCAGAAGAGAAGACAGAGGGGGGATTTGATAGCAACCTTCAGCTATTTGAAGGGTTGCTCCAAGGAGGATGGAGGTTGGCTGTTCTCAGTAGTAACAGAAGACAGAACGAGGAGCAATGGTTTCAAGTCACGGCTGGGGAAGTCCAGGCTGGATATTAGGAAAAACTTTCTTACTAGGCAAGTGGTGAAGCATTGGAAAAAGCTACCTAGGGAGGAGGTGTAATCTCCATCTTCCGAGGTGTTTAAGGCCCAGCTGGACAAAACCCTGGCTGGGATAATCTAGTGGAAGTGGTCCTGCTTTTTTGGCAGGAGGTTGGACTAGATGACCTCATGGGGTCCCTTCCAACCCTATGAGTCTATGATTCTAACTAAAAGGCCTTGTCCCAGGATGCACAGCTATGCACCCTGGGTTATGAGCTGACTCAGGACTGACTGGTCACTTGGCAAAATGGGGCAAATTGGGCTTCAGGAGTGGGAATCAGGGGGTCATGGTGGCACACTGAACTGAATCTGGGGAGCAGCCCCCTGTCACAGATCCCTCTGTTTTAACCAAGGCTCAAGCTCTGGTTGAGGTAGCTGTCACTAGAGGGGGTGAACATGGTCAACCAAATAGTCATCATTTACATTAGCTTCACAATGTCACTCAAAGTTATGATGTTCCAGTTTTACACTGTGTAACGCCATTAAGTCAGTAGAGTTACATCAGCCAAAAAGTAACCCACTGGCGAAACAGTCTGTGATCTGTAAAGAAATGAATTTTACACTGCCCTTCTCTGAAAGGCATAATGTGCTAAAAGCACCATTTCTCTCTTCTCAGCTCCATGGTCCTCCTAGAGCCAGGGATGAATGAGATTCGCTGACCTATGGAAAAATTTTAAGATTAAAGGGCAAAAGAAATCATCCCAAATCAGAACACGCCTCCCCCCAACTTTCATTTTTGTGTTTGAAAAATGCGATTCCCCATCTCAAATGTAGTTTCAGGCCTGTCAAGTTATATCTCGAGCTTCCCTTTGGGTGAAGGTGGGCATCTCACTTACCTAATACATCATTTCAGGGATGATGGCAGACCACTATCTGGTCCTGGAATAGTGGGTGCAGCCCTCTAGCTGTATCTGTTAGCAAATCCACCCCCTTCTGGGTGGGTGTAAAACAGTTTGAGGAAAAAGGACTACAAGTCCCAAGCGGCAAGGCAAAGGACCCTCCCTCACACAAAGTTGTGGAAGCAGTCTTTCGTGCCCTCAGGAAGTCGCAGTTCTTACCTTCCTGAGTAACTAAAGCAAACATTTAGCTCTGAAGATGATCAAGGAAACACACCAACCTCTCTTCTTGCAGGCTGATAATACACCCAGCTTGTTCCTCAGCAAATAGCAGACTGTCCTGGGCTGGGAACTCAGGCTTTGTCTGTTTTGGAGAGCTTTCCAAGGAGGCTGAGCTCCTGCCTTTCAAGGGACCACCCTCAGATCAGATAAACAAGTGTGAAGGTGTGGGTGGTTTGGGCTGATGGTGATCACAGGGCTCTTTAACCTCTTCTTGACTGGCATAAGGAGAAACGTGGATCCTGCCCCACCTCAGGTCACTAGAAATGTTTCCTTTCGATTTCAAACTCTTTAACTTTCTTTATTTTAATATAAAGTAAATTTTAACATAAAAAGTCATTTTGAACTTTCAAAACTCAAAACAATTTCAAGTCATCAGAATATTTTCACCAGAAATTTTTTCAGGTTTTTTTTTTCTCAGTAAAATTTTGTCAGCATTTTGTCAAAATCCTGACAGTTCAGAGAACATTTTGGTCTCATCCAAATGGACATTTTTTGATGGAAAACTGTTTGTCCCAACACCCTTGCTCCATCCTCACAGGAGCAAGGCTCCTTTAATAATAACTGCACTTTATTTTCTGTTTACACTTACTACATTTTTCTAGATGGGGTGCCTAAAGCATTCATCTAAATCGATCAAGGCACTAGCATACATGTCCTAACTTTCAGAGGTCTTCCAATGGCTTCAGTGCACTTTGCGAGCATGAAAAAAGTGTAGAATTGGCTACATCTTTGAGATATATTTCACTTTGGATCAGACATAAGGCTAAGAAAAACTATATGTGCGGTTTTATATCATGAGTGCATATCTGGGATCTGAAGTGTTTTTATTAATATGTAGTAACTTGGAGAAAATGTTATATTATTGCCAAGAAAATAACAAATCTTTTGTTTGGAAAGAAAGACAAACAGCACTTGTTTTTCTTTTTTCTTTTTTTCCCCTCCCTTTTCCTGCTAGATGCTCCATCAATTTAGTGTTGTCCGCTGCCAGAATCAGGGCTATATAGCTATATCAGCTATAGCTTTGAAAGTATTGCCCAGGAATGAATATCCATCTATTGATAGAGATAGAGATAAATGGTGCCTTATGTAACCAGAGAGTGCTCTTAATATTTCAGGTATACTGTGCCCAGAAGAGGACACACATCTTGGACTCTGGTGCAGTTTGTTTGCTTAAGGTCCATATTATTTGTGAGGCTGGTGCCTGAGAGAGCTACTGTTCATTTGCCGGGGCCATTTTGTTTCTGATCATTTTGTTGAGCTATCATGGATGCCAATTAATGCTGCTTCTAGTGGTTTCTTTACATGAACATCTATCCTCCAGAGACTAAGCCAAGAAAACCATGTTACTTGCATTTTCTATAAGTGGTTCCTTGGTTACATAACATTCCTTTACAAAGGCTGCGGCTATCAATTACAATGCTTTCAAATATAGAATCATAGACTAGTGGGCCTGGAAGGGACCTCGAGAAGTCATCTAGTCCAGTAACCCTTACACTTACAGCAGGCCTATGCATTATCTCTAGACCATCCATCACAAGTCTTTGTTTACCTTGCTCTTAAAAATCTCCAGTGATGGAGATCCCACAGTATCCCCAATTAATTTATTCTGGCGCCAACCTGCCCTGAAAATTAGGAAGTTTTTCCTAATGTCCAAAAATAAACTTCCCTTGCTGCAATTTAAGTCCATGGCATCTTGTCCTAGTCTCTGAGGTTAAGGAGACCAATTTTTCTCCATTTTCCTTGTAACAGCCTTCTAGGGATGGGAAAATTATCATGTCTCCCTTCAGGCTTCTCTTCTCCAGCCTTAATAAATTCATTGTTTTCAATCTTCCCTCATAGGTCGTGTAGACATACCCTGACGCCAGCTTAACAAGGGCAACTTTACAAAGTGGGATTTTCTCACATGAAAGCTCATGAAAAAAATAAATCCATTAGTCTTTAAGTGCCACATGACTCCTTGTCTTTTTTGCTGGACTAGACTAACACGGCTATCCCTTTGGAAATTGAAAACTTTAAGTCGACTTAAAGTTGACCTTGTTGATGTCAAAGAGCCCAGGAGTGTAGACATAGCCAATAAGCCTAGTTTCCCCAGCCTTACCTCATAAGTTGTGCTCAAGCCCCCTAATCATTTTTGTTGCCCTCTTTTGAACTCGCTCTAATTTGTCCATATTCTTTCTGTGGTGGGGGGCTCAAAACACAGTACAACCCCAAAATACACCAAATGGGGGATCATCAGTGCCAAATAAAGGGGAACAACTTCCTCCAGTCTGCTGGCAAAGCTTCTACTAATGCAGTCCAATATGCCATTAGCCTTCTTGGCATCAAGAACATACTGATGACTCAGATCCAGTTTCTTATCTATTCCAAGCCCCAGATCCTTTTCTGCAGAATTGCTATCTAGTCAATTTGCTCACAGTCTGTAGCAGTGCATGGGATTTTTCTGTCCCAAGTGCTGGACCCACTCCTCCCAATGCCTAGGGCATGCTGTATCCTATCCCTAGCCTATGAAGATATATGAATATGAAGGTATTGAGCAGATCTGGAAGCAGAACTGATCCCTGCGGGGCCTCACTTGACATGCCTTTCCAACTTGACTGCCTTTGAACATTAAATTGTATCACTGTAAGCTCTCCAGTCAGTATCTAATTCAAATAAATTCGGATGACCTATTTCATTTCAAGTAGGACTCACAAGCTGTGTAGTCTTTCTGAACAACATACACATTCCTTGTTGATTTCAGTGGCAATTTTTTGCATTGATTCAGCACACAACTGTAGCAAGTCCTATCTCCCTTCAAAGGTCACTCTTAAAATTATTTATTTTAGAAAGAATAAATGCCCTTACCCCTGTTCCCTTAGATTATTAAACCAGAGTGAAATTTACACACCTACTGAACTTTTCATTATTTATTTTGTTTATTTAGATTTTACATAATAAAAAAATGCTTACCTAAGGATCTAGGCACCCTGATGCATCACTGGTGAAACAGTAAAATCTCAGCAGGAATTGTCAAAGTAATCATCTCAGCAGGAATCCAGCCAAAGCCCTTTCTATGCCTTCATGACTGTGGGAAGTATATTTATGTTGATTGCTTTCATTTTGCTTTGTCTGTCCATCTATCCATCCCAGCTTCCATTTCTGTCACCTCTATTTTTCACCCACTTCTGTGGTGCTTAGGGGGGTGTCCAATGTCTCAGCTTGGACTAGTCAATTTCTTTTATATTTACAGTTCAGCTTTTAGTCAATTTCACATGTCAGCACCCATGAGCAAGCCGTCCAGAACAAATGCAGTCCAGCCCAGCCGTGATCTCCCAGTACCCTGATCTGTGCAGATCTGCTGCTGTGGAGTTACCACAGACAAGTGTGAGGAAACAGAGAACATGCCACTGAACTGTTCTTTTCCCTCTTCTACTCCTTTTCTGGCTTTGCTGTAGTTTTTATAAAACAATAACCACCACTTTTTTCACGATTTCCTTATGATTTGAATTCAAAACCTTCAGCGTGGCAACACAGGCTTCTACCAGTGGAGCTAAAGGAGTAACTTCATTGGCTGATAGCAGGAGAAAGCTGTTATAGTGGCCCGACCACTGGGGCAGAGGACATAGTGCACACCTTGCTGTTCTGGTTGTTACACTTGCGTCTCACAATGAAATAAAGCACTGTGCACACATACAAAACAGGCACTGACCGCCTAGGAAGGAGTACTGTGGAAATGGCTCTGGGTGTCATAGTGGAGCACAAGCTAAATATGAGTCAGCAATGTAACACTCTTACAAAAAAACCAAACACCATTCTGGGATGTATTAACAGAAATGTTGCAAGAAAGATGCCAGAAATAATTCTTCCTCTATAGTCCACGCTGATTAAGACTCAGCTGGAGTAGTGTGTCCAGATCTTGGCACCTCACTGAAGGAAAGATGTGGAGGAATTGAAGGAAATCCAGAGAAGAGCAACACAAATGATCAAAGGTCTGGAACACTTGACTTATGAGGGAAGATTGAAAAAGCTGGGAGGAGACTGAGAGGGGACTTGATAATGGTTTTCAAGTACCTAAAAGGTTATTATGAGGAACAGGGAGAAAAATTATTCTCCTTAACCACCAATGATAGGACAAGAAGCATGGGCTTAAATTATGGCAAGGGAAGTTTAGTGTAGAAATTAGGGAAAAAATTCCTAACTGTCGGGGGGATTAACCACTGGAATAAGTTGCCTAGGTAGGTTGTGGAATCTCCATCACTGGAAGCGTTTAAGGGCAGGTTAGACAAGTACCTGTCAGGGATGGTTTAAGAGGGTACTTGGTCCTGCCATGAGTGTAGGGGACTGGACTCAGTGACCTCTCATGGTCCCTTCCAGTTTCTATGAGTCTATCATTGAAATTAAAATGTTCCTGACCCATACAGCTTTCCCCTCATGTACTTCCCCCTACTTCCTCCTTTGAAAAATATCCTGAATAATTAACTAAGCTTTTAACAGCAGACCAGGGATGAAATCATGGTCCTACTGGAAGCACTGCGCTTCAGCATCCTATAACATAGTCATTAAGATGAGGGATCATGTTCTGCTAGTGACATCCACTCTCTTGGACCCAGAGTGCTTCCTGTGTAGAGTTGGAAATGGAAGATACTCAATACAGTCATGCTGAGACACAATCAATCCTTTTATTTCTAATTTGTAAAAATGATGAAAGAACAGGCTTTGGTATCTTGTCTGCCGGAGCTCATGACTGTTCATCAAACCACTTGTATTTAGCAATTTCCTGTCCACATGGAAAGATCAAGTGGCTTAAAGAAAACTAGGAAAAAAACAACAAGGAGTCATGTGGCACTTTGAGACTAACAGATTTATTTTTCACATGAACTTTTGTGGGAGAAAGTCCCACTTCCTCAGATGCTTTGAAGATGTTTTTTTTTTTTTTTTTTTTTTGCTGGACTAAACTAACACGGCTATCCCTTTGGAAATTAAAGAAAATTGCCATTTCCAGAGAAAGACTTGACTACATAGTGGGGTTGTGCTGATGACAACTGGACTTCAAATGCCTTTGGCTGACTCATTCACATCAGTGGTTTGTCTTATTTATTACTGTAGCAATTAAACCTGCCTCACCAGCCTCTGCTAGCCTCCAGAGCTCTCTGCTCTGTGTCCACTTCTGGTTCCCTCTTTTTGACCCTGTAACCTCACTCCTGTCCCTGTTTTTCATTTGTTGTTACATGTGCTTAGTTGGTTCCCGGCTCCGTCACCCCCCACATAGGCCAGCAGAGGGGCTTATGGCCATCAGTCTGTAGCATTGGGTGGGCTGCTGCCTGTCCATGCCAACCTGGCCACCAAATGGTGCCTCTGTTAGCTTGAGATTAAGGGGCTAGGGCAGAGCAGGTAACAACTGCAAAGTGATTAGGCTGGATCAGAGTCCTGACCTAATCAGGGAGACGAGGAGCTGCTGAGGACCTCGCCCAGGGTCAGCTCAGAAAACGGGAGGGATGGACAGCAGAACAGAGTCTTGGAGCTGGCAAAATGGGAGCAGATTCCTGAGCCCCTAAGGCAGTGATTCCCAACCACTGGGTCTGGGCACATTACTGTGTCGCCGCACAGTGGTAACTGTGTCATGCGAAGCCAGGGAGATGGCTGGATTCGGCCAGGGGGGATGCATTGGTGAGTCTTACAGGGCTGTGACACACTGCCAAGCATGTTGCAACCTGCAAAAGTAAGAACCACTGTCCTTGGGTGTTTGGGGGCAGAAATTGGGATGTGCACTATAAATAAAAAGCACGAGAGTTGCACAGTGGATGGTGTGGTGAGTCTCTTTTGGACCCTGGGGCATTGACTCTATGGCAGGAAACAGGAGAAGCAGTGCCTGGCCCGTGGCAATTAAAGTACAAAAAACAAGGACAGAACAGAAAAAAGGGACAGAAAAACAACTTCCCTCTGCCTTACCTCAAAATAAAGAAAAATGCAGGGAAGAACTGGAAAGAAGGAGGGCAGAGAGGGGAAAAGAGAGTGATATCTCTACTAGGAATTAATCAAAGCCAGGTGAAAGCTTTTTAAATTTATGTGAAGTCTGTTTTCTCCAGCACATTACCAGCTCTTCAGCTGCCAGGGGAGCCAATCTCTATGCCAAGTTTCTGTCCTTGGAGGCAGCCTGCTCCTCCACCAATCGAACATGAGTTGTTTGACGACAGACCCTGTTCCAAAGATCCAAGCTCTCCATCAGCTGGAGAGTTTCCAAGAAGAGGAGATCAACCCCAAAACAAAGTTCAGAGAAGTAATTTTTATGGCGGTGTCCATTATCTTATTAATCCTTCTGCTTATGTCTAGCCAAAGGATTGTACAGAAAACATACCACAGATTCTGCTCTCAGTTAAAGGGAGAATAAATCAATGACAGATCAGAAAGAAATTGTTGGAACCATGAACATCTTCCTGGAAAATAAAGGACTGAGTTGTTATTGATCACAATTCAGATCTAGTAAAAGGGTGTCTCTCTCTTTGAACTCAGAGAAGAAGGGAGAGGGCATTTGATACATTTAAGCAAGGTTTTTCCAGCTCTGCCTTGAAATTTTTTTGAACCACTGGCTGAGGAAAAGTTCCAAAGACTGAGGAAAGTAAGTTTACGAACAAAATTGATACGTCCCCAAGTACCTGTAACTGATGGTGCTCAAAGGCTGCTCCTCAATGTCCCATGTAAGTGGATGACCAAATCACATTTCCTATCTTTCTTGAACTCTCAAGTGAATAAATTAGGGATAGAGGCAGAACAGAGAAATCCAAATTCCTCTAGGGTAAGGGTGTCCAGCCTTTTTGTGTGAGGGGCCACATTGCAATTCTTTTCTCAGTCGGGGGGCTGGTGAGAAAATTTTTGATAGATAAGACATACAAATTGATCTTTATTAATAAACTGTAGCAAAATAATGATTAGTGTGATATTTGGCATTGCTTTTGCTCGCACAAATTGTCAATAGCTGGCCGCACACTTGATGTAGCAATACAGAGTATTCCAGATAGCCCTGGCCAGCCCCAGCTCCCAGACTCTTGCAGCAGCACTCAATGGGCCGGATAAAAGCCCTTAGTGGCCAGATTCTGGCCCCCAGGCTGCATGTTGGACAAGCCTGCTCAAGGGGATAAGGAAAATTGACAAGTTATCACACCTAAATAAACAGTGAGAAGCAGAAATTAATAAAATCATGAGTCACATATCTTGACCTACTGTTGCTTTCGACATTGACCCGATCTCTTCCCATAGAAGGAGCTCCAGTGGAGTCCACCCATGATGAAGAAAACAGATCCAGATGGTTTCGGTCAGAATTGGGGGGGGGGGGATAGCCTATTATTGTCACACTTAATTGTCATGCTTTCTTCTTCTAAGGATAGTTAGTTTGGATGGTGAGGTGAGGAGGGTCTTTGTAGGAGGAAGAAATAGGTCCAGTAGCAACTTAGCCATGTACAAAGAAATTCATTGCTGATGACAGGTGGATCCCTTCAAGGTTAACAGATCTATTGAGTTTCTGTAGGACCATGGTGCCACCCAAGTGAAATCAAGTATACCTGTCTCAGACCCTGCCCCCCAAAATAAGGATTCACAGAGATGTTTGCAATCCAGCTTTCCACCTAACTTGATGAGCGTTGGATCATCCACACAGAGCCTTGATGGAGTGGGGAATCTTTAGTATTATCAGTTTCATCAGGGAAGACCAGCCACTGCACCCATTTTACTCCTAGGGATGGCCCCCATCAACATTTCTATTCAGTCCTGACTTCTCATTTCTCAACACAGGTCACTTTTGTCATGTGTCATGGCTGCAGTCCTCATTCTCATGCCTCATCTCATTTTACACTGCTTTTTCTTTGTCCCCCATTCTGAGTTCCCATCCCCACTGACCACAAGAGATTCCTGAGTAAGTAGATTAAGCTAACCAGGTACGAGGCCCTCATATTCTATAACTGCAGTGTCCACACATGGAGTTAGTCAGGAATAGTTACTCTGGAACAGCTATTCCTGAATAACTTCCATGTGTAGACGAGAGGTGACACAAGTTTCCCATGGCTTGTTTGGCTCTAAAATATTACAGCGCTGTTAGTCAGCAACTCGGAGTAAACCGTTGACATCACATCTTTGTTGTTCTAACTTGTGATGAGGTATGTCCAGGATGGCGGCTGGATCTACTGAAAGCCAGTTGAATATTTTTTTTGCCAAAATATTATTTTGATGAAAAATGGCTTAAAGAATGCAAGTGGGAAAAGAGAGAAGTAGGGTCAGGAAGGGGAGGGAATAAAATTGTAGAAAAAGTCATTTTTTGTTTTTCTTCTTTCATTTTTAAATTCTTTTCACTGAAAGGGGAAAAAAGAAAATAAAAATAAGAGTGAAATGGGACTGGTGGTCATTGGGTTGATTTATCTGTTTGGAAAAATTAAAAGATCAATCAAAAGACTGATCCAAACAAAACATATTTTGCACCTTTCAAATATTTGCACAGTTTCACTAAATGTGTTCACTTTTTTAAAAAGAAATTATTTGATTTCTAATTTGTTGACCAAGCCATCAGCTGCATTTCCAGTTACTTTACTGATTACTTGTTTTAGAAAACAATTTTATAATCAAACGAGTGAAGATTGTCTAGTGAGGGTCTATGAGTCGAAACTGGTGGTGAAGCATTGGAATGGGTTACCTGGAGAAGTGGTGAAATCTCCATCCTTAGAGGTTTTAAAGGACTGACTTGACAAGGGCTGGCTTGGATGATTTAGTTGGGGATGGTCTTGCTTTGTGCTGGGGGTGGACTAAATGGCCTCCTAATGTTGCTTCCATCCCCAATTGTCTATGACTCTATGAGTCTATGACATTTGTGTTCTGTCAGGGTCTGTTGCTGACTTGCTGTGAAGCTTTGGACGGGTGACTTTTCTTCATTTTGGTTTTCACAGCTGTAAAATGTACAGCCCCTAGCATATTGTGGACACTACCACAACATAAGTGATATATAATAAATACTAGGCCTCAGAAAATGGCATGCATGCTTTTTGCAGATTTACACTACACAAAGCATTTTGATTCAGGGATGGAAGGGTAAATTTATATTTGATGAGAGCAGACTTGCCCATTGCACTGACAGAAAGCTGATAAATAGGTTTCATGAACAGTGGACTAATGGAGACTATGGTATCCCTATTGACTAGTTAATAGGCTAATGTTGTATAAAGTAAGTGGATTTAATATGACCAAATAATACCAGCTTAATGAGGTTTTTAAAAGATCTTGTAAATAGTTGAAAGTAGGTTATTAGGGTTCTGGTTTGTTTGGAATCGTTGAGGCATGCAAAGAATGTTACGAATAGGCCCATGCTCAGCTCTTTGAATTAAATTAGATTCATGAAGTTGCCCGTAGTGGTAATTTAAGTGGGCAGAAACCCATAGACCTTTCAGCCAGCAAGATGACAAGAGCACAAGAGGAGCTGGAAAAACAGATACAGATCAAAAATAGGTATGTATAATGATAATTTTGATCTACCTTACACTGGTTCTCCCATTAGCCCTGCTGTAAACACCCACCCACTCACCAATCCACACAAAAACATATTCCAGAAGAGGACTCTAAAATTGCATTTAGTCCACTTATTCGAGTGCCTAAATATAGACTTAAGCCTAACTGTAGACATCAATGTTTAAAAATCTTGCGTATGCAGTGCAATAGGCAGCACTGAAATCTGGATATTAAAATGGTAATTCTGCAGGCTGTAAGACCAGCCTAAATGAGGAGTTACAAGTCATTAGGAGTTAGAAGTCACATTGGCTATGTCTGCACTTAAGAATGCTAGTTCGAACAAAGTTAGTTTGAATTAGCATGCCCACACTAGAAACCTAAATCAAACTAGCACGTCCATGCACAGGACTTGCTAGTTCGGGTTAGGAGGGGGGCACTATGGGAAGTGTGGCAACATGGCACCGAGAAGGGCCACACCCCCACCCAATCCCAGAAAAAGATGAAGGCACTCCCCTCTGGTGCCATGCACCCTGGGAGGAAGAAATCAAACCACGTTTAATTTGAACTAATGGTTAGTTTGAATTAACACGTCTACATTGGCTTGGTTTGAACTAATAAGTTCAAACCAACCATTAGTTTGAATTAAAGGCAGGTTTTATTATTTCAAAGTACGCTTTTCTTAGTTTGAATGAAGGAATTCCTTAGTTCAAACTGATGAAAGCCAGTGTGAATGTGCGCAAATTTTGTTCAAATTAATCTTCCTTAATTCTAGCTAAATTCCCACTCTAGAGATGCCCAGTGGAGTTACAACAGTGTATCGAAACAAACGTGGAGTCTGGTGGCACTGTTAAAGACTGGCACATTTATTGACCACATGAGCTTTTGTGGGAGAAAATCCCACTTCATCAGATGGCTGAAGATGAGAATCTCACAGAATGAGAGCAAAATAAATGTAGGGTAGTATAAGACATAGGATCAGGTCAGACAGTTACAGCAAGTCAAAGCAGTTGTTTGGATTCAAACAGTGAAGTACAGTAATTAGCAGGAAGGTGGGGAAAGTTACCTGCTGCAAATGAGAAAAAATCCATAGTCTTTCTTCAGTCCCAAGGTAACTCTGCATATGTATTCCAATCCTGCCATTTCTCTTTGAAGCTGTGATATGCCTGAGTACAGCTATTAAAAAGATCATTGATGGAGTGGATCAGAATCAGGCTGTAAGTGTCTTTGTTTGTTAAAACAGACAAGAAGTTATGTGGCACCTTAAAGACTAACAAATTTATTTAGGCACAAACGTTCATGGGCTCCAACCCACTTCGTCAGAGGCATGATGTGTAAACAGCAGTATGTTAGGTATGCATACACATGCAAAGATGGGTGAGCCATATTACTGGACTCCTTACAGACCCTCATGTTTCTAGATCTCAAGTTCAATCCCTGCAGCTGATCCAAGCAAGTTTTCCCTACAAGGGGTGGCATATGCAAGCAGAGGTCTCACCAGAGATGAAGAGAAATGAATATAACGTAACAGAACAGATAATAAAACCAGTGCATGGTTATGTGGGAGGAAGGGATGTACTTCAAACTGACTGGAAAGTGCTAATAGACTATGCTCTGCTTATAGTTATGTGGTGGAGAATTCATTTGCCTTCAGTCTTTTGTTAATGAGAACAGAATTTATCTCAATAAAGGGTCAGGCTAAACCATCAATATTTAAGCAGTAATTCCCATTGATCTCAACAGAGATTTTGTTTAAAAGCCCTAATCTCATTCATTAAATCCAGTCCTAATCTCATTCATTTAATTTAAAGAAATATCTTCCTGTTCTTCCTTTTAGACCACGGTGCCGCTCATCAAAGGACAATTCGATTGGCTGAATTTCCACACAGTTATTTAAAACGGAAGATTAAACTGATTAACATGGAAGGCTTCTGTAAAGTCAAGAGACTAGCGTCTCCCTAAGGATGTTTGACGGTGCTGCATTGCAGCACATAGGGGTATTTGGTCACCCACTTTATTAAGCCATGGCATCTTATTTGATTCATGAAGCAGAATGCAATAGGCCAAAGTGATGCAGCTGTAACCCACATGGGCTTAAATGAGGAGTGTTTCTTTAAGAGATTTGCTGGGGTCTGGGTTGCTCTTGCTGGGCTTATTTACCACCCAGAAAGTTTCCAGCAAGTACTCTCTAGCTTTGAGCATGCTCTGCAAGGTTCACTGCTAGTGCAGTGATCAGATGTGTGAGATCAAGCAGCTCCTTGTGCTCTGTGCAAGGGTAGAAGCTGTGCCAGGAGCAGACAACAGGCTGTTTTCCCCAACTCTGAGGCATTTTGCTTCAGGTCAGTAGCATTGTTAACCTTGCAGCAGGGGAGTCTGGAGGCAGTGGTCGCAGAGAAGGGACCACTGGGAAGAAGGGTGGTTTCTTTTAACTGTCTACTTTGGATTATGGGCTTAACTACAGTTCTTGAATGTTATAAGGGGAAAGAGGCAATTATATTTGGTTATTGTCAGAGATGTATTTTTCTTTTGTAACAGGGTTTTTATATGTGTGTGTATGTAAATGAGGGTTGACTGAGTAAGCTGAGCAGTGCTCCCAGCAGAGGAAGGAAAGTCTTCAAGAACTCGTACTGAGGATTTCTGCTACCAAAGAGGAGGGAGCTGCTTCTTCTAAACAGGCCTTTGGACTTGGTGATTTGAGACCATAATAGACTCATGTGGTTATTGCTAAATAGCCGCTATGTATTATAGATCTGTACACTAATTATTTTGTTTCCTTTCATCGTAAGGTTTATAAAGTTAACATTTAATATAGTTCATTGCTTTTGTTTTTATTTATTCTGAACAGTCTTTGCTGTGAGTCCTTTTAGGACTGAATCTTGGTTTCCAGGTGTTTCACTGTAGGAGTCTGGGTTTATTTCTGCTGAGCACTGGAGAAAAGCACTAGAGGTAAACTCTAGCCCACCTCAAGGTTACACAGCTCCTTCTGAAAATCCTCAAGGAACAACATCACCCTCCAGTATGTACTGGGCTTTGCACAGAACCTGACCCATGTGATCGTTAATTATCTTAACGGAAGTGGATGAGCAAGGTGCATGTGGCATTTTGAAAACTTGCTGGAAGAAAGTCATGGAGAGATGAGAGCCTGTGGAAGGAGGGAAGAACCTGTGGAGGAAAAGGGAAAGAGGGAGAGAGAAAGTTCATCTATACACATAGTGCCAGATGGTGCTATTGGATCCTCCCCTGATACATTTCTGTTGCCTACTAGGTGCCTCTTCTTAAATCCACTCTCATGCATTTCTTTGGTATTTTGCACTCATCTACAGCTCTCTCCCCTAGATGTACGTGTGTGTGTTTGTTCAAGGCTCCTTGGTTACATTTTCCACCTGTCATTCTGTTAGATCCCCTTCACCTAACAAAACTCCTCATTGCAGCCTGATCGGTTTCCTGCCAAGAGTTCAGAGCAATTGTCCCAGCTGTGCTGGAGTCATAAGGCAATGAGCATTTAATCCGGGTCTAGTTCTTGCAGGACATGACTTGTTTTTTGTTTTGTTTTTATGTTCACTCGTGATTTCAAGAGGTCAGACTCCTCATACTCTGCACCTCCTTTAGGAACCCAAGTTTAAAAAGGCTGGTCCTCCTGAATACCATAGTTTTGTACAAGGTTTCTTGGAAAATGCACAGGGCCAGATTTTCATGTGGTATAAACTGGAGTAACTCCATTGGCTGTGCAGATTTACATAAATTGGAGAGCTGGACCCAAAAATGGATTAAAGAGGTTATTTTGTAGCAGATTAATTAGATGTGTACAGCTTTGGTGAAATACATCATCAATGATGTGGCAGTTCACTCTGTTAGTTCTCAGTTTTGATCTGTGTCTTTTTGACTCTTCCAATCCTTTTAATAGTTTTCAAAATGTAGGCAGACGGGTAAGGTTGAATTGTGTCAGGATTTCAGCAGCCCTGGGCAATTCATAACTCGGTGCCAATTGCTACACAGACAACAAATGCACATTCCACCTCTCATCCCACCACACATCAGCATTCCTGCCTATTCCTACCAGCTCTTCTTCTTGGCAGTGGACTCTTTATCTTCGCCAGCCTTGTCCGCTTGCTTGAGTAGGTCTTTGATCTTCACTTCAGCAGTGTCCCTAATGGTAGCTCTGGTACCACCACCACCAGTATCTGAGACTCCACCTCTTTCCCTGCTGCTCGTCAAGGAGATGGATGAGGTCCACTGTTCATTGACTCCCATGGTGAGAGGTCTTCATATATACAGAAGGGACGGAC
The DNA here is from genome assembly GCA_007922195.1 of Podocnemis expansa. Classification (NCBI taxonomy): domain Eukaryota; kingdom Metazoa; phylum Chordata; order Testudines; family Podocnemididae; genus Podocnemis; species Podocnemis expansa. Next base: position 70,210,759 of record ML681964.1, read on the forward strand.
ATTATGAGAACATACGTTCCTCCCTGTTCAGGGAAGAAGTGGAGGCATCTTGCTCCCATTCTCTTCCTTGAGCCCTGCTAGATAAAGACAAAGGAGAAATGACAGGGCAAAAGGTAAAACATGGGGAAAAGGTCACACAATATTTGACACTGGTAAGAATACAGGAGCAGTCCTACTTGGTCAGACCTAGGGTTATTTAGTCCAGTAGCCTCTATGCCAACTGTGGCTAATGCCAGATGCTTCAAAAAAGAATTAACCGTTATCAAATGATCTATCCCCTGTTGTCCAGTCCCAGTATCTGGCAATCAGAGATGTATGGCCCTCCAGAGCATGGAATTGCATCTTTGATCATCTTTGCCAGTAGCCATTAATGGACCTAGCCTCCATTAACTTAGCTAATTCTTTTTTTTTTTTTTAGTTTCCAAAGGGATAGCTGTGTTATTCTAGTCCAGTAAAAAAAGCAACAAACAGTTGTGTGGCACTTTAAGACTAACAGATTTATTTTTTGCATGAGCTTTCGTGGGAGAAGATCCCACTTC
>ML681964.1:70211697-70279572 GCA_007922195.1 Podocnemis expansa
GCAAGCATCTGAGGAAGTGGGATCTTCTCCCACGAAAGCTCATGCAAAAAATAAATCTGTTAGTCTTAAAGTGCCACACAACTGTTTGTTGCTTTTTTTTTTTTTTTTTTTTAGCCTATTTATACTTTTGGCCTTCACAGAATCTTCCAGCATTGATTTCCACAGGTTTAATGTGCATCATGCCAAGTACTTTTTTTCCTTTGTTTTAAACTTGCTGCTTATTAATTTTATTGCATTATTGTGTTATGTGAAGGGGGGGTAATGCTTCCTTATTCACTTTTTTTCACTCCATGCATCAGAAATGTCAAACATGTGACCCATGGGCTGAATGTGGCTCACAGATCTTTTCCATCCGGCCCATGACTGTATTCAGTGGGACCACACTTTCTCCCTGAGAGAGAGAGAGAGGTTTCACACACCCAGTATTCCCCGATGCCATGAAAGTTTCAGGTCTTATGACATCATCAAGTGCTGGGTCCACGAGTCTGCACTTTGCGAGACCACTCTCTGCCTGACAGAGAGAGAAAGAAACCAAGAGAGGTATTACAGAGTGCAGTTTTGCATACACAGCACTCTGCGCTGCTGTGAGAGTGCTGTACTGTTTTGATTTATGGCATATATGGCCCATTTGAAGTACATTTAAGTCAAATCTCACCTGCCATAGCAAATGAATTTGACATTCCTGCCATATATGATTTTATAGACCTCTATTGTATTCCTCCTCCTCTCTTTTTCAAGCAGAAGTGTCCTAGTCTTTTTAATCTCTCCATATATGAAAGCTGTTTCATACCCTTAATCATTTTTGTTGTCCCATTTCTATTTTTAATATATCATTTTGGAGATGGAGTGATCAGCAGTGTATGCAGTATTCGAGGTATGGGTATACTATGGATATATACAGTGGCATTAAGATATTTACTGTCTAATTATCTATAGATAATACAGATCCACGCTCGATCCACATCTGCTCAGTGATAGTATCTATATGGTCTGTAATCCCCACCCCAGGTTTTGTCTACATCTGTAAGCACATCCACAACCAAGCTTGGACTCACAGTCAGCATTTTTGCATTTGATTGGCTCATTCCTCACGAGTCCCTCCCACTTTTTCCTTTTCTTGCTTGCAGTTCTCATGCTGTGCTGTCAATCAGATTTCCTTGGCCATCAGTAAGATTGACCACATAGCATGCAAACAGCAAACACAAAAAGAAAGAAGTGGGCAGGAAAGTCAGGGGGAATGAACCATCAAAGGCCAGCTTGCTGGCTGACTGACAGTGAGCAGTGATTCTTCAAGCCCCAGCCTGCTATGACTGAGACTCTGATTGGCTGGCAGACCACAATCAGAGCTGAGCTGGGATTGGCTGGAGCGCTTCTTTGTTCCCCTGTGTGCTGCAGACACAGATCATAGCAGCAGCTCCAGCGATGGCTTGAACCCTGGACAATAAAAACAGAATCCCCATCCGGGGGTCAATCCGCAGCAATGGGGCTGTGGTTATCTGCACCCACATCCACGGATCTGCAGCAGATATCTGCAGGGCTCTAATTATCTAGCCCTTTCACAATGGTTCCTAACATTCGGTTAACATTTTTGACTGCTGCCGCACATTGAGTGGTGATGCTAAGATAACTTTCTTGAGTAGGAACAGCACAATTAGCCCTCAGCTTTCTTCGTGTATTGCTAGGATTCTGTTTTCCACTATACATTACTTTGCTTTCACCGACACTGAATTTCACCAACAATTTTGCTGCCTCGTCACCCAGTTTTCTGAGATCCCTTTGTAAATTTTTGCGATCTGCTTCAGCATTAACTATTTCGAGTAATTTTGTGTCACCTGCAAACTTTGCCATCTCCCTTTTTTTCCAGATTAATAATAGATATGTTGCACGGTATATGTCCCAATACAAAACCCTGCAGGATACCACTATTTGCCGCTCTTCATTCTGAAAACTGACCATTTATTCCTACCTTTTGCTTCCTGTATTTTAACCAATAACTCATCCATGAGAGGAGTTACTCTCTTATTCCATGATTGCTTACTTTGCCTAAGAACTGTTGATGAGAAACCTTATCAGAAGTTTTCTGAAAGGCTTTCAATTGCCATGACCGTCCTGACTCTCCAGTGCAGTGGTTCTCAACCTTTTTTGTAGGTTGCAACACACTTAGTGGCATGTTACAACCCTACAGGACACACCAGCCCATCTCTCCAAGGCCAAATCCAGCTACCTTCCCAGCTCTCCGCAACACACTTACCCTTGTGTGGCAAAACAGTACTGTGTCCCAATATGGTGGATGAGAAACACTGCTCTAGTGGATGGGGACTTCTGCTACTGATTATGTCAGCAGACACCAGGGCAGAATCTACCCATAGAGCAAGAGGCCATGAATTATCTCTGTATATACTCATTCAGGCACATTAACTGGTTTTAATCTTGCAAAAAAAGAAGTGTTAGTAGCTCCATTTTTTTAACCAGAGCCACCTTCATATACTCACTGGAAAAAAATAATGATAGCAGATACAGTGGTGAAAATAATAGTACTGGAGCACCTCACACCTTCTTTGCTGAGAGCTACAAATGCTTTCTGGCAGGGATAAAAGGCAAATAAAGCCTCACCAGGCCTCATTATGCATTGTGAAGATTCTTCAGATCAGTGACAGGAACTTCCAACCCATGTCATATTAGGCCGTTATTTATCTTCAGTGAAAAAATGATTGTGTTTCTACACCAAGATTACTAAATCATCCTACTGGAGATGAGGCACTGTAGTTTTTACATTGATGTAACCAGTCAAGTTCGACCTCATGTAGAATTGATCTCAACTAGCTCCTTTAAGGTAAACATTGAGTGTACCTTGTCTGTGTCAAGTCGTCTGGAGTGGTTCACAAATGTGGGTGTGTTAGGGCAGACTGTTACACACAAGGGCAGAAAGTGCAAACTGTTTGTGTAGTTAAGTATCCTATAATTAAATTTCACCAAGCAAGGGTTTATTCCCAAAGCACTATACAGATAGATAGATGGGGGGGGGGGTGTAATTCTATAATTTATCAAATTTCAACAACCAAGCGTTTATTCCCTGAGGACTATGCCAGACTTACCATGGAGTTACACAGAGTCCTAGTCTGGTCTATCCTGCCACCCAGGTAAGCCTGCTTTTGTGGCTGATGGTCCCTTACACTAGAAATCACAACAGTGTTCAGGTCACTCCTGGTCTGTAGCCCCAAGTCAGTTGACCATTAGAATTAGATCTCTCACTAAAGACAATGTTTGTGTCCAGTCCTGTAATAAACTTGCTAAAGATTTATTAACTAGGTAAAAGAAATGAGAGAAAATTTTACAAGGTTAAGGCAGGAAAACAAACATACAAATAAGTTACAGTCTTAAGTTTCAACACATAGTAGAAGCTGCTGGGACATGCAAACTTTGTAGGTCCATTACAGCTAGCCAAGCTGAGCAGTTTGGGGATCTCTTACTTATGCTTAGAAATGTTGGCATCCTCAAATTCCAAGAAGCATAGTGATAAAGTTCCTTCTAGGTAGAAATTTTTATTCCCTTCCTTCAGAATTCAAACAGAGATGGCACCTCCTCTCTTCATTGGATGGTGGGGGGGGGGCAATCAACCAATCCTATTGTCCATTGATGTTCCTTTGTGGTTTGCCTGGTCTCTGTGGGACTTCTTTCGTTGGGTAGGATTTGACACCTCTTATGGAAATTAGTATTTATGCTTCTCTCCTAACTGTGGGGGTTTTCAGTTTCATAGCAATGCCTTTTATAGTTAGAGAACAAACACTTAAGACCTTTGAATATGAACTACAACTATTCTAGATGAGCTTAGTGCATGCGGCAGCTCATAGAGCATGTCAAAAATGCCAAACACTAAGTGCATTCTTATAAATGCAACATCTACTGTAACAATGCTAACACTAGGTGAGGCAGGCTGGTTTCCAGTTCGGCTTTTGTCATTGTTCAGTGAAGAGTGGGGGCCTTGGCATGAAGTGACACCTGGTCTGCCAGCACCAGACTGCACAAACATTTTACATTGAGAACGTGATCTTGATGTTAAAAATATACACAAGTGCATGCAGTAAAGATACAGCCCTACAGTGCACAGAGTTTGCAAAATCCAGGGCCAGCCTGGATGCTGGGCAATATTTTGCAATGGGACATCAACCTTTTAGAAGCTTAAAAATGATTATGTAGTCTCTCAGCATGCAGCCTCTTAGTGGCTGATGCCCTGAAGCTGTAGCAGACTGTAAGTAATGACTCACCAAGTCAGGCCCTGCCTGTTTGGTAGGAAAGTAACAAAAAATCTTTTATTTAAGAGGGGGGAAAAACAACTGAAAACCAGGCACTCATAACAAGCCACATAAAATCGGATTAAATGTGTCCAATGCACAACGTGCAGGCAAAATCAAGCATCAAGCATTAAGCAGTACCAGCCAAACGGATTGCTAAGGGAGCCCTTATGTAATTGTCTTAATTTGCATTCTCTGAAAACTGCCAGTGCACCAAGTAGCCTCAGGCTGATAATCACGTTTCATACTTTCAATTGTCCTCCTGTACATCCTAATTGAAAACACTCTACTGTAGATGCCCATTAGTAGGAACACCTCGGAACCATTTTGCTAGGTTGCTCCTAAGTGATTGTTGCTATTATGGGGAGTGTCATCTGACCAGAGGTGTGTGAAGCGTTAAAAGTGTTTCTGAAGAGGTGGGACAGCCATACTGGGTGGGATAGTTGGTGGTATGGGAAGTCGAGTTGGTTGGGAATGGGGCGAGAGAGCCCTGAGTTTGGTAGGCGAGCCACCACTAGGCAAAACAACTGAGGAAGTCTGGCATGGGCACCATGAGCAACATAAATGGAGTGGGGTGCGTGGCTAGCACGGGGAGTGGAGACAGGAGGGGAAAGGGGACAGATCAGTGCCCTAGAGAAGATCAGCGTCCTCTGACACCCTCTCTCCATCACTGCAAAACAGCACATCCAAACCCCACCACTGACAACTGCAATGAAGGGGACACGTCAGTGCAAGGGGATTCCCAACTGGAAAAGAGCAGCCCCTCTTCTGCACCGCAGTCTGCAAGCCAGACACAGAGGAAGGGAGTAAGAAACCTTCCAGCTGCTCCCCCCAGCCTAACCTCCCCTGGAAAAATCCCTGTTTTCCAGCCCCTCCTCCAAACTTTCCCCACACGTACTCTCCCCACAGGGTCTGTCAGATAGGACAAATGGACAGGGCTGTGCACCTTGGAGCTGTGCTGAAGGGTAAGGGTCAAGAGGGGAGTGGAAAGATGCAGTTTTGGCAGAGAAGACAACACCCCAACATGCCCTTCCCCAGTCTCTGCCCCAGATGTGGCATCGCAATGTTATAAATGTTGCTCTTATGCACTCGTTGTGCTGCTGTTACCAAATGGACCATTAACAGTCGGAAAAGCGTTCCCAGGGGAAATGTGGCTCGTACGCAGCTGTTGCTCTTCCAGAGTGCTTCCACAAATAAGGTTCTGCTGAGCTGACAAAATGGCCATAGATGAGGTCCTGATCTTGCAGGATGCTGAGTGTCTTGTAAGAGGAGCATATCCATAGATTCTGAGGCTAGACGGGCCCATTGTGGTCATCTAGTCTGACACAGATAACAGAACTTCCCTGAATGGATTCCTGTTCGAAACAGGGCAAATTTTTTAGAAAACCATTCAGTTTGACTGAAAAATTGCCATCAAAAGAGTAACCACTGTAACACTTGATAAGTCATTGAAAGGTTAATAACCTTTGCTGCTAAAAATCAACATCTTATCTCCAGAACTTCTTTAGCTTGAACTGTCAGCTATTGGATCATGTTGTAAATTTGTCTTCTTGACTGAAGAGCCCATTATCATTATTTGTTCCCCACATAGATGCTTACAGATTGCAATCTAGTCACCCCTTCACCTTCTTTTCTGGAGCTAACCAGGCTAAGCTCCACAACTCTACCTCTATAATGGATGTTCTTCCTCAACTTTCGCTGGCACTGAATGAACAGAGCCAAAGTCCAAGCACGTTGTAATGAACATGAGAGCAAATGCCTCGCCAAGAAATACAACCCAATATAAACTCTCTGTTTACACCTTTGAAAGATATATTTTTCTCTATAGGAAACAAACCAACTCTAAAATGTTTAAAGTCCCAGTTTTCAAAAATGGCCTCCAGTTTGAGGTGTCTCTATTTTCTGGGTGCCCATCTTGAGTCACCCAGGACTGAATTTTTGAATACCCACAACTCTCGCTGAAGGCAAAGGGAGCTGCTGGTGTTCAGCTGCCTGAAGTTGGGTGCTGAAATACAGACGCACCCAAAGCCATGGTCCTTGTTGTTTGACAGTTTCTGTTCATTGTTTCTTGGCTTCTACACATGGCTACGCACCGGTAGAGCACCTCCGCCCGATAAGAAATGGATGAGGAGATGATTTGTCAAGTGCTCCAAACCTCAGAAAAAAAAGCCAAGAATATAGGGCGTGGAGACAGAGCATAAATGATACTCACAAAACAGAGGGGCAAGAAAGGAGGGAGAAGTAGGACCTAGTGTTCACAGGACATGAGTGAATGATAAAAGCCATGGAGGAGCAAATGAAGCTTTTAAAGTCTGAATTCATGTGGTCTCTCCCTTTCCCCATAGTCAGTACAGAACGTACCGTCCCTTTCCACAAGCTCAACCCACACATTTCTTCCAGCATCCTAAGCGTCTTAGGACACCATTCACAGCCCCCAAACTGATAGCTGGAGCTAAACACAGCTGTGAGAGCCCACACTGCTCCTCACTGTTTTCTCCCTTTCAGCTGAGTGCTTTGTGTGTGTTCATTGTTATTTAATAAAGACGTTCTCTCTGAAAGATAAGCAGTCTTGTTTGTCTCCTACATGATGCCAGGGCACCAATTACAGATTTGCTCCACCAACAGAAGGAGTGCTCTGTGAATAGGCGCAGTGTTTTAAGCGTAGTGCTTTTTCATTATCACGTAACTTGCATCAACAACAACTTGTAAACAAGGCCATAGGCTCAGTTTGTTTAATCGTGCAGACCTTGGTCTATATCCTGGCACTGATAAAGTTGCTAACTATGGTGGTGATTCTGTTATGCGGGCAATTGTCCAGCGTAAAGTGGTTCAAGACTGACACTTCACAGTGGCTGCCCAACAGCCATAAGAGGGTAGCAATTTTTGTTCACCCAAGATTCAGGCTATTTTCAAACTAGTGACCACATGTGGAAAAGACATAGTGCAACAAACCTGCTGAGCCATCAAATCCCTCCTATGACTAAGGCTTAGTGTGATGGGATAGAAACCTATTCAAATAGTGATTACTGTAAATGAAGGGCACACAAATTCACCTGTGGAATTCAGCACCACAAGATACCACTGAAACCGAGAACTTGGTTATATCCAATAATGTCCAGACATTTATATGAAAAATAAGGACATCCACAATTACATTAAACTGGGTAAATTTTTATAAGGAAAATAAACCTTCATGTTTCAGGACACAAACCAACTGCTAACCACCTATGGGTCAAAAAGCAAGTTCTTTCTTGGCAAGCTATCCATAATCATCCATCACAGTGTTTTTGCAGCTTCCTCTGACACAGCGGGTGCTGATCAGTGACAGGCACAATAGACGGACAGATTGACCCCTGAAGTAATCTAGTATGGGAATTCCTATGCAATAGCAAACGCAACAGGTGAAATCCTGCCTTCATTGAAGTCAATTGCAAAATTCTTATTGATTTCACCCTGTAGTCTTTCTCATACTCTGCAACACACAGACAATAGCTTTTCTGGCTGCTCATGCTTTACTGGATGCCTATAATTTGCTGATGGTCACTCCATAGTAAAGTCATGAAGTGTGCTAAATGAATGTCATTTTATGATATCTGCATGGCTGTTGCTGTGGGTTACGAATTTCTTCTGCTGTGAGAAATTTTTTTCATTTTTTTGTTACAGAATCAATGGCTGAGTTTAATTTTAAAATCAAAAGCCACTTACAGTGTAATTGGAGGACACTTGCCAAACTGCCTGAGCAGAAGCTGTTTTATCCCACAGGCTCCTAAGTGGTACAAAACCTGTCATATAGAATAGCATTTGTATGATCCTAAGGGAGAACGAGGCACATGCAGTAATGATGCTTGTATGCATTCAGGGGATGGTGATTAATAGGCCCTAATTACATTAGTAATTGAAAAGCCCATTTTCTAAATGCTGGAATTACCATGGTGGATTTTTTTTAATCTCCTTGGGAAATTGACTAAAGGACTATGTGTAAATGATGGTCTGAAAATCTCATCCTCCCCACAATTTAAAGTTAAGGTGCTGGAGCAGTTCTGAAATCTAGCTTTCTCATTCAAAAGCAGATATTTTGCTATGATCTAGCCACGTGGGTACGTCAGGGGAGCTGAAGGCCCAACAGCCATATATCCACTGGGAATCCAACCTCATTCACCCTTTCCTCAGGAAAGTGATGCTCTATTGTTACTCCTTTAACTATATACAAATCAGAGGCTAAGGAGCGCTATTTTAAGTATGGGAGGGGTGGCAGATTTACCTCCCTTTTCATCACACATATGCCCCTCCACCTTCCCATCCTCCCTTTGCCCACCATCTCCATGTTTACGTAAGTGAGGTGGTGATCTCAGTGCTGCTCAGATCTGATCTGCCAAAAAGAGAATAGCCCTCCCTCACCTCTATGGATATATTCAATGATTATGAAATGACAGTGGTGTGTGGCAGACCTCAAACCTACTGCATGTTTCTTCTTTTCACGTACATTGTTCTGCGGCTTTGTTGGTGCCTGATTCTATTGTCCATTGAGGTCACAAATTCTTCAAGGCAAGGACTGTCTGTGAAATTTTCAAAAGTAGCCACGTGGCTTATGAGCTTCGGCCCCATCTTCAAAAGGGGATTGGGCACAGAAAAGCCTAAATCTTGCTGGAGACTTAGGGTCCTAAGGGCCAGCCTTTCAAGGGCATTTAAGCACCAGAAAAGGCAGGTATATGCTAGTGTGATATACAAGAACACTGGCTGAGGTCCAATTGATTTTAATAGGAGTTAGGTACCCAGGTCCTTTCGAAAATCCCATGAGGTGCCTATCTGCATCATTAGGTCCCTTAATAGATGGCATATCTAGCTCTTAGACTCCACAACTTCTTTTCAAAATTATACTCTCTCTCTTTGTACTTGCCTAGGGGATTGTTGGCATTGCATTAATAATTAATACTGCACTGCTATATCCAAGATTGTCCCCTTCTTCATTATTTACAGTGAAATCTGCCTTAAAATGCCAAGGAAAAGGTTGTTAAAAAGCTTGCTGCTTAATGGAACTGGTTTTCTAATAACACACTGTATGGCTCCAGGAAAGACTTCTGAAAAATGAATCTCTCACCTAAAAGATGTTCAGAATGTTATGAATGTCTATACAGATAGAAAGGGGTCAAACTGGTGGTATTAGTACAAGTGTCTTTCATTATTACACTGTTAGGCCATGAACGGGGACAGAGAAAGCATCCTGGTGTCTCCCCATTAATGTGATTCATCTCTTACCAAGTGAGACGTCTTCTCACCTACAGTTCAGTTCTCATGCCCTTTCAATCTTTAGATCATCTTCTGCAAGTGATGGAAAGGAAGCAAATGGTAAGAACTGCAATTCTGGACTGTGCAATGCGGACAGCTAGCTGCTAGAGAGAGGACTGGAAACCCCAACATAATTCACAAAGAGCACTGGAAAGTCCATCTGATGATGAGACCTTCTAGACACCATCGACTTGGGTTGGATTTGGATCAGTGATCTGAAAGTTGAGGTTCTGCACCCACTACCAACCCCCTGAACTATCTAGATTCCTCTTTGTCCCTTCATGATGGAATTTCTTTATTTAACTCTTGGCAGACTGGCCTGCAAGATTTTAGTGCCAAGAAGTGGATTTGACTAATAACACAGATCTGAACCTTAAAAAGTCTGCTGGAAAACTTTGCATTGAAGTAGTTCATATGATACAATGCTGGCAGATGAGCTTGTACTGTTTCCACAAATGGCATCCACCCAATGCCCAGATGTTTGCAGTACTTCATTGCTAGATTGCATTGTACCTCTCTGAAGGGTGATTACATCTCTTTGGAAAATACAGAACCTGTGAAATTCCTGGTTTAAAAGTTTTTTAAAAATAATAATAATTAAAATATAAGCAAAGTTGTGTCAAACCCAGCAGTTTTACCTTGTCAGTGGTTTGTGACAAAGATGAATCCAAACCAAATTAACAGAAATATGTCTGAACTTCAGGAAAGTTAGACTACAAAATAATACAGCAGGTCATCTTTAGTGAAGGACTTCCTTTTGTGTACACCCAGGGCAGTTCATTTTCCTTGAGATTTGCTAAGTGATTTTAGTAGGAATAAATTTTCAAACTTGGGTGCCTGAAATTTAGGTTCCTAAATCCAAGACCATCCAACCTCTCTGCAGCTTGCATTTTGAGTACTGCAATATCCCTCTCTCTGGTCTAGACAAATGTAGTCTTGCCCTGCTCATATCCATTCACTAACGTGACCACTCACACATGCCCAGAACACCAGACATGACCCTGCCCCTGTGCATGGAGTGTGTTAGTTTAATAGTGGACCATTTTGCCCTTGGACATGCACGTTCACCATCGCAGGGGCGGAGCTGTGCACTCTTCAAAATGGTTTCCCCTGTCTGATAACAGACAAAATGGCAGCTGGTTTTTGTCCCAGTCCTAAATGAGGAACAAATCAGCCCCAAAGAGGATGATCTAGTTTTAAAAGCAGTTGAATGACCTCTCTAGTTGCTGCAAAGGCTAATTTTCCTAACCCCTTGCTTTGACCATGTTGCACCTCTCTCTGAATCCCTCCACTAGCTCCTCGCTCTTTATGGCCTCAGACATAAACTGCTCGTCTTCACGTTCAAGGCTCTTCACAACCAAACACCACCATGCCTATCTCTTTTTATTCACCAACTGGTGAACTGTCAATGTCACCTGTGGTCAGCCCATGATACTAGCCTCCATGGCCCCCTTGTTAAATTTTCAAACAAGCAACTTCAGGCTTTCTTCCATGTTGTCCCACAGGCTTTGGAGGAGCTTCCTGTCAACATCCGCAGAGCTGCCCTCCGCAGGACTCTCTCTTCGAAACTCTCCTTTCTGTGAGGCCTACAAAAGACTTGACAACACTCAGGAAGTTGGTGTTTAAAGGCCATGGCCTGCCACGTGGGCATTGTTTTACTGTTCTTCCTATCTGTCTGCAGCCCTCTGTTGACTTCTGCCTTATACTGAGATTGTAAGTTGCTTGGGGCAGGGACTTGTGGTTTGTTTGTTTTTTTTCTATGTTTGTGCAGTGCCCAGCACAGTAAGCTCTAGGTCCATGGCTGGGACTCATAAGTGCTATGATAAAATGGATAAACAAAATAAATGCTGAGCCATGAGAATATGCTTGTTGTCATGTTTTAAAACTTTGTCTGCAACCACTGGGGTTAGAGACTTTATTTTTCAAGTAAGCTGAGATTCTTCTTGATGACTTGGCCACAAAAGCCAGGGAATATCAGACAAATGCCAAATATCATGGGAACCACACTAAAAATGTGGCAACAGGGACTGCCTTAATAGAACAGATCTATGTGTTCTTTTGTAGCAGCATCATGTTTATTAAACACTTGAAATATAGCACCGGTCCTCAGCAATGTTCCACAGTAGGTCAAGTGGGACTTTGTTGGGTTAGAAGGTCGAGATTATCATCAAATAAATATACAGAGCAGGTGAGTTTCACAAGGGGTGGTTTATGAACATTGAATGTCTTTAAAAGTAGCTCTACTTTGCTATGAATGTATGTCGTCTGCATGAATTACTCCACGGAGATTTACTTTATGTTTCCTAAGACATCTCACGCTCTTTAAAAACAGCAGCCACTGCTTTGGAAGGACCCTGGCACTTCTCTGTCACTCTGCTCTGTAGCCGCCTTGTGTGTCAACAGTCTCTGCCTTTCCCTGTAGCTGTGGAGCCATTCTTTCTAATTCCTCATGGGTGGCTGCGAGATCCTCATGGCAAGTTCTTTAGCTGATTCATTTCTTTTTAGACCTAATGAAAAAGCATGATTCTGATCTCATTTACCCCAGCATGCAATAAAGGAGGGTAACTCCACCCAAGTCACTGGAGCTACGCAGATGTGGAACTAGTTGAAGAGAGTAGAACCAGACTCTTAGTAAGAGCAATTCCCAATTGTTTCCTTTCCATCTGAAGGCCAAGAGGGATTTTGCTATCGCTGCTATGTGGAAGGAATGCTATAGTCATGGGCAGCAGGATTGGCAGACAGATGATCTGTGGCTCTGGCTGAGCTGTGTGTGGGGTTAAAGTGGGGCTACGAAGTCTTCAAATCCTGTGGCTGGCCAGAAAAAGATTTGTTTCCAGCTGAAGTTGAGCCTCAAAACTGCTCTAATTTATGGATGTTTGCAATGCCCCTGAGGTGCCACTGAAGGTGCTGGGGATCAGAAGGCAGAAGGTCCAACGCTCTGAAGAAAGCTTTGGCACAAAGCTCTGTGCTGCTCAAGTATTCCCCTGGCATGGGGACACCTCATCTGGTCACTTAACGCATCTTTAATTCCACTTTGTGTTGCTGTGGCACACGTAGCAGAGTCTAAGATGTGGCCACCTAATTTTCTATGGGTCTGACCACATTGATGTTGATGAAAATTTTGCTATTGATTTTACTGGGAGTAGAGTCACGTCCTATGAGCCTCCTTTTCATCAGTGAAACAGGAAACGTCAGAAACACATAAATGCCTGAGTCCTTCCTGCTGGAAAGATCTTCCAAATCTCAAGGCAGGTTGGAGACACTGAAGCACCACAGGCGAATACCCAGCAAGGCCCAGGGAAAAAGCCTTGCCCCAAGTGCCTCCTCTCAGGAACAGCACCAAGTCTTCACACCTAATTTCCTCTGTAGCTATGGGCTGGGGGATGATTCTCTGTGCTGTGAGGACTTTTCAAACTCTCCAGCGTTGTCAGATGCCATCTTCAGACAGGGCTGGTGGCTGAGGCAAGAAGAGAACATACAGAGTGGAGAAGACAGAAATAAAGAAAAAAAACAGAAAAGGGTTGTGGTGAGAAACTAAAGGACAGAGAAATGTAGGAAAGCAGAGGAGGCAGAGAACAGAAAAAACTCATTTCACTCTGAGTTTGACCTTTTTGCTAAGTTTTACCTAACTCAGATCACAGAGCAATGAAAATATAAAGGGGAGGTTTTGCTTGTTCTGCTTACCCACAAGCAGCACCACCCCCCCGCCCCCGGAGCAAATCAAGTACTAAACTAAGTCCAGATTCATAAACCACATATGTTGTCTCAGCCCTTTTTAACCAGCATGCAACAAAAGGGGATCTGATCCTGCAAAGTGCTGAGCACCCTTCACTCCATATAAAGCCAATTATCGGCAATTTTAGCTACCAGCGTGGAACTTGTTCGATGGTGCACAGACTGCAGGAGGGAAGAGTTTGATGGCAGCGACAGCAAGTTAATCTGTGCCCATGTGGCTGGAATAGCACCCGAGTAAATAATTCTCTTTATAAAGAGCCAGTTTACTGTCAAAAGTGGAGTCCTCTGATGCTCTTACCCAGCATGCCGTATATCAAGCATGGTGGCACTAATAAAGGTTTCATCTGGAGCTGTGCCGCTCGGTGCCTCCCAGGATCATTGCCTTTGGCTGTCTCAGTGGAAAAGGCAGATGCCATTCATTTGATCTGAAGTCTTCACTGATGTTTGAAATTGGAGGGTATTTAGTGCCTTTCAGGACTGGGCCAAAAGGGGGCAGAACAGGGGCACCTGAAATATCACAGAGATCTTCAGTGTTCAGACTCACATTTCCAGTATTAGCAAGAATAAACCTGCAAGAGACAATCACACATTTGCTTGGGGGGGGGGAATAAAATTGGGGTTAAAATGGATGTAGTGCAGTCAAGGGATATGGGCTTTGCAAAGAAAAGCAGCTAGGCAAGAAGAAGACTCCAAAAGGGCATTTGTTGTCTTCGATACAGCTCCCAATGCCGGCTGATGTTTGCATGTGGCACAAGCGCCACACACTTCCTTTGCTTCCCTGCACTTGACAGATATTTTGCTGGAAGCAGCGGAGCAGCTTGCAAAGCAAGGCACGGGTGGAAAACTTCCTAGGGGAAGGAATGATTTCCATGGAGTGTTTTACATCAGGCCTACAATACATTACCATCCATGTCCTCATTTCATTCATCTCTGCCATCCATTTGCTGATGCTAATCGGAGCTAGCCTGCAGCTCCTGGAGCTCCTCCAGCCAGATGTCTTCTAAGGTCTATTGTAGCTTGATTGATTTGTTTTTAAATATCTGTGAGTAAACTTGGCCTCTTCTTCACCACATAGGGAGCAGGAATTGTACATAAGCAGTAAATGAATAGTTTTTTCACAGACAACGCTCCTTCTTGAACTATTCTTTGCCTTGAGAATTGATTAGCAGTGGCAGGACAGTGGAAGCCAACTTTGCTCTGAAGTTTGCCAGTTGACGTTAACTTCGTCACTAATCAACGTCCATGACAAACTAAACTGCACTAGGGAATGCTGGGCTCAGAACATGGAGAGTACAGATTATTGCCAGAGCTAGCTCTTACTATCAGTGGGGTTGGTACGACTGCTGTCTGAGGATGAATTTTTCCATGTTGGGGGGTCTGCCTTGGGCTGAATTTGTTTGGCATCTTTCAGGAATAACAATTTCCCTGTTTCTGAGAATGAGGCTGGTGTGTGTGGGGGGGAGATATGACATTTTGCCCATGTTAAAATATTCTGACGACTTTTGCTGTGACATGCTCTGGCACACTCATGCTTTGGAGCAGGGACTTGAATTTTAGCAAGGTGGGCTGGATTTTAGCCATGCCCAGGAAAATCTGTCTCTATTTAGTCCATTTATAAACTCATATAAAAAAAAATCACAGCTCACATATGCTCAGAACAGACTTGTTAGATTTTAGCAGCTAAATTCCCCTGGACTCTGTCTGCACTGAGCACATTCCTGTCTGGGGCTGTGCGGGATGTTTCCTGTAATTATGGCTTTGAGTTATAAAGCAGTCTGGGTCTGGGAACCTGCCATTCTTGTGCTCTTCCTTCCCTTCTCAGTCCACAGGGAAGAAAGCTGCCCAATTTGAATCCAGAAGGGACAACAGCTAGAGGCGGGCACAAAAAGTAGATTAGGATAAGGAGGACGGTGGGGAGGTAGGGAGGCTCAGACTGTTGATGAGAAAGAAACTAGGACTGGGAGCCAGTGGGATGGAGAGAAGGAGGTTACAGAGGAGAGGAGAGAGATCTGATGAGGAGTTAGGGTGCAGGGGGAGAACAGGAGCTGACTGAATAAAAGGGACTGAGACAAGGAACTGGAAAGATGACTCACATATCGGGTGAAGTGCCTGAGGAGGGAGATGAAAAACATGGGCGAGGATGGGGTGGGGAGAGTGCAAGCCGGAGTGGGAGAGAGACAGCTCAGGTGAAGCGTCAGGGTGTGAGGGGAACTGGGACTTGCTGAGCAAGGAGACTGGGGCCAAGGAACTGGCATGCGGGTGGGAAGTCAACTGGGAATGGCTGAGCAAGGAGTTTGGGACTGGAAGAGACTGGCATGAGAAAACCTGAGAAGTGGAGACTGGGCCTGCACAGGCCAGGAGAATTGGGCTGGGACAAAGAAGCAGAGATCTCAAAATCAGAGAGTTTTAGAGTTCAAAGGGACTGCAAGGGCCATCTACTCTAGCTCCCTGCCAAGGTGCAGAATTTGTGTGTCTAAGCCATCAAGATTAGGGAAAGATGAGGGAGACACAGGACTGGGGCAGGCTGGAGGGATGGGGCAGAAAGGCTCACGCTTGTGGGGAATGGATGGAAAAGTATGGGCCTATTATGCACCCTTCCCTTTCAGAGATAAACTCCTTGAGGCTCACCATGCCGCTGCATTCAGCAAATATCTGTGAAATCTTGCAGCAGCATCCATCCCCTCTGCTGTGGGTCTGCACAGCAGACAACAACCCACTGTTGCTATCAGTTAAGGCATTAGCTCCAGTGATAGAGGACTGGGGGATGGATCTGAAGTTTCCAACACTGATGATAAACAACATGGCGGCCAATATGATGGAATTTCAGTTTTGTGGGTTTTTTTTAAACTAGGAAATTCCACATCCACAAAAACTGTGTAAAAGAATGATTTTTAGGTTGCAAAGTGGGGCAACTTTATACATATACATTATGATCCAGTCTTTAGTTATGAAAACATGCTTTTTTCCACCAGTCATAGAAATTATTCAGTACATAGGATGGACATGCTCTGCTCCAAGCAGTGAAAGAGACTGTTGTCTGAAGGATTCTGCTTTATTTGTTACAGAAGTTGGATGGAGAGTAGTTAAGAAGGCCGGGGATTTCTTGAAGAGAAAGGTGGATCTCCTGGTTGAGTCAACTGAATGGTGCCCTGGAAAAATGACTCTATCCCTGTCTCTGCCACAGAATTCTTGCATCTTGTTGGTAAAGTAATTTAAGGCTATTTTTTTTTCAGGTGGCAACTAATGGTGTTCCCTCATTTGCTAGGTGCCCATCCTGAGCCTCTGGTGTTTGATTTGCAGAGAGGCTGAGCACTCACAACTTCATCTGAAGTGAACAAGAGCTGTGCCTTGAACATATAAATTGCTATTTAGTGAAAGTTCTCTGAAAAAATCAAGTTCTGAGTGCCTCCAGTAATTCATCAAAATTAGTTGAAAATTTTGACTTCAGCCTCTCTGTGTCTCAGTTTCCCATTTGTAAAATGGAGGTACCAGAACCTCAACCCACCTTGCACACACATACAGAAGTGCTGGAAAGATAAATTCATTAATATTGTGGCATACTCAGATACTATAGAAAGAATGCTAGGGACAAGCCCACAAGGAAATTAAGCCTGTCTTCAGAGCGGAATTTGAACAACGGACTGTAAATAAGGCTTGGTGCGACACACTGAATAATGACAAGAAAATGAAATATCAAATATTTGCTCGTTATGTGAGCACTGTCCACCTGTAAATTGAATGAGGCAAGGGTTCAGTGGGGCAAAAAATAACATGTGATCATGTAATTAAAGACTGCATCATGGTGAAGGGTTAGTACTGCTGAGAAGGATGTGGGGGTTATAGTGGCTCACACATTGAATATCAGGTGACAATGTGATGCTGCTCTGAAAAAGGCCGATATCATTTTGGAGCTGTATTAAGAGGGAGGTGTTGTATTGACATGGGAGGTAATTGTCGCAATCTACTTAGCTGTGGGTGAGACCTAAGCTGGAATACTGTACCCAGCTCTGGGTGTCACTCTTTAGGAATGGTGTGGACCAACTGGAAAGAATCCAGAGGAGAGCAGCAAAAATGATCAATGGTTTAGAAAACTTGACCTGTGAGGAAAGATTAAAAAGCTGGGCTTGTTCTGGTTTTGAAAATAGAAGACTGATATGACATGTTAAGAGCTGTTACAAAGAGAGCAGCGATTAACTGTTCTCATGGACTCAAGTAGTCCAACCCCCTGCCCAAAGCAGAACCCATCCCAACTAAACCATCCCAGCCAAGACTTGGTCAAGCTGGGCCTTCAAACCTCTAAGGGTGGAGATTCCACCACCTCTCCTTGTCCACTGAAAGTAAGAGAAGAAATAATGGGTTTAATCTACAGCAAAGAACATTTAAGATAGGTATTATGAGAAACTTTTTAGCTGTAAGGGTAATTCAGCTCTGAAATAGGCTTTTAAGGAAGGTTGTGGAAATCCTGTCTTTGGACATGTTTAAGAATGGCCTCGACAAACATCTGTCCAGAAAGGTCTAGGGTTTACACAGACCTGCCTCAATGCAAGAGGCTGGACTAGATGACTTCTCAACATCCCTTCTGGTTCTCCATTTCTGTGATTCTATAATGCATACATACAAGGCAGGCAGATGGAGTCTGGCATTAACAAGTTTTTGGGTGCTTCACTTTGCAAGCTTAGTAATGTGATCTTAACATAGTTGGCTGTTCTGTGAAAACATTAAGATCATCAGAGTACACCTAATGGGCTAAGCACCTTCCAAACACAGAAGAGCCAGACTGGCATTTCTAGGAAATAATAAAATAATAGTTAGAGGACGTAGCCCCTGCCTCAGAATGGATATATTCCACATGTCAACAGTAGATGAAGAGTGAGGGAAAATAGATACAACATTGAGGCAAAATAGTAAGGAAATGATAGACACCTATATTATTATTATTATTATTTATGACAGCATTTACAAGCTCTTTAGTGCAGAGTCTGTGTTTTTCTATGTTTTTTTTGTGAAGCATCTCAAACACTTTGAGGCAATATAAAATAATAAATGATTAGTCACTGTAATGACTAATCACAGTTCTTCTCCCTCAACATGAAGCCCAGTATTGGTCGTATGTAGGTCAGTGAACCAAATGCAGAGGTGGTGTGCAAGGAGGTAAAAATCAGATTCTTCCAGCATTTGTTTTAAAATATTTTGTTTGTAATCCCACAGGTTAAAAGTCATATACTGTCTTCAGTGTCCATTGGCTTTTATGGTCACAAAGTCACTGGTATCTATGAACCAGAAATTACCGTCTTTGAAGCTTGTATAATGAATTACATTTATGAAGTCTCAAGAATCTATGCAGAGTGAAGTAGTATTGATTCCAAGTCTAATCAACCTAACATTTCCACAAAACAATTAATATGGAATTCTTGGGAAGATGTTCTTTCCTCCAATGAATTAATTAATTAACTGACCAATGCATAGTCAACTAAATCAACTGTCTCAGAAGAGTATCTAGGGATCGGAAAGAAAACCAACTCAGTGATTTGGCATTGAGACAACTGCCAGGGGATATTAATGCTACCAAATCCACAAGGGATTAGTCAGTCACATCAAAATAGAAACAAAGTCAATGCTTTATATGAAAAGACAAAGAAGGTTAACAACAACTTGGCTAGGGCAGTTCAGGGAGAGAGAGAAAGAAGGAAATTAAAGCAAGTTCAACAAAAAAGGGGTGAATAATCCTAAAAAGCCACGGTCTCCTGTTTCTTGTTGCAAGTTGACTGTGACAAGGATGGGTTTAGTCATTGTTCAAAATAACTTATCAAAAACCTACTTTCAAATAATGCTTGATCTATAAATTGTTCATGAGTGATTATTGTAAGACTGGGCTCCTAGACAATACAAATGATGTTAAATAAACACATAATGACAACATCGTACATTCCAAATTCAAGCCTTTTGATGGGCCACATAGGTCACATGGTATGTTTCTGTTTTCTGACTGGAAAAGGATACCTCTTAGAACGAATCAGACTTCTGGTGCAAATAGGCTCATGTACAGATCTAAAAATCAGAGATTAACAATAAAGTCCTTTCTATGACTATTTATAAGACTGTCCTGCAATATTTACCTAAAACGTGCTATTTCTGCATCCATCCCTGATAGTCAACTCACTTGAGTCTACAATGATTCTCTTCAATCCCATACTTGCCCATTCACTGTGGCATATTCCACTCTTAACCAGTAACTTTTTAGTTGATCTGAGGCATGGCTGGTGATGGTTTCTTAACAGATGTAGCCTCCAATCAGCTGCCATAGACGGGTGTAGTTCATTATGCTTGATTCCACCCTACACTTCCTTTGCTCTCCCCTTAATTACACTTTGCTGGAGGATGAATATTTGCCAGCTCTGCTCATTTTTCCTCCCAGTGTGCTTGGGAACAAAAGAAATGCAAACTATTAGGCCGCAATTCTCTGCTCCTGTGATAGTGGCAGACTCTGCAGCTATTCAAACTAGGGTTTAACAGTCAGCTGGTGGTTAAATACAGTCACAGATCAGTCTGTTATTATGTCTCCTCATATGCCCCTCAAGGGAATTTCAGCTTCTTGTCAATGCCATGGCATGATATAATTCCCCATGACAAGCTAAATGTGTGGGGTCCCAGGGAGCCTTTTTACATGCAATATTCTTCTCCAGCCTACGCCCCCTTGAAATTGTGATGCCAATGTCCTCTGTGGATGGCACCTTTGTATTTCAAAGAACTTGTCCTGATGGGAGAGGGGGCAGCCACCTCGGTCTCACAATTGCTGGAGCCTGCTGTAGAGTGAGACATACATTGTGCTCTCTCACAAGTATTATGTATATTTTTTTATTTTTGGCCGTTGTTTGCATTCAGCTGATATAAGAGGCTGCTGGTGGAAACTGACAGAAAACCAGCACTGTTTGGTGGCTGGACAGAAAGGTCTCAAGAAGAGTGAATGAACAGGAGAAAGGGCATGGGCCAGCTTGTTCTTTCTAAAAGCTTTTAGGTGATACTGAATAGTGGCAAGCTGGAGGCCAAATTCTGCCCTCGGTTATATCATTTAAACCCAGAGTGATGAAGGGGTAGACAGGTTAATCTAATTCAGCAAAACAAACAACGAGTCTAGTGGCACGATTAATGACAAATAAGTTGACTTATTGCATGAACTTTCATACTAGTTATGCTCATCTGTTCAAGGAACAGAAATATACAGTGTGACCTATGTGTCCAATGGAAACCATTCAACACAACTGAAACTTTGAATTTCAGATATTAAATACTTGTAACAAACACAAAGCATAGATGAAGAATCACTGTCAGATACTACTCAACAAAAAAGATGAAGCTATCAAATTCATTTGAAAATAAAGTGGGCAGATCATGCTAAACAGAGGAATTTTGTAAACTGTTATGAATTATTTGCCAAATTTGTAAATATAACAATTCATATAATAAGGATAATGAATACAGAGAAACTTCCAACAGGCAATCTTATCTCTTAAAGAGTAAAGTTTTCCAAGTTTTCTGGTATAATTTAGTTTTATTTCATCCTCTATTGAGGTTAGTGACCTAACTAAAAGAGTTTAGAGTGGTGGGGTCCTATTGTATTCATTACTGCTGTGGGGCATCACGTTGGTACCATGTTTAGAAACCACCAACCATTACATTGGTACCATGTTTAGTCTTCCTTCTTCAGCTAGCCAGAAGACTGTAGCTCTTCTCTTTTAGGCCATCCCACGGTGATCCATGCCTTTTTCACTTCTAAACTAATTCACTACAATTCATTCTACCTGGGAATGATCATAGAAGCTGCTGGTGATTTATCACTCTACAAATGTGACAAACAAGAGAAAGCACACCACATTGGTGCTCCAAATTCTTCACAAGCTCCCAAGACACAAGTCTGATTCAACTTCTAGTAAAGTCAATGGAAAGGCTTGCATTGACTTCAGGTGGAACTGGATCAGGCCATAATGCTGGATCTGGTTCAGGGATTTTCTCCTGACCTTCAAAACACTCAGTGGCTTCAAACATGCTCTCTGAGGGCAAGTCAATACTGACAGCGGCAAATTCACTGCTGTCAGTTTGATCTTTCCAGGTCGATTGAGTGGTTAGCAAAGACCCTCTCACTCTATTGGGAAGTAAGTTCACACCCTGAAAAAGAGTAGTGCTGTGCTGATGGGAGGCCATTTCCTGTTGGCTCAGTGCAATGGAGATGCCACATTAAGTAGGTGTTTGTCAGAAAGTGAAAAAACAACAAGCAGTTGTGTGGCACTTTAAGACTAACAGATTTATTTTAGTTAGTCTTAAAGTGCCACACAACTGCTTGTTGTTTTTTTACTGGACTAGACTAACCTGGCTATCCCTTTGGAAACTGTCAGAAAGTGGACAGGAGATACGCAAGTTATTTTATGTAGCTTGCACATCTCCCTTCAACTGCCGCCAAAAACCATGGTAAATGTAGATCACAGCTCAGCAGTCACATTATCCCAAGTCCCTACCACAATGATGCCAAATGGGACATTTTGGTCAGGTCCTCAAAGTGAAAATAGCTGGGGTTGGGAGAAAAGGTTTCCTGGTAGCCGGGCTGCAGGCAGTGTTTAGACAGTAAGGTAATACCCACTTTTAGAAACATTGCAAGGTCTCTTTGTGCAGGCCTTCTACAGTTGCAGAATGATGAAGAAAATCCTCCTGGAAGACAGTCATAATGCACTTAGCATGCTGAGGATACCAGATAAATCCTGTGAGGGATGGAGAGTTCTTGGCCTTTTGGGACAGAGCTGATGTGAAAGTCACCTTTGTACATGGCAGCTAGCCACTATGTTGGTAGATTAGATGCCTGCTTTTCTCAGTGTGAATTTTAGATTAGTTTTCTTAGCATGAATTGCTAGAATAGGTCCCTGCTTTTTCTCAGCGTTTGTTCTAGTGTTGCTCTGCTTGGGTGCTGCTTTGCTGAGATGGCACCCAGAGGATGCTAGGACCTTAGCAACAGCTGCAACTGTAATAAACCTTATCTTGCATGATCCCATTTTTTCATACAAATAGAAGCTTCAGAAAAATAGATAGAGGAGAGAAAGCTGTATGGCACATTGCACTGGATACATGTCAGTTTATTCAGCTTTGGGAGAGATGGCTGGTTCCACTAGTGTCGCCTGTGTTAAAAATCCTCAGAGCCCTGCATAGGAAATGAAATCTTGGTGCAGATGATATTATGTTGGTGAATGTGCTAAGTCTATCTAAGGAAGGAGGAAAGAAAAGGAAAATTTCCTTTACAGTCCTGACACCCGTAAAACTCTTTACCCATTTGATACGATTTGTGTCTGAGGAAGACCTACAAAACTAGACCCATGGCTAGCAGGAGAATCCCTCCAGCTGATAAACAAATTCAGTCTTTTTCCAAAAATAATAATTATTTCTCAGATAGTAAAAACAATCAGCTGAATATAGCATACATAGACCATCTCCCTCAACTGTAGCTCTGTTGATCATAATGGAGCTAAGCCAGTGTGCACAAGCTGTGGATCCGATCTAATGACTGACTCTGTCATCACTGTGTCATGGTTGCGACACTGTCTGGGTCTAGGGGACTGTTTATGGTTATCTTTCATATTAGTACTTCATATTTGCAATAATTCATATCTGATAGACCATGTTTGGTGTCAATAGAAAGGCTGTAATCTGCTAAGAATGATTATATGGTTTATATGTAGGTATCATGCCTGTATTAGAAATTAGAAATCTATTTGTTTTTAGATGTGTTCCAAGTGATTTGTTCTTAAGGCAATCCCAGACTGGTTGTCTGCAGAACGATGGGTTACTTGCCAGCAACCTTCCTTCTTTGAGATGGCCTGCTCGCATGCATTCAGTGTTAAGTGTCTATGTGCCGCAGCGCATGATTGGTCAGAAGCATTTTTGCCCTAGCCTGTCAGAGCAGGATCAGCGGCTGACGCCCACTCTCGCCACTCCTGTGGTTATATATACAGCCCTGACCCTGACCCTCCCAAATCCCCTTAGAGTCTCCAACTCCAAATAACAGGGACGGTGGGCGGGGATGTGAATGTATGTGAGCAGCCCATCTCAAAGAAGGATGGTTACTGGTAAGTAACCCACTGTTCTGCAGACACCCAGTCGAGGAGGAAACGTAGGGCTGTGGTGGTTGGGGACTCACTTCTGAGGGGGGCGGATGCACTCATCTGTTGCCCTGACAAGGCCTCTTGGGAGGTATGCCGCCTGTCGGGTGCCCGTATCCGAGACTTTAGTGAGGGATTGTCGAGAATCATCTGCCCCTCTGACTACTACCCCATGCGTCTCATCCATGTGGGAACCAATGATACTGTGAGAAGTGATCCTTGGCAGATCAAAGGTGACTACAGGACTCTGGGAGCACATGTGAAGGCGTTTGGTGTTCTCCTCAATCCTTCTGGTCAAGGGTAGGGGCCTGAGCAGAGACAGATGCATCCTGAAGGTGAACGTCTGGCTGCAAAGATGGTGTCATCAGGAGGGCTTTCGCTTCCTCGACCATGAGGTGCTGTTCCAGGAAGAATGACTGCTAGGCAGAGAGGGACTCCATCTGACAAGGAAGGGGAAGAGCACATTTGGACGCAGACTGGCTGACCTAGTGAGGAGGGCTTTAAACTAGGTTTGAAAGGGGAAGGAGACCAAAGCCTCCAGGTTAAGTCACAATGAGGGAGAGCTTGGGGAAGGGATGGAACTTGGGGGGTGCCGGGACTGTAACACCAGGGATAAAAGAGAGGGTAGTTCAAATATGGGGGGTGGGGGAATCAAATAATTGTCTTAGGTGTTCTCATGAAGCCTCATACCTGAGGTGAGTTGGGGAGGATAATGCCAAGAGAAAATTCAAGGAGGTAGATGCGATAGAACTGAAAATTGACAGGGGAAAGTAGGGCAATCGGCCCAGTATTTTAGGTGCCTGTATACAACTGCGAGGAGCCTCGGAAACAAGCAGGAAGAACTGGTAGTTTTGGCACAGACAAGGAACTATGATATACTGTATATCATCACATATAAACTGAGATTTTTGTGCCTGAAAATTGGTTTCAAAACAAGCAGTCAGCTTATACGTGGGAGAATATGGTAAACTGCCCAAGCCCAGCACTTTTTCTGACCACGCTGCAGGCTGGAGCCCCAGTGTGGCTGGAGCCGCCATCGTGGGCAGTTGGCCTGGGCTGGGGCTGGAGTAAAGAGGGGACCCCGGCATCTGAAGCAGCCAGGTAAGGGGTTTCGGGAGGGGGGTCAGCCTGGGCATTGGTGGGGAGGGGTTCAGGGAGGCCAGGGAAGAGGCAGCAGGGCCCAGAGAGTCTGGGGAAAGCAGTGGCAGTGTTCAGGAGCAAGGGAGGGGGTTGGGGAGACTAGGGAAAGCGGCAGGAGGGCCCAGAAGTTTTGGGGAGGCCAGGGAAGTGGCACCAGAGCCCGGGGATTTGGGGGGGGGGGTCGTAGAGGCCGAGAAAAGCGGCAGCAACAGTTTGGGGGTGAAGGGGAAAGGGGTGGAAAGTATGTTGGGGAACAGGGGGACAACAGCTGGGAACTGAGAAGGTGGCAGCAAGCAAAGGGGCAACAGGAGGAGCAGGGGGCAGGAGTGAGGAATGGAGAGAGCAAGGGGGCAAGGGAAAAGCAGCAGCAGCAGCAGGGATTTGGGGGTTAGGGATGCTGTCAGCCACTCCAGAGGAAGCTAGCAGCACTTCATGGGAGGTGTTTAGGGGCAAAACCAAAAGAAGGCCTCGGCTTATACACGCCCCCCCCCCCTTTTTTCCCCTTCCCTTTTTGGGCTCAGCATTAGGGGTTGGTTAATGCACGGATTGGCTTATATCCAAGTATATATGGTAATTGGAATAACAGAGACATGGTGGGATAGCTTGCATGACTGGAGCTCTGCCATGGATGGGTATAAACTGTTCAGGAAGGACAGGCAGGGAAGAAGAGGGGGAGGAGAAGTGCTATATGTAAAAGAGCTCTATGACTGCTCGGAGCTCCATTATGGAAGTGGAAATGAGCCAGAGGAAAGTCTGTGGCTTAAGTTTAGAGGGGAGGGCAACAAGGGGGATGTCATGGTGGGTGTCTGCTATAGACTGCCAGACAGGAAGGAGGAGATGGGTGAGGCATTCTATAGAAAACTGGCAAAAGTTCCTAGATCACAGGCCCTAGTTCTCATGGGGGACTTCAGTTGCCCTGACATCTGCTGGGAGGCCAATACAGCAGTGCCCAGGCAATCTAGGAAGTTTCTGGAGAGTGTTGAGGACAACTTCCTGGTACAAATGGTGGAGGAACCAACTAGGGGCCTTGCAACTCTTGACCTGCTGCTCAAAAACAAGGAAGAATTGGTCAGGAAAGTAAAAGCGAATGGCAACCTGGGTAGCAGTGACCATGAGATGGTTGAGTTCAAGATGCTGATTAATGGAAAAATGGAAAGAAGCAAAATGCAGACCCCTTGACTTCAGAAAAACAGATTTTGGCTTCCTCAGGGAACTGATGGGCAGGATCCCTTGGGAGGATGATCTGAAGCAGAAAGGTGTCCAAGAGAGCTGGCTGTATCTTAAAGAAACCCTGCTAAGGGCACAGGAAGATACCATTCAGATGAGCAGAAAGAACAGCAAATGTGGAAGGCACCCAGTGTGGTTTAAGAGAGAGCTCTGCACTGAGCTGAAGCATAAAAAGGAAGCTTACAGGAAGTGGAAGCTTGGACAGATGACTAAGGAGGCATATAAAGACATTGCTAGGGACTGCAGGGATAAAATCAGAAAGGCCAAAGGACAAATGGAGTTGCGCCTAGCAAGGGATGTAAAGGATAACAAGAAGGGGTTCTCCAAGTATGTCAATAACAAGAAGAGGATCAGGGATGGTGTAGGTCTCTTACTGAATGGGGCAGGTATCCTCATTATGGAGGATGAGGAAAAAGCTGAAGTGCTCAATGCTTTTTTTTACTTCAGTTTTAACAAGCACGGCCAGCTCCTGGCCCACTATACTGGGTATGGCAGATTGGAGAGAAGAAGAGAGGCCCTTGGTGACAGAAGGTCAGGTGAAGGACTGCTTAAAGAAGCTGGATGTGCACAAGTCCATGGGTCCAAACGAACTGCATCCAAGGGTGCTGAGGGAGTTGGCCAATGAGATAGCAGTGCTGCTGGCCATTATCTCTGAAAACTCGTGGCGAACGGTGCAGGTGCCGGAGGACTGGAAAAAAGCTAAAATAGTGCCTATCTTCAAGAAAGAGAAAAAGGAGAATCCAGGGAATTACAGACTTGTCAGCCTCACCTCAATCCCTGGAAAAATCATAGAGCAGGTTCTCAAACAATCCATCCTGAAACACTTTTGGAAAATAGGGTGATCAGGAACAGTTAGCATGGATTCACCAAGGGTAAATAGTGCCTGACCAACCTCATCACCTTCTGTGATGAGATGACTGGATTTGTGGATTAGGGAAGAGCTGTTGACGTGATATACCTCGATTTTAGCTAGGCTTTTGATACAGTTTCCCACAGCATTCTCGTCAGCAAGTTAAGGAAGCATGGGTTGGATGTGTGGACTATAAGGTGGATAGAGAACTGGCTAGATCAATGGTTTCAGTGAGTAGGAATCAATGGCTACATGTCTAGTTAGCAAGCAGAAATGAGTGGTGTGCCCCAGGGGTCAGTCCTGAGGCCAGTTCTGTTCAACATTTTCATTAATGATCTGGATGATGGGATAGATTGCACACTCAGTAAGTTTGCGGATGACACCAAACTGGGGGGAACAGTAGACAAGCTGGAGGGCAGGGACAAAATTCAGGGAAACCTATAGAAATTGGAGCAGTGGGCCAATAGAAATCACCTGAGGTTCAACAATGACAAGCACAAAGTCCTGCACTTGGGATGGAAAAACCCCATGCACAGCTATGGGCTGGGGAGCGATCAGCTAAGTAGCAGCACTGTAGAAAAGCAATGTGATCATTCCCCTCTATTCAGCACTGGTGAGGCTGCATCTGGAATACTGTGTCCAGTTTTGGGCTCCCCACTACAAAAAGGATGGGGACAAATTAGAAAGAGTCCAGCAGAGGGCAACAAAAATGATCAAGGGACTAGAGCAGAAGACTTATGAAGAGAGACTGAAGGAACTAGGCTTATTTAGCCTGCAGAAGAGAAGACAGAGGGGGGATTTGATAGCAACCTTCAGCTACTGGAAGGGATGCTCCAAGGAGGATGGAGGTTGGCTGTTCTCAGTAGCAACAGAGGACAGAACAAGGAGCAATGGTTTCAAGTTGCAGCTGGAGAGGTCGAGGTTGGATATTAGGAAAATCTTTCTTACTCAGAGAGTGGTGAAGCATTGGAATGGGCTACCTAGGGAAGTGGTGGAATCTCCATCTTTGGAGATATTTAAGGCTTGGTTAGACAAAACCCTGGTTGGGATAATTTAGTGAAAGCGGTCCTGCTTTTTTGACAGGGGCTTGGAACAGATGATCTCATGAGGTCCCTTCCAACCCTATGATTCTATGATTCTTCATCAAGCGCTGCTCGAATATGTTCAGTGTTAGGTGACTAGTAGCCATATTGTGGACGGTGGGTGGAGTTGGAATTTTTTGCCTTCAGCACAGTGATCCCCTTAGGCGAAGCTTCAGCAGGAGGTCACCCAAGGTAAGCATATTGCGTGCCTTAGAGGTGAAAGAGTAACTCCATGAGGCCCTGCTGTGAGTTGACTTGCAAGGCCCTAGTGAGAACTTCAAGTCAGCTTGAGGTGGGTTGGGTCCAAGGCTCAGAATGCAGGTCTGGCAGAACCCAAAACCCCATAAAGGCAGTCAGAAGTTAGGGACTCCTTGTTGCCAAGTGAAATAGACTCACTCTTCTTCGTGTCCTAAGAGCATTAAACAGGGAGAAACTGGCTAGGGAATAGGGCATTTTGTCTTTAGTCTTCAGTCTGTCTGCAACCAACACCCTCCTCTGGAACTATTCTTCTGGAACTGAACAAGGGACTGAGACCCACCCTGCTGCTGCTGCTGGGTGCATACTAGAGGAGTGGGACTAACCTGCAAACTACAGGATCTTCAAGGATTTGCTTTCTCATATTTTTTGTTTTTCTTTTTATATTAAACCTTTAGGCTATGTTCACACATGGGGGTTATTTCGATACAAGTTGTTTTGAAACAACTTGTATCAAAATAATGCCTTATTTTGAAATAACATTTCAAATTAACAAAAAGTTATTTCAAAATAAGGAAAAAAGCGGGAATCAAAATAGCATGTTCACACTGTGGGCTTGCTATTTCGATTGAGGGGCAGGGCACCATGGGAGGTGTGACAACATGGCCGCCTCACTGGGCCATGTCGGCGGCCATGTTGCCAGCCAGGCACGCCCAGGCAGGAACTTCCTGTTCCCCAGGATGCTGAGCACCCTGGGAGGAAGGTCAGACGGTTGTTTTGAAACAACCGTTGTTCCGAAACAACATGTTCTGATGGGATTGTTTCAAAACAACTTGTTTTGAAACAACGTTGTTTCATGACCAAATGGGGTTTAAGTTGTTTCGAAATAATGGTACCCTGTGTAAACATGGCGTTTCTTATTTCAAAACAACCTCTGTTGTTTCGAAATAAGACTGCTGTGTGAACACACCCTTAGTTGTAGTGATGAAAGGATTGGCTGGCAGCATGGTATTTTGGGTAAGATCCAAGCCTATATTGTTCTGGGTGATGTGGCTGGCCCTTTTGGGGTCAGGAGGACCTATTTCTTTAAGAGACCCAGTGGCTAGGGGGGACCATAGGAACTGATGTGCATAAAGGGGGTGCTTCTATTTGTTATGCTTGGTGATGACTAGAGTGGGGAATGAGAAGCATGTTTTGTGACTACTGGGAGACTGGTTTAAGTACCACCTGTCAGTGGTTTACGGTTTTGGTCCCTGGTTTTTGCAGCTTACCTTGATTTTGGCACATTCAGAAGGTTATCCCAGGAGGCCCGGGTCACAATGGTAGTGACATAAGGTGGGAGAAAAAGGAAAAGTTCTTGACTAGAAAATACCCCATACTTCTAGGGGGAAAAAAAAACACCCAAACAAATACAATTCTGTGTACAGTATACTTTAATTTGCAGGGGAATCCACAGTCGTGGTGCTGGATGACAGCAAATAGACTTGGCTAACTGGGTACTTGCATAATTGGAAATCAATAGAACAGTGAAACACTCTGATGGTTCCTTAGACAAGGAGGTTTGCATAGTACCAGTTCAGATAACTGAAATTAGACTCTATCTCTGTATGAGAAGGTGTTTGCAGCAGCCACTGTGAAAGCCTGCAAGCTTATCATTTAAATAACAAAGTATCATAAGCAGCCAATTCTGATTTCATTTACCACACAGATTGTGTTGCTTGATTATCCCCACTCACAGATTTGGTGTCTCTGATCACCTTCCTATGTTTTGAGCAGGGGGAAGATTTAGGTCAGAGGTTGCCAATTATTTTTTGTAACAGTCCAAATTTCTTGGTCAAGGTATAGTCAAGGTCCAGACTCCAAAGAAAATAATAAAAAATAATAACAATAATGTTAATAAATAAATAAAAAGATTTCTGGATCGATTCTAAAACATCTGTTGGTCCAGATTTGGTCTGCTGACCAACTATTGACTACCCCTGGGTTAGGCCTTGGAACTATATTTAGGACAAAATGCACAGATGCAGGAGGGGAAAAAAAGCAAAAGGCCATTTGTATTCAGTAGCAGATCACCCAGGCTAACAGGTTCCTAGAGTGCAAATACAGGTAGTCCTCACTTAGTGACCGGGTTCTGTTCCTGAAACCCGGTTGATAAACGAATTGGTCACTAAACGAGGAGCAGCCCTTACCGGTATTTCAGGCATAATGTACTTTACTGGTAGTGGGTTTTTCAACCATCTGTAGATAGTTTTAATGTCACCTTTGCATCATTTATAACATTTTTAATATATATTTTAAATGTTTTAAGCTCTAATGTACTGAACTTAGTTTGCATAGTGTACTGTAAATATAGGTAATCTGAGAGAGTTGATGCAAGTTCTCGTACATCGCCATAATACCAACTCATCAGAGAGCCGGTCATAACTCTGAGGGGTCACTAAACGAGTAGGTCACTAAGTGAGGACTAGATGTAGCTGCAAGCAAGCTGTAATACTGCCACGCTTGGCTATTCCAGGGAAACACAGAAATGAAATGAGCCATAAGCCATGAAATCAATGAACCATCCAGTCTCTCAAGGGCAGCACACTTTAAAATCCTGTAGCCAGCTCTTTGCAATCTGCTAAACAACTAGGATAAAATCCCCGATGCCTGGCTGCGCAGCCAGTGTCTAGGTAACTACTAGGATGACACAGACTTGGATGTTGACAATATACACACATGCCAGAGAACAACATTCATTGGTTTGCTCTGTGGCAGCCTTGATCACAGGTTTGTCTTCTTACCCCATAAACACCTTCATTCATAGTTTCTTCATCTACACAGCCCATTACGCATAAAACAGCCTTGCTAAAGTAATCTTTAAAGCTGCTACCCATTCTTCCTTTGTGTTGTTTCCCAGTGTCAGAAACATGTGCTTGCAAGGTGTTTTAAGACTGTCACTTGTCGCTTCAAGGTCAATGACTCTTTTATGTGCTTCTTTTCTTGGGTTCTCTGAGCACTGATAGTCTAAAAATAACAGATGGGTGATAAACAAGAGAGGTTCAATAGAGCTGGGAAACACGGAACATAAATATGTCTGTTTTCCGGAGGGGTAGCCATGTTAGTCTGTGTATAGCAGAAGCAGCAAGCGTCCTGTGGCACCTTACAGACTAACAGATTTCTTCGAGCATAAGTTTTCGTGGGCTACAACCTACTTGGTACCAAATGGAAATCTACAAACCTCAAGAAGAAACTTCCACAGATACAGACAGACATCATCTTCCTCTCTAAATGCAGACAAATGGACATCATACCAAACAGACTGAAAATTAAAAATCCATTACAATCAACATACTACACGGACTATGATGAGAGATTGTGTCACACACTCTCAAAAAAACTATGAAACCATCTGATCAGCATCCTGTACAGCAAATGGGAGAAGACCAAAAACGACCTCTCAACATTGGAGACCCTCATGGAAAGCCAAACTTCCACATGGCTGATCTTTACCAAAACCAGATAGGCCACCTACAACACACACTTTGCTTCTCTACACAGGAAAAAGGATATTGATGCATCTGACGAAGTGGGTTGTAGCCCACGAAAGCTTATGCTCAAAGAAATCTGTTAGTCTATAATGTGCCACAGGACTCTTGCTGCTTTAAATATGTCTGTGCAGTCCATGGTACTTTGGAGAAATTGCTGTGCCATTTCATGGACTTCTTTTGCCTTCAATTTTTCACTGGCAGCTTTTGCAAAGGCGTTACATCCACTTTGATAGTATTTCTGCATTTGTTTCTCTGCTTTTAACCTTTGCACAATGTATCCGATCAATGCCAAAATTCCAGGGCATGTCAGTGGTCACCACCGTATTGATTTGGGGGCAAAGTAATCAGAAAACAGACAAGGGGAAATGGAGGACACAAAACTTGTGGAGACAAAGTGAGCCCCTTTGGAAGGAGATGAAGGAGGCAATCTCTTCTCTCTGTTGGAGGAAAGATTGGTATGGAAGAAGGGGGGTACACAAAGCCTTGGGCATGGAAGGGAGGGTGGAAATGGGGTCATATAAGAGACTGGCATGGGGGAAGAAGGAGACCCTCATATAAGAGAAGAGGGGAAGAAGAGGCACACAAACTGAGGGAGTAGGCTCGTGGGTGGGTGCGAGGTGTTTCAGGGAGTCTCTGAAATAGAAGAGATGGCAAGATTATACACAGGATGTTTGGGGCATGTGGGACGCCTGTGTTGCATGCAATGACTTCAGCTGGCAGAAGCTACAAAATGTGACTCCCCCACCCAAGTCCAAATGCCAGCAGTAACATGAGCCAGAGTTAACAGTCTGGAGGCAAACCCAACCCCTCACAGATGTGTAATGGGTATAGTCTCTGCAGAGTATGACTAGACAGATAAATCCAGATTCACCCATAAAGGAAAACATCTAATTCTGTAGAACATTTACCTTCAGCTCTCATTAAAAATTGGAGATGTGATGTTCAGGAATCTATGGTCTGTATCTGTGATTATCACTCATATATGAGTAGTTTCTCTCTACCTCTGAATGGCGTCTAGGCTAAGGAAGCTTAAGGCACTGAGATAGATCCCAGGTACAATTCCTGTCTCGGCCAAAGACTTCCTACGTCACATGGAACAAGTCACTGAATCTAGATGTCTCAGTTTCTCAGCTGTAAAATGGGGATAATTGGCATTCCTTTCTCTCCCCCCATCTTTGTCAGCCTTGTCTCTATGAACTGTAATTTCATATGGGCTAAGTCTGTCTCTCATTGTGTTTGTTCAGTGCTCAGTAAAAGTGGGATCCTGGTCCTAGGAATTACCATACTACATATAATGATGGCAGTCTGGCTTTCTATCCCTAATGTATCTATCCCTATAGCGTACAAGGCTCTACTCCATCCTTTAAATTCATCTGCTCTGCTTTGAATGACATAAGAACATATCCAGCAGTCGGCCAACAAAGCGCTAGTGATTAGATCAGTCAATCTGCAAGATCCACGTTCAAGTCCTTGCTCTGAAACAGACTTGAAGCTATATTGCTGACATACCAGGTGATTCCCCTGACCGCTAGGCTATTACAGACCATCTCTTGGCTCCGTTTTGGTCAGAAAGTCCATTTGGACTTTGGGGAACTTTCATCAGAACTAATAGATGTCTGTGAAAAGTTTCAATGTCGACAAAAAAAATGGTTCTTTCAGTAAGCCCTGACCAAGTCTACATTTACATAGCTAAAATAATATCCAGAGTTATAATACATAATGATAAACATTTTGGAAATCCCATGCTTCTCATCTCATCTCTAAGTAGAAGGGATTAGTGGTGCTGGCCACTGTTGGGAGAGAGTTTCCTGGACAAGATGGGGCATTGGTTTGATTCAATATGGAAATTATCTTCCCTCACAATATTACATTCTGATGAACTTCCTGGCTTTTACTAATGCCAGAAATAGCTGTCAGATGTTCTGATATTTCAGAAACATCAGGAGCCAGGTGAGAAATCCCACATCACCAGCTGTTTTCATGAGATTTCTTAGCAGACAGCTTTAGATATGAATGAGATGATCATGGAGATTTCTGGACTTGTGTGATGACAGGATGGCACCCTTCCTGCTGGACGGATGCCGGCTAGTGATGTTATCAGGGAATTCCTCAAGCGGGCAATCCTATCTGTGGCGCGTGCTCTGTCACTTTTAGTCCTGGCTGCTCAGCCTTCTGGCCGGGCACCTGTCTATATATCTCCCTTCTCGGGGAAGCCTTGCTTGCTTGGCCTGGCCACTCTTCCCTCGGTGGAGTTTGCTGCCACTCCGCTGATGGTCTGGGTGAGTGGGAAGAGACCCAGGCCCACTAATTTCTTCAGACCATGGCATGGGCCCTAGCTCAGGGATCCTGTGTGCAGCAACCTTTGCACCATCACCACCCTCCAGTCTTCTATTCCTTGGGTCGCTTCCCCGCAGCCCCACTATCATAAAGACTCTCACCTCAAGGCTGCTTCTCTCTAGTCCATCACTTGGCTGCTTCCCCACAGCCTCAGCATGGGGCTGAATCCTCCAGCCAGTCAGGCAGCCAACCTTTCTGTTTGAGCCCCAGGACAGATCTGGCTCTGTTGCTCCCTTTTATAAAGATTTCCTGGTCCCTGATTGTCTCCTTGCTGCAGTTGTCCATTGGCTTCATCTACAAAGGCCTGCTAACTCCTTGTACGCCGGTGCGGGGACACTATTCTATCACAATTGGATTGTTTTCTGAATGAACTTTGAAAAATGTTGGCATTTATCTGTCACTAGTAATAGTAGCCCCCTCCTGGCATGCTGCACAGAATGCATAATGGGCCAGGTTCAGCTGACTGACATCAGTGAAGCTCTTCTAAAGGTCAGTTTGGCCCAGAGCATCAAGCCTTAACCTCAAATTTCTTTGCTTTTTTCATTTTGTGCGTTCTTAGAGCAGATGCAATTCCCCTGCCAGCTCCATGCTGTATATTCACATGGGGAATTTGTACTGCACATCAGCTATTCAGTAGGTGGTGTCAAACTCTTTTGATACAATGGGCCTGATCCAACACCCTGCCACTTGGGAATGGGGCACTTTCCACAAAAGTTATTAAAATAGAAATAGATAAAGATAAAACCATGTTAGTAATGGCTTACATTTATTTTAGATTTTTGTGACCACTACTGTTACAGCCCCAAATTTGGCATCTCTTAGCTTGAACCAATACATCAACATCTGGAGCAAAGGACTGGCCTGAGTATCGAGTTCAGGTATGTGTCACATCAATGTGATATGGCACTCTACAGAGCATGTCACATTCTTCAGACAGTCAGCTGATGGGCCGATGTCTGAGACCTCTTGCTGGAATAAAATTTAATACTTTTAACAACCATATTCAACACATAATTCATTTTAAAGTTTTACTGTGGAGAAATTTTTGATGCAAAATACCGTAAAAATGCTAATAAAAGACTAATTATGGTTGATAGTCAGCACTTTGGACTTCAGCTTTGTCATATCTCATGTTTTCTTGCCTATTATAGAGGATGCTCTATCTGTGGCCAGAATCACAGGTCTCGTCTAGTGTACCTCCAATTTGTTCATAGCTTCCACCAAGTTGCTAAAGAGGTGGTCATTTGCTGTTGTCATCTCTCTCACTAGCATTGATTCTGCCAGCTTCTCTGCTAGTCACATGTTTTCAGACTCCATGAATGCACATTGCTGTCTAAGACATCATTGCACCTTTGCTTTCCTCAATTGCAGCAGAGAAAGTAGAAAATTACTTTTTCTCCCACAGTTAACTGATCAAATTCTCTGTAAAACCATCGATTCTCTCAGCAATTGTTTCTTGAGAGGCTGGTAGTTGCAAAAACTTACTGCTTATCTGGGCACATTATTTCCACAGCTTTTAGAATGCAGTCTCCTCAAAAGTTCTGTTTGAGAAAATGGTTTCAATTACACCGCTATTTCATGGACAATCACAGTGCTCACTTTAACAGCAGCATCACTTACATGATGAGTAAATACCGACTGCTGCTTTTTCAGCAAACGTGTAATTCCGAATATTTCTCTTCACATAATTTTCTTGTCCACTGATCATATTTCTGACCATGGTGTGCTTCGGTGTCTTTGAATATTGTATTTTTTTTTTTTACCAGATACCTGTTGCTCACAAATCAAGCATGTGGGCTTTCTAGTCATACCCACAAAAAGATAAAATTCTCCATTTCTCTTGAAATGCATAATACTCTTGATCTATCTTTCTCTTCCTGCATAAAGCATCATGGCCATTTGTCACAAGCTAAATAAAGCAAGGAAAGATGACAATGGTATCCCCTCTTCTTCTTCTTCTTAATTTAATGTGCAAGGGGAATCTCCCCGTCTACAGGCTGCAATGAACTTTCACCCTTAGACAGATCTGAAGTTTCCTTTTCTTTGCCTTACCAAATTCAGGTACTCTCCTGCTGGCACCTAAGCATTCTCCCCTTCACCAGATAAATGCCAGCTTCCACCAGATTTATGCCTCTCTGATGCATCTTTAACACAACTATGTGCTTTGACATCTACGCAAAAAGTTTTATTGGATTGCTGCAGTGCTGTCTAGGCTATGCTTGTAGCACCCACCAGTGTGCTGCACTCTAAATTCCTCAAGTTAACCCTGCTGGCATGCACTAAGTGTTTCTTAGTACACATTGATGTACTAAGGTCTAGGTTGGATATTAGGAAAATCTTTTTCACTCGCAGGCTAGCCAAGCACTGGAATGGGTTACCTAAGGAGGTGATGAAATATCCATCTTGCAAGGTCCCATCTTCAAGGCCCAGCTTGACAAAGCCTTAACTGGAATGGTTTAGTTGGGGTTAGTCCTGCTTTAATCTGAGGTTGGACTAAATGACAGTCTGAGGTCTCTTCCAACCCTAATCATCCATGACTCCGTCAATTCCCACAATCAGGGTCTATATGGGGGAGTTAGAGCACAACCCACTGGTGCACTTTACACATCACACCTCTATAGTGCAGATGTTGGAGTTCTGTAGACAAACCCAAAGATTCATGGGAAGGTCATGGATTGGATCAAACGGTTCTGTGGGTCATATGACACCCCAGCTTTAGAAGCAGGACTCTGATAGCGGCCAAAGAAAGCACTGTAACATCGGCAAATACAGAATATACAACAGGATATACAATCTGTAGTGCAGATCAGAGCAAAGAATGTGCGGCATTGGAGACTCTAGTTAGCTGGCACAGTGGTAATTACTGGGGTTTAAAGGCTTGCTATAATTATGGTGTTCAGTCACAGCCTGGACTGGGTATTAGTTATGTCTGAGACAGAAAATACAACTTCCAGCACGTGACTGATTACAATTGTCATTTATCTCTGCCAACTGCAAAGTGGGCATTGTTGTGCAAGGTACTGTATGCAAAGACACTAAATGACAGCCCTGCCTTGAAGAGATTCCAAGCTAAATAGACAAGCCAGGCAAAGGTATTACACTTGCAAAATGAAAACCAGCAGGGAGAGGGACAAGGCAATATGCCACTTTTATTATGAGAAAAACACAATTATATTAATAGCTAATGTCTGGTAGCTACACACACACACACAAATATTCTGCTATTGGTCATGTATAATTACAAGCCCTGATTATTGCTTGTGATTGTAGCTTGAGCGCTTTGTGGCTGGTGTTCATAATTCATGGTGGCTACTCGGCCAGGGAAGCTGGGCATAATGAAGAGTGAGGTCCCTATTTGGTGCACAGCTGTGCACCAGTGCTCTTGGCTGCTTTGCAGAGCATACCCCAAATCTATGCAGTCTCATTCATCATCAAAGCGTCTGGTGAAGTGGAATATTCTCCCACAAAAGCTCATGCGATAAATAAGTTGTTAGTCTTTAAGTGCCACAAGACTCCTTGCTTTTTTTGCTTTACTAGACTAACACGGCTGCCCCTTTGGAACTCATCCCCCTTTATCTTTTAGTCTGTGAATCTTGCTGGATGTGTCCACACACACTGTTTAAATTGAAATAACGCTCGTTATTTTGATTTTTAAAATGGTAGGTCCACACGACATTCCCTTATTTTGAAATGAGGAGCTCCCTTATGTCGCTCTAAGCTCCAGGGATCCTTGATTTGATCCTGGTTGATGGTGACTGGGGGCTCTTGGCATTAGAAATAAAAGCTATCAAGTAGGAAGTCTCTAAAATTAGGGTCCTGTTTCCTCCAGGGGACGTGCATAACTCCCAAC
This sequence comes from Podocnemis expansa, assembly GCA_007922195.1. NCBI lineage: Eukaryota > Metazoa > Chordata > Testudines > Podocnemididae > Podocnemis > Podocnemis expansa. Next base: position 70,249,361 of record ML681964.1, read on the forward strand.
TGCTTGGTGTAGCCCTCTGTCCCCCTCTAGTGGCACCTAGACCAGCTACAAATTAATGAGTTTGTTACAGCCAAGGCTAGGAGAGGGGTGTCTTTTAGTTCATGCAGTTGAGTCTCATGTGGTAAGATCCAGAGGTCTCAGGTTTGGGCCTGTCTGACAATGACTTGGTTCTGTTTCAGCAGGGGAAAAGAAGGCAGAAGATGTAATACCAACCCAAGACTGTCCCTCAGTTTAATAGAACTGACAAGCTCAAAGCCACTGACTAAAAGCAATTCCAACTGCAGGCCGATGTTTCAGCTTTACATTTGTTCAGTGATGAAGCAATCCAGGGTTTATTGTGTAGTTCTTGCCCTTGCTAGCCCTGATCTTTTTTCAGGTTGCCTTTGGTCATTTTGTCATGCTACGCTAATGCCTCTCTGAGTAACAATATTCCCAGAGGCCTCCATCAAAAATCCATAGAAGGGCAGGGACCTCGAGTGCAAGTCAAGCTGCTATCCCACCCCACAGGCTACATTTTAAGGTGGGGGGAGGCCTTTTTTTTTTTTGATTAAATGTAATCATTATTTCAAATCCAGCAGCACAATTATTAGGGTCTACCTGCCTTGTACCTGAGGCACACTAAGGGAAAAGACAACCTAAGGACAGGGCAATAACAAGACTGCCGAGTACAGGAATGAAAATGAGTGTCTGGATGTTGAAAAAGAGAATTAAAGGTTATTATAAAAGATGTTGAGAGATGTTAAGTGACTGAGATTACACAAAAAACCAATCTGAGCGTCAATGCATCACAATTTTAGGCAAATTACTTCAAGACGAAAATTACATTCTGTTTCACTAATTGGCTATGTGCTCTCTCTCTTTCATTTTGATCATCCCCATACTCATAGCTTGATAAAACAGACATTGTCAAGTTTAAAAAAATACAAATTTATTTACCCTAATATCTCTTTACCCTAACATTTCTTTACTGTAATACCATGAAATGATTAAAACTGATTTTTTTTAAAAAAATCTAATTTGCTCTTCACTTTATTTTTGTGCGGTTTTACTTCTTGCATGTAACTCAGTTTGAACAACACAGCCCACATGATCTGTTCTTCTTTGAACATGCTGTTGCTTGGGTGCCTACGGTTGTATGAACCATTTTAAATTTTAAATAAAAATGCAAACTCTTTCTTTTAAAGAAAAGAAGGCCATGAAAATATTGCTATTCGTACTCAGTGTGAGAGAACCCTTTTGTATGAAAACTTCATTGTGAGACTAAACTACTTGCAAGTTGCCCATAAACACATTCCTAAAATGTGTTTCTCTGCTTTCCTCCAAAAAAAATCAATGATAATTGAAATCACATCAGTGCAGCTGGATAAAGAGAAAAGGCAAAATCTATCCATATGTTTATTTCAATGCATAAGGCAGTGTTACACTGGTGACCTGGATATACCCAGCAAGGATTTCTGAAACTACTCTGAGAACATTACCACCACCATATGGTTTCATAATAGATTAAACTAATTCATCCAATATACATCCTTTAAGAAACAAAAAAGGAATATTTTAGACTTCAAATGTAAACATCTCCCAATGTCTTAAGTACTTTGAGACCCACCACTTGAGTCAGTATCATTCCACTGTAAGATCCCTACCTCGTGATGGATTTCCTCTGTTTCTCTCACAAACTCATAATTACCTCAGCCTGGTATGGTCCTGTCAGAAAAGCTCCAAAGAGTTCTGATATCTCTCTCTCCTGGCAGACCATCCCCACTTCACAGCCAATTTCTATGGCTCTGGCTGCCTCTTCCATTGTCTTAATAAGGGGGGGGAACCCCACCACCAACAGTGTCACACCTTAAAATGAAGGCTTTCTCAGTTTGATAGCACTTGAGGATCCCAATCTTCTTGCCGCTCTTTGTGACAGTGGATGATTTGGGTAACAAACATCTCCCATTCTTGGGCAGATTCAATAAAAGAATAACCTAATGGTCAACAATTGTCTAGAAATAACCATGCTGTTACCTATATGTCACTTTGATGACCCACATATGCAAATTGGCAGATATTTTGCTCAATTCCTCCTTTTTCCTATAGGTAGAAGCAAACATTCTTGTCTTAGATAGTCATCAGGAAAGGAGTCCTGTGTTGTTTTCAGTTGCAAAAAAGTGCTGACAAAGTTGACAAAGCATAGAAATACACACCCATGGTGAGGAATAAAATTGAACTCTAAACTCTTTTGTGTGGTCCAGTGGTACTGGCCAGGGAGTCGAGGGACCTGGAACCCAGTTGGGCCCTTCAGCTGCTGCGTGATCGTCTGCAAATCATTTCAGCACACCGTGCCTCAGTTTCTGCCCCCACCCTTTCTCTCTCATCTATTAAGAACGTAAGCTCTTCAGGCCTGCGACTGTCTCTTTCCACACATTTGTATAGCAATAGAAATGGGTCCTGATCTCACATGTGGCCTATACATGTTTATAATGCGAGCATGCCCAGGTGTTGCAGATTGGCATTCCAGCTGTCTTTGTCTCTAGCATCCACTATTCCTCCCATTCTGCAATTCGAATGACTAAAGCTAGCACAAGTGGACGCAGTAGTTTAACCATAGTGGCCCGCATAGTGGCATGGCTTAGCCAGGCCACGTACATACCCATTAGTTTTTGTTGGGTTATTACTTGCCAAGGTTAAATTGTCCTTCCTTTGCTTCTACCATAGCTACTCTGTTATGTCGACTTGTGTTAGCTCATGTGAATGAGCAGGCAAATCACAGCCTTAGCTCATGGTGGCTATTTCTACACTACGGCTATGTTCACACACAAGCTGCTTGTTTCGAAACAAGACATTTTGAAACAAGCCATTTTGAAATAATCTTTTATTTTGAAATGCCTTATTTCAAAAGACAAAAAAGTGTCTTCAAAATAAGGGGAAAAAAATAGCATGTCCACAGTGTGGACATGCTATTTCACTTCGGGGGGCTGCAGATGCCGGTGGGGTGAGTGCAGCCCGAAGCCTCACCCTGCCGGAGTCTGTAGGGGACTGCAGACCCCTGTGGGGTGAGCCTGCCTGCTGGCTGTGGCTCATCCCACGGGGGTCTGCAGTCCCCCTCTGCCGGCCAGGGAACACCCTTCAGCACCCTGGCCAGGGTGCTGAGGGGGTGGACCATCCTCCCAGGGTGCTTAGCACCCTGGGAGTAAGGTCAAATGTTGTTTCGGAACAGTTTGTTCCGAAACAACATGCCCCCATGAGGTTGTTTCAAAATGGAAGTAGGTTTAAGCTGTTTCGAAACATGGCTCCCATTTCAAAACAAGGGAACCCCTTGTTTCAAAATGGGAGTACGTCGTGTGGACATGCTGTTTCTTATTTCAAAACAACCTCTGTTGTTTCAAAATAAGAAGCCTGTGTGAACACACCCTACAAAAGCTAAGTTGACTTAGTGAGTCCAACTTCGCTTAAGTCAACTTAACAAAGTTGGTTGAGTCGAGTTAAGAAAGCATCCTAATAAAAAATGTTTGCTTAAGTTGACTTTTCCATGTCAACTTAAGCAGGCTCGTGTTATTATATAGGGCTTCTTAAGTCGACTTAGATGGCCACATTGCATTAAGTCGACTTAATAAAGTTGACCTAATGCATAAGTCGACTTAAAGAGTAAGAGTTATTAAGTTGACTTAAGGAAGCCCTCAAGTTGACTTAATGAACTCAAAATGTGGTCAGGGTGTTACTTAAGTCGACTTAAACTCATAGTGTAGACACACCTAGCGTGACCTAGGACATAAGTATGGTACAGGTAGAAAATGCATGACTTTTCCGAAAAGGGGCCAGTCACGCAGTGACAGCACTACTATAATACAAATAATAATTACTTTGCAACAGGCCTCGTGACTAACAGAAAAGTTCAACAAATGTATTAATTTGTTAGTCTTTAAAAGTGCCACAGAATTCCTTGTTTGTTTTGCTGAACTACACAAACATGGCTACCCTGCCAGACAAGTTCAAGTGATTTACGAAACTAAAAGATCCAAGCAAGCTTGCCTGAAAGCTCTGCTAAAGTGCATGACATATTCAAGTGACTCTGACTTTGTACAGAAACTGTTTGAATTTTACTGCATCACATTCTCTCCATTTGTAAATCTCCTTGAAACTCCCCAGCTGAGCCTGAATATTTCTTTCAGATTTGGGGTTTGTTTGGAGCTGAAACTCCAAACTGTATTAAGGAGTCTGAAAACCCTATGATCAAAATCAAAGGAAATATTTGCATGACTCCTACAAATTGCTTATTTCATCAAGGCATTATAGTTTACTTAGACACACGCCTGATGCTATTTTCTTTTATACACTCACTCCATCATCAAGGATGTATGGAAAGCCCAAACTCAGAAATAAACCAAAGACCTCTTTGATCCACAAAAGGATAAGCAGTGAGTGAGGACTTTGGTTTTAAATAGGGGCAAACTTGCAGACCTACCATGTTATTCTTCTGGAGACACCTACAAATCAATGCTTCTGTAATGAGATCATGCACATTTATTCTCAGTGAGAAACAAATGGGTGGTCTGCTCCACTTCTCAGCTGTCAGATGTTTGCCTGGAGTTGTCAGATCATATTCCCTACCAGACCAAAGTTAACATGTGTAGTATGATTCCAGATTAAACAACTGAATTGCCAGTCACCTTGGCTCAAAAGAACATCCATGTTTATCCCCCAAAAGCAGGATAACCTGAAAAGCTGTAGCAATTCCCTACAGAATCAGAGATGAATTATTAGCAACTAGCAGATGTTGGACTGATGACCAAGGGATACAAAGTGCCTGTTTTAATCAAAGTAGAAGTGGAGGGGGAAGAAGAGAAGAACTGTGTCAGCTGAGACTATACAGGACACACAACATAAGTATTGTCACTGTTCAGTACATTGTGTCACCTACCAAAGAGTGCCTCACCTACATAACAATTCTCTGCTTAAGCCTATAATGAAAAAGAAGGCCGTTGAATGATAAATCATTACAAAAATATTCTGTACAGGCTGGTGATTTCATGAAGGTAGCTAAGTTACAATACATGGAACACCATTCCTCTGAGAACTCTTCAAAGCCTGTATCTACCACACAAAATGAGCTCATCACTCATTAAGCTCATGTTACGATGGATTTAAAACAATCCAGTCATTCACCATCTTGCCTTGGAGACTGTATTTTGATACGGCAGGCAGGACTGCATGTTCAGTTGCCTTGAGAGCTCTACCAGTGGGTGATTTAATTCCTGCTAAGGTCCCCAAGCTACACAGGTCGAAGCTCAGGGACCAGATGAAAAGCAACTTGGTCCTTCAGGTTGAGGGTTAAGTGACAGAGCTGTCTCAGAAATGCAGCAAGACAGCTATTCAAGCAAAGAAACTGATAGATAGGGGTAGCAAGAGCTTTATTTGTGTCCTACCTGATGTTTGGCAGCATGGGAAGGACTCAGAGCTAAAGGTGAATTTAAATGCATCTTTACCTGCTAGCTCTTCAGTTCAGAGTTTTGTGTTTCCTTTGCAACACCAGTACAACCAGGCGCAAACAAGAAGCTGGATGCTTCACAATGCTTTTGTTTTGGTTGATGCCCCAAAATCCTACCCTTGAGTGAAAGAGGAATGGATTACTAAAATCCCAGGCCCTTGACTATAGCTGGGGATCATACAGATCCACTAGAGATGTTGCAGGAAGGGGAATCAAGGATGGCTTTACATCAGCTTTTCCCTTCCCTGATCCATAGCCATCTATGTGCTCCTTTAGTCCTCTTCATACCAGTGGTCACGAGGGATATGGCAGCTGGGGACTGGTGGGTACAGGGGAGCCTCATCCCTTATGTAGCAGTCACATCCTCTACAGAAGCAAAAGTGTATCATAGTCATAGGAACAGCTAGCCAGGCCAGATTTAGAGATGCTTTTCTCCCGTGATGCAGGATGAATGACCACAGAAGACAGATGACTCTACCTCTGAGTTTGTAACGTGCAAACTTGTGAAAGTTTATAGGATGGTTTATAGTTTGTAACTTTATCTATGTTACTTTTATGAATGGGGAGAGCATTGTATGGCCCAGTTCAAAACCCATGGAAGTCTATGTTGACTTCGGCAATAACTGGATCCTTCCAGTAAAAGCTATTTTGGATTTTTTTTAAATGACCCTCTCAAGCCGTTCAACAGCACAAGCTAATCATCACTCGGTTTTCTGCCCGATTAAACATTCAACCCTTGGAGGATAAAAAGCTCATTGTCATGCAGACTTGCTTTCTGAGGCTTGCTTTGTATTATTATTTATCTCACAGATGTGCAGAAGCAGGGATCAGGGCCCTCTTGTACTGGGACTCACACAAACATGTAATAAGGAGCCAGTCCCTGCCTGCAAAGCTTCTGACTTTTTTGGTTTATGACAGATGGATGAAATAAGCAAATAGGCAGAGGTAAGGATGAAGGAGGTGTGTAAGCATCCTAGTTAAGAGAAGGATCCATTCAGCATTCAGGGATATAGTGCCACATTGTCCTCCATCCTTGGAGTAGCGAAATACCAGGAGAGCAGCCTCATGCTGCTGTGTCTCCATGTTTATTTTTCTCTAGAAGTAGAGATTTTAAAGGAAAAAGAAGCTACAGTTCCTGTGGAGATGAAAACATTCCCGCTGACTTCAGCAGCTCAGCTGGATAGCAGTCAAACCTCACATTGTGTGTTATTTAGCCGGCAATTCAGAATCACAGCATCTGGCCATACTTCATTACGGCTGGCACAGGGCTGACACTCACAGTTTGTGTGAATGGCTATTTTAATTTGCTTCCCATATGATGGTATGGTGAACCTGCAGTTACTATCAGGGAAAACTTCCTTAGGCTTGGCACCCTCTCTCCCATCCAGAAATAAACTGAAAGAACTGGTGTTAGTTAAAAATATATTTGAAGAAAGTGATTGAAGTAAACTTGTAGAACCATATGTTCCTGTGTATATCAGAGCAGATCTTGATGGTCTGGGGACCAGGTTGTGTGGTGGGTGGGAGGGGAGGATCAGAGGTGGGTTTCTGGTGTCTTTTGTCATCCCCCTTCCAACACTTTGGGGCTTCTAAGAGCCAAAATGACTCCTATGCCTAGTGAAAGAAGCCTTATCTAGAGCTGGTTAGAGAATCATCAATTAACAATATCCTGCTGGGATGTGGGTTTCCATCAAAATCAAAAAGCTTTGGGTAATGAAGCAATTTTGTCAGATTTTCATTTCTGAAGAACACCATGGGAAAAAGTTCCAACAATATCAAAAAATCTAATTTGGACATTTTCTGAACAAACCATGTTTTGAAATGACATTTTCTTTTGATGTTTATGTATTTCCAAGTATATTTTCATAGGATCATAGAATTGCAGGACTGGAAGGGACCATGAGAGGTCACATAGTCCAGCCCCTTAACATATGGAGGGACTAAGTATTAGCTAGATCCTCCCTGGCAGGTATTTGTCTAATCTACTCTGAAAAATCTTCAGTGAGTGCCATTCCACAACGCCTTTGTGCAATTTATTCTCCTACTTAACTACCCGGACAATAAAGAAGTTTTTCCTAATGTCCAACCTAAACTGCCTTTGCTTGCGGTAGTTAAAGCCCATGGCTTCTTGTTCTGTCTTTGGAAGCTAAAGAGAACATTTTTTCTATCTCCTTTTAACAACTTTTTATATACTTGAAAACCTGCTCAGTCTCATCTCCATTTTCTCTACTTCAGGCTAAACAAACCCAGTTTTTTTCAATCTTCCCTCATAGGTCACGTTTCCTAGATCTTTAATTTTTGTTGTTATTCTCTGCTCTTCTACCATTTTGGCCACATCTTTCCTGAAATGTAGTGCCTAGAGATGGACATAATACTCCACTTGAGGCCTAGTCAGTGCATTGTATGTCAGAATAGGATATAAAATAATTTTAAAAGTCAGAACTAAAACTGAAAGATTTCAGTTGACCAAAATGGGAAGAAGTGGTGGTGGGGGAACAAAGCCAAACGACTGGTATTGCAACCTGGGGCCTAGGGTCACAGTGCTGCTGTACTTTAGCCCCGTGGCCTATGTTATGCTGGGGGAGTTGCAGGGCCAAAGTTGAGTGAGTTTTGCTGTGACCCTGGAACATCAGGTCACAGAGTCACTCACTCAGTTTTGGCCCTGTCATCTCCCCATCATGATGAAGATGACACAGGACCAAATCTAAGTGGCACTGTGAACTCCCATGCACCATTTTACACCATTGTTCACTCAACTTGTCATTCAATTTGTTTTCCACTCCCCACCATCACAACAAATCTGAAGGAACAAAGGGCGGATCAGTGCTGCTGCAAGGCTGCAGTGCTGATGACTAGGAACCCCACCAGCAGTACCCACCATGCATTCTACATACAGGTCCAGGCATCACTGGGAGTGAGACAAAGTTGCATGGCACTGCAAATTTTGTTTACCTTGGTATTGGAAACAGTAATTTCTGTAGCACTAAGAGACAAAACAGGAGGAGTCATGTTTTCCGGGAGGATGGAGAAGAGCCTTGGATTTGCAGATGATGTTGTCCAAGAAGGATTTACAAAGAAAAACTTACAAGATAGGTGGGAAGCGAGACCTTCAAATTAGTGATCATTATGGCGAAGTCAAAAATTTTGGCAGTTAGAACACAAGAGGAAGAGGTAAAGATCAAAGTCAGACACAAAGAACTAGAATAAGGAAGAAAATATGTTTACTTTGGAAGATTAATATTGAAAAAGAGGAATTGTGAAGATGATGTAAAAAATACTGGATTAGCAACACATTTATTTGGAAAACTCTGCAAATCTCTAGGCCAGTGTTTCCCAACCAGTGCGGTGTGGCACACAAGTGTGCCATTAGGTTTGAGCAATTGTGCCACAAAATTTTTTGCAAAACTACTCAAAAAGCTCTGGATTGGCTCATTGGCACATGAATATTCATGAGTTCATTTGGAAACTATATGGTGGTGTGCCTCAAATTAATTAAAGGCAGCAAGGTGTGCCATAGCAGAGACGATGTCAGGAACCACTGCTCTAGGCCATAGTTATTTTGATAAAAATGAAATCAGTGTATTTGGGGCAATTGTGATGATGACACTACTGTAAAGATGGGAACGTTGGAAGATGAAGAAAGCCAATGAATGAAAGATATTGAATGCAGAAATGAACAGCCAAGAGAAATAATGGGAGTTTTAAGGTAGCAGGCAATGAAAAAGGATAAGAAAACAGCTAGGGAAAGACATGACAGAAAAGGCATAAAGGATGACTGAAGTGGTTTGGACATGTGTCACAAAAGGATCTGGAAAGGACACCATACATGGCGAATGGTGATATATACCAGAGTGCAAGGAAGACCATTGATGTGGTGGATAGACACTGGGAAGAAGGACATACTACTGAAGGGTTTAAAGATGAACAAAGTCACAAAGGTGGTAAAACACAGAAAGTGGTGGAAAGATTTAATTCAACCCCATCACCACAGCTGTGCTCACACATGGGAATCAAAGAAGAAAGAACCCTGAATGATGGCCTGTAATGATAGAAAGTCAATCATATATACTGTTCCATTATGCAATACAATACTCCACCTGCATTATGGTAATAAATTTATACAGCTAGCCTCAGTTGTAAGACATTCTGGCTAGACCAGGCATTGATTAAACTATTACTTACTTATGCTTTATTTATTATATGAAACCAAAGGACAGGTCATAAATAGTCCATTAATATATTGTGAAATTTTTATTTGATTGACTTGATAAAAACTTAATTATATTAGACTGCTCATTAGGAAGACCCATACTTTGATAAGACAGAGTATTAATTTCAGAAATTAAAGTAGGCAGACGCAAGAAGTGCCTGCCGAGCTAATTCCTCGTTAGATTGTGTCTACATCAGAGTCTCAAGGTGATTCTAAAAAAAAGTAGTGAATACTCATTTTATTTTACATTGATACTTGAGATGAGTAATTTCCTGTTTATTTATTAATGTGCTTCTGTAGGACTCTTGTCTCCAGGTTATTGCTTGATGAACTGTGGTGGGCTGACTTAGTGGGAAATAATCTGATGATGTCCCTGAGTGGGAGACAAACCAGGAGAGGAAGAGTAGAAGGCAGGGGTTATTGAGGGCTCAGGAGATCCTGGGAGTACAGGACTTCAGACTATCTAGAAGAACTTCATCCATTCCACAAGGGAGAGAGGACAGGAGAAAGGGTGAGTGGAGAAGAAACATCAAGAGAAGAAATGGAGACTGGCTGCTCTTGCTTCGTATCTCAAACAAGTTTTGGCAAAACACTGTCCTCTTAGACTCAAGGGATCATTTCCTGACTTAAGCATCTTCTTCCAGCACCTCTGGAGTCAGAAAGAACAGAGGAATAAAGAGATGGAGGCCGAATTTGGGAATTTGTAGTCCCTGGTTAGGGAAATGAAGTGGTTCCTTGGCTCAGAGCAATTGTCTAGAGACCAAAGGGAAGATAAAGGTTTATTTCTGAGACTTAGTCACACTGAATTAATAGCACAAGCTGGTGCCTCAGGAGTTATCTCAAAAATAGCTTATTGCAATAAAAAGGAAAGGTACAGCAACCAGTCACATGTGTGACCAGGAACCTATTCTCACAAGACACTAAATATGTTACAGGAGACCCTTTAAACATGGAAGACACTTTATCCTTCAAACCAACCATAAAGGTTTATAATTGGCATAGAGTATGAATGACCTTAATTCCAGGTTAATTAGGGGAGACCTTATGACTTCATTGATGTAAAAATGTACCAGCAGACTACTTACCTATATTTACACCAATGCATAACTTAATGGAGAAGGGTGCAACAATGTGACAGTGGGAATTGACACTGGTGAAAGAAAACAAACCAACCTTAAGTCTTCAGAGAAATACCTACAGGTAGTGGACCATTTTGAGAAATTATTTCTAGGGTGTAGTTCAGCTGGTCTTAATTATTCACTAATAGTTGCAAAGGCTGCTGGGAATGGAAGGAGTCTAGGGCCTATATAAATCATCCCAGCTCACTTGGCCAGGAGAAAGGGGTGAGTCAACTTCCAGAAACGTCTGCTACTGCTGCCAGATTTGGGTGATATTTTTTCTTAAAAACAAAACCAAACCAAACCCACAGATTCAGTGACAATGAAATGTTTCTCAAATTTGTAGTGATTTTATCAAATTGTTCATTTCTGGAAACCTCCCCACCCCAAAAATCAGAAAAATGTTTCATTTCAACTTTCTTCCTCCCACCACCAAAAAGTTTTGAGTTTCCAGTTTCTCTATTTTAATTTCAAAAAAATATTAAAACAGCTTGAAATGAAATATTTTGTTCATCCTGCAAAATTTGTCTTTTTGACTTTATAGTTTGCCAAAAACTTTAAATATTTGTTTTTGATTCAACTCAAAATGATTTTTTTCTACAATTTTTCAAACTTGCCAGCTAATGGAAAAATGTGTTTTTCAGCCAACAGTCGCTGTTGCATCATGAAGGATAGTGAGTTGAAATCTGGCTGTGTGGAGACCTTCAAGTTACCAAGCAAAGCTAGAGTGGTGCCTAGGAAGAGGGGAAGACAGAAAACTGGAGGCAAAGATAGACTTTTGGAGAGAAAAGTACTGACCTATGGAGAGTTTGGGCACAGGGTGCTCCTTTCAAGATATGAACTTTCTGTTCCAACAAGGAGAAAGGCTTTAATTGCACTTGTGACACACAGAGCATGTGGAATTTATAGGATCTGGGTCTGAAAATAAATTGCATGTAAAACTCTGGTAGAATAAGTACTAATACAGCTTTGTTTTAAAGCACTGCTACATTCTGTGACTTCTTTCTTCCTCAACTGCCCTAGTTCTGTAGTCAGCCAGAGATCCTGGCCCACCAGGCAATCACGTGATGACGTGTCTTAAGCTGATCATTAAAAAGATCCAGACCTAGATAACAGAGGATTAGCTTTCGGCAATAATATTAGCCAACCAGCCAGATTAAATATCCGACACGCTAATTCCTTGTTAGAGACAGACACAGTCTGAGCCTCAAGACGATTCTAAAATAAAGCAATGGGAAGTCTCAGAGCTGGGAATTGTTCTATATTTAGACCGATGATTGAGATGTGCTATTTCATGTTTGTTTATGCATGCACTTCTCTCCGGTTCCATTCTGCAGCTCTTGTGCTGTTTATCAAGTGACTCGAGTAGTCACACAGACCATTAAAGAAGTTAATTGTCTAGGGTGTTTCTGATGCTCCAGGCTGGTTTAGTGCCAAACACTTTGTTTTTTAAATGGTCTCACAAGCAAACAAAAGAAATCCATCTGGAACGGGTGTCTTTGAGTGTTTTACCTTGTTCAATAACCACAGCACTGTGCCTCAGTTTCCCCTCCCTTTTTTAAAGTATTTTTGTCTATTAAGATTCTAAGCTATTTGGGGCAGGAGCTGTTGCTTGATTTATCTTTGAACATATCTGCTAGGGGAGCATTTGTTGTAGTCCAGACCTCTAGACACTGGTTGCACAAATAATAGTTCAGTTTCTAGATATGTATAAGAACTCTAAATCTGAGGAGTTAGAATGCTGCTGACTTCCTCAAACTGAATCCTTCCAGCTAGGTAACTCAAAGGCACTGATTTTATCCAGAGACTATACATGGCTTGTCTCACACTAACATCAGAGATTGCCTCACGCACATCTCGGTGAGCAGGCTGAGCCAATGGAGTCTCCTTTCATGGAGGGACCAGAGTACTTGACTGTTACATCAATCTGCCGGGATTTTGGAACCTGCTGAGGAATTGCAGAACTCCTGGAGTGCCTGAGTGTGAAAGCCTTTTGGTTAGTTCAGTGGAAGCTAAGTAAAGAAAATGGATGGTTTTCTGCGGAGATTTCCTGACAGCGAAATCTACTGTAGAAGACCTATGCTCATTTATGTAGGAATCGCCTCCATTCAGTTGCCATGTGTTGTTACGCCAGCGTGCCCTCGTTGCTACTTCAGGGTTTCTGTTGCATGGGGGAATCCCTCTGTGATGGCCAGCTGTCATGGAGTAGCACGAAGATGCACACTCCCAATTCTTAGGGTATGCCTAGACTGACAGCAGCAACTCGATGATCTCATGAGGTCCCTTCCAGCCCTATGGTTTGGTTTGGTTTGATTTGAAAATCGATGCCATCAGTGCAATCTTCCGGGTGCGAGTTACAGCAAGTATGAACTCGCTGCTGCGCTCCGGAAGTCATCATAGCAACTTCTGCTCCCTAGCAGGAGTTGCTAAAAGCTGACTACAAGCCATTTGCGGTCGGTTTCCCTCAGTGTGGCCCGGCAGCTTAGAAAGTCACCAGCAGATATGCAAGGTATTTTACATGACTTGTGTATCTGCCGTTGACTGCCGCCAAAAATCACAGGAAGTATAGGCGAGGGCTTAGTATAAGGGGCTTTCACATATCCTTATGCCCAAGGTCATCTGTGGCTGCCAGAACAGCCTCTTTGCGTTGCTCTAAATTATGCTGTGGACGAGACTACTTCTCACGATAATCGAGGGAAACACAAAGGTGGCACAAAGGCACCATCACACACATCCCTCTTCCAGTCTTGTATAGAACACACCTCGACCAAACCAGAGGGCCTGGCCCTAAGTCAGCCATCAGTTATTTACAGGTACGTTGGGTGGACGCGAGGAGGTTAAATCTGGAGACTGTGCTAAAGGACCATTCTAGTCTGCTATAGGGCCAACTTCAGAGTGAGGGTGCACATATGCCTGGAATATCTATCCGGGAACTGGAATAGTGTAGTTCTTGATAATAAGACCATGGTTTATTTAGCACAAGTTAGACATGGTGCTTCAGTTCTGCGAGAGCAGCAACCATATGACTCTGGAGTCAGCGCTCTGGCAGGCTTTGCGCTGTGAAATTTAGGCTGAGTCAGCAGTTTTGCAGCCCTCCTGTGGGGAGCTGCTGGGGATTAATAGGTTCGTTCCAAAGCTTTTCTGCCTTCTCTGCTCAAAACTAATAATCCTATTTTACCTGGTCTGAGAACTCAGCATAAAGTGGTTACAGGAGCTGTTTTATAAGATTTAAAGTAAATCTGTCCAGGAGTTGGTGAGGCAGTTTCACAACCTTAAATCAGGGGTCTCAAACTCAAATCGCCACAAGAGCTGCATGGGGACTAGTACATCAGTCCAAGGGCCGCACCACTGGAAACCTTTCATATAATGATATTGCAAATATTGACAACAATAGTGTTGTTGCAGGCCACAGGAAATAACTTTAGGGGCTGCATGTGACCCATGGGCCATGAGTTTGAGACCCCTGCCTTAAATCAGGGATGTAGACTCTTCCTACAGGCTAGTATTTTGAAGTTTTTGGAGAGGAATCCAGCCCTTTAATACCCAGACTTGCTTAGCTCACTGGATTTGTTGGCAGGCCAGCTCTCCCGGCCATCTGTTGGGATGCCATTATGGCCATTCACAGGGCGGCACGCTAATTTCTGGAGGCCTTGGGTGGTAATGAAATCTAGGTTGAAAAGGATACCCTAACTGGCGGGTTGTACAAAGTGACATCCTATCTGCAAAAAATATCCTGGTGGGAAGCCAGCCTGATTTAGGAACATGTGCTTATTTTAAGAGATTGCATTTGTTGATACTTACAGTCTTTATAGCTGCCACAAGTCTTTAGCTTGGCTTTTGTATTTAATCTGCCCCAATGCCAGGAATTCATAGAGACAGAAATCTATTCCCATGTTGTCCTGTAGCTCATGAAAAGCTCAGACTTTCCTTGAAGTTCTCTTATGCTGAATCCGAAATTACTGTAATTTCCCAGTGCTGCATTCCTCCAGCTCATGAGTCATGTTTGCAAGTAGAGGTTATTTTAGGGAAACTTGTCAGGAGTGTTGCCAGCCTAAAGGATGGACTTCACACCACCAAATGGTCTTGGAATAACTCCAAGGCCACCAGGAGAGGTGTCACCTTTGTGCAATTCTGCATGCTCCCTCTTACAGTTCAGAAAGAGCTGTTCCTCTGACCTCTTTCTTTGGGTGCACCTTTCAAGTGCCACGTGCACCTGCACGTCTCCCAGAGCGGAAAGCTGCGTTTCACCCCACTTTTAGCCCAGATCACCAAGTTTAAGCACCTACTGTTAATCAACCCTATTATTTCAGCAGGACCATCTGGCTTCAGCCCCTGGTGTCTACTGCCTTCCATAAGCTGTAACCACCTGGAAAACACAGTGACAGAAAACAGCTCCTCCAAAACAAAGTATTATTTATTAATCCATAGGAACATTGCAAAGAAAGACACGAGGGTGAAAAGAACAAAAGACTAAATGCATAGTATCTTGCCTCAACAAAGTATTTGCCTAAAGCAAAATAAGCAGGCCCAACCTGTCCTGAAGCCCCAAACCTCCCTTTTCAGCCTCCAGGGGACCAAGTTGCAGAATCTGTTTCTGACTCCTGTCTCCTCAGGGGCTCAGCTTTTTAAATGTATTCCAGTTCTTTGTTTGAAAGCTCCTCCATAAAAACCTCAGGAATTTCAAGTTTGAATCCCCCCAGTTCCTTCTCAGCCTCTGGAGTTCAGCCAGATGTTTGATCAGAGCATTGTGGGGTACTCAGTGCTTAATTTATAATTAAAGAGGAGCCAGGACTCAAGGGATTTTTTTTTTTTTTTTAACTTTCATAACTGACATGGCAAGCCTCGGGGAACTGGGGCTATGAACCGCCAAACTTAGCTGCTCTGGGGCATTAAAGAAACTGATTCCATAGAAACCGACACCAATAGTGTGTCAAGTATTGGTTATTAGAGTTAACTGCACACATTTTCTGCCTTCCCATGCTCCTCCAGAGCTCCCTGAATTAACTACTAGCATTTCATATACCAATCCAATAACGAATAATCTTCTGTTTGCAAGAAAAATATAGAGAGGTCTAATATACATTCCACTCCCCTTACTCTTGCTGAAGCATACAAACCTACCCCTATGCAGGGCAGGCTCTACTGTGAGGCAAGAGACAGACACGGCTTCAGGTGACAGATCTTAGGGGCGCCTAGCCCCCTGCAGATCAGGCCGGATCCCCCCTCTTCAAGGCTTTCCTAGCAGCTCAGGCACTGTTAGTCAACCTGCAGCTTAAGTCATGTAGGCAGAGTGCACTTTAAATCCCCCTGCAGGCAGACGCTGGAGATTTATGCACTTTGGAAAACTATTTTCAACCTCCATGAATGAGAAGGGGGGGGATGCCAAATCAAAATTTGGCTTGGGGCACCACAACTCCTTGAGCTGGCCCTGCCCCTATGTTGTTAGTTTTAGAAGTTGTTTAACTACACTATAGATTTTTCTGGTTGAATACAGAGTTCACTGACTGCTGTTTGAATCCTGAAAGAGTCTTCTGCTTGGCCTGGTATTGACCCCCTTTATTATTGACTTATTTCCCAGCATCAGTGGAAACAACTATCTATTCACACAGATATTCAGGAGATGGTGGATCTTTGTGTGACCCTTCATGTGCATACATGAAAAAAGTTATTTGAGTGCAAATAGGAGGATTGACTATTCGTCGTCAGCTATTTTCCTGCTTCTAGTGTTTCAGTCACCCAATAAGGACTATGAAAGAGCAATAGACAACTTCACAGACAATTCGCTAGCTGACATACCTCATTTCAGTTTTGCCTCCTTGGCCTGCCCATATCCATCAGTTGGATCAGACTATAAGCTCTTTAGGGCAGGGTCTGTCTTTTTGTTCTGTTTATACAGCACCTAGCGCAATGGGGGCCTGGTCCATTACTTGGGCTTATAAGTGCTGCAGGAATCCAACTAAATAAACAAGTATTGAAGCCTAGCTTGAGCAATTATACTCTGATAGTTGCCTGTATAGTTTCAAGAGCAAAATTCTTCTTCTTCTCTCAACCAGATATGTTCTGCTGCTGGCACAGAATAATTGCTTTGCTCCCACCCCAGATCTATACATGGATTCTTCCATCTGCATGAAACCTCACTCAACCCAAAGTAGCATTATTCTCTAAGAGTTGCACTGAGATTTAAAGCTCTGTAAAGCTCTGCACATTGGAATCAAAGCAAGGAACCGTGTCTGAGTCACAGTCCCATCCCCGCTGTCCCTTTCTCTAGATGGAACAGACAATATAAGAGCAGGGCAGCCAATGAAATTCAAAAGTATTGAGTTCAAAACCAATACAAAGTAATTCTTTTTGATTCAGTATGTATTTACACTGTGGAACTCATTGCCAATTTCCAAAGGGGTAGCCGTGTTAGTCTAGTCCAGCAAAAAAACCAGGAGTCGTGTGGCACTTAAAGACTAACAGATTTATTTTTGTATGAGTTTTCGTGGGAGAAAATCCCACTTTGTCACATGCTTCAAAGATGGATGAACACGAAAGCTCACGCGAAAAATAATCTGTTAGTCTTTAAGTGCCACACGACTCCTGGTTTTTTTGGTGGAACTCATTGCCACAGGTGTCATCCAGGCAAATAACTTAGTAAGGCTCAAAGACAGACCAGATGTTTATATGAATAAGAAGAATATCCAAAGTCATAAGAGCCTCATGCATTAAACCAAACTGTATTAGGAATTAGAATGGGATGGGGGACAAATTATCCCCCAAGTGCCTGCTGTGGGACTTCTTGAATATGACTTTGAAGCACCAGGTGCTGGCCATTGTCAAAAATGGTTTTGTCCTCAACAGCCCAGTGGTTAGATCCAGTATGGCGGTGTTTGTTTCTTTGTACTTGACTTTTGTGTTTTAGAGCAACCCAAAGCCATGGAGAGGAAAGTGGGACAAAATCAAAATTCTACCCCCATCCCCGTTTCTTTCCTGCCCATAAAATGGGAGAATAGTGGGCACAGAGCGCCGTGGCTTGGTTATGTAGGGAAGTGTGCGCAATTCCCAACACTACCGCTTATTCCCCCACACAGCTGAATTGGAACAGGGCACAGTCTGGCTTCATATATTTCCTGGTCCACCACAGTTGCAGCTCCATTTAACAAGCTCATTTGTACTCACTGATTTATCAGCATCTTTCTTCTCAGGCTCATGCCTCACAAGGAGCCTGAAGCTGGCAGTCTAGGTGTGCAATTCATCCTGCAGTCACATTGATGATTGGTTGCCAGATCACAAACTGCATTGAGAATAGGTACCTGTGCCTCTGAGGAAACTAGTCTGAGCAAGAGACCTCAGCATCTTGTTGTGGATGTTTTTGGATTGGGGACGTGCATGCATCTATTATGCAAGGGGAAGCATGGCCTGACTGTCAGGGAGGGGCAGGCAGCAAATAACCGAAAGCATGAATACAGCAGCAAGAGCTTAGGGATCTCTATGTTGAATACCACCTGATCCTAGGAGGTGCTGGGTGTCCTCGGTTCTCATGATTTATTGGCATTAGGATGTGTATTGCAGGTACATAAATGTGTCAGAAGTACCTTTGAGGCTCCAAGCCTGAGGCTATATCATGAATGGCTCCTGCAGCTGTTGGCTTACCAGACTGCTGTGAGAGTATGCAGACACAGTTCCCCACATGCTTTAAGCTTCCCCAGGTCTCAGTAGGCATCCGGCTACGGGATCCCATGGGTTTTAACCCTCCAGATAACAGAACCCAGGTATTTTCCCTGTTTTGCAGTCCCTGGGCACATTTGCAGGGCACAGATCTGGAAGCCTTTGGTGAAAGCTGCAACCATTTGGTCCCCCACCAGGCCCCAGAAAAAGTGCTGACTCTACCCGCAGCTTAAAGTCACCTTCTCCAAAGACACCAGCCAAAGTTGAGTGAGAGATACCAGGGAACAATCCAGACCAATGACTCTCACCCCTGCCCAATAACGTGGGGTGCCCTTTACATTGCCTTGGTGCTATAGCCTCCAAGCTGGACTGGGTCACAGTGGGCCCCCAGCATTAGCCTCTTTAAATGAGTCCACTCACAGCTAGGTATTCCCTCACGGCCAGGCAGGGAGTAGCTACTCTCATTTCCCTAGCAGCCCACTAGCAATGTTCATTCTGGTGCTGACGTGTTTCTGTTCAAGTGGCCTCCCGCCAAGTCTCTGCCTCAAGTCAGCTCAAGTTGGGGTCACATTTATCCAAACTAAGTCCCAAAACATCTTAGACACCACATGTCACTGTCTGCCCTTCTGGGGCTCTTCCTCAGCCTGTAGCTCGCTTGGTAACCCTGGGGGGGTTTGTATGCTGCCTTCCTTGGAGCCACCAGCGGGATATAATCCCATCTTTTACCCTGCGTCCCAGCCCATGGCTCTGTACCAACCAGCGAGGTCTGCTCCTTTACCTGGGCTGCACTTTTCCTGGGCCACCTCCTACCCAGCTGCATAAATTCTCTCCTCTAGGTTTCTTTGTCTCTTGCCTGCTTAATCTGAATCACTTCCAATCTGGAGAGGCTTTCTCACTCTGTCCGTCTGTCTGTCTGCCTGCCTCTCTCTTTTGCTGGGCTGTATCGCCACTGAAGCCTGGCTTTCCTTCCCATTGCTTCTCACATTTTATGACACAGCAGACTCACCTGCTGAGTCTGTGACTGCCAAGCTGCAGACACCGCTGATAATTCAAGAACTAGACTGCTTCGTCTCTCCACCGTTCTTAAAGAATCACAATTTTGCTCTTTTCTCACCTTTCCTTTCCCTCTGATGCTGTTACTGGGTGTTGCAGGGACATTCCTGTTACTGGAGCCACCTGCTGTTTTTTATCAGGGATTTACCTGATCCCCCTCAGGTGGGGCTGATTCATTAATCAGGCTGACTTAGCCCCACGCAGGGGCGTCGCTGGCACTGGACACCCGGGACACATGCCCCAAATCCCAGCGCCAGTGCCCTGGATCTGGCAGGGCCACCCCTTTCGCAGTCTCCGGCCCAATCAGGCCAGAGATCCGGGGCCCAGCTCCCAGCAACTGCGGATGCCCCATCCCCAGCCAGGGACCCAGGGCCCATCCACCCGTGATGGCGTTGGCCCCATCCCTGGCCAGGGATGCAGGGCCTGGCCGCCCGCGGCCACTTCCAGCCCCATCCCTGGCTGGGGATGCTGGCCCTAGCCGCCCGCGGCGGTGTGGTGGCTTCCAGCCCTGTCCCCGGCCAGGAGGTGGGGCCTGCAGGCTGGGGGGCGGGGCCTGTGGGCAGGGGCGGGGCCTGGGACCGTGCCCCGGGTCTCTTCCCGGGGCAGCGATGCCCCTGGTCCCACGTGCAAGCACTGTGTTATAGCTTCACACTGAAAATGGAGTTTGGAGCTTGGTAAAGTCACACACACAGAGTTCCTAATCTCACACAGAATGTATATGTTGTGTAGACCCATTCCCAAATCATCACAGGATGGCGTTAAAAAAAAAAATGAATGGATTCAAGACCATGGGGAGAGAAAAGGCAAACGTTTCCAGACTGATGGTTACACAGAAAATATGAACTGGTGGGAAGATGTCATTAATGAAGGATTCCGGTGTCTAGAGTTTATATTTTCCTAGTGGTTGATATCCAGGCCCCTTGAATATCCAGGTATCTCAGTAACGGTTTTATTGTTGAATTAATCCTTCCATTTTTTGTTCCAATTTATCTCTGCGATATTATGCAACTATTCTATAAGTTCTCTGACAATATGACTTTCGTGTTGTGTCTAAAACAGGGGTCTCAAACAAGCGGGCCGCAGGCCGCATGTGGCCCCTAAAGCTATTTTCCACAGCCCCCAATGACACAATCATTACCGATATTTGCAATAGCATTGTATGGAAAGGTTTCAGGGGTGCAGCCCTCGGGCTACCACACTAATCCTCATGAGGCCCTCTATTAGTCCTCATGCGGCCCCTGTAATGACTTGAGTTTGAGACCCCTGATCTAAAACCTATATATGTGCCTGTGGGGTGTCCTAAGACAAGTTTTTCAATCAGTAAATAAGGGCAGATATTTGTGATCCAATCCAGCTGATGCCTGTAGGAACTTTGCCATTGGGAGCAGACTCTTGTTAAGGAGCTAGAGAGAAAGTCAAGGTCTTCACCATCCAGTTGATGTCATTGAACTGATCACCTTTTTCGCAATGACACTAGGAAACAATGACATGTATAATAATTTCCAAAGAATCCAAGTGACTTTGAAGCCATAGTTGCCTTTTCAATAATGACCTAGACACTTACCTCCAGATTGAAGCAGGGGTACTATGGAGGAGATAGATGCTGAAAACCTTTGTGTATTTGTGTCCTAAAATCCTGAATTCCATTGAATATCAATCAGATTTAGGCTCTTAAAATACTTAGGTGTGCTGGAAAAATGTTACCCTGACACCTTCCCCCTTTGAGTAATACCTTACTCCAGGAGTCATCCCAGTAAAATTACTACTCAGTGAGTAAGGCACTGTGCAGTGGGAACAACCATTGCAGAATTGGTTCATGAGTTCTAATTTGCATGTTTGTTTATTTATTAAAAGATGCCTACACTTCAGTCACAAAGTTATAAAGATATACTACCATTAAACTTAACCTGATGCAGATCAGCTTGGATGCAGATGTTCCATAACAGCAAATTATGTGCAGGTAATGTAATTACATATTTTAAAGAATGTAATTCCAGAGAGGGAAAGTTAATTGCATTTGCATCTTCCTTGCATTGGGTATTGCATATATATGGAATTTAATCTCAATCAATAGTATTTTAATAAAAGTGTTTGTGAAGCATTTTGTTTCTCTCCATTTGAGGAAAGACTGAAATTCAGCCAATAAACTAACAACATGGACATTGAGAAGGGTATTTTTTTAAAGTATTTATTTCTCAAAGTAGAAAGAAAAGCAGATACAAACATAACCATCCTGCTTATTGCTTAATTATTGAATAATGCCCCTTTGCATTATTTTCAGTGATGTATCGCCTTATCCCAGTGGCAGGCTGGAGAATATGTAACATTGCAGTGACCTTTCTCACATACTAATCAAGAGCATCGAGTCCTACAATTCATTTCTCTCATCCCCCATTTGTCTTGTTGAAAAGAAATCAAAGTTCCAATAATGTCAAGATGGGATGGTCATGCTTGACAAGCTAGATCGTTAATATCTTGGTCCTATGAGGACTCCCACATAGCCTTAATTCCCATCAGCTTAAGTTTGTATTCAAGGGTCTTGATCCTTAAAGAAACTTCAGAATATCTTCCGGTTTTGTGATTTGGTTCTACACGTAGAACCAACACCACAAGCTCTGATTTTCCTCTCCCATACAAAGATATAAATTGGAAGTAAATTCACTGAAGTCAGTTGGTGGAGGTGAAGGAGAGCCAAACCTGTGAGATCTGAATGTTCACATTTAGCTAACACCACAGTCAACTCATGTTAAAGCATGTTACGTTTTAGTGCTGTTGGTGGAAATGAAGCAAGGAATCCTGTGGCCCTTAAAGACTAACAAACTCGTTGCTTCTTTTGCTGAAGTAGACTAGCACAGCTGCCCCGTTAGAACTTAGGTGTAAATGGTTTCAGTACTTCATTCCCTGATGACTTTGTGATCTATCTGCAGAATAAATCCACTCGCTAGAGGAAAAAAAAATGATTGTATTCCTTTCTTTCTTAAGGAGTCCTAGTGTTTTTCAAGTAGCTGCAACATCCACATTGCTGAGCACTCAGTTATGGCTCCCTCCATGCATTCAACAAAAGGCCTTGGTAATGAATGGTAATAACAAAAGTTTCTCTCATTTGAGAGCTCCGTATAGAACCAATTCTAAATGCTATAATTCCATCTGTTCATGCTCATTTTTTATATGCAGAAGAGTGGGTTTCTATAGCTCATATTGGTGTGCTGAAATATTAGCTGTATGTCTCCATTTTAATGATCAGAATTCTCATGGAAGAAAACAACATATTTGAACTCCTTTAGGGTACATTTTAATGTACATCATTAGTTTTTTTGGCAATAAAAATAGGCTGTTATGATACTTTCACATTGGAATCTAAAAGAAACATTATAAAAAATTGCAAGAGGATTAATAATTAACAGTGGAGATTTTCTTAATTACTGTAGCTTATTTGTTCAAAATTAGCTAAGGTGGTTACTGCCCATAGGTTAACACATGATGGATTTTTCTAATGGCTGAGCAATATATTCACTGGTTCAATCCTACTTCACAAATAGCACTGCATCCGATCCCCTTTCCATTGACCTAAAAATCTCTCAAGAGCCAGCCGGAGAGTTCAGCACAGACCATTCCACGAAGAAACACACTACTTTCTCCAGGAGACATTGCTTTTGTTCTTTCTTGTTCATTCTTTTCTTACTATACAATAAAGGTAATTGTGACTGAAATTATGTAGCTGCTCATTATGTTTGGAAAGTAGCATAATCACTAGATCTGCCCAGCAAACAGATATTTCCTTTTGCAACACCTTTTGAGGTTTCTTAATTTATTTTCACTTGACTCTGGAAAAAAGAACAACAGCTTTCAAAACAGAGTTGTGTCAAAATGGGCATTTTCAGATCAGAAAGGTCAGGGTTTCAATTAGAGTGGTGGTGTCAAACATGTAGCCCGCAGGCTGAAAGTCTTCCATCCAGTCCATGATTGTGCTCTGCAGGACAAACTCTCTCCCTAACATAGAGAGAGAGAGCTTGCATACCCAGCACTCCATGCTGCTGCAAGAGTATCAGGTCTTGCAGTGTCACAGAGCACTGGATATACAAGAGAGCACTCCGTGACACCACACCCTCTTCGTCACAGACAGAGCAAGCGAATGTGGTCTCATGAGTGCAGTCTCACATACCCACCACTCCATGATACCACGCGAGTGCCCTAGTATTTCGATTTATGGTATGAACGGCTGTAAAGGCAAATGGAAAATTTTGTGACGGTGGAGCATTAGTGAGCAATGGGGGTCCCTTCCCCAACACATTTCTCCTCTGCCATACTATGTAGTAACAACATGCTTAAACAATAATTGGTAGAAGTTGTAGCGGTTACATAGCTGTTAGATTTTTGATAGCAGTGATCAACACCCAACAGCAGCAGTCTCCATGACCAGAAGAGGGCCTGAGCACCCCTCCCTCTGAGTAAGGGCCACAGGACTGGCCAAACTTATAGAACTCAAGAGCCACACAAGTTGATTATTAAACCTTCAAGAGCTGCACCGAGGCATATAGCCACATACTTTTATCTACTAAAATTGATTTGCTGATGGTCTTCCGTGAGCCACACTTTTTCATTCAAGAGCCACATGTGGCTCCCGAGCCACAGTTTGGCCACATCTGGCCTATAACAATAGGTCCTTTCCCAAGCCTCATTGGACTTCACTGCAGGATCTCATGCAGAGATGCTTTGGACAACACACGTCCCTGCTGAAGCCCCCCTGTCGCTTGGAGTCCCCAACTGCTGCAAAGGGGCATAAGCTGTGTACTTCTTGCTATCATTCTAATTTCAGTACTTTGACTGGTATGATTAACAGGTGGTTTGTTTAAGTAGTCAATAAATCTGTCTTTTCTGCTACCTGTGTCTTGGTGTTTGCTGCTACTGGACCTCGAACCTCATCCCACTTCGGAGGAGGATACAACATATGGCCCACCTGCAGTAAATTCAAGTCAAATCTGGCCTGCCATAGTAAATGAATTTGAAGCCCCTGAATTAAACTCTTTCTTTCTGAATTGTCTGGGGAGTCTACAGTGGATCCCAGAAACCCTTCTGTTGAAAACATCATCAAAAATAATAAGCCTTTGCGAAATTTTTCTGTTTCAACAAAATGGCATTTTTCCAACAAAATAATAATAAAAAGAAGTTTCACTAAACATTTTCCAATGAGCTTTAACAATAACCTCTTGGGCTGTCATATTGGATGCTTTCTTCCCTTAAGGAAGGCTTGTGCTGAACCATAAACAAATTGACAGCATTGCTTTAAGCCTGACAGAAACAAAGAATATTGTATTCAGCAACGGAAAGGTGCCTCGGGGATACCAGACAGAGAGTGGACTGAAGGCCTGGTCAAAACTGCCACATTTAGAAAAACAGAGAGAAGTAGACATGAAGTTCTTTTCCAAATGACAATACATCATGGCAGCTATAGCAAAGTGTACTGAGCACAGAGCTCAGTGTTAGACAAAATAGGCTCAGCTCTTGATTCTGCATGGGTTGCTGTGTGACACTGGGTAGGTCACTTAACCTCTCTGTACCTCAACTGCCCCATCTGTGAAGTGCTGACCCATCTTGGTAAAGTGGTTCAGGCACCACACGTGAAGGATGTGACATAAGTACAAGGCGTTGTTTATGTCTGTGACCTTGTCAAGGGTGTATCCTGGGGGCTGAGAAATGAGACTTGTCAGTCTCTTATGGATGGTGGGAAAGGAAGGGCACGTTTATAGGTGTGTTGGGAGCCTGGTGGTCAAAACAGTCAGTGGAGCAAACAACCAGGGTTTGATTCTCCACTGCAGCCATGCTCAGCTCAGGAGCAGTGGAGAGGAAACGCTGGTGGTAGCTTGTTGATTCACAGTTGCCTGGCCCCAGCACAAGATGGAGCTGCAGCAAGGCAATTTTAATCTACAAGGTCCATCAGGGAGCTAACGCTAGTAGACTTGGGCACAGAGGAAAGTCACACTGCTGTGTTGCTCTCTGTCTCTTCCTGTGAAGTCTAGGAGGAGGCTTCCGACACAGGAGGCAACAAAACCAATGGCTGATGTGGCCCAGGAAACATCAAGACAGGTGTCGACATGGCCGAGATTCCTTCCACATATACTCTAGTGGGACTCTCTCATGTCTTGAGGTTGATTTTGTGCCCTGTAAGCAACAGAACGTGACATTAGCGGACTGGAGACCCCCAGCCCATTGGACTTGATGGTGGTGTCATGGACAACTGCTCGTACAGAGACTCCTAAGGGCATGTGAAGGCTACAACTGAAAGCTGACAATGATGATGCAGATGAAAACGTTCCATCACGTTCCCATGTGTAATGGAGGAAGGTTTTGATTGTTGATTTTCCATATGGAGCTTGGGTTTTCTCTCTCTTCCACCTGCAGATCATCTTCTTCAGTCACAGTCCCTGGTATGCATTTATGCTTTGTGCTTCACATCCACCAGGACACTGTTGTTCTCCATTAGCTAGTCAAAGAGTTTCATCTCTCTTTCACCACACTGATATTTTCTGCTTCTTGATACAGGGATTGTGCCAGGTGCCCCTAAATCTGACTGCCAGAACCTGGGAATGGACAACAGGGGAAGGATCACTAGATAATCCACCTGTTCCACTCGCTCTGTCTAAAGCATCTCGTATCACCCACAATCAGTAGACAGGCTACTGCGTTAGAGGGACCTTTCATCTGACACTCTATTGCCATTCTTATGCTATTAGGGAGGCAGCTTTTTCCACAGAGTTATTTGTTTTTATCTTTAAAGATGGGAAATCTGCAAAAGCCCACTGCAATGAGGGACTTTCCAGTCTCATGGCTTCAGGCTCTTCCATATCTGTGAGCGGAATAAGAAAAGGCAGAAAAGAAGTAACTGTTAGGTGTAACATATATATCAACGTATATATTTGGATGCATAAACCCATTGTGTACTACTCTTGTGATTTTATGCTGATGTTTCGTGTGTTTCTTGAATTCCTGGCCCCTGGAATCATGTGAAAATGTGAGAACCTCAGCTTTTATTTTATAAAGAAGGACATTTCTAGTCTTAGGGTTTGGAGAAACATTTAAAAACATGGCATGACAGGATCCAAAAGGTTCAGAAACAAGCTGACAAAGAAAAGGAACGCCCCCAACATTGAGCTTATGTGGATTTTTTCAAAAAATGCTGATTAAGTCAACACTGAAACTTTTTGGATGAAAGGATAGATTTCAACAAATTTCTTGAGCCCATTTATTATGAAAAATGTTATGAAATTACCAAAACATCTCGTTTTTTGGCCCCAAATGAATTTTGACTTCATAGTGAAAATATGGTACATGCATTTAAAATAGATCAGAACCAAAATATTTTGAAATGATTGTAACAAAATATTTCAATTGATCTGAATTGATTTGGGGAGGGGAGAATTTTTGGTTTGCAAAAATTTGTACCTTCATCTTTTCAGTTTGAACTGAGAAATTAAAAGAATTCTAATATCTAAAAAATGTTCATGGAATGGGAAAAACGTTTCCCACTCAGCTCTAAAACACTGGATTACTTTTAAAAGTCTCATTATTTTGGGGTGTTCAATTCATGATTTTTGAAAATGGGTGCCAGAAGCACTGTAAACTGATTGTTCTTCATGACCTTGGGATCACATTACCAAGAGAGAGAAATGGAAGTTCAGAGACCAGCTAGACTGACCACATTGGCACACTATTTTGCTGGTCCCCTCTACCCAGAAGAACACATGTGTTTCTGCAGCTGGGTGCAGAAACAATCATGCCTTAGCCATGGTTGTACGTAGATCTAAGTCTAGTTACCAAAACATCCAGTGTGCATATGCAAAGCATATTTAAATCACATTTACTGAAAAGTAGGCCATGTACTGCTTACTAACACAAAGAAAAAGTGGCCAAAGTAAAGTGGTCTGTATGTCACTCATAAACCAATTCAGCAGAGTTAAGATTAAAAGTGGACCTATGTGTTTTCCCCCGCACGCACTTTTTTGCTGCAGTTACCAGTGTTGTACACTTTAACTTCACTGAAAGGTTTTTCTAGCGAAACTCTAAAAGAAATTGGCGTCTTGCTGTTCATAGCACTGTTGTAATGTATTAAAAGAGATGATTCCATCCAGGAGTTCATCACATCCAGAAGTAAATAGAGAAATGAAAATTATACAGAAGAATGAGGTTGGAGGGCTGGTGTTGGAGGCCAGTCTTTTAAAGATGACTCCAATGAGGTATTGAGCTTGATTCACCAGTGTGTTACTCCTTTTGAATGTCAGCATAGCGCTACTGAAAAGCAACCACTGGCTGATTCCAATATTTAAACTAGTATAAAAATAGAATGGCACTGTGGTGAATTGGACTTCTTGGCTTGTGTTCCAGATTGGTACTGAATTGCTTTGTAAAAAAAAGAATCGTGTAGCACTTTTAGGCTATATCTGCACTAGCAAATTAGTCCGGATTAAGAAGACTTAATCTGGGCTAATTTGGTCCTTGTCTACACTAGGCTTTGCCTAGTTTGAACTAAAAAAATTTTTAGTTTGAACTAAGCAAAGCTTAGTTCTAACAGTAAGTGCTTAGTTCAAACTTAGTTTGAACACTAATGTGATGTAGGCATGCTAAATAAGTTCAAACTATGCAGTTAGTTCAAACTAGCCACGTTTTTTTAATTCAAACTAAAAACATGGCTAGTTCAAACTATAAAGCTGTGGTTAGTTCGAACTAACCCAGAACTGCTTAATTCAGACTAAGGAAGTCCAGACTAAGCTTTCTAATATAGACATAGCCTTAAAGACTGAAAAAAAATATTGATCGCATGAGCTTTCACAGGAGAAAATCCAACTTCATCAGATGGTTGAAGATGGGGATTTTCTCCTACAAAAGCTCATGCAATCAATAAATGTTTTAGTCTTTGAAAGTGCCACAGGACTCCTTGTTTCTTTTGCTGAATTAGACTAACACAGCTACCCCCTTGGAACTTGAATTGCTTTGTGTGACCCACGGCAGTCAGGTAACCTCTCTCTCTGTGCTTCAGTTTCCCCATTTGCAAAAGGAGAAGAGAGATGCTGCCCCATCTTTGATAAAGCACTTTGGGCTCTATTGATGAAAAAAGTGATCAAAACAAACGCTTATCATTTAACGGTCAGAGGAGAAACAATACTTAAATTCACCAGGTAAGGCAATGAATGAAAAAATTGTGGCTTTTTACTGTATTCTGACTCAGAGTAGTGTAAAAGTAGATTCATACCCAAATGCTCCAATATGTCCTTCCAATATCATGTGAAATGATTCCACCACTCTAAACGTAAAGGTATTTACTGCTTTTAACTGAGATGATAATAAAATTGGATAATGGACTCTAAAGTCGGGAGTGGTGACTATATTTCCATTTTCAGACTTGAGCATTTCCTACTTATTGCTCTTAGGTTCATTACCTTTTCTGTCTGCAATTTATGACTTTTGGCTGTCTGGGCTCAGAGATATTTGGGAGGGAGAGATAGAAGTAAAGCGCTTTAACTAATCTTGCTGATATTGTGAACTAGTAGATGAAATTTAAGTGTCATTGCCCTTTCTAGACATCTGACACTTCATGTAGTGGTAAGCATAGTCCAAAAAAGCTGGAAGCTTATATTCAGGTTGAATTTCAAAACTGGAAAAAGAAGGCTAATAAAAATGTATGGGCAAGGTCTTTATTAGTTCTTAGTAGCCAGGTTCAGAAGAAATAAGAAGGGGTCCATATCTTTTAGTTCATTCTATGAACCTGAGCTTTTCTCTTTTATAGCATGCTGTTTTTTAAACAGAAGATGAGCTTCTGACACAATCACATGAATCCAGGAGCTTGGTCTTTAAGAAAAGCCCCATATTGTGATTCCTGATAAATTTGTGGAATTGGCAACACCACAAGCTGGTTATAAAGTTTCTTCTCTCCATGTAGGGAATAGAAACAGCACTGCATGCTTCAGGTTCCTAATTGCATGAGGGATGCTGAATACTCAATGGCATAGTTGTAGTAAACAGTTTGTGACTACATCTTTTTCGGAAAGATTTGCTGAACCATTACAAATAGCAAATAAATATGGAAGAAAAAGTCAGCTCCAGTGAGAGTGGCAGGTGCCAACATCCATGCATGATTACCTTTTGATATGCCCAGAAGGTTTGTTAAACCAGCTGGTTTAGAAAGTTTATTATTGCAAGTAATGAAGTAGGCACAGAACAGAAGGGATGGATAACCTTGTGGATGAAGCATGGGCAAAAGACTTAACTTGGTTCCTGGCACTGCCCATGGCTCTCTGTGTTGGGAAATCACTCCTTTTCTTTGTGCCTGAATTCCCAAACTATAAAACAGAGATTATGATCTGTCAGATCTTCCTCCTTTTGTCTGTCTTGTCTATCTAGTCTGCAATTTCTTTTGGGTAAGTGCTCTCTTTTATCCTGATCATGTGCATTTGGAGCCTGAGCTCAGCAGCAGCCTTTAGGTACTACCAGAATATCAATAGATCATGAGAGGAGCATGGCTTTGGCCACTTTTCTAGATTCTGCCTCCTTGTGCTAGGGTATGTCCACACACACTCCTTATTTCGAAACAACAGAGGTTGTTTCGAAATAAGGAATGGCATGGCCACACGACGCACGGCCATTTCGAAAGAAGCAAACCGCTTCTTTCGAAATAGCCGTGCGCTTTTCGAAATAAGCTAAACCTCGTTTTATTTCG
>ML681964.1:70289572-70360269 GCA_007922195.1 Podocnemis expansa
GGGGGGCCAGCCGGCGGAGGGATGCGGCGATAGAGCAGCTGGAACAGGAGGTCTTGGAGCTGGAGAGGCGCCTGGCCACCAGCCCCGAGGATCCGTCCCTCCGCGGAGCGTACCGGGAGAAGCGGGAGGAGCTCCGGGCCCTCGAGGACCTTCGGGCCCGGGGAGCCTTTGTTCGATCCCGCATCCACCTCCTCCGGGAGATGGACCGCGGCTCCCGCTTCTTCTATGCCCTGGAGAAATGGAGGGGGGCTCGGAAGCATGTCACCTGCCTCCTTGCTGAGGATGGCACCCCCCTCACGGACCCGGAGGAGATGCGTGGAAGGGCCAGGGCTTTCTACACCAGCCTTTTCTCCCCGGATCCGACCAAAGCCGACACCCGCAGGGTGCTCTGGAATGAACTCCCCGTGCTCAGCACGGGCGACCGGAACCGGCTGGAGCTTCCTCTCACTCTGGTCGAGTTCACGGAAGCCCCCCGTTGCATGCCCAATAACAAGTCCCCGGGCATGGACGGGCTGACCGTGGAGTTCTACCGCGTGTTCTGGGATGTCCTCAGCCCCGACCTGGCCGTCGTCTGGGCCAAATCTGAGGGAAGAGGGGAGCTCCCCCTCTCTTGCCGGCGGGCCGTGCTGGCCCTGCTGCCCAAGAAGGGGGACCTCCGCGACTTTCGGAACTGGCGTCCCGTCTCGCTCCTCTGCACGGACTACAAGATCGTGGCCAAGGCCATCTTGCTGCGGCTTGGGTCCGTGCTGCAGGACGTGGTCCATCCCGACCAGACCTACACCGTCCCGGGCCGGTCCGTCTTCAACAACCTGTACCTGGTCCGGGATCTCCTGGAGCTCGGGTGTAGGGACGGTCTGTCGTTCGCCCTCCTGGCCCTGGACCAGGAGAAAGCGTTCGACAGGGTGGACCATGGGTACCTCCTGGGCACCCTGAGGGCCTTCGGCTTTGGGCCACGCTTTATGGGTTTTCTCCGAGTGCTGTACGCCTCCACAGAGTGCCTGGTCAAGCTCAACTGGACCCTGACTGATCCAGTCAGCTTCGGGTGAGGAGTGCGTCAAGGCTGCCTGCTGTCGGGCCAGCTGTATGCTCTGGCCATCGAGCCCTTCCTCCGTCTCCTCCGTCGGAGGTTGATGGGGTTGGTCCTCCCTGAGCCGGAGCTGCGGCTGGTCCTGTCAGCGTACACCAATGACATGCTCCTCGTGGTCCAGGACCCGGGCGACCTGGGGCGGTTGGAGGCTTGCCAGGCCATCTACTCGGTGGCCTCCTCTGCCCGGGTCAACTGGGTCAAAGCTCTGGCCTGACAGTAGGGGCTGGGTGGCCGGCGGGCCCCCTCGCGCCTGCGCTTCAAGCCATCCGGTGGAGCACGGGTCCGCTGGTCTGTCTCGGCATTTACCTTTCTGCCACCCATCCCTCCCCAGATGAGAACTGGCGTGATTTGGAGGACAAGGTCATTGGGCGGCTGCGGAGATGGACGGGACTGCTGCAGTGCCTCTCCCTCCGTGGGAGGGCACTGGTAGTCAACCAGCTCATCCTGTCCATGCTCTGGCACCGGCTTAACATCCTGGTCCCACCCCCGACATTCCTGGCCCACCTCCAGAAGACAGTTCTGGAGTTCTTCTGGCCAGGACTGCACTGAGTCTCTGCAGGGATTCTGAGCCTCCCCCTGGAGGAAGGAGGGCAGGGCTGTGCTGTGTCCACAGCCAGGTCCACGCCTTCCGCCTCCAGGCCCTGCAGAGACTCCTTTATGGTGCAGGTAGTCCGGTGTGGAGCCACCTGGCGCGCACTCTCCTCCGCCACTACCGAGGGCTCCGATACGACCGGTAGCTCTTTTATATCCAGCTGAGAGGTAGTCCGCAAGACCTCTAGCTGCCGGACTTCTACCAGGACCTCCTCCGGACCTGGAGGCTCATCTCAGCCTCCAGGGCCCCTGTGCCCACTGAAGGGGAGGACCTTCTTGGGGAGCCCCTGCTACACAACCCCCATCTACGTGTGCAGGTGGTGGAGGCCCCCTCCGGGAGGCGGAGGCGGAGGCGGAGGCTGGTCCTGGCAGGCGTCACCAGGGTCGGAGACCTCCTGGACTATGCCCGGGGGGACTGGGTGGACCCCCTCACGCTTGCCCGGCGCATGGGGCTCTCCACCCTTCGTACCCCCGGCGCCTACTCCAGGAGGTGAGGGCGGCTCTGCCCCCCTCTGCTCGGGCCTACCTCAAGCGGGTTCTGCGAGAGGGTACTCCCCACTCCTCTCTCTGTCCTGGCCCTCCGGAGTTTGTCATGGGGCCCTGGACCTGCGAGCCCCCCCCGGCAGTCCCCGTCCCATACCCCGAGCCAGCTGCTGGGCTTGCAGCCGGCCCCCTTCCGTACCACGCCCCGACAATATCTGTAGACGCTTGTGCTCCACATCATCCATTTCCTCGCCCTTGCGTCCCGGCCCGATACCAAATGGCAGGACCTCCTTCCACCTGCAGCTGGCGAGGACCCCCAGTGGGCCAGCCTTTATTCCACCCTGACCCCACGGCCTGCTGGGGACATCAGTTGGCAGCTCCTCCATGGAGCCATGAGCACAGGCATGTACTTGGCGTGGTTCACCACCCTCCCCGAGGCCTGCCCCTTTTGCGGCGTGAGGGAGAGCCTGGCGCACACTTACTTAGAATGTGCCAGGTTGCAGCCCCTTTTCCAGCTCCTCCAGAACCTCTTACTGAGGTTCTGGCTGCACTTTCCACCGCACATGTTCCTCTACGCACTCCCTATCTGAGGCCCCACAAAGTCGCAGGACCTCCTCGCCAACCTCCTCCTGGCCTATGCGAAACAGGTCATCTACAGGACCAGAGAGAGGAGGTTGGCTGAGGGAGGGGCCTGTGACTGTGGCGCTTATTTCCGGTCCCTCGTTCGCACACGTCTCTGGGCAGAGTTCCTCTGGGCACCATCCACTAGCTCCGTCGACAGCTTCCGGGAGCAGCGGGCGCTGTCCAGGGTTCTCTGCTCAGTGTCCCCGTCCGAGTCCCTTGTTATACACCTATGACCCCACACCCGTCCCTGTTTTCTCATTAATTGTCCCCAGGAATTTTTTGAAACAGGTTCCAGTACCACCTTCCCATAGGCTGGGGGAGGGGCTTTAGAAGTGGGTGGGCTTGTGCCCACCCACCATCACCTGTTTCAATGGGACCACCCTTCTATAACCATCAGCCCTGGCTTTGTTACAATATGTATTAGTTCTTGGATTTTGGTTTTTATTTCTAAGTATGAATTAAGAAATTGACAAACTGGCCTGACTCAGCACCCTGCTTTCACATCACCTGCATGAGGTAAAGGAATGAATAAAATATAGCTATGGCCTAGGAGATCTCTGGTCAGTTGATGAAATAGCGCAGTGCCAGATAACGTACAAAGTTAAAGCCATTAGAAATAAAGGTAATTTTTGGTCTTGCGTTCCCTAGAAAAAGGCATATTTTTAGCATAGTAGCTAAAGTGTTAATTAAGGTTTTTAAACAGGAATGTTGTAGTTTTAACAGGTTGTGAGAGTCACAGCACTGACCTCCCTGGCCAGAGGAGAGCAAGGGGGGCCCTGTGGTTGTTTTAGGCCATCTTTGTGTTCTAACAAATTTATTTATTGCATGAGCTTTCATGGGAGAAAATCAAACTTCGTCAGACTCTGTTGATTGTTTGTTAACAGTTGTGCTCAAGCAAGCCAGCAACACATCAAGACTTCAAAGAAAAACAGCAGAATTAGAAATTATATGCAGATTTTATTGTATGAAAGCAGAATTAAATCATGCTTATGGATTCTTTTCCCATTACAACAGGTGATTTGACCTCAACTTCCTGTTTCCCAGTGTTTGAATCTTAACAACTGTTTTGATTTGCTGTTACAGTATGACCTTATCCCATGACTTACTCTCCCCAGCATATTTTTTCCTCCCATTCTGTAAGTTCCCCCATCTTCAAAGCGTCTGACAAAGTGGGATTTTCTCCCATGAAAGCTCATGCAATAAATAAATTTGTTAGTCTTTAAGGCTATGTCTACATCTACTTATTTAGTTCAGACTTGCAAGTCCAAACCACATAAGGCTGTGCAGTCCAAACCAGCCTTGGGCTAGTTAGGACTAACCATGGCTTTTTAGTTTGAACTAGCCGGGTGGCTGAGTTCGAACTAAGTCTTTAGTTGCTGAGTAGGGAAACAAAAGGGGCAATTACCTAGGGGCCTGACAATTTTAAGGGGGCTCAGCAATTTTAAAAGGGGCTCAGGTTCCATCTCTTCCACCTGTGGCTCCCACCCACAGTTCATCCTCATTCTGCCAGGCCCTGCCCCAGGTGGCTCACCACCACTTCCCTGCTTTGCCTCCCTCCTCTCTTCTGCATTCCCCTTTCTGTGTTGGCCTCCCTGCAGCCGCATCCCCCCCTCCGTATTTATTTCCCCCAACAGTCGCTTACTCCATCCTGCCTCTCCTCTCCTGCTCACCCTTCTGCTGCATCCCTTCTCCCTCCCCACTCTTCTTAGCCCCTGCATCTGTCTCTCACTGTCTGGGGGAAGGGAAGTGTGGAAGAGAGGAGGGGAACTGAGCAGTGGGGGAGGAAATGGGGAGGAGCCTGGGATGGACAGCAGCATGGGCAGAGGGGGAGGAGCCAGACGCTGAAGGGGCGGGGCAAGACTGGTCTGCCCTAGGTACTGGAATTCCTATTGGCCAGCTTGCTCTCACCCAAGATGGCCAACTATCATAGAATCGTAGAAAAGCAGGGCTGAGAGGGACCTCAGGAAGTCATCAAGCCCACCGTCCTGTGGTCATACAGGATCAAGTAAACGTAGACCTCTATTAGACACATGGAAATTATGAGGGGAAGAAGGCATATATGCTGACAATTTGAGCTCCACCATAACCACCATGTTACAGAGGCTGCAAGGACAGAAAATTAACAAGGATTAAAGAATTTATTTAAAGGATCCTGGGGATATCAATCATGAAAAGATAAGTCTGTATCTGGTAATACAGGTGCAAAGCAGAAGTTACAGCTGAAATAGAGGAAGAGCAGTTAAGATTAAAGGTACATCCCAAAAAAATAGCAGATTAATCCAAATAAGGTGTTTGGCTTTGGTTCCAGCCCCTTCCCCCGATCCATGCAATCTGGGGAGAATATTCTGATCACTTATCCATGGGCAAATATGTAAGAAAATGCTTTTGTTCCAGTTTTGTCTCATTCTCTCAGGGAAATGAAAATTAATTATTGTTGCTTGATTATATAAAGGGACTTTTCTGCATTCTGCTGACTCTGTCTTGATCTATTTTGTCAAGGTTTCTCATTTTTGTGCCCTTGAGATTAGTGTGTTTGCCTCTCACTTTCCTATATGCTTAGTTTTGTCCTTTCTTTACTATAAATTAAAATGTCATTGTCACTACCGAGCTGAGACTATGAGTCAGAACTGAGCTGAGACTGGGTAATAACTTATGATCTTGAGTAAAAATCTAAAAACCATGTATAGAAAATTGCAGTAATACCTATATAATTTGAAAGCTGGATCTCCTCACACAGAATAGCACTAAACCACTCTGACTTTCTGACAAAGAAAAAGCTTCCTCTGAACTCTGATGGGTTTGAAGCCTAATTATGTTTTTAAAATTAAAGCACACTGCCTCTATTCAGTTTGCCATTTCCAAGGCTCTGAATGTTGCTACACCAGCTATTTTAGCTTGCTTGGAAATGAAACCATTGCCCTTTTGCCAAAATTACTTCCTTTGGCACATCTAACTACAGCTTAAAAGCCCAGATTGAATTGCTTTTGAAACAGAATTAGATCAAAGTGCATTGATAAACTGTTAACACAACGGTGGGCAATCTTTTTGGCCCGAGGGCCACAAATCCTGTCTGGCGGGCAATGTGCAGCACCAGAAGGGTGGGGTGGGAGAGGGGAGCGGCTTATAAAATAAATAAAAAAAAAAATAAAAATAAAGGAAATATAAAGAGAAAATTTATAAAAATCCCTACACTGCTGGGTTCTGGGGGGACTGGCTGCTACGGTCCGGGCAGGGTCCTGCAGGGCAGGAGGGTGTAAGGGGCAGAGCTGGGAGAGGAAAGCACAGCAGCCACCATGCTCCAACCAGGATGCAGCTGGGGCAGCGGGAGGAAGGGGCGGGCCCAGGAGGGAAGAGTGGCATCCGCAGTCTGGGCCACCAGCCAGAACCAGCCGGTGGGCTGAATGAAAGACTCAGGTGGGCCATATGGGCCCCAAGGGCTGTAGATTGCCCACCTTTTTGTTAACACATCAGCAGGGTACCCATTGCCAGGTAGACCACATCAAGCTAATGCAGGGTTGATTCACACCCCAGCTTGCTGCAAATTAAGACAAGCCCTTAAGCTCAGCTCATCGTATTACTTCTCCTGACCATGCTTCTTCTCCCAAAGCATTATTGTGTGACTGAGACAAGTTAGAGCCATCCACCAACCCTCTAAGTGGAAGTGTTGCTCCAGCCAGCATCTTCTCCTTCTATGCCACCCCGAATACAAGCCCAGTTTCCTTGCTCTGCTTAGCCATGCCTCTGGCCTCCCCCTCTGACTACAAGTCCAGTTTTCTTGACTCTTTTCACCCTCTCTAATAAATGGCAGATCAGTGTAGCCCATCCAATGCTCCGCTGTTGTCCTTGTCTGACAGTTTCC
Organism: Podocnemis expansa; assembly: GCA_007922195.1. Classification (NCBI taxonomy): domain Eukaryota; kingdom Metazoa; phylum Chordata; order Testudines; family Podocnemididae; genus Podocnemis; species Podocnemis expansa. The sequence goes on from ML681964.1 coordinate 70,296,217, forward strand.
TTGCCCAAGAAATTGTTCTGTTTCTCTTGCACCACTGTCAGGAAAAGGGATTTGTCCTAGCTTGGATCATCCTTGAATTTTATGATTCTATGGCAGGGGTGGCCAAACTTACTGACTCTCAACACCTCTCCTTGTTGGACAGAATGCTCTAGCTCAGTGGATCCCATCTTTTTTACTTGAGAACTGCTGATCTGTACATACTGCAATCAGGTCTCCACCACACAGCATAGACATATGCTCTGTGTGAGCTCAGAAAGGGCCAGGAGGTTAAATCTCTGCACATCAAAACTGAGCAAGATATTTATATGAACCTCATACCTTTACTCTGAGAGACCCCTTCTACCTGGCCAACACTTTCTTTGATGAACAGAAAGTAACATGGTCTTTTTCAGTTATCCAGCAGAACTGACATTTGAGGCACTGATGTAAATTAGCAACAACAAAAAGCATCATTTTTCCCCCAAGAGCCATAAAGAGAAAATGTGTTCAGACCTCAGCAGATTGGAAAGGCACAAGCAGAAAGCTCTGTTGGTCAGTTAATTACTTTCTTTGGAGGCAGAGTCATGATATTTTCCATGGTTTTGTAATCTTTGATCTTTACACAACACAGTTAATCTTCCACTGAGGATTACACGATGATAGGATCGACTATTCACACAATAGAATCAGATAAAGAAGTCATATTTGTTTCAGGTTCAAAATGTCCCAAATAATTTTCTTTCAGCAGTGCTGCTGGGTTGGGTACTTATGTATAAACAAACTGTTGATAGGAAGTCAGGAAGTGGCAAAAGGCTGACAAGCATCCAAGTTACATCACCAGCTCTGGATGGCGCTGAGGCTGCGTCTACACTTGTGGCAAAGTTTGGTGGCAGGTGACAGGAGAAATACAAGCCATGCAGAGCAGCTTACGCATCTGCCATTGACTTCCTAAATTCTAATTAGCATGGCATCTGTGTTGCACAGCATTGATCGAAATTGCTCTCCCTTCAACACAGCATTAATCTTTTTGTGGGGATGGATTTATTGAGTCAATCTCTAGACTGATTGACCAGGTCTCCATTGCTGCTCAGTCCATCCTGAAGAATCAGTCCAGAAATGCTGATAGTGCCACTGTGAGTGAAGACGTACTCCCAGGGTAAGACATAGCTCATGCCTCACTACCCTTGAGGAGAGACCTGCAGGAGATTATGATGCACACACCTGAGAGCATGGATCAGCACAAGTTAACAGGAGCCGTGGTCTCAAATTGTGTTGGGTGAGGTCTAAGTTGGATATTAGGAAAAACTTCTTCATTAGGAGCATGGTGAAGCCCTGAATGGATTACCCATGGGGTGGTAGAATCTCGATCCTTAGAGGTTTTTAAGGTGCAGCTTGACTAAGAACTGACTGGGATAGTTTAGTTAGAGTTGGTCCTAGTTTGAGCAAGAGTTGGACTAGAGGACCTACTGAGGTCCCATGCAACTCTAATCTTCTATGATTCCATGAAATTCAAGCAGCTCCACTGACAATGGAGAACTAGAATATGCAAAAATTTTTTGCCTGTGTTTTACTCCCTGTTGTCAGGTCCTCGCCTCGTCAGGGCGAGGCAAGCAATCCGTTCGTAAGCTCAGGCCTTCAACCCCAGCTGGGGTGAGGCAAGCAAACAGATAGCAAGTTCGGGCCTTCAACCCCGGCTGGGGTGAGGCAAACCAACAGATAGCAAGTTCGGGCCTTCAACCCCGGCTGGGGTGAGGCAAACCAACAGTCAGCAAGTTCGGGCCTTCAACCCTGGCTGGGGTAAGGCAAACCAACCATTAGTCTGGCGGGTAGCAGGGAAGGGAAGGGGAACACAGGCCCACCCGCTCCACTGCGTTCCAGCCCAGGGCCCTAGCAGTGACCACACGAATGGCCACTGTGTCAGTGGGGCTCCTGCCGAAACACACCAACTTACAATTGTCCCTGGGCTACTTCCTTCCCTTGCCCGGCAAGACCTGGGGCACACCGTCCTCATGATCCTCCGGATAGGACCCCCAGGGCATACCCATCAGGCCCTCGCTATCTTCGGGCAGCAAGGGTGGAAACTCAGCCCCCTCGGCCAACGGCAGCTCCTCCAGGTCGCACGAGTCCGGAAGGGCGGGCTCGCTGTCCTTAGCAGAAGGGAGCTCCTCCAGGTCCTCCCCGGCGTCGGGCTGGTCCACAGGGCTCAGGCTCTCTGCAGAGGGGAGCTCGTCAAGGTCCTCCCCGGGAGGAGTCTTCTCCAGGGGTACAGTTGCTCAAGGTTCCTCGCTCTGACCCTTCGCGGGTGGGAAGTCTGGTCGCCTGTCAGCCTCCCCTCCTCCTGGTGGAGGGAGGTCTGCCAGGAGTGGCAGCCGCCTCCCTCTGGGTTCCCTCCATGGCTGCCTGGTCCGCTCCCTTTTATAGTCCTCCTGCTCCCGGTGCCCTTCCCTTTGGTTCCGGCCCTGGCCGGTCTGCCGGGTCTCCTCTGGCCGGGAGGGGGAGTGCGGGCGCCCAGCTGCCTCTCTGCAGCTGCCTAACTGCTCCCCTCTGCTACACTCCCCCATTAAAAGCCTTCCTTTTCCAAAGTGACTATGGATTCTGTGTACCTCAAGGAGTGAGCTTGTGGCACCACAAAGAGGATTGATTTTCACATGGTGCTCAGTGCCTGCCCCCTGAAAACCATGGCCTTTTAAAGTGTTTCCTAAAGCAGTGGCTCTCAATCACTGTGTCAGGACACATTACTTTGTAGCCACACAGTAGTAAGTGTGTTATAGAGAGCCAGAAGATCGGCTGGAATTGGCCTCAGGAGGGTGGGCTGGTGTGTCCCACAGGATCATGAAATGCCACCGATCATGTCACGACATGCAAAAACTTAAGAACTACTTTCCTAAAGCATCACCTAAAAAATGGAGGCACCTAAATTGATACGTCGCATTTAACAATTTAGGCCAAGATTATTCAGAAAAGATTATGTACAGCAAAACAAAGGAAGGAGCCCTTTGTTTCATTAGTGTAGTGCCTGTGGTATCAGAAATTTTAAAATAAAGCACTGTTAGGGGCTGGCAGAGGACCTGGGTCAACAGTATTCTCCAGGCATGATACTTCCTACTGAGAGCTCAAAGGCTGCAGCACCTAGTGGCTATAGTTCAGAGAAAATATCACCTACTGGCAAAAGTCTAAGGGGCCATTTCACTTAGTAGCCTTATCAGTGGAAAAATTGCCTATCAACAAGAATACAAGGAACAGTTTTGCCTACCAGCATTACCAAGGAGATCGCCTAAGCAGTGGTTCCCAAAATTTTCTCGCCGTGGCATGCCTTACTCCCTTTAATTAATTTGAAGCACACCATTATATAGTTTCCAAATGAACTAATGAATATTCATGAGCTAATGAGCCAATCCAGAGCTTTTAGAGTAGTTTTTCAAAAGACTTTATGGAACACCTGCTCAGACCAGGCGGCATACCTGCATGCCATGGCACACTGGTTGGGAAACACTGGCCTGGAGGTAAAATTAAAAGGGACCGCTTCAACTAGTATTAACACTGGGACAGAGTCACCTAGTGGTGAGCATGGGGAGGGCAGAGGAAGTGAAGCTCACCCTTCTCCAATGAGTATGAACCCAGGGCCCTTCAAAACAAGGTACCCTGGCACACTTTTAAGGTCTCAATCACTGCATCCTTCATTCCAGTCCCCTGAATGGGATTCCTGGCATTGGATATAGGGTACCTCCCATATTCCTTCTGTTTCTTTTCTGGCAGTTCCTCTGCTGGCAACAGCAAGCCATCTGTTCCATGTGGTCAGTTGGCCTCTCACAGTGCAACTAGCGGGATCAACCCTAGTAGCTTCCCAACAGCAGGCTGCTGCACAGAACCACTCTTTTCCTTGGTCAGCACGGGTTAAGCTCAGCTGCTCCCTTTGAAATGCTTCCTATCTTGGAAGTGTGCCCTGAAGGCACAACAGGAGTGGCCTCTTAGGTCCAGAAATGCTCTTTGACCCTTGCTTAACCAATGTGGGATTGATATACCCCATTGCAAGCATGATAGATTCTTACGTTAAAAAACAGTAGATTTTTTTTTTTTAATTACTACATTGTGGAAAGTGTCCCTCTTTTGATTCCACTGATTGCATATTTGGCATTTACAGGCTATGCAGCCTTGATCAAAGATGAACATTTCTCTCTGGGATTTTTCAGTGGAGGATTTTTCCAGCTTGTTGCTCAAGGGACACATCTCCCATGGACATTGGTAAAGTGTTGCTGGATGCTTCCCCAGGCCTGGTGGGCAGTATAACCTTAGCATGAGTAAGATACCAGCTGGTAAAGCACCAAGATCTTGCTACCAGGGGAGAGAAACCGTGCGGAGAAAAGAAGCAGCTACACTGAGCCGTCAAGAGTGCAGAACTCCAAGGACTTGCTTCTGAAGACCAAATTTGGAAGTATCTCAAAATGAGTAATGTCTAAACTCAAATTGGCTACAAAGTACATATTTTGCATTTACAAAGTTCTTGTGGTTCCTGAAATACTTTATAGTCTATGACCCATAATCAGCACTGATCTACATCTTTGGCACAGCACAGGTTGTAAGAAAGAGCAAAATTTGATCCTGTCTTTATACCGGAGGCCTGAAACTCTCTTGCCTCCAGGGCTGATTATTGCACATGGCAACATGGACACAGCATGATGCATGTGCATCTGTGAGAGAGTGTTTGGCCAGCGGGAAGCAGTGATCCAAAACATTTGGGCAAAAATTTGTTCTCAAGGAGAGGGCCTCCCCCAGGAAATGGAGATCTTTCGTAGTTAATTTAATTGAACAGGTGGACAGCTGAAGGAATGGAAGAAATACCACCATGATGTGTGATACAGTTCTTGACTACAAGGTTCAGGATCAGTGAGGGGAGATACCACTGCTTCTGCTGACACTTGGCTCGGATGTTGACAACTGAGGCAGGCAGCAAAGATCTTCCTAAGATGAGCCTAGAGGGCTTTGTCCCTTTTAAATGTCAAATGTCTCCTTGGTCAATATTTTCAACACAGAGGGAGTAGCTAAAGCCTACAACTTAAAAAAACAAAAAATTCAATCTTGATGTCAAAATTTCCAGTGATGGAGAACTCACCAAAATGCCGTATAAGTTGTTTCAATGGTTATTGACTCTCCCTGCTAAAAATTTGCAACATGTTCTTAGTCTGAATTTGCCTAGCTTCAACTTCCAGCCACTGAATCTTGTTATACCCTTCTCCGCTACACTGGAGGGCTAATTATCACATTTTTGGACCTGATGAGAATACCAGCAGATTGTGACCAAGTCACTCCTTAACCTTCTCTTTGTGAAGAAGAATAGATCACATTCCTTGAGTGTATTACTATACAGCCTGTTTTCAGTCCTTCGGTCATTCTCGTGGGTCTTCTCTGGATCTTCCCCAGTTAATCAAAACTAACAAGGAGTCTGGTGGCACTTTTAGGCTATGTCCATACATACATCGTTATTTCGAAATAAGTGATTTCAAAATGAGTTATTTCGAAATAAAATCCTTATTTTGAAATAAGTTAATTCGAATTAAGGGAAAGCCTGCTATTGAAACAATTGTTATTTCTAAATGGTTATTTTGAAATAACACCATTTGGACATGTTGTTTCAAAACAGTTGTTTCAAAACAATGGTGTTGTTTTGAAACAACATGTCCAAACGGCATTATTTCAAAATAACCATTTTGAAATAACAGCTGTTTCAAAATGAATGGGGTTTAAGCTCTTTCAAAATGATGGTTCTTATTTTGAAATGACAGAGCTGTCATTTCAAAATAAGAAAACGTCGTGTGGACCTAATCTTTTTTATTTTGAAATAACCAGTGTTATTTCAAAATAAAAAGAGACGTGTGGACATACCCTTAGAGACTAACAAATTTATTTATCAAAAATCCCACTTCACCAGACACTTGAAAGCTGGGGAACTCACAGAATGGGAACAAAATAAATGCAGGAGAGGACAAATCATAGGATCAGGTCAGACTCTCTGTATCTGTGCAAGTTGTTTCATGAAATGGATGGATTTCAGCATCCTTCTTAAATCATGCACTCCAAGACTGGGCTCTTTGTCCTGAAGCAGTCTCTGTCTTAGAATCATAGATTTGGGAAGGGACCATCAAGTCCATTCCTCTGCATTCATGGCGGGACCAAGTACTATCTTAATCCATCCCTGACAGGTGTTTGTTTAACCTGCTGTTAGATATTTCCAATTATGGAGATTCTACAATCTCCCTAGACAACTTATTTCAGTGGTTAATCATTCTGACAGCAATTTTTTCTTAATGTCCAACCTAAATCTCCCCTGTTGTAAGATATATCATTGCACCTTATTATCACTATTATTTTAGGTTTCAGTAGATGTTTCTTAATGTATTTTAATTTGCTGTGAGATGCTATATATGAAGCTGTGCCTTCCGAAATTGCAGCATTTTACTGCAACTTTCATCCATTCCAAATGATTTATGTGGGAATCAGCGATTAATTGCCAAACCTCTTCCTCAGTCTGTGTGCTGCAAAGGAAATCATGGACTTTGAGTTGATTATTCTGGTATGAAAAAGGGCCTGACCCTGAGCTGGATGAAATGAGTTTAGATCTTCTTAGGTCAATTGAATATTGCCGGTTTACACCAGCTGAAGATCTGTATGTATTTAATTTGTCACTTTCATGGTGTATTCTAAAGAAGACAGAAATTCCTATGATGGGACATACTGATGATCAAGCATGATCTCCAGGCTGATTTATAAGATGGCACGAAGCAACCAGGCTAAAGCTACAAAAATGGCTGCTGATTTTAAGTGCTTTAGTTTTTGTGGTGTCCAGCTTGAGAAACCGGAGTCCTTATTTTCATAGGTAGGGGGTCAGATGAATTTTGGGTGCCCACCTCTGAAAATGGGCCCAATGTGGCTTGTGCTAGATGTCCAAAATCAGAAGTCACCTTTAAAAATGGAACCATCGTACTGTGGTTAGGGAGACAATCCTATTTGCAATTAAATAAATTGAAAAACTTCTGTGATTTCAACAGAAGTAGGGCTAGGTCCTAGTTGTACACAGCATAGCAATGGAGGAAATTTCTTCCCTACTCCAACCAGTGATTAGTTTATGCCTCATAAAGGAATATAATTCTTATAATTCCTGCCTTCATGGGCCCTTAGATTATTTGGGAGCACCTCTCAAGTTCTTGAGTTACATAGACAATTGGTAAAACTTAGTCACTGAACCAGCTACACAGTAAGGATCAGTTGGACAGTAAGACCACTTAAGACAGATATCCCCTGGTTAGGGTGATGTATTTTTCCTAAAGAAAAAATACCTCTGTATCAGAGAACAATCAGTCAACTGCATTCTCTCACCAAAAATAAAACAAAACATGGTACAGCCTGTCCTTACTTCAAACACATTTTCAGGAGCCATTCCTCCAGAGATTAGCAATAAACATCCACTAACAGTGAGCATGCAAATTAACCAAATACATGCTATGCTACTTACAACAATAATTTCCAGGGTTGTGGTTAAATTAAATAGAGTGGGGCTTCTTCTGATTGCTAATTTAGTTTCCATTTTTAGTTTCAGCTATGCACAGGCAAACAGGAAATGCTTACACATGTACTGAGACACAGGAGTGATGGAGACAACTGAGCAGTAATGGTAACTGCTTCTTGTAGCTCTGTTGTCTGATCAGGGCTTTCTGTCTGACTGGCTTATTGTGTTCTGGAGGTTGCTGCAATTATTGAGTCGTACAGGTTCAAATACAGAGGGAAAAGGCAAAAATCTGTACAAATCCCTCATCCAGACAGTGTGAAGTCATAGAGTTTGTTTTCATAACATAGCCATAGAGTTTGTTATTAACTGTGTCATATGCATCAATTTCCTGTCATGCTTAATATGGTTAGGAGTAGAGAATTGAGACCAGAAGGTGAGAGGGCAGTTGACTCCAGGCTAGAATGAGGCATTTCATTCCTAGGCAGCTGGGGTCAGGTACTTTGTGCTCTTCCTGGGGTCCTGTCACCCACCCGACCGTAGTGGCTGTGTGGACATCTTCTTGTCTCTCCCATGGGTTGGGGTCATCCATGGTACCTGCAGTGGCTGGAAGGTGGGACCAAGCTGGACCATGGATTCTATCTGCTCCCCAGTGGCTGGCCAGATCTTCTGCTCTTCAGTAGACAATCCCCAGGTCCTGTTCTTGTCATCCCATCCATCAACTGCCGGCATGAGTATGGGGATTGATCATAGTCACCTCATCTCCACAAGAACAGCAGACCAGACAACATGGGGTGAGGGCTGGGAAGCAGCAGCACAGCTCTACCTTCAAATATTTCCACTGTGGGCACAAGTCTTCTTCTCACTTGTACTGCCCCAGTTCTTATGTGTTTAATACCAAATTCAAGATTGTTCAGACAACACGTGCAATCCAGTGCACAGTGAGAAACCACAGGTGTGATGGTTATAAACGCTGCTGCATGTCTCTCATTACAGGAGGAGGTGGGCAAGGAAAAGGTTCTCTGTCTTGGGTTACCAGACACAGGTCCCAGGTACACAAGAGCTGTACAGAAGAACGATACAGAAATTGAGGGGATAGCATCCACTCTTCACAGATTGGGTCTCATACACACAGCCACTTTCATATAGAGACCCAGAGGAGATATACAGCAGAGCAATCTGGGGATGAATATAGTACGGATAGACAGAAGATAGCTACTTAGGCAAAACCTGCACTCTCCAGAGGAGTACACAGTCCCTCGTATCAATTACAAACTCTGGGGCAGGGACTGACGTGACTATATGTTTGTACAGCACAATGAGGTTCAATTCCTGATTGTTGGCTGGGGTTGTTACTGTAATGAAGGCACTATAGCAGGGGTATCTCAAGGCCCTCAGGGCCCAGTGCTGCCCACCCTTTGGGGCCGCTCCATTGTCCCTCTCCCAATGTGAGAGGTGGGGTCAGGGGCTTTGGGGGTCCAGCTGGCACTGCAAAAAGGGTTGGAGGGGAACAGGGCTAGCGCTGCTGGGGAGGGGAAAGCATGGGGGGCTGTGGGGCTGGCGTTGCTACATGGGAGGGCCATGGCGGGGCCCCAGGCCTGGCTGCTGCTGCCAGTGGGGGGCACAGGCTACCGCTGCTGCGGGAGGGCCCACAAGCTGGCGCTGCTCCTGAGGGGGCAGGCTAGAGGTCTTGGTACTTTTGCTTTGCCCCAAGGCTGCTGGAGGCTGAGCAGGGAGATTGAAGTTGAGCAGCAGCAGCTCACCTTACGGGTTATCTAGGGTTGAGTTTTGGGTGGCCATGGGGTGCGCTTTAGGCCATGGCCCAGAGCTGTAGATCCTAAAGCCCCTGCCTTAATCCAGCCCGTCAGTGTGGAGTAGTGGGCTGTGCACCAGCCCTGACACCATGCTTCAGGCAAGTGGTTGTAACAGTTCTGTGCCTTCGTTTTCCAATCTCTAAAATGAGGACAATGATACCACTCTCCTTTATCAACAACTTGGAAAGCTAGTGTTGAAAAGCACAATGTATTGGCTTAGTATTATTATTAGTCTGCTGTCTTGATTAGTACCCTTGTATGGTGATTGGTTCAACTGAAAACGTGACTCACTGGAAGTCTAGGGTGTCAGAATCTGCCCCTTAAAGCCTGACCTTGCATCACTGAAATTAGTGGGCATGTTGGCCACTTTATTTCTATGAGTGACGGATCAGGCCCACATCGCATGAGGTCATCTTCCACTGCTGTGCATTGTTTTTCTTGGTCTTCAATTTATGACCGTTTCCGGTCTGTCAAAAGCAGCCACAACCATTTGCAATGTGTGTATGGGGTAGGGACCTATAAATGAAAAGAGATCTACTTTTGGAGTCTTGCACTGTGCGACGTCTTCCCTTTCCCAGGAAGTTCATTGAAATCAGGAATAAAATGAATTCCCTCTGCTAAGGGGATCTGTGTGTTTGTGGAAACATAGCGGGCACAGTCTGTTCTTGGCCAAACAGCAGTAGAGCAAGAGAAAAAAAGATGCACTGAAACAGGACACCTCTTGCCCTGACCTTCATTACTAGGCTGGACTTTCTTCCCCAGCTGTAAAACATGGGATGATGGACATTTGCCTGAAGGCAAGACGCATGCACAAGTACTACTGAGAGTCCTGAACAAGCCAACTCTTAGCATGGCATTTCATTTTCTTTGCAGCCAGCTTCCATCTATTTTGATTGGCGTTACAGTGAAAATGGAGTGTAAGAAGAATTTTGAATCTATTAATTTCAGAACAATTTCATCACTGGCATGTGACACTCTGGGGCTTTGTCTGGCATTTTAGTTTAGACACTCCATAAATGATATCCTTGATTTATTTTGTAGGGAAAAGCAGCAACATTTTAGCTGTTCCCTTATGACTGCACTCAGGGCTCCATAAAGCAAAGCACCTACGTACGTGACTAATTTTAAGAACATGTATCAAAGTCAAAGGGACTATGCCTGCACGTAAAGTTATGCAGGAGCTTGTCAACGGAGGTGGCAGACATAATGGCCCCCCCGCCCCCCCAACGTAGCCCTCTAGACTATGGAGCTCACAGGGAGGAGTGTTATGTATAGATCTCCCTGATGGGTCTCATCTCCGGGCTAGTCAGCTCAAGGGGAAGAGTGTTAAGTATTGATCTCCCCTGATGGGCCTCGATTTCCTCGGTGAGTTTCTACCCCCCTCGCCTTGTGTCATCAAGGGGGGGTTGAGTTTCTATCCCCCTGAACAGTTACTCCGCACCCCTGCCACCACGAAGGAGGGATCATTGTCCGGGGTCCCAGTTTTATCATTGGTCCTGACCTGCACCTCTCTTCCAGTTGGCTATTTTATACTACTATTTACACTATTTAAGCCCCTGCCTCGGTTGGCTCGAGTTTTCTCCCACCCTCGAACACTAAAGGGCACGTCACGAACCGGTCGGACTGATCCCCTGACCGAGACAGGGAGCTCCCGCCCACGAGACTTTTGGGTGTACTCGAATTGCTGGCCGAACGATTACGTACTGGGATGCTGCAGCTGGTCTGCCTCCTCGCTTTGGGTTCCATTACGGTGCTAGGACAGGTATTATAAACTGATACAGCTATTCTACCTCTCTTAATTTGTTTTTATTCCCTTTTTCTTTTCTCTATAATTCCATTTATGCATTGTTTATAAGTGTAGTTTTTTTTTCTTTAGGCAGTGTTCATAAGTATAGCTTTTTCCCATTTATGCATTGTCTATAGGTGTAGTTTTTCCCATTTATGCAGTGTTTATAAGTGTGGTTTTCATTTGTACCTTGTATAGTCCCTTTACTGCATAGCTGTTTATTATCCCACTTGTAGCTTGCATAGTCCTTTTCACTGTGTAGCTGTTTACTCCCCCCACATAGGCATTTTTGTTGCTACTTCATTGTATGCCTTTATGAGACCACTATAAAATTTTGTCTATTGAAAATTGGTGTCCATCTCCTTGGTGTGTGTCACCGGTCCATCGCAGTTACATCGCGAACGTGGGGTTCAACAGCGCTTAAGTGCTTTGCTGGATTGGGCCCAGAGAGCTCAGTGCCTTGCAGGATTAGCCCTGAGTGCAGATGAAGAAGAGCTGATAAAATGTTGATGCTTTTCCCCCTAAAATACAACAGGGATATTGGGATTAACAGTTAGTGTATAAAATAAAATGTCAGACAAGCCCAAGAGTGTTGCATGCCCTCCTATCATAGAATGATGCCGTTTGCTGCACCAGAAGAGGATCTGATTGTGATGAAACACCAATTTTCCGCCTGGACAAATGAGTTTTACCTTAGAGGAGGCAGCCTACTTTAATTGCACAGAGTACGAGTGCAACTCTGGTAAGCACACTCCAGCTGGGGTTACTGTACGGCATCATACAGCTCACGCTGAGCCCCACTTGGCCACAGCCTCACTGGTTCATACCTGAGCTAGCTTCATTAAAGTTAGGTTGGGTTTGTCTGCCCAGGGTCCAGTGACAACCCATGTCTGTGGTATAGATATAAGACTGTGAGACACCTTTAGCTGACTGACACGACTGTCCTGAAGGGCAGTCTTCAGCTGTGAGAGCCCATCTTCTATCCTCCTGCAATAATACTGTCACTAACTGCCTATGAGCATGCTCTGTACTTAGGCTGCTATTGCTGTTATAAGGTGAAAACGAACTTAGTATTGCATGGAAGATGGCAGAAATTCAAGTGATATGCAGAAGACATTCCTGGGTACTAAAGAGACAGTGTTGTCTACCAGGCTGAGAGCAAGCCAGGAAAATCTGAGCTTGAATCACAAGCGTATTACAGAGCTGCAGTCTGACAATAAACATACACAGCCTAGCACCGGCTGCTCCCACTGAAGTCAAGGCTCTCAGCATCCTACAGGACTGGACCCTTAAGTCCTCTGCTCCAAATTTCCCTCATCTATCTGTCTCTACTTCAATTATGTTACACCAGCAATGAATTTGTCTCAGTTACCTTATCTATGATGTTGGTCGCGATGGGAGAAGGAGACACCGGACTCAGTAGTTTGAACTGAGAAATGGGTTTGTTTATTTAGAGCAACAACGGGGAAAATTTTTCAATGGGCAATCACAGTGACACTTGAGGTAGCAATTAACAACTAAAACAGCAACCTTACAAGACCAACTAAGGTGGCAAATCTATATAAGCAACACAGTAAAACAGTAAAGCAAAGACTGCAAATCTATATAAGTGACACAGCAAGACTGTAAAGCAAAACTGCAAATCTATATAAGTAACACAATGAAACAGTAAGGCAAAAACTACAAGATAAAACTGTAAGGTATTTGCAACAAAGTAAAACGGCTAGGTATTCCCAACAAGACAAAATGGCAAGGTAAAACAAACTGCAATGTACTTGTAGGGGATTCCTATATACGTACCACAACCCAGGCTCCACTGACCAGCAGCATGAACACAAGAGGCATGGTAAGGAACACGACACGAGCTAGCTTTCCTCGGGAGATCCAGCTGTCAGGGTGATCAGTTCTGGCAGGTAACACTTGAACCTCCATAACTTTTGCCAGCTGGTATCCCCTTTTTTATAGGATTTTTAGCTCAGTGTTTTTCTGGTTCCCACGCTGGGGGGGTTTGTGTTCCCACGATTGAGATAGTAATTTTCTAATTAAGTTTAAAATTCCCAGGTGGTACTAGATTCCTAGGTGGATCATAAATTCCTAGGTGGGACCCAAATTTCCAGGTGGGTCATAAATTCTTAGGTGGGCCCAAATTCCTAGGAGGGTCATAAATGCCTAGGTGGGACCTAATGTTCCAGGTGGTCATAAATTCCTAGGTGGGTTTCGGTTCCCACGAAGTTACTACCTTTGAGTGATGCTAGTCTGTAGCCTCCCAGATTCCAGGCCAGAGCCTCTTACGCTGTCCATAAGGGGTTTTTTAGTGTGCACTTGGTGGCAAATGGGGTGCCCGGGCAAGCGGCCCCCTATTAGTACATCAGGCACGAACATATGAAATGGGAATAATATCTATCTTCAACACATAAGGATTAGCTAGCCGGTAGCCACAGAGTGCTATGTGTTTTTCTTAATTAATGCTCCATGCAATGGCCAGTTACAGGCTACTTTCAACACACCATTCAGCTTCTAATTATCAGTCTAAAAACAAGGCATTGCCCTGATTCAACAAGGATTTTTCAGGAGAAAATAGCCACCGAGACAGAACACATTTTCATGCTAATTTTTTAATGAATCCAGAAGGGGCAGCTTAAATTGATGTCTCACTGGATTTGGCTTTGCATGAAAACATAATCCATAAAGTTGGTGACACCATGCTTCAGTCTGAGATTTTACAAAGGTGCTTTTTTTAAAAACCTTTTAATCATCATTTGTAATGTGTTCTCAATCTTCAGCTTTCTTACCTAGGAAAGAGACATTTCATTAAGAATAACTAAGCTTGTGGGATTCAATACACCGTGAAGGTGCCAAGAGGTTATGAAGAGAACACGGGAGGCATGAGTTTCCTATTTAAAGGGCATGTGAGTTTGTACACCCATACGGTCTTGTTGTTTTGGGGAACTTTACGGCTCCCATCATCATAATATATGAGCCTCAGTATCTTTAAGGTATTTATCCTCACAAGACACTGTTGAGGTAGGGAAGTGATACTGTCCCCATTTTAGAGTTGGGAAATTGAGGCACAGAGATTAATCAAGGGCCAGATCCACAAATGAACATGTGCCTAACTGTTAGATGCCTAAACCATCATTTAGATGCCACACAGATTCTCACAACCCCCTCACTGGGCAAATATCTAAGCACCTAAGTTTCTGCCAGGGGACATGTGCAAACTCGCATAAGTACTGAGCCAGCCAAGCTGTTCAGCACCTATTCTGCACCCAAGTTCCAGCAGGATTCCCAGACTATACCTGCACGGTCCAATCTGGTTGTGCTCACTTCAGGCCTAACCTAGCTCTGGGTAAGCAGATTGGAAAATTTTGTTGCTGACTGGCTCTGACGTATGAGGTGTATGCAGTGCAAAGGTAATACTCATGTTACAGCCTATTGATTTCCCTTATTCTCCATTCACCATCTATTCATGGTAATATTATTATACGTAAATTACCAGAATAAATAAATGACAGGCAGGATGCCATTTCTTAAACACCTGCCTTAATTGCATCCTTCCATGGATATTTAATCCATTGATTCTTTGCCAGAAGCCTGATGTCATGATTAGTCTGTGGTTATCAGCTAGACAACTGTCTCCAACTTGTTTTTCTCCGAATACATATTTATGCTCGTTGAGTCTTCTGCAGGCATTTGTCCAGTTATTTCAGATTCAATCATCGCCATGAATCTATGCTGACTGGATAGAGCATTTGCTTCATTTCCTCTGCCATTCTGCAGGAACTGGAAGATGGAGGAAAATTCCATCACTTATAGCTAGGTTTTGATACCTGTATGCTGGCAACTGCCGTGTGAAGAGCAAGAAGGGCAGTTATTGCTATTTTGAGATCAGCGGTTTGCACAGATTAGCCGCCCCAGTAATGCTCCTTTCCATGCACATGCATTCCCACACGCATGCAGTTAGAACAGGAGGCCGGATTAAACCTGTCATAGCACCAATGGAGTTACACTGGAAATGCACTAGAGTAAAAGAGAACAGAATTTGGCCTTCTTTCCAGCTCCATGTCTATACACCATGCTGCCTCTCTCTTTCGGCTTTTCATAGCTTCACTATTCAATTCAACTGTTTAATCTATTCAAGAGTAAAGGAACCTACTGAGTATTGGAGAGATAGAAACAGCTGGACCTGCCAATACTAATTTGCGTGACCTGTCATGCAATTAAGATTGCCGCCATGATAGGCAATGATGAGATATCACATAGTAGCTACCCTGCTGAGCAGCTTGAAAATGTTGCCCCGTTTAATCAAATTAATCTCTCTCTCTCTGTCTCTCTCAAACACACATTGTTGTAAAATAGGACTACATGTTGGTGAAATACTACTTTTACCAAGTACTAAAAGCCAATTTCACTTGGGGTCAATGTTCCCTCTAATTACTCGTAGACTGTGTGCGTGAACAATTTCTTTGTGGGCGCAAAAACATTTCTTTGTGAGCATCAATATTAGCACTATTGAATTTTCTTGCGCACACTTCATTTTTGTGTGTGCGCGTGCACACACGCACAGCTTAGAGGGAACAGTGCTTGGGGTCTCACCGCAACAGAGCCTGAGTAACCGGGGGACACATCATTCTAAAGAGAAGTTTGAGATGAAGTATGTCTCCTTTTGAGACACATGAGATCACACGTGGCCCTGGCCTCTGCACCCCATTACTACAACAGAGCAAATGAATAGTAGAGTCACCCTCATGCTGCAACCTGAAACTGCACGCATTGTGTACCTGGAGATTTAATTCAGACCTTTACATTGACAGGCGGCCATATGGCCTAGTGAATAGTGCACAGGACTGGGACTCCGGAGACATTGGATCTCCTATCCGTAGCTCTGCCACTGGCCAGCGACATGATTTTGAGCAAATTATTTCACCCATCTGTGCCTCAGTTTTCTCACCTGTAAAATGGAGTCAATGATCCCAGCCTCCTTTGTTAAGCATTGGAGGAGGTATTGATGAGAAAGGCCATCTAAGAGCTTGCTGTTCTTATTATTAGAGCTGGTTGGGAAATGGAAAATCTATTTTACCAGAAATTCCATCATTTCAAAAGTCAAAAATTTGTTCTGGTTTGGAATGAAGAAATGAAGTGTCCCATGAAACAAAATTATGAAAGATGCTCTTTTTAAAGCATGAAAAGTTTTTATAACAGTACTGTTACTTCAATTCATTTGGTTTCAACTTTTATAATTTATTGAAATATGAAATAATATCTAACAGATGCAATATTAAATAGAAATATAATATAATAGAGTGCATATTATCTACAATGTTGAAATGAAATTAGTCGACATGACACTATCAGAATGAAATGTTTCATCATTTTTCTCACAAAACATTTCAGTTAAGACAAAAATACATTTTTGATGAAAAACTGATCCGTCCATTTTTTTTGGACCACCTGTAATTATTACTATAAGCCAGATCATTCCCTGTGTCTTAATTTCCTTTTCTTTAAGTTCTTGGAGCTTTTCCAAGGGCAGTTTTAATGACAATAAGAAAGTTGGTTATGAGAGCAGGGCAGACAGGTATAGCTCCTCAAGTAATTTTCTTATTCAGATCATTTTAAAAATGACTAATCACCAGGTTTCAACATCTGTTGAAGAGAACAAGATCTATTTACCAAAAGGTAAATATGGATAGTATTTTTCTTAGTTAACATTAACCCTGAGGGACACTTTCATGTTATGATATTCAAAGAAAGATGTAAATAGGTGTAGTTCAATGCATTCTGAATAGCCTCATTAGAAAGCCATCTAATTTTATATGCACTTTTAACAAGCCTTTAACCACACTACCTAAAGCCTCTTTCTTATGGCCAGGATATGAATTTCAAAACAGTAACAATTTTGCCTGATTCCATGAAGTCCACCAAGGACTTAGCTTTGCTTTTCTATTGCTCTTACATGAAAGGTCCTCACATACTATGGCGATGGGCAGCAATATAAAATCCTTTCCTAAGACAGACAGATAGAAAAAAAGAGGGAAAGTTAGAGTCCCAAAGAGAGGCCTTAGGGTGGAATCTGTATTGGCCATAGACAAATTGTGATTGACCGTTTGAGGACCATGTCAAAACCATGCACTAATTCCCAGTAGTGGACAGCTGGACACCATCACCGAAAATCTTCACATCTTGGGTGGGTCAGTGTGCATGGAATGGGGGAACAAATAAAACAAGCACTCTGTGAGGGCCAAAGGGTTTTATTAAGACCCATGGAAGTCCAATGAAAGATCCAGGTTCCTACATGCAAAACAGAGGGAAGGAGCTTTGGCTGGATCTGCAGACAAACAGTTTTTGAGTGCAGCCAATGTCCTGTTGCCATCTGGCTGTTTTTAAACAACCTGGCTGGTTTTCTATGGGCTGGCCAGTTGCCAAACAAAAGATGGAACATGCTGGGTGTTTTACCCCTTGTGGGCAGTGATCCTGTAACCACTAGTGGCACACAAAAGAGCACATCATAGCCAGTACCTGGGTCCTGCCCTGCACATTGGGCCCTCAGCTGACAAATATCAACCACCAGGCACCATGAAGCAGGACAGATCCAGCAGCCAACACTTATGTCAAGGGAGGAATAACACTAGGAGTGGAAGGGCTTCTGTCCGGGAAAGGCATGGAAACTGTTCACAAGGGAAGGAGCAGCAGGGTGGAAGAGACGGGCTTCTTACCCTTCCCTGCTGACAATATCTGTGTCCATCTCACTTCTCAGAACCCATCGGGGTATCCCCCAACTTAGGGTCCATTGAGGACGGAGGTATTTTTGAGGAGCAAAGTACAGGAGGGAAGCTGGGGAGAGATAAGTGGCCAGTTTTTCTGCATACCAGAGCTTGGCAACCTTATTTACAAAGTGACCTCAAGAAGTGCTCTGTGGAAAGCAAAACCTTGTCTTTCCCAACAACAGAAATCAGTGCAATAAAGAATATAAGGATTTGTGTGGCACTTTAAGACTAACAGATTTATTTTTTGCATGAGCTTTCATGGGAGAAAATCCCACTTCATCAGATGCTTTGAAGATGGGTGATGGAAGCATCTGATGAAGTGGGATTTTCTCCCATGAAAGCACATGCGAAGAATAAATCTGTTAGTCATAAAGTGCCACATGACTCCTTGTTGTTGTTGTGGTTTGGGTTTTTTTTTTTTTTTTTTTGCTGGACTAGACTAACATGGCTATCCCTTTGGAAAATAAAAAATACAACCTCCCCGACCTTGTCTCTTTCATATCTGGGGCCGGCATAGTTTCAATCAACCAATCAAATCATAGGGCTGGAAGGGACCTCGTGAGATCATTGAGTCCAACCCCCTGGGAATTGAACCCAGGACCTTCTGCATGTTAAGCAGAGGTGCTAGCCACTACACTATTAGTTACAGCCTCGCTGCCTGTAACTTTAGCTGTGACTTCACTAAAAGGGGCCGTGGCAAAGCTCCAGCTTTGGCTATGGTCAGCACTTGGTAAACTGGAAGAAGAGGAGAATGTGGCCCTTTTGTTGTGACATCCAGCATTGCCAACTCCTAGGGAAAGGAAAGCCTACGCTGGGAAATGGTTTCAGTATTGCAATCCTGGCAAATCTTTTTAGTGTAGACACAGTGGTTTTCCAGTATTGCTTCTATCCATTCCCCAAATGAGAGAAGCTATTGGAAATTTTTAAGAGCAGGTTAGACAAACACTTGTCAGCGATGGTTTAAGAGGCACTTGGTCCTGCCATGAGTGCAGGGGACTAGACTTGATAACCTCCCATGGTCCCTTCCAGTTTCTATGATTCTGTGATTCTAACTCTTGCCTAGTAGTTCAATGTGCAGTAGTGCTGTAGTGAATGGATAGTGAGTGGATTCAGGGCCCGGATCCCCTACCACACCCCAGTTAAGGGAAAAGGCCCAGATGTGGGTGAAGATGCAGTGAAGTCAAGGACTAGGCACTGCTACCGTGACCTGAGAGAGAAAAAGGGGGTAGATTTCAGATGTGCTAACCACTAAACCTTCTTGTATCTCATCACCATCACCTAAAGAGAGCTCTGTAGATAGCATGCAAGTACGGCACCTCACTGTTTCCATGATACATGGAGATACGTGACAGACCATCTGAGAACAAGTACTAACATAAAATTCCCTGAGGCTGGGACACAATGAAGAGATTATTTTGGTATTTATTAACTGGCACAGTCTGAAACTTTATTTAAATGCTAGATGGAGTCAAATCTTCTGGCTTTTTATTATGAACAGTCATATTTTGCTGCAGGTCTTTCTTGCTGAACTTTAATTCACCCATTATAATAACAACATAGCCCTGTTACTTCACCAAACAGACAATCCATTTAATACCTCCAAATATACACATTCATTTGGGCTCAAGTCTGTTTGCATTGTCAGGCTCAGCAACAGATTAGCTCAACTCTGTCTTAAGCTTCTAGATCGTAATTGTGGAGATGAGATAATGACACTCCGCTTTACTTAAGCAGTAGAGATTGCACCGTAATGACTAAGAAAAACAGAATTACTTTATTGTGCACTCTAAATAATCTGTTTGAGTGAAGATTAATTTGTCACAGCATCCATCATAGACAGTCACTAGAAAGATGGAAATTAAACATGTGGTAGTAATTATAGTCATAACAATAGCCTCTTTTGTGCCCAAGGCATAAATTTTATAGTCAGATTAGTCAACAGTGCTTCCTTCCTTTTAAAACAAAAAGCTACTGCAGTACTCATGAAAACACTGGAGACTCAGGTTCTTGGTTTGTCTACAGAAAAAGTACAATGCTAAAAGTCTCCCTGCCTTGCTTCACTAGGGTCTTAAAGTCTGATTTGAAGGGACATACTGCAGGTTAAGATGGAAGTTTCCAGTGTTTAGCTTTAACTGAACTCTATGCCTGTTGAGATGATGGTGAAACTCCGAGTGGCAGCAAAGTTAAGTCAATGCTGAGGACTTCTGAAACTTTCATCCTTAACTTCCAGGGACATTCCACCCTCTTATTCTCTACTGAGGCTGCCCAGAAAGGCTAGTTCATTTTCGTGGCATGGAGCAACCTACAGGAGTGCAATAACTAAGTCACATCACATAGATCATGCAATAGCCCTTTATTGCTACTGTTTTGAGCAGTATTGTCCTGGGATGAGTTTGGCCTTCAGGCCCCATAGGGATGATAAGATCCATAGTCCATCCTCTGTACTATTCAGCCCACCTCCTGGTTGTGCTTCACTATGAATAGATTATGCAGATGATTTGTTCTGAAGTTATGCAATAATTTTTCTTAAACAACATTAAAACCACTACTTACTTTTGATAAGAATATTGTGGGAGACCGTATAAAAAGTTTACATAGTCAACCAGATCTCTATGAGTGAAGGTAGAGCAGGGGTCTCAAACATGTAGCCCATGGGCCACATGTAGCCACTAAAGCTATTTCCTGCGGCCCACAACGACACTATTGTTACTGAGATTTACAATATCGTTGTATGAAAAGGTTTCAGTGGTGTGGCCCTCAGGCTAATCTACTAGTCCTTGTGCGGCCCTCAGGGTGATTTGAGTTTGAGACCCCTGAGGTAGACCATTCAGTATGAAACAACTCTGCGCAGAATGGTCCACACGTAGGTCTGGAAAGTCAAATAATTTCTCTGCAGCATTAGAATTGCATATGGGATGCTGTCGTCTGCTTGACTCATTGATATAATTCAAAACTATCCAGGCCCTGAAAAAAATCTCAAGGCACTCAGTGAGCTCCCATTAAATAAAAGTTGGGAGCAACAAGGTGCCAAATACTCCTGTAAAATGGCACATGTTCTCAGTTAACATTAACTTAAGCCAATGTCCTCAGCAACATCTGGGCTATGTCCACATGTACATCGTTATTTCGAAATAAGTTTTTTCAAAATTAGTTATTTTGAAATAAAGTCCTTATTTTGAAATAAGTTAATTTGAATTAAGAAAATGTTAATTCAAATTAAGGGAAAAGCTCAAAGTGGAATAGCATGTCCAAACACAAGACTTGCTACTTCGCTTTAGGAGAGGGGCACCATGGGAGGTGTGGCAACATGGCCCCCTCCCTGGGCCATGCCCCCACCTAATATAGGCTAAAAGGAAGGCACCCTGGGAAGGAGAAGGGCAAAAGTGTTATTTCAAAATAATGGTTATTTCAAAATAACACGTCTGAACGGTGTTATTTCGAAATAGCCATTTCAAAATAACAGCTGTTTTGATTTAAAGAAGGTTTAAGCTATTTTGAAATGACGGCTCTTATTCCGAAATGACAGAGCCCATCATTTCGAAATAAGAATACTTCGTGTGGACCTAATCTCTTTTATTTTGAAATAGCCAGTGTTATTTTGAAATAAAAGAGATGTGTGGACATACCCCTAGGGTTCAGTCTCAAGCATGCAATTTCTCAGTGAAGCCAAATACCATGGAGAGCCTGAATTCTGACTGCAATGTACATTGCTCGTCTGTTGGAAAGCACTGTATAGCAGTGAACATATCAATTAGAAAGAAAAATTAAAGCTGCGGGTTCCACAGAAGTTCAGGTGATAAATGCAATGGACATCAGCAAGGCAGTGCTCCTTTCAGATTGAAGCATTGCTAATTAAAATCACAATGTACCATACAATGTATCCTGTGGCATTTTCAAATGGAATGTCATGTGTGAATAATGTTGCTAACACAAAGACTTTAAGAATGCATTTAGTTAAGTAACAAGTGGCAAGTCCCTGACTACAGGCCTTACAAGAGACACTCTCCCTTGTTTGCAAAGTGGAATGATTTCTTTCGACTGGGATGTCAGGATACTGAAGACAGATGGAGCTTTAGTAACTGGTTGGTGCTAGTACACTGGAAAAAGGATGGAACTAAGGTGGTCAAATACACCTCCTAAGTGCAATGGGATTTACAAACTTGATTTCTTTTCAGAAAAAAAACATGATCTACAGTACAGAAGAGGGAACTTTGGGCCAAGTTCATTGAGTGCTTCCAGAAGGTTGTTATCCATAAAGGCTCCTATGCTTTGGAATTTGCTTCTCCAATTCACTGTTCCTGGTCCTGGATTTACTTTCTGAACATTATACCAAGGTCAACTTCTCTCAGGCCTATGGTATAGGATAGAAAATAGTGTGTGACTTGAAGGGTGGGGGAGAAGTTTTATTCCCAGGCCCTAGAGGGATTGTACTTACTGATGGGTAACACCAGAAACACGTGGGTAGCTCACTATTCTGTGTTTGTGGTGGTTGGTCCCGATACTGTAGTTTTAATTTCTGTAAAAATGTACAGAGCACTTTTGGATGGATGCTTGAGGGGCAAGTCTACACTGGAAAGTTTTTTCGGGATAAGGAGACTTATCCTGAAAAAACTTTCCCATGTCCATGGACCCATTTTGCTGTTTCGAAAAAAAGCACTCCAGTATTTCGAAACACCAGCACACCTTTTGGAAAAAGCAAAACCCAGCTTTTTTCGAAAAAGTGGCTTTATTTCGAAAAAGCGCCCCTGGTATTTCAAAATACTGGAGCGCTTTTTTGAAAGCACTAAATGTGGTTACCTGTCGGAAAAAACGCTTTTCCAAAATAGCTTTTTTGAAAAAAGCCATTGCTGGACACGGCTATTTTTTTTCTTTTTTCAAAAAAGCCTGGCTATCTTTTACATTGGCTTTTTTTTTTTTTTTTTTTTTTTGGAAAAGGAGAGTCCAGTGTAGAGTCTCTTTTTCAAAAAAAACAAAAAACAAAACCTGCCTTATTTTGAGACAGACAGTCCTCCCGGACTCCTCTCTTGACATAATATTTTTCAAAAAAAGCTTTTTTGAAATAATTGTTTCTAATTTATTTTGAAATCTTTTTTTTTTTAAACTTTTTCGAAAAACTCTGCAGTGTAGACATAGCCATGGTGATCAGACTAAGTAACAGAATGAGGCATGTCTTGACAAAATGCAATCTCCTGCTTCCAAGGCCAGCTCGAACCATAAGCAAATAAGGCCCTGGCTCGGGGTGTCATTTACTTAAGGGCGGCCGTAGCGCCGCTCCAGGGGCAGGGTGGGCTGGCCCAAAAGCTGGCCCAAACCAGACACTCTGCCACAGGGGTGGAGCAGACCAGCCCATGGGGCAAGCTCCGGTTTCTTGCCTCACCACCTATGGGCCAGCCTGCTCTGCCCCTATGGAGGAACAGCTGGCTCAGAGGCGGGGTGAGAATATGGAGCCCCGAATCTGGGTTGGCCCGCTCTGTCCCTGGGCTGGCTGTTCCCTGCCCTGGAAGACGGGTGAGCTGGCCTGGAGCAGAGGACTGGTTCTACCCCTTGCTATCCACCTCAACGTTGGGGGGAGGCACAAAATTGAAAGCCAGCTCAGGGTGCCAGAGCTCCTTAAGCCAGCTCTGCTTGCTTCTAGTGAACAGTAATTGAAGGGGCAGAGCTGCAAATGGAGAAAAAAATCTTTGAGAAGCTAGGAGTGCAAATGGAAAGGGAACTGCAGCAGATATATTTGCAATGTGGTAGGGTAAGGGGAAAAAAACGCCAGCACAAATGCCGACATTTGAAAACACCTGAAGAAAATGCTCCTTTCTTTATATGACTCTGCTCAGAGCAGACTTAGAATATTGCATTCTGTTCTCAACACTATGATATCAGATACTGGAAGGAGATCAAAAAGCAATAACTAGGCTGAACGTTATAAAGGTCCAGCATGATTAGACTTAAAAAGGTTAAAAGATGTAAGTACGTTTAAGCTGGCTAAGTGATTACTAAGGCAGGAGCATGACAACAGTCTACAAACATTCAAAGGGTGTAAACACAAAGGAGAGTAGAGAATTGTTTAGAATGATTCAGAGGCTTACCCCAGTTTACACCACAAACTTATGTTGGTGTGAATTAATTGCTGAGGGGTGTGGAAAATCCACACACGTGAGAGTATGTCTATACTGATGTTGGCGAAGTCTCTGTTGTCAGACTGAGTTTCCCGGACTGAGTGAGTGGTCAGTTAAGACATTCTCAGTTGATCTGGCAACTGACTTAATGAAACCATTCCCTCTCGGGGCATAGCACTGCTTTGATAGGAATGCATTTCCAGGTGGCTCATTGCAGCGAAGAGGGGAGTTAGGAAGTTGACAGGAGTTGCACAAGCTACTTTGCATAGCTTGTGTTACTCCCATTGAGTGCCACTGTATTTTCCCAGCAGTGTAGACCAGGCCTGAATAACAGAGTTATACCAGTCTGTCTCCTAGTGTAGATAGCACTGTGTCTTTGGGAGGGCTTCTCTTGTCAATATAGCTGATGCCTCT
Organism: Podocnemis expansa; assembly: GCA_007922195.1. Classification (NCBI taxonomy): domain Eukaryota; kingdom Metazoa; phylum Chordata; order Testudines; family Podocnemididae; genus Podocnemis; species Podocnemis expansa. The sequence continues at coordinate 70,320,585 of ML681964.1, forward strand.
CAAGGAGGTGGAATATCTATACCGACTGGAAAAGCTCTCCTGATTCTGTGAAAATAGCATCTTCACTAAGCACTACAGAAGCACAGTTGTACTGGTGTAGTAATTGAAGTGTATACAAGCTCTTAGACAGACAAGGTCGGTGAGATCATATTTCTCATTGGACCAACTTCTGCTGGTGAGACAACCTTTTGAGCCACAGAGAGCTCTTCTTCAGCCTGGCAAAGATATGGGGACCATCATGACTAAATGTATGGTGAAGCAGATGGTTTAGAATAAGAAGCTAGCACATATTAAGGGACCATTCAAGGTAGAGTGGCCCGTTAACATCTCTGCAGTCACAGGACAAAAAGGGAGCATTGGTGGGTTACTGGTTGTTGTAATAAAACAACAAGGAGCAGTGTGGCACTTTAAGACTAACAGATTTATTTTTTGCATGAGCTTTCATGGGAGAAGATCCCACTTCCTCAGATGCTTCGAAGATGTTGTAATAAGCCATCAATACAGTGTTTGTTTAGTAGAGCTTTTACTGTCTAGCAGAATTATGAATTTAAACTCCCAGGTTCATCTTTTGAAAGTGTGCTGCAAGTTTCCTTTGAAGATAAGGACTGATAGATCAGCTATAGAGGGATCTTCTTATGAAAACTGTTCATCCACAGGTGATAGAATATCTTTGTTTTTCAGCAATTTCCTGGGTGAGTTCACTTGAGAGCATACTGATTGTCAGGTTTCACCTACCTAGTTATTATTGGAGTAATTAGTATAGGGCAATGGTTTCCAACCTTTCACCAGCAGATGGTGCACCGCTCACGGGTTTTAATGGCAACTGCCATTCAGGAGTTGATCGCGATCAACCAGTTGGGGACCACTGGTATAGTGGATGAGGTACACCACATATATGATATGCATGTGCAAGATCCATGGATCCTGAAAGGTGTGGTGTTGGTGGCACTGATCACTAAAGCAGACATGTCTGAGGGTTTTGCCTCTGTTGTTTGGGCAGGCTTAAAAAGGAGTCATGGGATAAAATTCAGAAAAGGGAATTTAAGGCTGATATCAGGAGTAACATCAGGAGTCTCCAATGTTATTGCTGTGTTTGTCCCAGCATACTAGAGAGATTAGGTGGGTGAAGCAAAAGCTGTTTTAGATCAGGTTCTGAGAGTGACCGAAAAAAGTTTTTGAGCAACACAGAGCTCTTCTTCAGGTCACATGAGAAGCTGTTAGTTTGGGGAGGAGTGGTAGAAGTCCCATCATGGGAAACATTTAAAACCAAACTTGACAAAGTACTAAATTAATAGACAAGAAGAAATCACCCTTCCTCGCTAGTGTCTGGAACTCAGTCATCTTTAAGTAAACAGATCTCTTTCCCATTTCTAACTTCTATCATTCTGCTTATTTATGAAACGTGCTGAAATGCAACTAAAAGCATGCAAGCACTAGAGGAGGCCGCGGGTGCAAGAATTTTAGTTAGTACAATACATCATCTTCATTCCACTCCTGGTAATATAAACTGAGCTCATACACATCAGTTCAGGTCTCTCGGGGGCTCTTTTTTGTAATTCTACCTCTGTTCCAAGTGGATGAGAGGCAGATTCTGTTCAGGAGAACAAGTCTAATGAACCAGTCTCTCCACTTTTTCCTCTGCACCACAATGCTCTCATTCTCCAGAGAATGTCCTTAACCTGGGCTAGGACTCTTCCCCAAAGGAAACTAGGCTTCAGCATCCAACAGGCATTTGCCCATGGAAAATTGTTCAGGATCTGTTTATAGCCTGACAAGGCCTTAGGCGACTTCTCAGACACTCGTTTGCAGCAGTGGACAATATAAAAACAAACAAGTAATGCCAGGAGCCAAAATAAATACAGGATCTTCCTCCCAATCAAATCTCAGGATTAAATAATATGGAGTGACACTGGTGTTATGTCAGGGAACAATGGGACCATTAGACTTGAGGGGCCTCCCACATGACTAGAGGCAAAATATGACATAGCCTCTGTGTAACTTGCTAAAATAGTCTCCACCACAGTTCTCCTTTGCTGCTGCTGCCAGGTGCGATGCAGGATGCAATTTAATGAAATGTTTTCATCACAGTGATTTTTCTTTCACATCAGCTAGAGAAGGAAGCCAGGATAGCATCCCACCTATTTCCAAAAGGGCAGTCATGTTAGTCTAGTTTAGCAAAACAAACAAGGAGTCTTGTGGTGCTTAAAGACTAACATAAATAAATAACTAAATGTGGTAGTCTTTAGAAGTACCCCAGGCCTCCTTGTTTGTTTTGTCCTATTGTGTGTTTCAATGGTTCACCTTGCTTTCTCCTGCGAGTGCCAGAATCTTGCTGTTGTTTCGGAGGAGTGCTTTGCTAGATGATACCTTCTCTCAGCAGTGCCAGGCTGAAAAGAAAGACCAGCCCAAACAGGCACGGGACAGATTCAGACTGATTGGAACAACTGCATTACTGAATCAAATCGTACCAATTACCTGTACAGTGATTGCCAGGAAGGTAAACAACAAATGGCTGAACAAATACTTAAGAGAAGGTACTTTGGGTGTAATCCCACCCAGATCAGGCTCTTCTAAAGAGCCCGAGGGCTTGTCTACACTGGAGGTGGAGTTATAATTCAATTTTAGGCTGTTGAATTACAGAAGGGAAGGGCGAGTGATCACACCAAATTGCTTGCTTGGGATCTCACATCCACACTGCTCACATTACTTCCTGAAATGCATTGCACTGTGGATAGTAGGCACAGGGGTTTGTTGGGAGGCAGTTGGCCTTCGCTAACTCCCCTTGCCTCTTCTGTAAAGAAAAAAGAAAACAGGAAAAGCTTTCCTTACTGTTTCTCTGCCACAGGCACAACAGAGTGGCACAGTGTTTCATGCAGAGAGAGGAATTAATGGAAAACGTCCCAGGACTGCAGGCAGGGGAGGAGCTATGTTGCCATGGTGAAAGAGAGAGGAAAAACCGAAGAAGCTGCTCTCTGGCTACACAGACCTCAACTGCAATTGTAGATTTCAAGCTCACTGCTACACAGCTTGCAAGTGTGCTGTTAGTAAACTGAATTATAGCTCCATGTTTTTCAAAGGTACTGCTCTGACAGTGGAGACAGGCTGCAGAAGGTCAAGGTCAGCAGCATTATATCAAACCTCACTGATAGGATAGACCATGCCAGACACATTTCTCTCTCCTAATGGGAGGGTTGTTCCACCTCCACCTACAAACATCAGTGTAAATATCTCTAACTGAGTCAAAAAAGCAATGAAAGCCACCATCGCCCACACAAAACCTATCCATCTGGTGTCATTGTTCTGAACGTTAGCAAAGCATCATGGCATGGTTAAAAATTCATTGCTCGTACTGTCCCTGCACTACATTCTTGCATTTCCTCTTACTAAAGGGGAAATTAAAATTTTATAAACAGCAATAAAAAGTAGTTTTGCAAAGTGCCTTACTAGTCATAGTAGCAGTTCTCAGCTTTCTTTTCTTGTCTCCTCTCCACCACGCAGAGGACAATGACAGCAAATTGAGCTCTGGCGGCTCATCTGTTTTTCCACAGTCCATCCAGAAAGCTTCCTATTCCTCTGTCATTCTCACAGCCTCTTAGAGGAGAGGGACAACTAATGTATCTGAAGTTTGGGTTTTGGATAAGCCATACACCCAAGGGGTGAAATTCTCAAAAGGAAGTAAGGGAAGGTCTACAGTACAAAATTAAGTTGGCTTAAGTTATGTCAACTTACTGCCATTGCTGATTAATGGGTGAGACTTCATTCTACAGTGTTTTCATAGCCAAAGCAAATGACACCGTAACACAGATGTTCACATCTGCACTAATGAAATGTAAATTAACATGAAACTCTTGTACTGTTGTCATGTGACATGGACATGTTCATTGTTGCTGATGCTATTTTTTGTTTCGTCTCTCCCACTTCTTTGTTTAGTTTTAAACCAGCCTCAGGGCACATTCAACCCATTGACAATTGGGAACACTCAGCACCTTGCAGAACTGAGCAGTCAGGTCCCTGCTCAATATCCACTGAAGACAGTGGCTTTTTCTATTTTCTTGAATAAGCATTGGATCAGGTCTCATATTATCCACAAGCTTTATAGAAAACAGTAATTCTGTCATACAGAAAGGGCACGCTCCTGTGCTAGTAATGTTACAGGTTGCCTCATCCCTTGACAGACAAAAAGAAACTGGGACATCTTTGTACCAGCTTCCCCCCATTTATACATAAGTACATGCAAACTTTGATCATGGTGGCCCTGATTCAGACGTGAATCATGCTTTTATGGGCTTTCCTGAAGAAAGATGCCATTCTGAATCAGGACTTACAAGTGGATATATAATTACGTTGGTTTCATCAGGAGAGACCATCAGGAACATACACCTCCACCACAAATGTGTCCTCCTTTTTGGCAGCCTGAAGACTGAATGGATATGAAACTTTTAGAAGTGATCTGCCATGGAATGGAAAGCTGGGCCAGTCATTAGGGCACTAGCTTAAGCGAATAAGTTTCACGTCCTTGCTCCCACACAGACTTTCTGTGTGAAATGAATGGGATTTAACAAAACAAACAAGAAGTCCTGTGGCACTTTTAATGGGATTTAGGCTGCTAAATAACTTTGAAGGTCAGAGCCACAGCTCCCTACCTGTAATATTGGGCTAATAGGACTGTTCCACCTCATAGGTGTTGTAAAGATAAATACATTATAACTGATGAGGTGTCCAGACACTAAAGTAACAGAGGCCCCACAGGCACCTAAATTGTATTGCCACAGACCTTACACTGCCTTTCCTGAGAGAAGGGAGGGAATATTTTCTAGGGAAAGGTGATTTGCAGCTCCCAAGGCTGCTAATTTGGCACCGTTTGCCTGCATAATTTTTGTTTTATAGGGAGCCACTGTCCTAGAACATACAAGATTGTCAGCAGATGGAAAGGCAAATAGATTTCAGTTTTATGCATGGAATTGCAATGGTGATTATAGTCAGATGAAAACAATAACATAGACATTTATGTGCCCTTCCATATGTATTCTCTTGTATTTATGGCTTTTGTAAGTTTTACTGATTGAAAGTACCTGTCCTCTGGTTATGCTTTGAAGTTGTTGCTGTTGTTGTTGTTCTTGCAGTTAGAACAAATAATAAAAACATTTAAGAATTTTAAGAAAATCTTTTTTGAGGGACTGGGACTGGATAATCCTCCCCTGCTTGCAACTGCCAAATAAACAAATCAACTAACCTCCATAATAATACCCTAAGTTTTTACTTAATAAAGGAAAAGCAAATGTCACAGTATTCCCTCTTTAAGCTCCTGACACTACAGTCATCCTTTCTCCAGGTCTCTTGCCTTCTTGATTGGGTCTCTATTAGTCTGCATGGTTTTCTGACCCCACTGTGAATTCACCAGCAAGTTAGCCTGTTTAAATAGTCCAGTTCCAAAGCAGTAGCCATGTTAGTTTAGTTCAGCAAAACAAACAAGGAGTCCTGTGGCACTAATAAGGGCAAATAAGGACTTTGGATTTTGGGTTTTTTTCCCCTCATCTTCCTCTATATGCTGTTCCCCAGTGTTTGAATCTTTACAACTGCTTTGATGTGCTGTAAGAGTTTGACCTGATGACTTACACTTCCCTGCATTTATTTTCCTCCCATTCTGAAGGTTCTTCCATCTTCAAAGCATCTGATGAAGTGAGATTTATGTCCCACAAAAGCTTATGCAATAAAGAAATTTGTTAATCTTTAAGTGCAACAGGACTCCTTGTTTGTTTTGCTAAACAGTCCAGCATTGCTTTCTCTCAAGAGACTATAAGTGTAATTATCCATGGTTGAATTAACACACTGCTCTGTCTAAGCAAGCACTTTTATTCTTAAAGGTGAAAACACTGCACAGAAAACATAAAAGAACCTACACGTATGCTAATAAGTTTACCAGAGATTACCCCAGCTCCAAAAGGACTCTGAATCAATCCTTCAACATTCACCAACAAGTTTTTCTGTGTTTTCAAGTTCATGACAACTCTTGGCTCAGAACAAGCAACACTATGATTAGGCAGAGTCCTCCCTCCCAAAGGCAAACTGGTGCTTCCTGTGGATAGCACACCCTGTCCATTTACTTGAGGATCTCTATCAAGCATTCTTGAAACTACAGTACCCACCTGGGGAAGTAAGAAAACAAATTGACAGAGCTGGATGGGTTCCCCGAAGTCATCTACTACAGAAGAGACCCAAGAAAGAAAACAACAGAACGCCACTAGTCACCACATACAACCCTCAAGTCAGACCTCTGCAACAGATCATTAAGGACCTACAGCCTGTTCTAAAAGATGACCCCTCACTCTCTCAAGCCTTGGGAGACAGACCTCTCCTTGCCTACAGCCAGCCACCCAATCTTAAACAGATTCTCACCAGCAACTATAGATCTAACAACAGAAACATTAAAGCAGGCACACACCCCTGCAACAAATCACGCTGCCAAGTCTTCCCACATATTTGCACAATAGATACCATCATAGGTCCTAATCAAGCCTGCTATTCCATCAAAGGCTCATTTACCTGCTCATCTGCTAATGTGATCTATGCTATCATGTGCCAGAAATGCCCCAACACCTTATAGATTGGACAAACAGGACAATCCCTGCGCAAAAGAATAAACGAACATAGAACTGATATCAGAAATCACAAAACAAAGAAACCAGTTGCTGAGCACTTCCATCTTTCTAATCACTCAATAAATGATCTGTTAACAACCATCATCAGTGATGTGGCTAGGACATCAAGACTTCAAAGAGAAACAGCTGAACTCGAATTAATATGCAAGCTAAATTCTGTGAAAGCAGGATTAAATCACAAATATGGGTTCTTTTCCAATTACAAAAGGTAATTTGACTTCAGGCTTCCCATGGTTTGAACCTAACAATTGCTCTGATTTGCTGTTCCTGTATGACCTGATCCTATGTTTTACACCCCCTTGCATTTATTTTCATTCCTTTCTGTAAGTTCACCCATCTTCAAAGCATCTGAGGAACTGGGATGTTCTCCCACGAAAGCTCATGCGAAAAATAAATCTGTTAGTCTTAAAGTGCCACACAACTCCTTGTTTTTTTATTATATGAGGTGCCTTCTATATTACTGTGGAAGACTGTGTCTTTTTCTTTTCTTTGTCAACACACATCAGCTCAATGTTCCCTTGGTAGTTTCCATCAGGCTGCTGGCCTTTATGCATAGGCCCATACTTACCAGCCTGTAAAGAAGTGTTTTTTTTTCTAGAGTTTATATAGAGCTGTGGTTGTGTTACTGTAGTTCTAGTCAATTGATGCCCTATTTAAATGTCAACTTTTACACTGTTTTCTCCTTTATTAGACGCTCTGGTAGGACTGTAGGTATTGTGTGATTCATTACTGGTGTCGCACACCCTGCTATTGGTGATACAGAGTTTGCAGAGCCAAATACTGAGTGTGAAAGAATTGTGGAATAAAAAGACAAGCCTCAACCAAAGTCTTGGATCAAAACAGAGCCAAGTGTCAGGCAAATTTGGGGGGTGAGGAGGCAGAGACCGACACTTGTTGTAAACCACCATAACTCTACTGACAGAAATGCAGCTATGTCATTTTATATCCAGTCTGAACACAACATGGATTATTAGTATTTGAAAGTACCACGGGACTCCTGGTTTGTTTTGCTGAACTAGACGAACATGGCCACCCCTTTGGAAGTGCTTCTTTTCAAGATTCTGTGTAAACCTCTCACTGATTTCAAAGTACGCAAAAGCTATGGCTATGGTGGAGGCTTAAGTCAACTTAAGCAACTCCATGGCCACATTTGGAGTTCATCAAGTTGACTTAAGCACTTGCTTAATTTGACTTAACTCTCACCCTTGAAGTTGACTTTAAGGGTTAAGTCGACTTTATTAAGTTGACTTAACAATATGTGACCATTAAAGTCGATTTAATAAAGTCTGCTTAAGGCAGGAGAGCCATTTCAGTCGACTTTATGAAGTTGACTTAAGGCAGGGGACCCATTTAAAGTCTACTTTATTAATAAAGTCGACTTAAACAAATGGGACCTAAGTTGACCTAATAAAGTCGTTCTTAAGTTGACTTAACTGAGCCTGCTAGTGTAGACATAGCCAAAAGGTGAAACTGTAACTCTGGGTCAAAGGCCATCTGAACTCTGGTAGAAATTTGGATCTAGGACTTCATCTGCGCTCTGTGAGTAGTGCCCATCTTTATTAAACTCCAGTATCTACTAAAAGGACAGATCTACATCCTGTTCCCATTTTATCTTTCAAATCTGGGGAGACCCAATGATTTTATCTGTAATTATCCTTTCTTTCACCTTTTACTGCTAATCAGAGGATACTTTATTTAAGACCATCATTCTGTGTGGGGGAATGTGTATGGGCCATCTGATCCAGTCACTGATTTTATTTTCCCAACTGTTCCATGGCATCTGGAGAACACAGGGGAATCTTGTCTGATGTGGAATAACTCTGCTTAGAGTGATGCTGAACGAGAGTCTCCAATTGTTTCCACGTGTTGCTGTGTGTATGCTACAATTCTAGTGAAAGCAAAGTGGCCCTCGGGTGAAATGATATTGTTGTAAGCAGGTCATTTTACATATAAATATAAACTAAAACTAGATGAGGGCCAGCCATTGTTTCAAGTGCCCAATCCACAATTAGATCAGTGTATTCAATTCTACCACCTGTGCTGACTACTCTAATTGACGTGGCTGGAGACTGATTCATTTAACAATTCTATGACCAGACTCTGTTCAAGTGAGCCATATTCACAGGGCATTGTACCTCATTCAGCAGTTTAATTTTTGGAGACCTTTAAACACTGCTCCAAAGGCAGCTACTAAATCTTGAGATACACTCACATCAGGTTTGAGGTATAGGCAGATTCAAATAGAGATTGGTGAATTAATACCGAAAGGTGCAATTGGTCTGGGACCTCGCAAGGATCTTTGGAAGACACAGAACAAACAGGATAGGCAGTATCACTAAGTCCTTCAGGAAAACCAACAGGCAGGGGGTGAAAGGCAAGAAATTGCAGTGAGATTCACCTCGCTGATAAGAACAAGCCAATGGGTTAGCCATCAGTTCCCACGGATCCACTGTATCTGGATCCTGAGAGGTGAGTTAGAAGTTGTGTGTGTAACCTCTGATGGCTTCGAAAGGAGCTTCTTGCAGAACAGACTTTAAGGTGGGCAACTTTCTATTTGTGGAAGTCAGACAGTAGGTACCAGACCTCTCCCTACCATCACTCCTGACTCTTCTTCCCTCAAGGAACCACTCCCTCTCCTCTTCTCCACTGACTAGCGCTCTATTCTCTCTCCATCTACCTCCTCCCACCAACTGAGCATGGCTTTAGGGGTGAAGAGGTGACCAAGGCAGGAGGTTTACAGACGAGTTGTGATCCAGGTGTGAGTGTCTGAGGAAGGACGGGAGAGGAAGAGCTGCACTCTTGGAGGGATGGTGTGACTGTGGCAGGACAAGGTAGGGGGAGCCATGCTCCAAAAGTGGAGGGGAGTGACTGGGGCAGGACAGAGGAGTCTCTGGTACCTCTCTCCATTAGAGCTATTCTTGGGTTCTCCTCCAGGCTCCAGCAGCAGCCTCTACTCTTCCTGCCCCCAGGCAGAGGCTATTTTCTGTGATAACCAGACTTTTAGTTTCCAGCAAAAACATAAGGAGTCATGTGGCAGTTAAGGACTAACATTTATTTTTTGCATGAGCTTTCGTGGGAGAAAGTCCCACTTAAATCTGTTAGTCTTTAAGTGCCACATGACTCCTTCATCTTTTTGCTGGACTAGACTAACACGGCTATCCTTTTAGTTTCCAATCAGCACATTGCCAGGTCCCTTTTTGACCAGACATTGTGATTGAAAACCAGACATTTGGCAACCCACTAGAGTTTATTGTAACCTTCTACTGCAGTGTGGGATACGTATGGAGATGTCTCTGCCCCAGGCTGGGCTGGGACCGGTTTTTTTTTTGTGTGTGTGTGTTCTTTTTCCAGTTTCTATCTTTGCACAGCAAACTCCTCATCCACAACTGAGACTCCAGGGTGCTACTGTGATCTCAGTAATAACTTGAGTTCTGTAGATCAGGTGAGCAGACGATGCCCATACATGACCTTTCACCCATCCCATTCCAAAGACTCATGGTATAGAGACCATGGGAAAGCAGGGATGCTGCCACAGAGGAGTGGAGATCAGGATAGAGATCAGCTCACAGAAGGTCCCCTCTACACATGCAACACAAAGGCACAGCTGGTCCCTATGTTGTGTGACTGAGAATTGCACTTTCAGAGATGTGAGAACAAACTGGAATTCAAAGACTATCAGCCCACCTGCAGAGCAATCAGGGATTTAGTTTCATAGCTGTAACCTCGGACAAAAGTGATTGTTCTTGGATGAGATCTGTTGCTATCAAATGAGCTTTCCACAATTGGCCTGGGAACTTGAGTGTGACCTGAAAGAGGGAGATCGGGGTTCAATGCTCTCACAAGGCCTGCCTACATTACTGTCTGAAGGCCTTTGAGTTGTCCTGGCAGCTGGTGGGGCACAAATAGTCCTTATCCATACAAATGCCACATAATATTTATGGAGTACAATTCTCTCAGCATGAAATCAAATGTGACTTTTCCTTCCCAGTGCAGCTGTGACCCCAACACTGGGACACCAGATGCCCCCATACAAAGGGGAGATGGCTCCCACAGTTTCTTCTCACTGGCTGTTATTGCTTTACTTACAAAAACCTAAAAGAAATGTTTTCTGTGGGGCTGCCCAGGGGTTAAAGTAAGGGGGGATGGAGCACTGGAACCCCATTCTGGGGCCCACAAATTTTAGGGGCCAGCATTCCAGGATCCCTAAAAATAGAATAATGGGGCAGAACGCAGTGTTGTGGTGGGTTCCCCCTTACCTGCTCTGCTGATGGGGTGGGCATGAGAAAGAAGGGCAAAGGGGTTACCGGGGGTGCACAGAGGCATTACAGGGGAGCAGCACTGGGAAGCCAAGTGGGACTAGGAGCAGTACAGAAGTGGGCAGCACTTAGTACTCTGCGGGGCTGCACCCTCAGGGAGCCCCTTGCCCATGGCACTGGTGGGGCACCAGCTCTCTTCCCAGGACACTGTTGCTGCTTCCCTGCCCACAGCTGGTGCGCGGTGGATCGCGGCAGTGGCTAGCTCCGTGCGGCACCAGCCCGCTCTGCTCCCTGCCCCACCAAGGTGAGTTGCCCCAGAGTGGAGGAGGGAGAAGGGGAGGCACACTAAGGTGTCCTCCTACCCACAAGGGCTGAGCTGGCTCACTGTGGCCAGCACAGGGACTAGGCAGCACTTGCAAGCGGATCAGGCCTGGGCCAGGCTTGTTCACCTCCTCCGGGGTCCAGACAGTGTGCTGGAGGTGCCAGCCCCTCCCTGAGTGAACCCCAGTACAGCCGGGTATCTTCTTCTGGTCCCTGGCCCACTAACGCTGGAGAGTGGGACCGTGAGAACCTGGCCTGTCATCTCTCTGGTCCCAGTGGGTCCCCAGCTCCCAAACCAACTCCTCTGGGTAGCCTCTAGTCACTTTTGCTAGCGCTGGGTTTTCAGGCACATTCCCTGACACTTTTGTCAAGTGCCCTCCTTTAGGATACAGGGTACTTCTTAGACTCCAAACACTGCCTACCCCAAGTCCCCCAGTGTCCCACCTTGGCCCTGTTCAGTCTGGACTTCTACTTTAGCCCTTCCAGGGACAATGGCAGCAGTTAAAATAAGCTGGAATGTCCCAGAACTGCTCACAAATCTGACAGGCCAGAGTTTAGGGGCCCAGACTCCAGAATCTAGAAAAATTGGGTCCATGCATGCAAGAAAGGGGGCCTGGATGACACAGGAAGGGGGCCCCTCAAATTATACTTTAAGCACTGGGGCTACCTATTTACTGTTGTTCAATGTGGACACCCGGGTTCCTAAGACTGGAGAAATAGGTTAGAGGCTTTTTCTCTCTTGTGGAGAGAGGCATCGTTTGTATGTAATGCCAGAAGGCTGCCTTCATTGGACAATCTCTGTCAGCCCGCAGCGGGACATAGGGGCAGCAAAGGTAGCTTTGTAGCATATTTTCACAGAAACATATGGATTTCGTTTTAAAGCACTGTGGGCTTTCAGTCTGTCAGACTGATTCACCACATCATCAGCCCAGTCCTATTTGCATATTGTTGGAGTGACTGTAGAGGGGAATGGGAGCCTGTGATTTTAAAGTGGTCAGATACTCACCCTAAATCTAAGTGGAATTTGTCCCTGTGATTTTTAGTGTGTCACCATTATAGTTGCCTGCCTCCTTGAAACTCTGGTCATAGCCTTAGGAGTTGACCTCAAATTGATGCAACTAGCTGACTAAGAGCTCAGATGGTCCCAGGCTACCTTTCATCTTCCAACCCAACAGGGAGGTAAATTCATTCATTACTAAAATTATCTCCCATCAAGGGAGAAAGGGCTTCTTTTCTGACTTTTACAGCACATTTGCAACCTCAAAGGGCTCCAGAGGAATGAATTACTTGGCAAATTTCCATTTGAGTGAGCCAAGGGACATATCACTTATCTCAATCTCCATATCTCTCCTCCTGTATTCAATGAACATATTGGCTGTTATTAAAGATGCCGTGGAGGATTTTGAGAAGGCCACAGCTCTGCTTTCCTAAAATGGGCATAGACTAACAGATACAGATGTTGCTATTTCTATGCATTCTCTGTGTCCTCCCAGGACAGAAAGTAATAGGAAAGGAAAGAGATTCAGATTGATTTGGCTGAGGAAGTGGCCAAGGTATTAGAAGTTAGCAATGCCTTGTTACTGCCTGCCTTTAGGAAGTTAGACACCAGCTTTGCTGAATTACATTAGGTCAGGTAAAGCACACTTCAGACTAGCTATCTGGAGCTCTCAAAGCAAATGAAAATTATGACCCTTCTGCTCCTTAACATTCCCTGGTTGATTTTGCTGCCACCTAGTCTATGTCATGTCAATGGAAATTGATACAAGGGATATAAGAAATTGGCTCTTTTTGAAATCCCCTGACACTAAATACTGCATTCTGATGCAAAAAGGGTTGAAGGAAGCCAAGGAAACTTCACCACTGTGTAACAGCTGAGGAATGGGGCTTTGTTAACTTCAGATGAGGTATGTTGATTTATGCCAACTGAGAATCTGGACCAAGTAGTGTTTAAGGAGAACACACAATGCTTTTCGTAGCTTCCAGAAACCTGGTTTCAGCACACTTCCACATAGCTGACTGAGACTGTCCAGACAATGTCATATTGAGAAATGACCTCCTTTGCAAACACAGTCATGTTTAGCAGGTTCCAGGCATTTGCTTTTTCACTCATGTCCAGAGCAACTCAAAATTATGTCTTTCCTCTCCCTGCCTCCAGTTCCCCTCCTGAGTTCCCACATTAAAAATTCTGCATCTTTGGTACTGTCCCCATGAAGAAGCATTTCATTCATAGGGTACAGATATTAAATAGCCAAGTCAAGAACCTGTTTCTACAAGCACATAATTACAGAATGAAAAAAAAAGTTCACCCATCTTCAAAGCATCTGACGAAGTGGGATTTTCTCCCACAAAAGCTCATGCGAAAAATAAATCTGTTAGTCTTTAAGTGCCACAGGACTCCTTGGGTTTTTTTGCTGGACTAGACTAACACAGCTATGCCTTTGGAAATGAAAACAATGTTTACAAAACAATAGTGTCACAGAAGCCTAGAGACCAGAGATAAGGGGGACCATTAGATACTGATCAGCCTCTTTTTCTCAGCACAGTATCTCCACAAAACATTCACGGCTTAGTTTTAAATAACAAGGAGTTGTGTGGCACTATAAGACTAACAGATTTATTTTTTGCATGAGCTTTCGTGGGAGAAGATCCCACTTCGTCAGATGCTTCGAAGATGGGTGAACCTACAGAAAGGAATGAAACTAAATGCAAGGGGGTGTAAAACATAGGCTCAGGTCATACGGTAACAGCAAATCGGAGCAGTTGTTAGGTTCAAACCATGGGAAGCCTGAAGTCAAATTACCCTTTGTAATGGGAAAAGAACCCATAGTCTCGATTCAGTCCTGCTTTCACAGAATTTAGCTTGCATATTAATTCAAGTTCAGCTGTTTCGCTTTGAAGTCTTGATGTCCCAGGTACATCTCTAATGACAGTCGTTAACAAATCCATCATCCAGTGATTAGGAAGATGGAAGTGCTCAGCAACTGGTTTCTTTGTTCTTTGATATCTGATATCAGCTCTGTGCTCATTCAGTCTCTTACGGAGCGATCATCCCCTTTGTCCAATGGAGCTTCCACCATACCCTTGGAGAGAGGATTTCACAGCCAGATACACTTTGCTTTTAGGGAGTTTCCAATTCTTCAGTTTAATTCCAGTGCCCCTAGATCTCCCAGAGCCCACTTCAATAACTCCCCCTTGGTCTTTACCCTCTTCATATACTTGACTGTTACCAAACTTATCTGATAATGGCTATTTGATTGACTCTCTTCATACTCCTGAGCCACCAAAGGCTCGCTGAAGTGAGAGAGGTCTATGCACACAGAACTAGTTGCAGGCAAATGTTGGCAGGATTTCTATCTATATGACAACAATTTAAGACCTTGTCTCTCTGTCTCCTGCAAGCACAGTAGCTCCCAGAGCTAAGTGCAGTTTTCAGAGCTATAAAATAATGAACACTCCCAGAAACTGGAAGGGACTATGACAGGTCATCAAATTCAGTTCCCTGCAGGACCAAGTACCCCCACTAAACCGTCCCTGACAAGTATTTGTCTAACCTGCTCTTAAAAACCTCCAATGTAGGTGATTCCATAACCTGCTGAGGCAACTTATTCCTGTGGTTAATCACCCTGAGAGTTAGGGATTTTTTTCCTAATGTCTAGGCTGAATCTCCCTCGCTGTAAAGTCCATTGCTTCTTGTCCTATCATCTGTGATTAAGGAGAATTTTTCTCCTTATTTGAAAACTGTTATATCTCCTCTCAATCTCCTGTTTTTCTAGACTAAACAAACCCAGCTCTTTCAATCTTCCCTCATGGGTCAAATGTTCTAGACCTCTAATAATTTTTGTTACCCTTCCCTGGACTTTCTCCAGTTTTTCCACATCCTTTTTGAACTGAGGGTCCCAAAACTGGACCCAATAGTGACACTAAGGCAGTTATTTAAAACCCTGGTTTTAGTGATAAGACACCATCCTGAAAGACTTTAATTTGGGGGCATTTCTGAATTGACAATCACAGAACTGCTTAAGCCACCTCTTGGCAAGGACCCCAGATAACATCAACCAACAGAGCTGGATATCATCACAGAACATTAAAACTGTTAATTCATATTGTGCTTGGAAAGAAAGTTGCTTTACTCTATAAGACAGATCTCAAGAGTAAAGTATAAATAGGCGTATTGTAATTTAATAATTTTGATTATGATCTAGAGTCAAGGAAAAGGAACAGTGAAGTAATAAGTTCTCTGATAATAGAGATGTTTATGCATAAGCTGTTTACAATCCTACAGCTGATGAATGAAATTTAATCAACAAGACCCTTCCTTCCAAAAAAAATGAAAAGCTATATGGGGCCAGGTCTCCAGCTAAAGTGGTGTAGCTCAGCCGACATTAAAGAAGCTCCACCATTGTGTGAATGCAGTGGAGATCTGCAAAGAATTCTGATCTGTTGCTCAATAATTTGATTTCTCTGTTGAATTTCTAAGGTGCTTTGTTCCACTAGCAGAGGGAAAATGACAGTTTTAAGCCCCCTGCTGACTAGTAGAAAGAGTCACAAGACTAGACCTGCTGAATGCTAAGCAGTTTGGAAACACACAATGGTGAGGTCAAGCTTCCAGCCAGAGACAGGTAAAAACATGAGGCCTAAGACTGGAGGTGGGTGCTGTCCTAGAGACTAGGAAAGGAGCAGAAGTTTGTCTAATCCAGGCTCTGTAAAAGTCCTGTGTAGTGCACTGTACCAGCTTCCCCCCCTCACAGCAGAGGACTCATAGGCCTTTTCTGTTTGCAAAACTGCTGCTTCCCTTCCTCCCTCCACTTTTTTTTTTAATTTTAAATTAAAATAACAGTGCAGAATCTCATTTCCTGAAGTTTAAGCTACACTCTGAGTTTCATAGCATTGAAACAGTCTGAGCACAGAACTTCAATCCTTGCACCAGACCACACCCCTCTGTTTCTCTTTTCCAAGCCTCTTTTATGGTCTGGCTTCAGGGAGTCAGGTGTTCCTACGTGCCCAAGTAGGCAGCTTCTCCCTGGCCTGAATCAGCCCACAGCTGAGAGGCACTCTTGCCTCTCTGGGTTTCCTCCCCAACTCAGGCAGCTGGGAATCAGGTGGCAGCAATCCTGAGAGCTTACTCCCCTCTACTAAACTGTACCATGTTACACCAATGGAGGGTTTGGGTCCTTGGTGAAGGCATTATTGTTTCATTAACATCCTTGTCTCTGCTAAGTGTCCAGCTAAGAAGGCAGAAGATGTGTCCTCAGATTAGGTAAACCAGAACATCTTGGCTGTTTCCAGGCATTTGATGCAGCCAAATCCGCCCTTCCTAGCTGTACTTAAGGCCCAGATTATCACCTGGGAGAACAGAAAGCTCATTATAGCAAACTGGTCAATGAACTCTTGGATGTGTTGGAGGAGATTTCCACTGGCTTAGTTAAGTGGGAAAACTAGTCTTCTTCAATACATTAGTGAATGCCTAATGGTTCAAGCAGAAGAGAAATTACAGGCAATACAAGACTTACAGTGAAGTCCTGGCTTTACTGAAGTGAGTGGAGTTTTGTGATTGACTTCCATGAGGCTAGAATTTCACCCTTCATGTTTGTGCAGAGCTCCTGGGGGAGACAGAGGAAGGGAAGATCCTAGCTGGTTAAAAAAGCAAAAACAAAACAAAACAAAATCTTGTGGTATTTATTTTAAATACATCATTTAAAAAAATCTGAGTGGCCAGTGTTTTTGAATGGCTGTAGATCAGATCCCAGGAGTCAGCATAGCCCACGCCTTGGTGTTACTTTCTTTTCCATTTTATTTTACTTATTTCCATGAAGAAGCTAAATTTTCAACAAAAATAAATAAAAATCCCTTTTAGCTGTGTAGATGGGAGCATGGGAGACAAGAAGTATCTGAGCCATTTGTCTGGAATGCATTCGTCCTGCCAACAGCTCTGCAAGATACCGTCCCCATGTTTCAGATGGAGTACTAAGATACTGACAGACTAAGTGATTTAGCCAAGGGAATACGGGACATCCATGGTGGGGCAGAGATTTCAACCCACATTGCTTGGAAACCCGGCTAGTGCTCTGACCACTGGACCACCCTTTGTTATTGCTGTGCTACCCAACAGCCCCAATCATGCACCAGGATGCTGTTTTCCATGTGTACGCAACACGATCACACACTCTGCTCAGAGGCTCATGAGGGAAACTTGCATCATATAACGTCAAGTATTGATCTTGTGATTTGCAGGAAACCAGCATTGCAGTAGGCATCTGTCAAGGGATACACATGCACATGATCTGTGTAACTTTCCTTTTCACGTCTACAATGTAATTGTGTAGTTTCCTGCAAAATGTGGCATGCAAGCTTCCCCTTTGAATACCCAGCCTTATTGTTATGGTATCATGTTCCCTGTAGCATCATGTGCGTGTACGGAAGTGAAGCATGTTTCCAGGTATTTTACATGGCGGGGGGGGGGGGGGATCAGAACTGCTTCCCAGCAGCAGGTAAACAGCCAGGGCTAAAAGCAGGTACCCCGAGAAGATAAGAATAACAATGGGCTAGCTAAGTGCCTGTAGCACCTCGGCCCAGGAAGAGGGATTGGAGAGCAGAGGTTTGGAAACAAATACAGACTCTTGGAGCTGCTATGGGTTTTTGCCAGAGATGCTCCATCTTGAAACATCTAAAAGGTTTGGGCCCTGCCTAAGGATAGGCAGAGATGGCTGCTAAACCATTATTTAGCCAGATCATTTGAGTAACCTTGGACAGTGATGATAGTCAGCGTGCATCTTATATCTTTTATTTGGTTGTGGAAACTCCTGACTCCTATATTAAATGATGGGGCACTGATTTGCTATAGACTCACTGAAAATCATGTTCTAATTAATAAACTAGTGTTTGTTTCATCTAATGCTGTGTGCATTTTAGAGGGTGTGAACGAGTGAGGCTGGGCACACCCATTTCTTTGGTAAATGGACGGACTTGTGTCTGTGAGTCTATGGTGATTGGGGAAGGATCCCAGTGTGGTATCTGGGGGTTGGGGTGCTCACTGGGGGAAACCCCAAATGGCCAGCGGGTGCACACCCACTGCCTGGGACCAATTACATACAGGAAGCTGGTGTGGACTGACCCAGGAGTGAGTGGTTACCTAGCTAAGTGGGGTGAATCAGGCTTCAGCTGTGGATATTGAGGGGTCACAGTGACACGCCAGACCAGATTCTGGGAGGGGACCATCACAGCATCTCTTATCCTCACTTTTCATTTCCTAAGTGACCACCTTGAGGGCAGAGCCTGCTTTGCTGAGCTCTGCTGTGTAATGACTCCCACACTTGTCACCATTTGCCAGTTGCTCAGACCTGTGTTATCTGCACAGGTTTTTCTAGCTGTGTGTTCCAGAGCAGCCTCCAAACTCACTTCTGCAGCAACATTACTTCTTTAGTGCAAAATATGGGCAATCGGGGGTACTGCTGCTGCTGCTACAGGGATTCTTGTAAATGTGTCTTCTTCCCAGAATAAAAGCATTACTGCACAAAATCACATGGTGATATCTTCCAGCAAATTGACAGTGAGAAAGGCTGCCAATTTCCTGGGCCTATATAAACCTAGGGCCAGTTTCTGACAATCTTGTACTGAGAAGTAGCTCACCCCAGGAACAGCCTCTTTGAAATCAGTGTGAAACCTCTATCCCACATGCAACACAGACCCCTGCACTCAGGAGGAGCACCACGGAAGTCATTTATATCATGAATTCAATTATTTTAAGAATGTCCTAGGCAATTTACAATGTGCTACTGAAAGAGGCATTACCAAGGCTGTGTACAAACAGTGGAGGGTGTTGTAGGCATTTCATGGGGAGCGGTAACAACAAAGCGAGACCATGGTACCACAGGACAAAGCCCAAATGAGAACAAGTAGACTTGGTGCCTCCTCATTGCACAAGGGGTCATTTTTCAGGGAGCCCCAGCAGGTCTGAGCAACCCCCCAGAGACTGAGAATTGTCACCCAGCTTAGTAATTCTAAGCACTTGGAATTAGGTATCACTTACAACACCAACCTGTGAAGGGTCTCAAAGCAGCAACCTGTAGAGCTAAATGAACCAGCCCAACTGCATAGGCTGAAAGACAGGTCTTGTATAGACTAACTCCAGCAGGCTCATCTATTGCTAGCTGACCTAGTGACCACTAGAGGGGACGGAGTGCCACTCCCAGCAAGCAGAGGTTACATACGATAAGATTACTTGTTAAGGTTGGCTGGGGATCAGCGGTGAAGACCTGTACCTTTAAAAAGCTCTGTCCACAGCCAGTTGGAACCACTATTATGTTATAGCTCGTGCTAGCCATTGCTCCTCAGTTAGTGCTCCGAGGCTGGATGACGTAGCCCTTGGTCAGACTCCTTGGTTCTGAGTGATTACTAGACACTGCAAAACCAGTAGCAGGGTTGACGTGCTGGTGGCACAAAGCTAGAAGAATCTCATTCCCCTTGCCCCACTCTTCTCCAGAGAACATCCTCTTGAACTGAAATCATCTGTGGCAACAAGTAGGCCTCGAGCAAATTTTTTATAACCGAGTTAGTGTCTACCGGGGGCATTGCTGGGCATTGGCACAGGGTGCCAATGCCCTGAATCTCCTGGAAAATGCCTAGTATGTTGGCTGCTCAGCTTTCCTTCATTGATTCCTTATTTTTATATGCTGTTTAACAGCCACACACCTCCCTGCTTTGTAAAAGTCAGCCCTGCAGCTGGTGCTCTGGCAAGTCAAGGGCTGTGGCTCTCAGGTGCTAATAAACTGGGTGGGCCAGACCCATTGTTAACAAAAACAGCAACAAGCCTTAGGGATAGGGAGCAGGGTGCGTAAGAGGAGCCTGGCTCAGTAGGGCATTGTTCTATCTCCTTTGCAGCCTGAATTATTTATCGTCTGCAATGCAAAATGGATATTAGCAGAGACTGTGAGCAGGGGCACCATCTGGCAGCCCCTCTCCCATGTCCCTGCTCCCCCTTCCAGGCCCAAGGCACCACAGAATCAGAATATTTGGGGTGCAAGGGACCAGTTACTGCCAGCAAGTTTCTTAGAGTAACGAGCTGGACTTTGTGCTCTGAATCAGCAAAGTGATTCCACAACTTCAAAATGTATGCCTTTTGGCAATATTGAAAACTGCCATAAACATACAGCTCCTGAGCTCCCATAAACTAATGTGAGTGTAGGTGTAATGTAAACTTAGAGGCTATCAGGTTAAGCACATGGTTCAAGATGAGCTAACAGAGACTTCCTTGGAGCAGCTCCCTTTTATGTAAACTATTTAAGGTTGGCTACTTCCCTCTACTTAAGGCAGCCTGTAGGCCATTGCATGCAGTAACCAATGTGTCTTCCATAAAATAAACAAAAAGGAGACCTGTGACACTTTTAAAGACTAACAAATTTATTTACTGCATGAGCTTTTGTGGAGAAAATCCCACGTCATCAGACACTTTGAAGATGAAGAACTTACAGAATGGGAGGAAAGTGTAAGCAATCGGATCAGGTCAGTCTATACGCTTCCTTGCATTTGTTTCTTCCCATTCTGTAAGTTCCCCATCTTCAAAGTGTCTGACAAAGTGAGATTTTTCTCCCACAAAAGCTCACACAATAAATAAATTTGTTAGTCTTTAAAAGTGCCAGAGCACTGCTTGTTTTTTTTTTTGCTGAACTAGACTAACATGGCTACCCCTTTGGAATCCATAAAATAAGGTTCCCAAATACTGCAATGCACTAGCTAGTGAGCCTTGCTCAATAAGAAGATGAGCCTCAGCATTTGGCTCATTGTAATGAACAGGTTACATTTTGTGCACCACTGTCACGTGCAGGATGCAATCTGACCAGCTCAAATGGGTCTTATGGCCCTATACAGCTAGGAGATTCTCCTTCAGCGACTTTATGTTCTTAGAGCAAGAGGATCTGATTTCCCAATGTGTTCAGAGCATCCCTGAGGTGTGGCACTGTGACAACTGTGAAGTTCTCCTGTAGTGATGGATGTCTAATAAAATGTACAAAATTTGCACACACCCTCAGCTTTTTAAATGGAGAAGTGTAGATAAAGATGGCAGCCTTTAATTAGTCCAAGAGCTGCGATGAATTACCTACTCTTACAAATGTCATTATTATATCAACACATGCACCAATCCAGCAAATTGATATTCAAAGAATGTGTAGGAATAGACACTAACCACAACTTACTACCATGAATGCCTTCCAACTCTGAATCATAGTTATCAGCCCCCCCCCCCCCCCCCAAACCTGTGGTTAGGGAATGTTAGAAATAGTTTGATTACAACTAGAAATGACCTAGATTTTTTCTCCAACTGACCTCAAACTAGGAGGTGGGGGGGGGGAGAGGGATTTTAAATTCTCCTGTCTAACAGTAGAGGCCTAGGAGTTTTGAAAATTCATTTTAAAGCTCTAAGACAAGAGTAACTATTTATGTGAAAGAGGAATCTGCACAGAGGAAGAGAAGACCCAAATGGAGAGAGCTACCCCTTGACGGATTATCTCAGAGCTTATATGAAACTGCATCCTTCTTTGAAGTTTAACACAAAGGTTTTCCAATTATGGGTTGGGACCCAGTACGGGGCTGCAGACCCTCAGGTACTGGGTCATGGTATCTGCTGCTAGTAGTACAAGGGCCCTACCATCAATGAAACGCTAGCCCTGACCACTTTTCACCTGATGCCCCACCCCTAGCTGGTCACTTGACCTCTGGTCCTGTTCATTTTCTGGAATATGACTTCCAGGTCAAGATGGCAACCTGATCAGAAGTGGGTGATGTGACCCCTCTGAGAATGCCTCCCACTGCTCCCCGCCAACAGGAACAGGTATTGCTCTCCTTGGTTCACCCCGAGAGCGGGATTGGACCAAGAAAGGCATGTGGCAGAGCAACCTGCCCAACAGGAGCAAGGTTTAAGCTGCCCCAATGGGCCAAGGTACACCAATCAGAATGGATGGAACCCCCACTCGATCTCTGGGCCTCAACGGTTGGCCAGTTCGCTGTGCTTCCCCGGAGGTCTTGGGCCTTTAAAGCGGAAGACCCTGTCTTGTGTTGAGACCGCGTGGTTCACAACTCGTGGAAAACACTGAGAGGAGACCAATGATGCCTTGACCACCCCAGTCATTCTTTCTTCTGAAACCCTGGAGGATACAGCATCCACCAGCTCTCTGCATAAAGTGTTATATTCGTCTCTCAGCTTTCTAAATGAAGCTTTATATTCATCTATCAGTTTCAGAATGAAGCATTATGTTTTCTCCACATCTCTTTAGAATACTGAAGAACTGTGTCAAATGTATTGATGCAGGGATGTGGATTGTAATAATTCTCAGATACCTCATCATCACAGGAGCTTTCACTCTTTGGTTTTTATTCACAACCGTTAAAGCACATGCTCCAGGTTTGTGAATGCCTGTGTTGTTGCTCACAGTTCTCTCAGGGCTTGGTGTGGTGCTGACCACTGAGGAATGGTGCTTTTTACCAGAGCCTTTGGTTTTGTTTTTGGGCTTGACACATCTGAGCTCAGGACTTTCCTGATGCTTCATCCAGACTTCTCTGCTGGTTTGCATGGGTGTTGTTGTTAAAGGTTTTGGAGATGATTTCTAGTTCTTCAGTGATTTTGCTGGAGGTGTCGCTGGAACTCCAGCTACAATAGTGTCAGGAGAGCTGTCAGTGCCTGAATGGGGGTGGGGGGTGTCGATTAAGCATCAAATATGACATTTTTAGAAAAAACTTAACTTTACAATCTTTCCCTTGCAAGCTACATATTTGTTTAATATAAAAAGCACATAAACAAAATAAGCCAAATATATTTACAGCATTCCATCTCTTTGTCAATCATTGATTGTGGTGAAGTTTCCTCTTCAGCTGGCTTTCCTTTTTTTTTTTTTTGGAGATTGTTTACCTGCAGAGCTAAAGTTCTTTCATGTTTTAGCTGTACTGTACGGCAAACAACATTATTATAAAAATGGTCTTATCAACTTTTTCAAAAGCTTATTGGGCTTAAGTTTTTCTCACTATTTTTTTTAAAAAAAAGAAAATCACTATTTCAGGTGGAATGTTTTTCCTCTCACTAATGTATCCTAGTTTGCCAACAGGCCCCAAAACCAAAATGTGCAATGAAATATTTTTAAATTCCCCAACCACAACTATCTCTAGCTCAGGCCCAGGGCCAGGCCCAGCAACTTTTCAAAAAGACACTACCATGTGTTCAGACTTTAAACAAACAAACAAACAAACAAAAAGGCAGTGTTAAATACAGCTTCTCAAAAAAGTTATTTTTAAACACATCAGACTGGCGTTTTGTAACAAAATACATTTTCAATAAAATCTCATCACTTAACTTTAACTTGAGGCCCTGCCTCACAATCAAATCTTGCATTAAAAAATACACCACCTTTTGCACAGCATAAAATCCCCCCACTCATTTTTAAACCAACAAACTCCATTGTCGATCTCTAACTTCCCAGCATCAGAATCCTACAAACTTTTTAGTGGAATTTAAAAATAAAAAACCCAGGCAATTTTAAATACAGCTTTAAAACAAAACAAAATAGAAAAAAAAGTTATTTTTAAACACACTAAATTTGCATTTTGTAAAAAAATACCTTTCCAATAAATCCTATCACTAAACTTTAGCTCTTAGCCCTGCCTAACAACACAAGCAAGCCATATATTAAAAACACACCACCTTTTGCACAGCATAAAATCCCCCACGGTCAGTTTTAAACCAACAAATCCCACTGCTTATCTCTAACTCCAACACTGAAAACACACCACCATGCGGTCAGGGAGAAAAAAAACCAAAACAATGTTTGAAAAAGCCTTTGGTGTGTTTAAAACTAACAAACCAACCAACTAAACCAATCACACCTTCACTTTAGCACAAAGCTCAACCCCCGTAACAGCCATTCAGATGTAAATCAGTTTTCAACACACCAAAAACTTTACAAGAAAGCCCATCCCTTACCTCTCCCTGAGGCCCCAATACTTAAAAGCCAATTCCAACTACTTACCTTCTACCACAGAGTAAAGATAAGCAGGGACATTATTTTTCTCATGTGTAGATGCACCTTTGAATTAAAGAACAAGCATAATTTGGTTAGTATGATTCTCCAAATGCATCAAATCCCAATAGATAGTCTGTTTAATACCTGGTGTTTCTTAAACAGCATTAAGCCCAAATATAGTTAAAACAAGGTTTTACCTTGCCCTTGTAAAACACCGCTTAAAGCTGCTGTTTCCATGCTAAACAGGGCCACCCTGCCATAAAATGTGTTTCTTCTTCGAGCGCTGCTCGGATGCATACAGTAATAGGTGTCTCCGTGCCGGAGCACCTAATTGGTCAGAAAAGTTTTGTCCCAGCCTGTCAGGAGAGGGTAGGCGGCCTCTGCCCCTCGTGCCACCCTGTGGCTATATATACAGCTGCTTCCCGACCCCTCCTCAGTTTCATTTCTTCTGCCTTGCGCATCAGGTCTGGAACATCTGCTCCTTGCTAACGCAAGCAGCCTGTCCTCCTTTGAGTTTTTCACCCAACTAGGAGCACCTCTTCATGGACATAGTTTCACCACAGTAGCCTTCCTCCGTCGGACCGGAACATCATTGAATATGCCAGGGTTTAAACCCTGCTCTGAGTGCGGCAAGGCCTTGCCCCGGGATGATCCCCACGGCAAGTGCTTCCGGTGCCCAGGCAAAGACCATGTGTTCTCAGCCTGTTCCCTATGTCTCCCCTTTAAACCTCGGACCATCAAGGAGAGGGAACAACAGCACCGTGCCCTAGCCTCCGAACAGGCTCGGCACTCTTCACCCGAGGCTTCGGGTTCCTGCCCGGCGCCGAGACCCAGCTCGGCACCGGAGCCTACATGGCACCATACCACCGGTAGCCGCCACCGCACAACCTCGGTGCCGACTCCGGCACCTCGGCACCAACCCGGTGCCCCAGCACCTTGGCACCACTTGAGTTCACCCCCGGCACAGTCCGGTACCCGGATCACCCCAGCAGCACAGCTCTGTACCGCCAGTACCCAGATCAGCCCAGTGCCATTCTCCGGCATCTCCGGCACCATTGACCTAGTAAAGCCCAGCGTCGCCGGTGCCGGGTTCACCCCGGCTCCGTCCGCAGTTACCCTCAGCACCGCAGACTCAGTACAGCCTGGTACCATGGGAGCAGGAACCTTCCCAGCCAGGCAGTCCCCCTTCCCTAAGCGAGGACTTGCCAAGGGGCCACTCAGAGTCGCTCCTCATGCCGTCAACCCCTGAAGCGGTGGAGGCCGCTCGAGCCCTCCTCCTACTTCCCACACCACCTGCCCCAATCTCAGCTAGAAGGGGCAAACCGGCCTTTACATCCCAGGCCTGAGTCCAGTGTGGGCGTCGCTCTCCCTCGCCATACTGCCCTCCGCTTTCTACTCCATTGGGCCCCAGTACCGTAGGGCCATCCTGACAGCAACATATCACCTTGCCATCGCCGGTACCACCCCTGGAGTCATGATCTCCTTCCCCCACTTCCAGCCCGGAGGAAGGGCCATTGAGGGGCTCCAAGCAACCTTGGTGTCGCACTTCGGCACCATCGCCATTCCATTTCTGCCTACAGGAATGGTCTCCACGGGAGACTCTTTCCCCACCATGGCAAGCTCCCGGTACCGCTCTGTCCCCAACACTGGGTTCCTATACAGGGAATCTGTTGGCACACTTTGACTTGTTGCGCCACACTACAGCCCATCTAGGGATGGAGGTACAGCCCTCGGGTCCCTCTCTGGATACCCTCTTTGGGCCAGCCTTTGCCTCAGCAGAACCCCTGACTGTCCCACTCCATCCAAGCATCTGGGACCTCACATTTTCCCGGTGCTAGAGTCCAAGCTCTACTGTCCCGGTTTCAGACACGGTGAGCATTAAATACTGGGTCCCCGAATAGGACTTCCCTTCCCTCACCGATCACCTGGTCCCCCCGAGGGATGTGGTGCAAATGGCGCTAGGCCCAGGGAAGCCCTCTAGTGACCCCCTCCCATCTTCCAGAGAAGCCAGGGAACTGGACCTCTTGGGCCGTAAGGTCTACTCCTTCTCGGCCTTCCAGCTATGAGTGGCAAACGACCAAGCCATAACCAGCAGATACTTGCTGGATGTGTGGGAGTCGGTCACAAAATTCCGACACTTGCTCCCACCAGAGGCGAGATAAGAGTATGATGCCTTTCTAGAGGAAGGTAACATAATTTCCCAGTACCTCCTCCTCTCAGCCCGTGACACGGTGGATACAGCTGCCCACACTATGGCCTCGGTGGTAACTATCCACCGAGTGGCCTGGCTCAGGGAGGCTAGAGTGCCCCATAGTGCACAGCAGGTGGTACTTGACATGCCTTTTGGAGGGGACACCCTGTTTCCCCCAGAAACCCTATCTGTGGTGGGCACCGCTTGGGACCCCAGGGGAGAGGCCAAATATTTCAGCATCCTCCCTCCCGGACCCGCTCCTCCCACATAAACCTCTTGGGGCGACGCCCCCTCCCCTCCAATTCCCACTTATCTACATCATTGTGGGAATACAGGCAAAGCTTTTTCCTTCCACTGCTATCACTCCGTTGCTAGCATGCTGAGACCTTTTCCTCTCTCACCTGTAAGGAAGGTGCCTGCCCCAATTGGCTGCCACCCTATTCTTGAGATCCGGGATGCAATAGATTCCAGTGCGTCGTTGCAGTGGACAGTTGACCCCCTCTCCCTCCCTTTGGAGGGGAACGGGTTTGATTGGGACCGGCTTCCTCTTGTGCTACTGTGACCACGGGCACACTAATTCTGGGCACGTACCCTCCCTGATCTTGGGTGGACATGGGCCATGCCAGCCAAACCCCTCTGCATCGTCGGTACATCTGTACTGAGGTCCACTCCTAAACATTCTCGGCAGCTGCTACTTCGGGCACTCACGGTGGATCTGCCCCTCCCCCCCTTTTTTCTCAGGCACCCCTCAACCGACAACCCCCACGCTGGTTTGCAACACGATGGGTCTTGCCAGGGACAAGAAGCATGTCTCGTAGTAGCCCCAGCCACGGCTGCAGAGGCTCCAACATATGCAGACACAGCATTCATTGGGACACAGAACCGCTCCTGTTTACCCAAATACCCAACATCAGGTAGGCCCATTCTCATTCCTGGGTCGGGGAGGGGACACCCTCCCCTCACTAGCATACCGTCAGCAGGCCGAGTAGACCAGCTCTACTGGGGCTCTCGACACCTCGGCTCGACGAGAACCTCCACTACCCTACCCATCAAGTGGGACCCGTCTGCATCATTATGGCGGACCTTAGCCTTCAGGGAAGGCCACGGCAGAGTGGTCCAACCCCTGCCACCCTATATCTCCCGCTTCACAGAAGCTGAGGCTCTGTAACAGCCCCTTCCCTTGCGGGCAACCTCAATTGTTATCAGGACACCTTATACTGGGAGTCCTTGTCCTAGGCCCACCCTACCAGAAGCAGTGGCCAGCCTTCCTCATATCTCCCCCCCGCTTCACTCGCAAAGAAGAGACCTAGTGTACCCGACTTGGAACCTTCCAGATCAGGGAACTTATAAGGACGGCACCATGGCAGGGGAGCAGCAGTAGGATACCTTATCTTGGGCCTTCCACATCAGCCTCTGCTTTCGCGATGTCAGTCCTCCATCATAGCCAGGTGAAAGGTTGCACTGCAGGCATGGAAGCTCCTCAACCAAGTGGCTTGTAACTGCTCTCCCTAGCCTCCCTACTTTTCGGACACGTGTACCCTGGCAGAGGGCACTGCTCTTTGGGCACGCGTTGACCCGCTGTACCTGCTTGGGGATCTGCAGTTCAAACCCTGGGGTCACCTCCATGTGATGTTGGTGACGACCTTATGAGGACAGTTGTTTTCTCTCACCTTCTTGAGCAACCAGATTATATATGTGTGCTTATATATACATATGTAATAGATAGATAGATGGAAACAGGTCAGAATTCCTGTTTCCGAAGTACTCAGAAATTCAGAGGCTTGTATCCCCCACAAGGAATGCCATCCGGCTCTCTGGCTGGACATAACCCTCCGTATTGGGTTCTCTAAACTCAAAGTACCTCTGTGATACCGCAGTTGATACTCTGCGGGCAGCTTTACTTCCCAGGTGGTTGGTAGCTGAACTCTCCTTTCCCTGGTAATCATATTTTTGGGGGTAGCTCTATCTCAACGTGTCTTTTCCCCTGGTGCTCATGTAGGCGCAATGTAGCTGCGACAATATCCTTCTTTGGTGGTGCCCTAGGCATGCAAGAACATATCCCTAACGCGGCACCTCTATGAGCCTTTTGGCCACCTCGACTGGATGGCCATGCGGTAGCTGGCATTGTTCCCCACCTTCCCTTTTCCCTTTCTCGTACAGTCCTCGTGATGCTGGAATCTCACAGGATAACAGACCGAAAACAGGCTCTCTCTGTGAGTTCTCACGCTACCAAGGTTCTTATAGGTACCAAACCATCAGCACCGCCTCAGGCCATTATGCCGCCCTTTGGGTGCTAGTGCCCTGGAGTACCCCTCCAGTGAGAAACCCGGATTCCGGTACCATACTCGGCTGGAAGCACACACTGGGTGTACTAACTTGAGATCCTGTAGCCGGCATGCCCTGTGCCTCCCACCGCACCACTTTTGGCTTTGGCCTTCAGTGTTCTGGCTTGAAGTGTCTTGCTCAGACCCTTCTCGATCGATCTCGGGGTCCCCTTTCCCCCAGTGCAACTACATAATATCACTCCTACTTTCATGGACCAGGTCCCGCTAAGGCTGGTCGTGGCCAGTCCAGGAGATAAGGTTCCTCCCTCCCGCGGCTATCTGTGTAGTCCGCAGCCATCCAGGCTAGACCATGACTCTTTGGATCCCGGCTTGGGCTTTGATGTGCTGTCCATGGGATAATGTTCATCCCTTCCATTGTTTCCTGTGCGGGCCACAGTCATTACAGCTAACCCCGCACCTGTTGGTCTCCAGCGTTTCCCTACGAGCTCATGCTGCAAGGCCCTATGGCCAGACACTTATCTTCTGGTCTTCATACCTTGTGCTATACCACTTAGGTGGAGCACCCAAATGCAACCCTCTGTGTTTTCATGTTGCGCTCTTCATCCTCATTATGGTAACCTCGGTCCGTCCTGCCCACACTTATATGTCTCGGTGGGTTCAGCCCTGCCCCTGACTTTGGGATGGCCCTCAGTTGTCGATTCTTTGGTGCCATGCCAAGAGCCTCGTTCATCTCTTGGCCCTGGTTAGAATCTTGCTTGCTGGGCTTCTTCCCATTTGGCGCATTTTGCTGTGCTGAAGGCAGAAGATCCAACTCCATCCGCCATCCATCAGCATGGCTAGTAGTCACCTATTACTGAATGCATCCGAGCAGCACTTGAAGAAGAATGGTGGGTTACTCACCAGTAACCGTCCTTCTTCGAGATGGGCTGCATGGATCCATTCAAGTCCCTCCCCTCCATCCCTGCATCTGGAGTTGGTGAATCTGAGGAACTGAGGAGGAGTCGGGAGGCAGCTGTATATATAGCCACGGGGTGGTGTGAGGGGCGAAGGCCGCCCATCCTCTCCTGACAGGCTGGGACAAAAGTTTTCCAACCAATCCAGCGCTCCAGCACGGCGACACCTATTACTGAATGGATCTGAGCAGCCCATCTCGAAGAAAGACAGTTACTGGTGAGTAACCCACCAATCATCGTTAGTAGGGACCACTTGAACAAAGAGTAACATCACATCATACATATTTTTCAAAGTTAAGAAGGAGCAGCATACCTCCTCTTGCAGTCCTGCAGCTGGTCAAGATAGCTTCTACTAAGAGAAAGCAGTCCCCCCCAAAAAGCTGAAGTTTACATAGCATTCTACATCTTTTGTTTCAATCAAATTTCAAAGAATTTGAACAGTACACCTCTCTATTAATGGATATTTAAGGAATACAGATACGCCACCCCTTTTGTGATCTGAACAACTGTGCTGCTTTTTTAAAGTTAAAAAGTATTTTTTCTGCTTGAATGAAAAATAAGCCGTGCAGTGTCTTTTTGCAATATGAAACCATCTTTAATGTTACTTTGTACCTCTCTCTCTTTACTGCAGGAGATTGCAGAATGACTTTAGGGGTCTTTTCATGCTTAAAAGTTTTGAAATAAAATGGATATGCCACATGCACAGTATAACATTCCACAAATACCCGCTGCTCTTAAAATGTTTCATTGTCCTTACAGCAAATGGGTTTTTAAAATATAAAAGTAGAGGCTTCTTGAAACATGTCAGGGGTGGCTTTTTTTTTTTTTTTTGGTTAATATATTATTTTAAACTTGTCAGAACTTTGAATTGCTAGAAAACAGTAAAGAAGAAAACCTACCCCCACAAATTTTTGAAATTTTATTTTAAACTGTCCAGCAGCCCCCACCCAGACACTTTCCCCCTTACTGTGAGTGAAAGCTATCAGACCCCCAAATTCCTGAGATTTTCTTTTTAAACTCCCCAGTCACATTCTACAAATTCCCCAGGTTTATTTAAACTGTCTAATAGCATTCAGCCAACTCCACCCACACACCTGTGAATGGAGACCCCTCAGACTTAATTGCTTGGACTTACTGAGTACCCTTGCGGTTCAGTGGGAATCAGGTGGATGGGGGTGAACCAGTGCCATTATATCCAGACATATCTCAAACATCACTGCTTTATTTTAAATAGGGCTGTCCCCCCAACCACCGCAAGAAGAGTCTACTACAGCTTTTTTTTTTTCTGTACATACACAAATACACAATAGCTGGTTCTCACTATATATTTATATATACAGACAGACCTTTGGCAACCTTGAAAAAAAAACACTTATATTTAAGGCCCACACAGACTTTAACAGATAGTCACAAGCCCCTTTTCAAGAGATACAGTTATTTACAGCTAATGAGATTGTTTATACTTCATGTATGACCCCTCACCATTCTCTAACTTAATCCTTTTGGATTTCTTACACATAGTCTGCTTTCTAAGTAGAGTTCTGTAACATTTTATGTGGACCAGCCAGTCTCTAGAACGCTCCAGACAGGCATCCTCCAATTTGTCATCTTCTTTAGAACACTGCTAGGGTCTGGATCGAATTGCACAGCATGTTCAAGGTCCCCCCTGGGTCTAAATGTTCTTTAGTTAAACACAGACATTACATAACATAACTTATGGCAATAACAGCATTTAATAAGCTTTCAAAACATAATTGAGCACACAGGTTCTGGAGCTTGCAGTTCATATCATCTGAAGTCCGATGCAGATAGTCATGGTGCTTCTGACATGGTGCTTTTGGCATGTTTATGGGTGTGTTCACACAGGCTTCTTATTTTGAAACAACAGAGGTTGTTTTGAAATAAGAAACAGCATGTCCACAGGATATACTCCCATTTCCAAACAAGGGGTTCCCTTGCAGACCCCTGCGGCGTGAGCCACTGGCTCCTCTCACCCCACGGGGGTCTGCAGCCCCCCCAAAGCAAAATAGCATGTCCACACTATGGACATGCTATTTCGTTTCCCTTATTTCAAAGACACTTTTTTGTCTTTCAAAATAAGGTGTTTCAAAATCGCACATTATTTTGAAACAGCTTGTTTCAAAACAAGCACTTTGAACATAGCCTATGACACAGCCATCACAATCCTTGAAAAACTTTTTCTTAAGACAGTAATTAAGGGAAGCAGAAACAGCATCATGCACAATAAACTGCATGACTTTTTTATGCTTACAAAGTGGCATTGACTCAACCACTTCCCTGCTGAGCCTCCTCTTAAACTCAATATAGGCCTCATCCTTGGTGTCATCCTCTTCATTGGTGACTATTGGCATTGAACAAAACCAAGACGGGCTGACTTCATCTTTGCCATCCACTGCAATGCTGTCCAGGAGGCTCCTGAAAGGCCTCATCGAGTTGTCAAGAGATTTTTCTTGGAGGGGGGGACTGTTAAGTCCCCCCAGTCACTTGATTTGTATCTAACCACATTACTCTCCCTACCCACGCTCATTCCTTTAGCTGAGCCTCATCTGAAACCAGAACAAGGAGCAATGGTTTCAAGTTGCAGCTGGGGAGATCGAGGCTGGATATTAGGAAAAACTTCCTTACTAGGCACGTGGTGAAGCATTGGAATGGGCTACCTAGGGAGGTGGTGGAATCTCCATCTTTGGAGATGTTTAAGGCCTGGCTGGACAAAACCCTGGCTGGAATAATTTAGTGGGAGTGGTCCTGCTTTTTTGGCAGGGGATTGGACTAGATGACCTCATGAGGTCCCTTCCAACTCTATGGTTCTATGATTCTATGATCTTCTCCTTTCTCCTGGTCTGCTGGTCCCAGGACAGACCATCGGGCCCACTGGGCTTCCTCATGAGCTCCCAGGTTTTGGGTTCCAGTGTATCAAACAATGGCTGAGCCAGGGGGCTCTCCCTGATTGCTCCCTCCTCCTCAGAACTGTTGCTGATGTAGCGCTTTCTACGCAGAAGGGCCAAGACCTTAGGAACCAAAACAAATTCTGAAGGCCTTACAGGGGTGGTGAAGGCATCCATGTTCTCCTGTTGGTGTTTGTCATGAGTTGTGAACCATGTGGTCTCAACACGAGATGGGGTCTTCTGTTTTAAAGGCCTCAGACTTCTGGGGGCAGTGCTGCCTTCTGACCAAGAATCAAAGCCCAGAGACCTGGTGGGGGTCCCGCTCATTTTGACTGGTGCACTTTGCCCCATTGGCATAGTGTAAATCCTGTTCCTATTTGTAGAGGGGTCACGTGGCCCTCTTCTGGGACAGGTTACTCCACCATGTGCCCTGCTTGGTCCAATTCCGCTCTCGGGGAGGTCTTGTGTCGAGCAGTGAAAGGCATTCTCGGAGGAGTTACATCACCCACTTCTGGTCGGGTTGCCATCTTGACCTGAAAGTCATACCCCAGGGATGGGGGTGGGACTGTATGTTAGGTGACCGGCTGGGGCAGGACATCTGGTGACAAGTGGGCAGGGCTAGAGTTTGGTTGACAGTGGCCCTTACACTTCTGCAGCTACCACCACAAGACTAGAGTGCAAAGATGCAATTGTTGGGTCATGGGCATAAATGATATTTTTCAACCAGGTCCTGAGGAAAAAAGTTTGAAAACCACTGGTCTAACAGCTCCCCCCACCCCCTGGGAAGATGGAGAATTTAAAACGAGCTGCTCAGGGCACAATTCAGAGCTGGGCATCTCTATTCTTTGTCTGTTTCCATCTGTTGTTTCTTGTCTCATACTTGGATTATAAGCTCTTGCAGGCAGGGGAGGAACCATCTTCAGGTCTGTATTGGGGCAGCATCTAGCATAGTGGGGTCTTAATCCTATGGATAATGGCAATACAAATAATAAGTAATGTAGGAGGAGAGATAGGAGCACCATTTTAACACTGGGGTACCATTTCCCAAGGTTTCTTGGACTGTGGATTCAGGGACATAGGTCCAACAAGCAATGGCCACTTACCACTGAGAACTGCCATCTTGGAATTATTCAGAAAGGGTTTAAGTGTGCTGCAAAAAAAACCAAAAAAAAAAACCCAAGGAGTCGTGTGGCACTTTAAGACTAACAGATTTATTTTTCGCATGAGCTTTCATGGGAGAAAATCCCACTTTGTCAGCTGCTTTGAAGTTGAATCTATCAAAGCACCATAAGGCAGTGGCAATGCAGTTTTGCAGTCTGCCATCAGGTGGAATGGGGGACAGGAAATGCCATATTAGGTGTTGGGAATGTAAAGGTGGGAAAGGGAATCACAAGTCCATCCATTTCAGGTTTAACCAATTTTCACCTCTACTTATAAATTTTCAGATGGAGATATATATGAAACAAACATAAAATGCAACTGGTAGGGACCCATTTTACAAGTCCCGAGATACCAGGAAGCTCTCCTCTACTTTATGAAGGTTGTCTCAGCCTCTGATCCCATATGCTCCTTTAGTCTCATTCCTTCAACTTCTCCCCTATCCACCTTTGTCTTGGATTCTTAATGTATTTCCATTTTAAGTAGTCATTAGTTTTTCACAAATCAGTATTAAACATTTGTCTTATGAAATCTACACATTATACACACACAAGCTTCAAGCTACTCAATTTTTGCTATTTGCATTATTTTCATGTCACATCTTGATGCCACCTCTCCCATGGGTTTCCTGGTAAAAGGGATTTTAGCATGACAGGTTTAATATACTAGTTATGGTACTAATGAATTTATCCTTTTACCTATAATTTTCCAACACAGTGTATCACCTTTGTCCTCTCAGCAACAGCATATTTTAAGCAAGTCAGCAAATTAGATCTATGTAGGAGAAAAAAATGTACAGCAATACTCACACTAAGCAAATTTAAGCTAAACCTACCTCATTCCAATTTGTTCCCTACCCATAATTATAAACTTTTCAAGTAACAAATTCCTTATTTTCACCATTCAACAATTCTTCATCTTTATATTTCAACATCATAGTTCAGTATGTATGCATTATAAGAACCTTTAACTTTTATTTAAAGGATGAAATTATGTGAGTTACTGTGACCTTAATGTCCACATTTTTATCTTCTTCCATTTCACATATAGGTTTTCAGGAGATGTTCTATGTCCAGCATTATGTTAACAAACCATTTTTTAAAAGAATCTTTCTTAGCTGTTGAATTTTGAGGGGTGATTTATTTTAGGGCCTTGATAACCGTTGTTCCCCAATGTGTATTTCTGATTTGACTTGCCTTTGCATGACTGGATTATGCTAGCCTATCCTTGCTTCTTCTTAACCATTGGTGATGAAGGAACAAATTGTCATTCTGGAAGTAACTCACAAATGGTGGAAAGGACTGATTGGCTGAAGCCAGGAAAACTAGTTTCGTTGGCCCAGGCAAGGTAGCTGAGATCAGAACTCAGTCCATGTCAGGAATTAGTATAGTCAACACTGTGCTCTTGATAAGGCATAGTTCTGCTTGTTTGTACTCATTTTAAAACAAGAAAAGCCAATGCCTTGATTGGACTCCATCTGTTCCAACCTCTCTTACTGCAGTTTGTCTATGACAGCTGCTGTGAGACAGGTCAACAAGGAAATTCATCAAAACTCAGGAGATAAAAGCACCTGCCCATTTTTTCTTTACTTCACCATCCACTTCCATAGACCTGATGGAGTCAGAAGATTGAACCACCTCAGCTACTACCTTGATCACTACTACAGAATCATAGACTATTAAGGCTGGAAGGGAACTCATGAGGTCATCTAGTCCAACCCCTGCTAAAAGCAGGACCACTCCCACTAGATCATCCCAGCCAAGATTTTACCCAACCAGGTCTTAAAAGTTTTCAGAGATGGAGATTCCACCACCTCCTTAGGCCAGTGTTTCCCAACCAGTGTGCCATGGCACGCAGGTGTGCCGTCAGCTCTAAGCAGGTGTGCCACAAAATTTTTTGAAAAATAATTGAAGAGCTCTGGATTGGCTCACGGGCTCATGAATATTCATGAGTTCATTTGGAAACTATATGATGGTGTGCCTCAAATTAATTAAAGGTAACAAGGTGTGCCATGGCAGAGCAAATTTTGGGAACCACTGCATTAGGCAGCCCATTTCAGTGTTTCATGACCCTCCTAGTGAGAAAGCTTTTCCTAATATACAATCTAGACCTCCCTAGCTACAGCCTGAGACCATTGCTCCTTGTTCTATCCTCTGTCACCACTGAGGATAGCCGAGCTCCCTCCTCTTTGGAGCACCCCTTCAAGTAGTTGAAGATTGCTATCAAATCCCCCCTCAGTCTTTTCTTCTGCAGCCTAAATAAGTCTAATTCCTTCAGTCTCTCCTTGTAAGTCATGTTCCTTAGCCCCTAATCATTTTTGTTGCCCTCTGTTGGGTTCTTTCTGATTTGTCCACATCCTTCATATATCCTAGCTTCAGAAGCACTGCTGGCCCAGGAAAAGATCTGGGGCTCAGTGTGCTGGGACTCAGGGTTTGAGTCCCGTAAGCACCCTGCCAATACAGCCACTGCCAGGGGTGGCCTGGCAGCAGGTCTGGGGCTCAGGCACTGGAACTTGGAGCTCAAGCACCGTAAGCCCAGTGCCTGTGACACCCCTGCCAAGTTTGCCTTTACAGAGTGATCTATGATGCCCACAGCCACTTATGATGAAGCATAAAGGGTCTGGATACATTTAACAAAATTACATTGCAGCACAAACCACTGAATTATTGTTAATATTAATTATTACTAAAAGTGGCAGTAGTAGTAGGGTCCAGGGGTGGCCAAACTTATGGAACTCAAGAGCCACACAAGTTGATTATTAAATCTTTGAGACCTTCACTGAGGCATAGCCATATTTTACCTACACCAAAGAGCGTCGCTGCCCTGGGGAAGGACCCAGGGCATGGGCCCAGGCCACGCCCCCTGGCCACGGGCCACGCCCCTGGCTCTGATTCTGTGCTCATGCCTGACCTGGCCTCGGGTGTCTGCTGCTGCCAGCCTGGCCCTGAATTCCCGGCTGGGGACAGAGCAGAGATCTGCAGCTGCCACTGTGGGTGGCCTGGCCTAGGATGGGGCCGGAAGTGGCCACTGTGGCTGTGGGCAGCCGGGCCCCAGATCTCCGGGTGGAGACCAGGAGAGGCAGGAGCTGTGCCAAGACTCAGGGCACTGGTGCTGGGATTTGGGGCACAAGCCCCATGTGCAAGGTGCCGCGATGCCCCTGCATACTCCAAAATTGCTACGTTTAAAATTTATTGCATGCTTTAATATTGTCGTAAAAAGAGGGCAAATATTGATCCTACTAATGTCAGATTCTAATAACTATTTAAGGTTACCATGAAAATTACGCCTACCTATTCAGTAAAAACTTAGCTTCTCCCTGCTGCCCTGACCATGCCACCGCTTCTCCCTGCCCTCTCTGACCATGCCACACTTCTCTGCACCATCCCTGAGGCCCCAACCAAGCTGCCACTTCCCCACTGTCTCTGACCGTGCCACCACTTCCACACTGTCTCTGACTACGCTGCCACTTTCCCATCATCTCTTACCATGCCGCGCTTCTCCCCGCCATGCTCTTCTATGAACTGCACTTTTCTTTGAAGAGCCACATGCGGCTTGCGAGCCACAGTTTGGCCATGCCTGCAGTAGACTATCTCCACCATGCTGTTCAGTTGTTGGCCTTTTCCTTACTCAGAGAGACTGGAAAGCCAGCTCAGGTGCCAGGAATATTGCCAAGCAATTAGAAAACATTAATTGGCTCTTTGAAAGAGCAATATGGAACGTCATGCTAAGGTACAACAATATTTTAAAATGCTCATTTTCTGAGGAATAGACTGAGACCACTATTCATTTTACAATTTTCTGGGCCTGTGGCCAGATTTGAACTAGTAGCACAAAGGGGAAAATAATTACATACAACAGCACCAGTTCGCTGAACCAGTTTGCTGTATTGACCAAAAAAAAGTAACCATTCATGAAATTAAACCAGGCTACTTCTATAGAAACACTTTTTCTATTCTCAGAGTTAACATGGGATCTCAATTATTACAGAGACTGAGTCCTACATTAGTGAACATGACTGTTGCCTAGCGTCATTTTACTAAGCACAAACATTTTAGTCACAGTGCGTTCTAGTATTTGCTTGTCTGGTTCTATTTTCTTAGGGTAGTCACACAATATACCCGGTTCCTTGCACAGTCTAGACCTTTTTAAATTTTCGTATTTTAGAGATGTGCATGCAGGAAAGAAAGAAACGAAGAGGCGGTACAGACCTATACATAATAGACCTGATACGTAAAATGTTTCCTATGGACCAGATAGAAGAATGGGACAACACTGTCTGTTGTTCAGATCTCGAATGCGTGGGACTGCAGGTACTTGCTCACGATGGGCAATTAACTACCCTTTCTACAAAGGTTGAAGCTTGATATGCTGCAAAATTCCAGATGGAAAATTTGCTGTGGTGCATTCAGGGCTGGCTCTAGCAATGAGCCAGTGTGGCACCAGTTCAGGGCACCGCAGCTTAGGGGTGCCACTGTGCTGGAGGTGGGATGGGCTGGCCCAGAAACCGGAGCCTGTGATCCCACCCCTCGCCTGAGCCAGCCACTCTGCCTCTGGGGGAGGAGCGAGCCAGCCCATGGGGTGGATTCTGCTGTCTCACCCCACCTCTGGGCTGGCCCTCCTCACCCCTAGGGTGGAACGCCAGCTCAGGGGAAGGGCAGAAGAGTGGAGCCTGGCCTCTGGGCTGGCCCTCTCTGGTCTGGGCTGGCTTACCCTGCCCTGGGGGTGGGATAAGCCTGGTCCAGAGT
Source organism: Podocnemis expansa (assembly GCA_007922195.1). NCBI lineage: Eukaryota > Metazoa > Chordata > Testudines > Podocnemididae > Podocnemis > Podocnemis expansa. The sequence continues at coordinate 70,359,063 of ML681964.1, forward strand.
GCAGGCTGGACTCCCTCCCCCCCTTTCCGCCTTGGGGCATAAAAGCAAAAGCAAGCTCGGGGTGCCACAACCCCTTGAGCTGGCCCTGAGTGCGTTACATGACAAATGGCTGTGGACGCAGGCTGTGCGACGTATTCATGTACGAATAATCAATTTCACAACAGGACAATTAGTTGGATCCAAAATATTCCATAGAGCAGCTCTCAGCATGAGCATGTGGGATGGGCTATGCTTGCTCAGACCATGTATCCCAGTATCCTGTGTCTTTGTAGACAGAGCCAAGTGCTTCAGGAGAAGCAACAGAACAGGAATATTTGAGTGGTTCATCCCTTGGCATCCAGTCCCAGACAGTGGCATTGCTGGGCCTGGACACACAGTGAATGTACCCTGAATGTGCCGGAGTGTCTCCTGAGCAGTGACTGGAGCTGGGGCCAGTGGGAACTTTCTAAATCTCCTGTTCTGCTGCGCACCCAAGCACGTGGTCCATGGTGGAGAAGGGCGAGAAATGTAGATGCATTCTCTGCAGGGAGTGAGCAGTCTCAGCATCTCCCAGCTCCCCTTGAGCTCCAACAACATTAAATGCTGGGCTGGGGTGGGGAGCACCTCGGGAGCTGGGTGCAGGCAGGGGAAGGGGCTTGGGTGAGGTGTGCAGGGCTTTGGGGTGTAGAAGGCAGTGCGCAGGGCCATGGATGAGATGCATGGGGGCTGGGGGACCAGAGGTAAGGTGGGCAGGCCTGGGTGGGAAGGGGGCCTGGAAACAAGGTGCATGGGACCTAGGGAGTGGGGGTGTGAGGGACAAGTGCGTGAGGCCTGGGGGCTAGGAGTGAGGTGTATGCGGTCTGGGGGAGTCAAGGGAGTGTATGCAGTTCCAGGAAGAGTATCAGGGGAAGTGGGCACTGGGGAAAGAGTGCCAAGGCGAGAGAAGGGGGGAAAGAGATCTGTATCCTGTGCCCCAAATCAGAGCTGTAACTAGTAGTTTTCATGCCTGGGGCAAGCAGTCCCTGATGCCCCCCGCCAGGTCCCCATCCATCCCTGAGCCCTGATCCATCCCCAGCCAGGGATAGATCTGGATCCCTTCCCAGCTGCTGCCAGAGGTGCTGGAAAGCTCCCGCTGCTGCCAGCAGGCCACAAGGGGATGGAGCCATTCCCAGCTGCCGCCAGAGGTGCTGGGAAGCTCCCGCAGCTCCCGGCATGCCACGGGGGGCCA
>ML681964.1:70360279-70394579 GCA_007922195.1 Podocnemis expansa
TGCCACGGGGGGCCGTTCCCAGGTGTCGCCAGAGGTGCTGGGAAGCTTCCACTGCTGCCAGCAGGCTGTGGGGGGATTGATTCAGATCACTAGTGGCAGCAAGCCCCAGCGGCGCTGGAAATCCCAGGCACTGAATTTTAGGGGGTGCAGGGGATGGATCCAACTCTCTGCGACACCTGGGAACACATCCGGCTCCATCCCCAGCTGTTACGGGAAGCTGGATCCACCCCCTGTGCCCTCTAAACTTCTGTGGCTGGGGCTTTGCCCAGTTCACTCCAACCTAGTTACGGCCCTGCCCCAAATCTCTAGACCAGTGGTTCCCAACATTTTTCAGGCTGGGGACCCTTTTTTAACAAAAACAATCTTTGTGGTCCCCCGGCTGATTATGTAATCTGGTCCATGCAGGCAGACTGTTGCCTGTGCCACTCTGAGACTGCCGCTGGGACACCTGGCAAGCAGTGCCACCACCACCATGGCCCGCGACACTGGGCAGCCAAGCTGCGGCAGCTATGGCCCCCTGCTCTTGCCGCTGCTGGGGAGCTGCCACAGCCCCATCCTCCTGCCAGGATCTGGCCACAGGCAGGGAGAGACAGTCCTGGTGGGGAGCATCGGGGCTGCCACTGGATTCTGGCCCCAGTAGGGAGAGGCTCTGCAGACCCCTTGAAACATTTCTGCAGATCCCCCCGGGGGTCCGCAGACCCCAGGTTGGGAACCACTGCTCTAGACTAAAGAGCAGTGCTGCTGCTCCCAGCTTCTGGTAGTTGGAGGATTAGGGATGCCCAGACCATGCATTTTACATCTCTGACTAATTGACGGACCTATCCTCCATCAACTCAACTAGTTTTGTTTTTTTTAACCCAGTTATACTTATGTCCTTCACAATAATTCATGGCAATAAGTCCTCAGGTTGCCTTTGCTGTCTTCCCTAACAGGAGCAAATTTGCCTCCATCAGTTCACACAGCACTTCTCTGCTGCTACCCTTATGTGCCCCAGTACTGCACCAAACTAGGCTTGAACATGCTTCTTGAGCAGGCTGGGTCACACAGCACTCTTCAGCTATTACACTTATATGTCCCTGGAGTCAGTTAGGCTGGTACTCCCATTCATGAGCAAACTTTACTGGATTGTGGGCATCACAGGGACCTTTGGCTATATAAAAAGTGTTGCTGCAGCGCAATATAGGGTAGCCAAGAATACAAAGGGGAGGGAATGAAGTTTTAAAAGAGTTTGGCAACTGGCTTAATCACAAAAGGCATTTGTTTGCTAAGTATCTAAAATTTACAACAATAGTAATAATTACAAAAGGAGAGCAAAATACCCAAACAGTTACAACATTAATAACCATATAAGGAAAGAAAAAACACCCAGCTATAATATTACCTAAATTCTATTGTGTCAGGTCTAGGGGGAGAGAGAGAGGGTTATAGCTGAAGAAAGAGAAAGGTGGGGTGGGGTGGGATCTCATCACTGGTTAACAGAAAGGTTCCCAGGAAACAGGCTGTGCAGCTCAGGGCCTGAAGCTGAGTGGAAACCGGCAAAGCTCTCACCACAATCAGCAAGGAAAAGATGAAGTCCCAGTGGAAATGATACAGCTTTTTAGATCCAGGTATCAGGACTCAGGACTCGCTTTCAGATTTGGGTAGAGGTTTTTACAGGGACTTATTTAAGTGGATAATACACATTCCTGGCTGGAGTGATAATGGTTCAGGGAAGCTCAAAATACAATCAGGCAGATTCAGTATTTTGGGTATCAATTAGCATGTCTATGACTAGAATGGTCTGATAACTGCTGAGCTTGTAAGCCTTGGTGTGAGATCCCCCCTCGTGCAATGCTTCCCTGCTACTTCTATCCCAGAGTTCAGTGCAATTCCTTCTTTGGAGCTTGGTTCTCCATACTCAATGCAAATGAAGCTCCATTTAGTGTGCTGATGGCTTTTGGATGGGGGTAGATGTCTCCCACTGCCTTTTCATTGGTTTTGGTTTCCTGTTCAAGCAGAGTTTGTGGGGGTCAGTCAGAGGCTGGATGCTATGCTCTGATTCCTCAAGAACACAGAGCTAACAAGTAACAGATCTATTTTCCCTGGTCAAATTCTCCTAAAAAATATACTTTAATTTCCTTTGCATTGCTTTTAAACAAGGAGGCTGATGGTTTGATTATCAGGTCTTACTCAGTTTTACAATCTGAACAAACTAATTGTTTGGAGAAACAAATGAATCCTGGCTGGTGTACTAGGCATTAGCTCATTAGCATCAGTACAGTTTAGCTGCTTTTCACCAACTGTGAATGTGGCCAGTCATAAATGGAATTTGGGGGGAGTCCATGCTTCTTTCACACAGGTGAATGAAGATGAGCAGTCTTAAGACCTTTAATTTTAATATAACAATTTGGTAACTGATCAGTAACAATACTCTGCTTTTATAGAGTGCTTTGTGTCCACAGATCTCTATGGAACAGTTTCAATAGTATGTGTTTAGACGTTTAAAGATACAGATAGGCTCCAGCTGAGATCTTCAAAAGAGCCTAGGTACCTAACTCCTATTGACTTCAATGGATTTTAGTGAGAGTTAAGTGCCTAATTTCTTTAAGTGATACTGAAAAATTTAGTAGGTGCTTATCTACATCTTTAGACATATAAATGTCTTTCGGAAATCTGGCTCCAGAGCTCTACAAATAAAGGGAAGTGTCATTAGCTCAATTTTCAAGATATTCTGAATAGATACAAGATTAACAAATCAAAGCTATGAACTGTGCTGTATCGGCTGGTTGGGAAGCCTTAGTAGCTATTAAAATTACTTGCTATCTTATGATGTTGATGAATCATCTCAATGTTGATTCTTGCTTAACCAGAGCTAATTAAAACTGACATGAATGTTACCTTTGGGAAAATGAGGTGACAAGTCTGTCTTTAAACTAAAAGCACTGACAGAGTAATGAATCTAACTGCACACATTATATATCCTTATATATATAAAATTAATTCAGAAGGAGTGAATCACACTAATTCAATTTATATATAGATATAGATAACAGTGTTAATCGTGTTATTTGAAGTGATTGATTGTGATTCACTCCTTCTGAATTAATTTCTTTTCAAATTAGCAGTTAAGGTCCTTTACTTAATTACAGCTCTGGTCCTGATTAGTTTGTTGGCATGTTTGTTAGTTTTTCTTATTCAGGAACTGCAATCTGTTTTGGATAGTGCATATACACTTATTAGATAAACTGCAATTTCATTTCATTATAAGTTTTCTCCACAGATGCTAACATTATACAGAATCAAATCAGTTCACTGAACTGAATTCAGCATACCTGTAATTAAAACAGTTTGAAATACATAATCTAGAATCTTAAACTAAAAGCGATGGATGATTTTCAACAGGCCAAAGAAGTGACTGTTTGTGAAATGTTTTCTAAGTCACTTACTAGCTCTATTCTTCAATCTTCCCATCTGTAAAAGGTGGGAAAGAGGAAAAGAATATTTACCCACTTCAGCCTGTTGAGCCTTCTTCCCCCAGGGTCCAAAGGAGAAGTGAGGTGAAGAAGATAGTCCAGCAGATCCGGGATAGAGAGCGATACAGGATCCTTCTCGTTCTGATGACACCACACCACGAACCCGCGCCACTTCTGAAGGTAAGTACGCCTTGTTGCTGGTTTCCTGCTATTTAGGAGGATATCCCTGACTTGCTGGGACCATTGCAACTCTAATTCATTGTACCATCCAGGTATCAGGCTGTGAGGTGTAACCTGCCAAGGTAAGTATGGAAAATTCTCCCCTTGTCCTGTGTCAGGAGATCTGGTGCTTTCGGGAGCGTGATCGGGGACCTTCTCAACATCCGTAACAGGTCTGTGTACCAGGTCTGTCTGGTCCAGGCTGGTACTAGCATTATTACGGTGGCCCTGTCGCAGCGGATCTTCCAAAGAGTCCTGGGAATCAGGGGAATTGGAGGAAACGCATACAGTAGACCCTTGCCCCAGATGATAAGAAAGGCATCCCCGCTGGAACCTTCCCCTACCCCTGCTCTGGAGCAAAAGTCCTGACATTTCCTGTTGCCTTTGGTGGCAAACAGATCTATGATTGGAAGGCCCCATAGATGAAAAATCTGTTGAATAATGTCCGTGTGTATTTCCCATTCGTGTGTTGCCTCGAAAGTTCTGCTCAATGCATCTGCCACCGTGTTGTCCCTGCCTGGCAGGTAAATAGCAGAGATGTCTATCTTGTGTTTTACACACAACTCCCATAGTCTCATTGCCTCGAGGCACAACGCTGTGGACCGTGCCACCCCCAGCGATTGATATAGTACATGCATGTGATGTTGTCCGTTCATACTTTCACCGTTTTTCCCGCAATAGTCGGCAGGAAATGTTTGCATGCATTGTGCACCGCCCGAAGTTCCAGGATATTTATATGCGTGCGACTCTCCCTTGGCGACCACCTGGCCTGGGCTGTTTGCGCCATCAGATGGGCCCCCCAGCCTACTAGTGAGGCATCTGTCGTCATTAATAGGTCCATTTCCAGCGACAGAAAAGGGACACCCTGCAACAGGTTTTCCTCCCTTGTCCACCATTCCAAAGAGTCTTTTATTGCACCTGGAGGAGACAGCCTGCGATGTAGATGCTGACGACCTATCTTGAATGCCCTCATGGACCACAGCTGGAAAGGTCGCATGAGCAGCCTGGCATGACTGACCAGAGATGTTGTGGCCATGTGACCAAGTAGTTGCATGCAGGTATGAGCCCGCACTGTAGGGGACGCCATGACTACTTGGACCAGGTCAAGGATGTTCTTGTACCGTTCTCATGGGAAATAGGCTCATGACATCGGTGTCTGTATCCCTGCCCCTATGAACAGTATCTCCTGCGAAGGGCAAAGATAAGACTTTTTGTAATTTATTGCAAACCCTAATGACTGGAGGGTTGCCACGGTGATCTTGACCGCCCATTGAGCTTCGGGAAAGGATCCTGCCCTTATCCAAAAATCGTCCAGATAAGGAAATATTGTGACTCCCAGTGTCCTGAGATGTGCACAAACAACCGCCATGACTTTTGTAAAGACCCTTGGTGCAGTGCACAGACTAAAGGGCATTGCAGTATACTGGTAATGTCTGCCCAATCCTATAAATCTGAGAAATTTCCTGTGGCCTGGATGAATCGATACATGGAAATAGGCATCCTTCAGGTCGAGGGAAGACAACCAATCTCCCTTCTCCAGCACCAGGAGTATCCCCGGAATCGTCACCATTTTGAATCGCTTTATTTCCACATGCTTGTTTAGCCTCCTGAGGTCCAGGATAGGCCTCCACCCCCCTGTCCTTTTCTCTGCAAGAAAACAGTGTGAATAAAACCCCTTGTTCCTGTACTGCAGCGGAACTTCTTCTATTGCCCCCAAGTTGAGCAGGTTGTCTATTTCCCGAGCCAACATTTGTTCGTGAGATGGGTCCCTGAAGAGGGACGGAGTAGGGGTTTGGGGTGGTGGGATGGGTTTTGATAGAAATGGGATGGTGTATCCCTTCAAGATGGTGTTGAGAACCCACTTGTCTGATGTGATCGCCTCCCATCGGTGGAAAAAAGGGAGGAGTCTGTTAAGGAATAACTGTGGTGATTCGGTGACAAGAGTGTCCACTGGAGTGAGGTGGTCGGGCAAACCCTTGACTAAAGCCTCAAAATTGTTGCCTAGAACCCGATGGTTGAGGGTTGGCTGCAGGCTGAGTGCTTTGTCTTCGATGCTGCTGGTGCCTAGCTTGAGATCTAGCATTCTCCAATCTCCGCCCCTGGTTAAACTGAGGGTATCTGCCTCTATATGGTTGAAACCTCTGACTTTTTTTGTTGAAACTTGCTGGGTATATCCCTAGGGTGCAGAGGGTTGCCCTGGAATCCTTAAGTGCATGCATCACGTCATTCATTCTCTCTGCAAACAGTTTGTCTCACTTGAATGGAAGATCCTCTATCGTTGCCTGCATTTGTTTTGGCAACGCCACCGCGTGAAGCCATGACGCTCATCTCATGACTACGGCTGTACCGATGGCGTGGGCCACCACATCTGCTTCATCCAGGGAGGCCTGCAGTGCCGTTCTCATGGTAAGTTGGCCAGGGGTGTTGCTGGCTGGGGGAGGGACCCAGGGCTCTGGCCCAGGCCCCGCCCCTGCCTTGCAGGCCCTGCCCCCAGCCTGCAGGGCCTGCTGCCTGGCCGGGGACAGGGCCAGGCACTGCTGCGCCGCCGTGAGAGGCCAGGGTCAGCATAACCGGCTGGGGATGGGGCCGCCGCAGCCACGGGTGGGCAGGCCCTGGTTCCCTGGCTGGGGATGGGGCTCCCGCGGCCTCCGGTGGCTGGGCCCCGGATCTCCGGCCCAATTGGGCCGGAGATCCAGGGCACTGGTGCTGGGTTTCGAGGCACATGCCCCGGAGTGCCCAGCATCAGCAATGCCCCAGAAGTTGGCCTTCCCTTATTAAGAATCTAAACTGTTCTCTTCTGTCTTCAGGTAAAGAGGTAAGTAACTCTAACAGTTTTGTGTATATATCGTGATCGTAATTCGCTAGCACTGCAGTGTAGTTCGCTACCCTCAGTGAAAAGGTTTTTGTGGTGTAGACCTTTTTCCCCAGTATATCAAGCTTCTTATCCTCCTTATCAGTCAGGGTGGTCCTGTGATGGTCCTGTCTCACCCTCTGGTTTGCCGCCTCTATTACTAGTGAATTGGGCTGAGGGTGTGTGAACAAGAACTCATTTCCCTTTGGCAATATAAAATATTTCTTGTCAGCCTTCCTATTAGTTGGAGCAGCTGTGGCAGGCGTTTGCCATATTTGGTTTGTGGGATCCATGATCCCTTCATCCATTGGGACCACCACTTTGGTCGAAGTTGGGGACTGCAAAATCTTGTAAAGCTTATGCTTAGTCGTGTCCTCATCGTGTATGGAAATGTCCAGGCTGTCCGCTACCCTCTTGAACCACTCTTGGAACTGCTTTACCTCCTCAGATTTAGACTGATGACCTGGTTCCTCACACAGCTCCTCCCGTCCTGCCAGCTGCTGTGATTGCTGTGTCGCTGTCGGAAGCTGCTGCTGTACTGGGGTCATTGAAGGTAAGTATTGATTACCACCATCAATTTGTCCCATTGGAGGTATAGCCTGTGGGACTCCCATCTGGGACCAGTTTCCCCAGCCTAACCATGGGCATGCATATGGCCAAGGCATGCCCCAGTGTGGCCATGGTGCAGCTGCTATGTTCACTGTCTGTGTCTGCATACCAGGATCAGGTTTGTCACTGGGTGGTTCTGGACTCCGTGATTTTGACATTGACAAGACAGATCCCCCGCTGGAAAAAGTGAGAGAGGGGACGTCCTCATCAGAAGAGTCAGGAGATATAGGGGAGGAAGAAGACCGACTCCCCTCCGCTACATCAATGTGATGTCTTTTCTCCTTTCTTTTTCCTTGCCGCATGGGCAACTGTTCCCCTGCCGAGTAGCTGTGCTGCTCCGGCAGCAGTGGAGCCGCGCTTGTTGTGGAAGCTGGCTGCAGTGCTGTGCTGGGCTCCACGCCACTGAGTGCTGCGCTGTTCAGCGCTGCAATTCTAACGGTGCCTGCCGCCGGGGACCTTGCCACCGAGTTGATGCACAGTGCCGGCTGTAAGAACGGCACCAGTAGCGGGGTCTGCGGTGCTGCAGACGCCGTTCCTTGCACCATGTTCAGTACCACAGCTGGGGTCAGCATCAGTGTATTCCCCTTAGCTGGGTTTTCGTGCCCGCACTTGCTGGGCGATATTCCTTCCCCCCAGGGCTGCCAGAGGGAGCCACTTTCCACACAGCAGTCTCTGTTTTACGGTCACCCCTAGCCTTTTTTGATGGCGTGGGGGAGGAAGCCGCAGACTGCCGCTTGTGCGGCTGAGATCACAGCTGCCGGCCAGGGTCCGATGCGGGCTTGAGAGAGCCCTCCATTAGTAACAACTTCAACTTCATTTGCTTGTCCCTGCAGGCTCGGGTGGTCAATCTTTTGCAGTGAGGGCACTTGTGTGTCAAGTGACCCTCACCCAGGCACCTTATGCACTCCGCATGGCCTTCAGACGCTGACATAGCATCCCGGCAGGAGGTGCACCGTTTGAAGCCTGGTGGTGTCAGCATCCTGCACTGACAGTATATGTCACTGTTTGTTTTTCTTTCTTCTTCTTGTTTATGTTCTTCTTTTTCCTTTTTTTTTTTTTTTTTTGAAATTGACGAGATCAACAGTGGCCGTTAAAACGGCCATTGGATGTACAGCCGGAGCTGAGGACATCTCCATCTGAGCGCTGAAGCGGTAAGAAGGGAACTGAGCAGGGAAAGGAGGCACCTGTGCATGTCACCAACAGAATCAACGACCCTTGCTGCTGCGCGCAGGTCGCCCCGACATGGCTGTTAAGAATCTCTGGTCTGAGGCGCGAGGCTGGCCACGCACCTAGAGTGGAGCAGACAGGGACACTGCTCGAAGAAGAAAGGACATTACAACTAAAGGAGTTTTCTGTGTGTTCACAGAAAGGAGAAATTAGCATGAAATTTGAAAGCCAGGAAAAAAAAAAACAAATAATATGGTATGTAGGAGTGCCTGAACTACTTTGCAAACAATCTTCACACACCCCTTATGAAAAAGGCAAATATTATTATCCTTGTTTTACAATTGGAGATCAGGTAGGTTCAGTCAGAGGCAGAGAAAGAAGTAGAACCCAAGAGTCCTGGTAGTTGCCCTAGACCTCTGCTCTAACCAGCAGACCTCATGTATCTTAATAAGAGAGACAATCTGGTGAATGTTGCCACGCTGCTCTAAGCTGAGTACACATAGAATTTGGTTCTGGTTATACTGTGTTTACCTTGAAGTAACTTTGGTGTTGGCTTTAATGGAGTTACTCCTAATTCACTTTGGTTTAGGTAGGAACAGAATCAAACTGGGCACAGGTATCAAAATGTGTAGACTCGTAGACTCCAAGGTCAGAAGGAACCAGTATGATCATCTAGTCTGACCTTCTGCACAATGCTGGTCTCAAGACCTCACCCACCTACTCCAGTAAAAAGCCTCTAACCTATGACTGAGTTATTTATGTCCTCAAATCAAGATTTAAGAACTTTAAGTTACTGGTTGGTGAACTATATGCCATGCTACAGGGGAAGGTGAAAAAACCCCCAGAGCCTTAGCCAATCTGCTCTGTGGGAAAATTCCTTCCCGACCCCAAATATGGCAATCAGTTAAACCCCGAGCATGTGGACAGTATCACCAGCCAGTCATCCAAGAAACAATTCTCTGTAACAACTCAGAACCCACCCCATTTATCCTCCCTTCTTAGGCCATTCGTGTATCCACCCCTAATAGCCAAAGATCAAAGATCAGTCAATTTCCAAAGTAGGCCATCCCAACATACCATCCCCCTCCATAAACATATCTCTTTCCTGGGCTTAGGGCTTACTGATAATTTAAGCAAGATGTTAAACTTTATCTCCAGCTTTCAGTCATGTCTGTTTGTTTTTTAAGGGTCCCTTACAGATCTGTCTTTATCCCAGCCCTGTGTTCCCTCTCCCACCCCAGTTCCTCTTTCATTCTTGTCAGAGCTCACACGGTCCACTTGGAAACATGAGTTAGCAGTAATTGTCACACCATAATGCACAATCCTAGGACTTACAGTAACTCAGCAAGGTAGCCCTGAATTTCTAGCCAGGATGCTGTAAGGTGCTGTCCTCCTTTTGCAAGTGTTTTAAAGAAAGAGTTTGTTTGGCTAGTCGTATTAGTATTTTCTTTCAAGGAGGATAACACTCAAAACATAAGTGAATTTTAACCCAAAATGGGAAACACTGATCATACTCACACAGTGCTGTCTCCAGTGAAAATGAGGTCTGCTTCCAGTTAACCAATAAAGGACCTTTTTTCCTTAAAACCCTAGCCACTAACTTGTGCTCTCAGTTTTAGTGCTTATGTTGCACCTGAAACTCCTCCTTCTCATAGCCTCATTTCTACTTCATCTGATCATGCTGTGAAAGCCTCCACCCATTATCCCTGTGTGTGTCACATCTAGGCCTCATCAGGCAATTTTGAAAAGAAACAGGACAAGTTCATCAACTATTTCCCATTCCTCTCCAATTTTCCAAGCAACAATAATGACAGTCTGTGTAATCAAAATGAAATCATGCAGGTGCAAATTCATCAGTAAGATTTGACTGTAGTATCTTGGAATCATAGAAACTGGAAGCGACCATGAGAGGTCATCGAGTCCAGCCCCCTGCACTCGTGGCAGGACCAAATATCCTCTTAAACAACCCTTGAGAGGTACTTGTCTAACCTGCTCTTAATAACTTCCTATGATGGAGATTCCACAACCTGTCTAGGCAGCTTATTTCAGTGATTAATCACCCTGAGTGTGTCTACACTAGGGCTTTTACTCAACTTCAGATCCCTCAAGTCGACTTAAATAAAGCCCTGTCTATATTTAGACATTATTAAGTTGACTTAAGCAAGCGCTTAAGTTGACTTAATAATACCTGCCCTTTCAGTCACCTTAGGCTCTTATGGCGACTTAACAGGGCAGGCCTCGCCCCCTCCCCACCCCTGGGCAGAGGGGGCTAGGGCCTGATTAGGCCAGGGGGCTTGATCCTGGCCAGCCCTACAGTGAGGAGCTGGGGCTGGCTTAGCTGACAGCCCCTCACTGCAGGAAGGCAGGAACGGATGGGACAGCGCTCCTGCTTGTCTGTAGGCAAGGAGCAGTGCTGTTGGGATAGGACAGGGCTGCTTTTTGCCTATAGACAAGCAGGAGCGCTGGTTCTGACAGAGCTCCTGCTTGTCTGTAGGCAAGCAGCAGCTTGGATTTTGACAGCGAATTTTGACAGCGCTGTCCACTATGATACTCAGCTCCATTTCTGCAGTATTCCTTCCTAGGAACCAGCGCTCCTGCTTGTCTATAGGCAAAGAGCAGCACTGTCCTATCCCGACAGCTCTGTTGCTTGCCTACAGACAAGCAGGAGCGCTGTGGGACTGCTCCTGCCTGCCTGGTCAGGATCAGGCCCCAGAGCCCACTGGGGTCAGGGTGACCAATCCTGACTAGGGGGCGGGGTAGGAGGAGGGGCACAATGGGGCATGCCTGTGCTCTGTCTACACAGACATACCCTAAAGTCGACTTAACAAGGTTGACTTAAAGTCGACCTTGTTAAGTTGCCTTCCAGGGCCCCTGACAGTTAGGAATTTTTTTCCTGATGTCCAATCTAAACTTCCCTTGCTGTAATTTAAGCTCATTGCTTATCATCCTATCATCGGCAGTTAAGTAGAGCAATTTTTCTCCCTCCTCGTGACAACCCCTTAGGTACCTGAGAACTCTTATCATGTCCCCTCCCAGTCTCCTCTTTTCAAAACTAAACAATCCCAGTTCCCTTATAAGTCAAGTGTTCCAGACCTCTAATCATTCTTGTTGCTCTTCTCTTCTCTCCCCTGTTAATAGTTTCCAGACAGGTGTTAGCTTTCTTTGCAACATTGTTATACTGTTGACTCATATTAAGTTTGTGGTCCACTATGATACCCAGAACCCTTTCTGCAGTATTCCTTCCTAGGCAGTCATTGCCCATTCTGTATATGTCCAATGGATTATTCTTTCCTAAGTGGAGTACTTTGCACTTCTCTTTATTGAATTTTATTGTGTTTACGTCAGACCATTTTACCAGCTTGTCCAAATCATTTTGAATTGCGATCCTATTCTCCAAAGCACTTGCAACCTCTCCCAGCTTGGAATCACCCACAACCTTTATAAGTCTACACTCTATGCTATCATCTAAATAAGTGATGAAAATATTGAACAGAACCAGACACTGAATTGATCTGTGCAGTATAAGTCTACACTCTAATCTATCATCTAAATAAGTGATGAAAATATTGAACAGAACCAGACACTGAACTGATCTGTGCAGTACCCCACTTGTTATGCCCTTCCAGCATGGCTGTGAACCATTGATAACTGCTCTCTGGGCACAGTTATCCACCCAGTTTTTCACCTATCTTATAATAGCTCCATCCAGGCTGCACTTCCCTCATTTGTTAATGAGAAGGTGATGCAAGACTATGTCAAGAGCCTTACTAAACCAGCTAAGTGGTGAACAATGTGGCAAAGGGAAAGACCTTGTTTGAAAACTAACATCTCCAGTAACTAGCAAGTGTGAGAAGAAATGCACATATGAACAACATTCTGTGATCCAAAGCCCACTGAAGTCCATAAAAATTCACACTGAACAAGGCCTATAGATGGGGAGTTTAAGGTTTATGCTACAAATACTTTAGTACACTGTTTTTCAAATTTATTTTTCTTGGGACCCAGTTGAAAACTATCATTTATGACCACAAACCAACTATTACGTCTTTCAGCCAGGCATTCCAGTCTTTTGGCAGCAACAGCAGGGGGTGCCACAATCCTATACCTGAGGATCTGTGACACAGTACTGGATCCCGACCCATGATATGAAAGCCACTGCGTTCATAAGTAGTGTTTAATAGTTAGGCTATTGGAAATTTTGCTAAGTACTTTAAGTATTAGGAAGTATTCCCACTATGAATGAGAGAGACATAAGAATGCAACATTTGGATCCAGACCTTAAATGGGTTTTGGTCAGTATATGAGTGATTAGGATTAAAGGCCAAATCAGGCCGAAGGCTCAGATTCTAAATGCAAAGCCACTCAAATCTCAAAGTATTGTGGTCCAAAATAGTGGAAATAATCAGTTCAAAACTTGCTAACAAGCTTAACAACCCATTAAATCTTTCATTTACAGCCTAGCTGCAGTCAAATGTGCAAAATACTTTTTCCAGCTGTGAATATATCAAAGTCTTTTATTTCCAGTCTGATCCCTGCTAAACATATCAGCACTAATAGGCTTTGGCTGGGAATTTAGATTTGTTCCCTGTAGCTTGAGCAATCTCTGCAAGGAGCAATTGATAAAACCAAATTCCATTATTTCATACAAATGTATCTATCTAAATTAACATTTGCATAAGTCTATGCAATAGAAGTACAGCTAGATCAAATGTATAATGATTTCCTGTGGACATTTTTAAAAATAATTTTCCCTTCAGAGTTTCAAAAAAGAACATTTTTTTAGAACGGACTGAAAAATGGAATTTGGTCCTGTTGGACATTCTAATACTTTAAAGTTTTATTTCATCCAAAATTAGAAAGACAAGTAGAAATTTCAGATTTTTTCATGAAATTAAATATTCCAAAATATTTTGTTTTGACTTTATCAAAACGTTTTCTTTGTACAAGGTTAAAATGCTTCATTTTGATCAGACTGAAGCATTTCATTTTGACTTTATAATTTAAATATTCATTTTATGATATAACAGTTTTTAAAATAATTTTGCACATGTTTTAGACAAAATCAGTATGGTCCCATAAACATTTTAACTTCTTTGAATTAGTATTTTCTCATGGGAAAAACACTTAATTTTTTTTTAGCAGGTCTGCAATTTTTCATTCATTCATTCATAAACCAGGTTTTGAAATTTTTCAGATATGAAATGTTATTCTCCTGCCGCACCCACAACTGACCCACTTTCTGTTACTTGTTTTCTTCTCCAGCATTTTTCTTTTTCTCCTTTTCATCTCTGAAAAAGCAGGGAGGAAGAACTGAAATTAAAACAATGATATCTGGAAAATAGAAAAGCAAGCAGCCAACCAACCAATTTTTTTCAATGTTATCAAAAAACCTGAACATTTTGAACAAAATAAAAAGTTAAATTTTTCCTAAAAGCCCATTTTTTAATTAAAAAAGTAATTAAAAATCAATCAAACAAACATAAATGTTAAACCCTCTCTAACCGTGATTCTTCACAGTAAGCAGTCAATTCTGTCCCAGTGCTATTAAAAAATGTTAGGTTTTTTGGTCAATTTCACTTTTGGTTCCAGGATTTCCTGAGTCTCATAGGCTATGTCTACACTTAGAGTTTCAGTTTGAATTACTGAATTCAAATTAGTCAATTCGAACTAATAATTATTACTCTGAATTCATTCAATTCGAATTGTCATGGCCAAACTAGAAAATCCAATTCGAATTGGCATGTCCATGAACAGGACTTGCTAGTTCAAATTTGGTAGGGGGCGCTATTGCATAGGAAAAAATCAAGCTGTGGCTAATTCAAACTAACAGTGAATTTGAATTGACATGGCCACACTGGGTCAATTCGAATTACTCAGTTCGAATTGACCCTGACTTGGAAGTCAAACAAGGTTTGACCAATTCAAAGTCAGCTTTCATCAATTCGAACTGAGGAGTTCCTCAGTTCGAATTGAGGAAAGCCAGTGTGTCCATGCACTTAATAGAATTCGAATTGATGGCAATCAATTTGAATTCAGCTCTAAGTGTAGACATACCCATATAATCACAACTAAAAGCAGCCTCAATCACTGAAACAAATTTGTTAGTCTTTAAAAGTGTTCCAGGACTCTGGTTTATTTATCACATGAGCTTTTGTGGGAGAAAATCCCACTTCATTCTGCTCTTGTATTATGACACTTGCAATTTTGGAATAACAATCTCTTCAGGGCCGGCATTATGTCTTCAAATACTATCCAAAGAAAAATACATACAGCTAGGACAATGTTCACACTATGCCTACTGTGGGTTGAATTTTCAATTCCACCTATCATTTTAATGTTAAATCTTCTTCCTTGCATTAATTCCATGAAATGGAAACACTCTACAAGTCCTCTCCAGTTTAAGTTAAAACGAATTCTTTTTTTTTTTTTAATAATTATATTCTTGTTAAGTGGTTTGTTCCATTAACATCAAAAGATTGGGGCTCTGCTGTGCAAGGTGCTGAGTGTTCACATACTAAGAGACCGTCTCTGCACCCAAAAACTTACAATCCAACCACAGAAGACTGACAAAAAAAAAGTGGTAGGCCATAGCTGGGTAGTTGAGGCACAAAGAGATTAAGGGGTTTGGCAATTGGGGATTGAAGCCAATCTACTGAGTCCCAGTTGTGTCTTGCTTCCAAGCCCATTCTTCCTTACCACACACAGGACATCTGGGCACATTGCTCCTTACTGCAGAACAACTTACTCTGAGGATGCTGTTTCTTTCCCTGAAGAATGGGCTAAGGGTTCACCCCCCAGGTCCTCTGAATCCTGACGCATACAAAGTGTACCTAAGGGAGGCCCTCTCTCCACATGCTGCAGCACGCAGTGTGACCCTCTGCAGCCTCAAGATCATCCTTATAGTATATAATTGTGTCCAGTTTAAAGACAAAGTATGTCAGATAAGATGTTTCTGGACTGTTCATGATGTACTGAATATTATTGTTACAGGAATATGTTTCTTGCAGTCATGAGTGTGCCTATGAGATTCTTCTATGCAATATTCCCAAAGACGTGTCCTCATGGCTTGCAACATAACCAGGCAAAACTCCCCAGTGGCAGAGGGGCAGTTTGCACCTCTTTAAGGTGTTTATAGAAGAAATCTAGCTCAATATTCCAGGAACAAAGCAACGTTGGCCTGGGCAACGATGATGAACCAATTGGATTTTCCCATCCCTTGACTAGCTTGCAATCACAACCAATGAGGTGAAATCATACAAAGGTGTTGTTTGTCACCTGACCTTGGGAGGGAGGAGCAATGCCACAGAGGGGAGAAGGAACACTGTAAAAGAGAAAGACATTTGCCACTCTCTTCCACCTTCATCTACAAGCAACACAAAGCAAATGAAGTGTTGACTAAATAGCAGTGTCTGATTCATGAGAAAACAGCTAGCCTGTGAGGAGAAACACTTAAGTCTGAAATGTTGTTAAAAGTGTTAAGCTTAGTTTAGAATGTGTTTTTCTTGTTTCCTCTTGACCAAATATGACTTGCTATCCTTGGACTTAGAATCACTTAAATATCCTTCTAGAGCTAGTAAATGAGTTTGTTTTATCTAAAGGTATGCATTTAGTTTGAAGTGTGTGGAAGACTTCACTGGGAATAACAAAACTGTTACACATCAATTTCTTTGTAAAATTGATGAACTCATATGAGCTTACATTGGACAGCACTGAACATTGCAAGATGGAAATGCAGAGGATTGCATCTGGAACTGGAGGTAGTAGCTGGGGTCATTCTGTTGTATAAACCAAAGCATGGCTGGCTAGAACTGCTCACTCACTTGGTTAGGAACCGCTTGCTTGCTGGATGCTGTGAGTGAATTGCCCAGGAAGGGGGTTCTCACAGGCAAGCAGAGTAAGAGGCTCCAGGAGCAGGGAAACTCAGCCACTCACTAGTCCAGGGGAATGTCATACCCAGGTCTGAGTCACTGGGGTGCCGGAGCTGGATCATTATAAAAGAGAAGGAACAACTGGCAGGGTATCTCTGCAAATGCTCTGGGACCCTGGGACTTGTTCCCCAACTTGGTCCAAAATAGTCCCAGATTTGGTCAGCTTCTAGGCATGCAGCAAAAGTCATAATGTATGTGATAAGGTTTCTTTGGAATAGATGACACTGTGTTTGGTGAACCATGCAGGGCTACTAAAAAGCTTTATTATAGGATCAGGCTGAACTCCCGTCTGATTGTTTTAATGCAGCTGAAGTTAAGCTGTAATATTATTTAAGAGCTAGTGTACTTGGACCATTTATATGGACATCTCTTTTATTATTTAAATCAAAATAAAGAGGGATGAGTCTCAGTTGATAGAGCTGCTCAGTCGATTCTCTGAGAGACTAATAGGACAAGAGTACTGTTGTTTTCAGAGGATCTAAAGCAGAGGTGGCCAAACTTATGGAACTCAAGAGCCACACAAGTTTATTATTAAAACTTCGAGAGCTGCACTGAGGCATATAGCCATATACTTGTACCTTCTCCAAAATTACAAAGTTTAAAATTCATTGCACACTTTAATTTTATCCTAAAAAGAAGACAAATATTGATCCCGCTAATGCCAGATTCTAATGATTACTTAAGATTCCCATGAAAATTAGGCCTGTACAGTAAAAACTTAGCTGCTGCTTGATGTAGAAGACTGCAGGCTAGTGGGGAGTTTTTTAAAATCCCAGCCATGCTGCACTTCTCCCTCCCATCCACAACTGTGCTGCGCTTCTCCCGACTGTTCTGATGCCCTCCTGAACTTGTTGGCTGGGGCTGCTTTCCTAAACTGATTTGCTGATGTTCGCCTGGGCGCCACAATTTTTCATTCAAGAGCCACATTTGGCTCCTGAGCCACAGTTTGGCCTTGCCTGGTCTAAAGATTAGATCAAGTCCTGCAATGTCATGATGTGTAATAGTCCAGAGATGGAGAGTTTACAGACATTAGAGAGTTTGTGCTCTATGGGAGGCACTGTGAAGAATGGATCTTCCAACAGTCGCTTGCTTTGCTTCTGCCAAGAGGCAACCCACCTGTCTGAGGGTATGTCTACACTGGAAAAAAAAAGTTGACCTTGTTAAGTCAACTTAGAGAGTCTGCATTGAAAACTGCTGTTGACTGCCTGCATCCACACTGGCAGATGCTAGGTCGACCCTTCCTGGCAGCAGGAACTCTGGGATGGGGCCTGGAAGCTAATTAGGTCAACTTAAGGGCTTTCCCCATCTACATTGGCTTAAGGTGACTTAAAAAGGTTGACTTAAGTGTTAAGTCAACCCTAAGAGGTGGTGTTATTAAATCAACTTAAGGAAACAACTTAATAAAAGCCTAGTGTGGTCATGGAGGTCTGTAGGTCGACTTAACCTTCCTTAAGTCAGCCTAAGGCTCCAGTTTAGGTGTACCCCGAATGACTGATAACTGAATAAAATCTTAATACAACTTTTTCAGTGAACTTCTGGAGCAGACTGGGTTTGCATACACACTCCTATTCTGCTTATTTACAATTTAACATATTGTGCAGGGGTCCTGACATGATTTTATCCTCACTGTACGGGTGAATGGCAGCAGGATGAACTTAAGAAATCACCCTGGTTTACCCTTACTCACTAAGCAAGGAATAGTGATTCCACACTTAAGGAGGAGTCAGGAGAAATGGGGATGATTGTTGTAGCTGGTGAGATGGTTCTCTTTAGCAGGTCTGACAAGCCATTTATCCTCCATCAGCATACACAGACAGAGTTTATTAGGTTGTTGAGAGGGGTCTGGTTCTTTCTCAGCTATCATTAAAGCAGATGTAGGCAACCCCTGGCACGTGTGCTGACAGTGGCACCCAAGCCCATTCAGAGCAGCACACAGCACCCTCTGTGGTACCACAGAAATTGCCACTCCTGCCACTGAAAGCCACTCTGGGCAGGTTCCTTCAGGTGCAGCTGGGACACAGGGGGTCCCCCCATGCCTATGCCTCCATGGGACACAGAAAAAAGCTGCCTGGAGTGGCTCCTCTCTGTAGCGTGATACTCCCCAAAGGAGCCACTCTGGGCAGCTTCTTTCTGCAGCATGCCTGGGAATCCCTGAAAAGTGCTGCTCGCTTCTTTACGTGGCATGCCTGGGGACCCCTGTCCCCAGGCACACTACCAAGATGAGCTGTTCTGGGCAACTTCTTTCCATGGCATGCCTGGGAAGCACTCCCACTCCAGCCATGACCACTGTTGAATTTTCAGGCAGTCACCACAATTTTTTCAGCAGAGGGGTCACCGGCACCAGCTGAGGGTTGGGGAGGAAGGACTGGCATATAGGTTGGCAAAGGTTGCTGACCCCTGCACTAAAGCAAGCGTGAGGCAGCAGTGGAGAGGTTCCCCACTACCTGGCTGGCATGTGGCAGCGGTGAGAAGTGACTAGCAATGATCACAAGTAACAGCAACGAGCCACAGAGGAGCCAGTGACAAAGAGAGGCAGAAACCAGCAGTGACAGAGAAAGTGACAAACACTGGCGGAGACTGAGGACACACTGATGAGCAGAGGTGAAAGCACTGCTCAGCCAACAAAAGGGGAAAAGAGACCCCACCAAACTGGGGCTAGATTAAGGGTCTTCAGAGACCCAGGCTGCCTCCCACCAGTGGCCACCCCCAAGCTGGGGCCCCCGTCTTCCACCATGGTGGCTTGTGGGCAGGTCAGCACTGGAGGAGAGAGAGGGCCTAGGGACAGAGGCCACTTTTTGCACCAGCCATGGCCAAGACCTGGGCCCCAACCCTGGCCCCAGTCCACCTGGTCTGCCTCCAGGGGTGGTGGGGCCGGTTTGTGCATGGTGCAGCTTTCAGTGCAGCCTTCCAGGGGCATGGGGCCCTGAAAGACTGCACCAAAGGCTGTACTGCACATCAACTGGCCCAGCTTCTGGAGCAGAGCGACCACATGCTGTTCCCCCCCGCCCCAGCCCCGTGCTGGCAGGGCAGGGGCTCTCCCAGTGCCCCCAAGCCTCTCCAGCACTGAGCAGTGCAGTAGGAGTAGGAGTATCCAGGCAGGGACCTTAAGAGGTAGAGCCCAGGGTTCCCCTTTAGGCTGAGGTCCTAGTCTTCAGCTTCTATAGTCCTTCCATTCAGGGGCGTCGCTAGTGTTGGGCACGCTGGGGCACGTGCACCGGGTCCCAACGCCAGTGCCCCGAATCTCTGGCCCAATCGGGCCAGGGATCTGGGGCCCGATCCCTGGCCGGCCCTGGCCGCGGTGGCCCCGTCTCTGGCTGCGGTGGCCCCGTCCCCGGCTGCGGAGCCGGGGCCCGGCTGGCCACCCGGCAGGCCCCACCCCTCACCAGGGATAGGGCCAGGGGAGGCCGCGCCACCACAGGCAGCTAGGCCGTGGCAGGGCCAGGACAGAAGTGGCCGCTGGAGGCCGGGCCCATGGCTGCGGGCGGCCAGGCCCCGATCCCCAGCCAGGGACAGGGCCACTGCAGCCAGGCCCCGGATCCCAGGCCGGGGATCTGGAGCCCAACCGGCCGCCCACGGCGGCCTCGTCCCTGGCCGGAGATCGGGGGCCTGGCCACCCACGGGCATGGGCACGGCCTCCAGCGGCCACTTTTGGCCGGGCCGCACTGCAGCCTAGCTGCCTGCAGCAGCGCGGCGTCCCCCGGCCCTATCCCTGGCCAGTGGGCGGGGCCTGCCTGCTGGGGGTGGGGCCTGTGCCTGTGCCTTGGGTCCCTCCCCGCCCCAGCACCGCCTCTGCCTCCATTAATCTGGCCCTGCACCAAACAAACCTTGTGACTGTTCACACAATCTGCCAAGAGGGTTACACATAAATCATTGCTCAAAAAATGCAGTACAAAAAGAATTTAGAAGAAATCTCATACCATTACTTCTTGAAGTGATTTAGTGCCTCATTTATTCCAATGAGACAATCTGTTTCTAGTTACAATATCCACTGAGCAGCACAGATCAATCAATCAATCAAATCATAGGGCTGGAAGGGACCTCATGAGATCATCAAGTCCAACCCCCTGGGAATTGAACCCAGGACCTTCTGCATGTTAAGCAGATAAGTGTGAAGAATTATGTAATCATCTCAGAAGTGGCATCTGAATATGGCAAATATCTTGTTAGATGTCCATGCTTCACCAGGACCACTCTCTGGTGTTTGTGTTGAAAGTGGAGATGGTCTCGTATTTAAAATACTGGATTAAAACTCAACAGATTTGGGATTAATTCCCAGTTGTACCCAGAAGTGGGATTTTCTGTCATGAAAGCTGATGTGATAAATACATTTGTTAGTCTTTACATGCCACAGGACTCCTTGTTTGTCTTGCTGAACTTGATTAACACGGCCACCCCCTTTAGAACTTGGCCAGTTCTCTCCGTGTCACTTTAGGGAAGTCCCTTCCTTCTATCTCCCTGTGCATTGGCTTCCCTACCTTTAAAGGAGAGTTAGCAATCCCTCTTTTGTCCATCCTGTCTATTTACACTGTAAACTCATTGGGGCACATAATAAGTCATAAAATAAAGTGCCAAATTAGAATGAACTGAAAACTACAAAGCAAAAGCAAGCTGTGTTCAACTGATTTTAGTGTCATCATTCTGCCTTTTATTTTAAAACACAAAACTGTAATATGGTCCCGATTGCCTTGAAACCGTACTCAGATTTGCTAGAAAAGTTCACAAAGATTAAATACTCCTTTGACATGAAAGGAAATCTCTAAACCACTTCTGCTTTAAAAGCCTACAGGCTGTATTCTCACAGCTTTAGTAATAAGGTCATATCTGGAGGGTATACATTTACTGTGTCTCAATAGCCTTCCAGCCCTTCAAGGGGATTAAATTAAAATCCTGCAGTTTTGGGTTAAAATTCAAAAAAACCCACTCGAATGAATAAAACTACATGGCAGTGACATTAATTTATCATTAACATTTATTTTGCTGCTGCACACACTGCTCTTCTTACCCACTCTCCTCTCCTCTCTGGAGTGTATTACCCACAGCTCTGCATCAGTTTTGGCATTAGTTGGAAAGCTCTTCAGGGAAGTTACCCTTGCTTTTTTAATTTGACAATTTTAATTTTAATTTTAACAAAACTATGCTAATGAAGGACCAGATTATGCTACACGTAGTTGTGACATTACCTTACTAAGTGGATACTCACACAGCTTTCAGTGGAGTGACTTGATGAGTAACATGTTGCAAACTCACAAGATATATTTAAGAGATATATCTACTCCATCAAAGGGTCCTTCACCTGCTCATCCACTAATGTGATTTATGCCATCATGTGCTGGAAATGCCCCCAAGCCTTATACATGATAAACAGGACAATCCTTACGCAGCAGAATAAATGCACATAAAACTGACATCAGAAAACACAACACCAAAAAAAAAAAAAAAAAAACCCCAACCAGTTGCTGAGCACTTCCATCTTCCTAATCACTCCATTGATGACTTGTTAACGATGGTCGTCAAGAAAATCAATGGGACATCAAGACTTCAAAGAAAAACAGTAGAAACTGAACTAATATGCAAATTAAATTGTGCGAATCATGACTATGGATTCTTTTCACATTATAACAGGTTATTTGACTTCACCCTCCCTCTGTATGCTCTCTCCTGGAATTTGAATCCTTACATATGCTCTGATTTGCTGTTACCGTATGACCTGATCCAATGTCTTACACTCCCCTGCATTTATTTTCATCCAATTCTGTAAGTTCTCCCTCTTCAAAGCATCTGACAAAGCAGGATATTCTCCCACAAAAGCTCATGCGATAAATATCTGTTAGTCTTTAAGTGCAACAAGACTCCTTGCTTTTTTTTTTCATATTTAAAAATGTGCTGCCTTCCTTCATTTCTTTCTACAGATTCTGGTCCTCATTTCATGAGATTGTGAGGGAATCTCAGCTTTCATTTAAGAAATCCAGCAAAGGGAGTGTCAAGCCCTCTTGGTTGCAGAAACAAGCTTGAAAATGTGACCCTCATAGACTCTGATAGCAGATTATATATTTAAAAAACAACAACAACAAAAAAAACCCCTCGGAGTTTGGTCTGTTCATTTAAAAAATATCATGACTTTTTAAGATTTTATGATTTTGGAGGTCTTGGCTGAAGATTGTTTAATGCCCAGGGCTGGCAAATGAGTCTGAAGACAGTAGAATTGGAGCATGAGTTCTTTTTGCTGAAATGAATGATTTTTAGAGAGCTGGGAATATTTGAAGACTTCTGCTTCCAAACTAAAAGAAGCAAATTTGCTTCCTCCAATAATGCACCTCTTCACTTTTCCTCTTCTTACAGTATCCTACCGGTTTTTTCTTAAGTCATCTAGTCTATTTCTTTCCTATGTTGTTCTTATTCTTGTTCTCTCTCTACCCTTCCTGATTTTCTTCACTCTCCGAAGGCTTCAGATAAACTAGCCTAAAACCACTTCAACAGAATCATGTTAACCCTGACTAGTACTGAACAGGAATAATCATTTTATAAACTGTTGAGTAACATAAATGGCTATGACCTTGTTCATGCTGGTCTCTAAATCTCTTCTCTCTCTGTATATAGCTAATAGAAAGAGCTCCATCTACTGGCTCATTCAAATATGTAGTTTTGTCTCAGCATCATTAATAAATTTGTTACATGCCATAAGAGGCATTTGCTGTGCAGCTCTTAAAATGTACCTCCTAATAGTGAGAGTACTCAGTTGCCACCACGTGACAGGACGTACTGGCCGTCTATTGGTTCAGTTTGACAGGTTTTTACACAAACCCCTAAAACTGTATTTAGCCCTCCTTGAACTGCTAATGGACCCCATAACACTTTCCTCCTCCCCTCTCCTCCCCATGACCTTGCTTGCCTTGCAGGAGTAGGACAGCTCTAAGATAAGCTGCATTGCTCACAAGGTGCCACTGATGGTTTCAAGGGTTAAGGAAAAGATTTAATTAATGCAGTGAGTAGCTAAGCTGCTCTGGTTCAGGAGAAACATTATTCTCTTGCCAGGTTGTACGTATTAAAACACTGCCAAGATTTTAATTAAAAACAAACAGTTTAAAAGGACAAAACCCCAACAGAAATCGACAAAGTAAAGATCTCTCTCTTCTCTTATCTCCTTGTATCTGTCTCTTGTCCAGTTTAGAAAAATTCCATGTAGAGACTCACTCTTTCTGATTACCACAGGGAAGTCTAAGACAATGAGGAAGGGGATTTTTATTATAAAACAAGATATTCTTCATAATGGAAACCTTAAAAAAGCTCTTCTGACCCTTTACCCTGTGTGAAATGCTGCAGGCCTTTTACCTCTGTGTTATTTCTGAGGAATCTGCTTGGTTTAGGGCAGGGGTCTGCAACCTATGGCCCGGAAACACATGCAGCTCTTTGACTGCTCACTTGTGGCTCTGGGCAGGGACCCTATGGGCAGCCCACACCAGGCTCCATACTCCTCACCACCATCAAGGGACCCTGCCTGAGTACTACTCCTGGTTTTGGGCCCTCCTCCCAAATGATCCTCCCGCCAGGGGATCTTGCGACAGGCACCCTGGCCCAGCTGCCCCCATCAGGAGGCTACATCCATTGCAGCTCTCAAAACACTTGGTTATAGAAGGAATTTTTTTAAATGCCTCATCTTATCTTTTGGGTTGCTGACTCCTGGTTTAGGGTGAAGAAGGAGTAGGGAAAGGATGAAAGAGTGACAAAGAGAAGTGGTGAATTTGAATAGACAGTGCGGCACTGATGAAATAATTCAGCGTAGCTCACTAAACAAGAGTTTGGACCATTTTGCAGATGCACAATATGTTTTGAAAGCTCAGCAGTGTAAGAAGAACTTTATCCCTCCCACCTGAGGTCATTGGAGCAATGTTGTAAACAACCCCTCTTCTGATCCTGTTTGGCACATCAAATCAACATGATTCAGAAGGAAAAACTGAAGCTGCTTCAGCCAAAAGACCTTAAGTTCTAACACCCAAGTGACTACCATAAGCACTCCATTCAGTGAACAACTATTTGGCAGGCTGGCGGAGAACATCACAGATGCCATAGACTCTGTGGCTTAAACAGTTATATTCAGCAATATGCACAGTTTCTAATCAGCATCGAGAAGTATTAGGGTGCTTTAGAGCAGAGACAATTTGGTCCGCAAGAGTTCGTAATCTAATGTCAATGTAATGCAGTGAATGAGAGTAACAAGCAATAGACCTGATCTAATGTCAATGGAAAGACTCACATTGACCTGGATTATGCCTGATGGGAGCAAGGGAATGGGAAGAAAGATGGATATAGTAATAAATTCAGCCGCTTATTCCTTTTTGGTATGTGCTCATCATGATGGCTCCATTAACTATCTTTCCTCCCTCCTCCAACATTCCTGCCATGTGAGATCAAACTTGGCCAGGTAAGCTTTCCCTCTTCCTTTCTAAGTCAAGGCTGAATCTCACCCTGCATCCACATGAAGAGCAGATATGAGGGCGGTTTTGTATCTGAGAAGTAGGAAAGGAATAATGGAATTGAGATCATCACTGCGAAGAGCAAGGTCAGCCGTGGCTATAAAAAGAATCCCTTTGCACAGATAAATCAAATGAAATCCAGTCTGAAAGGCTCTTACTGCTTGGATGGAATAAGGTCATGATTTCCATTTAGAAGCAGAACATCTGTAATGAGGCTTCTGAAAGAGAAATCCTGGCTCCGTAACATCCACAGGTTTCATCTGGAGATTAGAAGCCAGATTTTCAGCTGGTGCCAACCAGCACAGCTTCATGGAAACACAATGGAATCAATGGGAGATAAGCGCCTAGAGGTTTTGTAAATCCCATCAGAGGTGCCTATCTGCATCTTTAGGTGCCTAAATGCCTTTAAAAATCTGTCCCTGAGTTACTATTGAAAACAGCATCTCTGAGAATTTTAGTGGAGACATAGTCAACTACCTATCTGCCTGCTTATATCATGCTTATCACACTACTAATAGAGATATTTTAGCCTGCGATGGTGATGTGGACTTAAGCAACTGCATCTGGAATGAATCTTCCTCTAAAGTAGCTCAGTTTAGCTCCGTATTATCCCACAGCAACTCATTTCAGTATAACATTGTGGTCTCAAGGAGATATAAATGTGTGAATTCATCCCTCTGAAGGATGATTCAAGAAATATGACCATATAACTTGCATTCGTAGACTCACTAGTGTATTACGTAGTAAAGTGATTAGTGTGGATCTCAGTGCTATAGAAACTGTTACTCATTAACAGAGGGCCCACACATCATGTCTCGAGAGAGAGGAAACATCAGGCCATTAAAAGTATTTGTGAAGCTCATTCACAAATTAATTTTAGAGTAAAAGCTCAGATGCCTAGATCACACACATATTGAAAGGAGGCTCATGAGGGTGAAGTCTATTATGTTCACAGCCACAAAGACTCAGATGGGTTACAGCACAGAGGAACTGTTAAGATTGAACATGAAGCTCAGGAAGGCTGAAAAGACAGAGGAAAGACATCCCCGTCGTACTGTTCAATATACAATTCTGGATTTAAACCATATAGGTTTAAATGTTATCCAGGTGAGTTCAATTTACAAAACAGCCTTTCTCTAATTAATACAAGATGCACTGAAGTCCAAGGAGCTATTCCAGTTTATAGTTGTACAGGGTCTTGCCCAGTGCTGTTAGTTCCTGAGAGCACATACTATACAGATTATTGGAGGAGCATTCCCACACAAAACCCTGTGTTACGAGGAAATGAAAGTTGTGGGTAGATATGTAGCACTTGCAAGTTATTTGAGCCCAAAGTGAAATCATTCAAAACATGTTAAATCTGATTGTAATGAAGCCAATAAACATAAACTAGAACAGGCTAAAAGTAAAAAAAGAAAATTAGAAAGGGACAAAATGGATTTTGAAGAGGAAAGTGTGAAACAAAACAAAAATATTCTTCCAGGACAGTGGAAACAAGATGCATGTGAAAGAATCAATGGTCTGCTCAATCCACAGTGGCTACAAGGAGCTATTAAGTTAAGGACACAGCTGAGAAAGTAAATGAGATCTTTTCATCAACTTTGACCACCAAGAATGTTGGCGTATTTAGATGGGGCTTTGATTCCCAGTCAGGGCCCAATCCAAAAATTTCCTGCATGTGGGTCAGCTGCAGTTCACTGTGGTGAGAATAATACCTCACCTCAGAAGATGGTGGCTTTCTTGCAATTCCAGCACAATCTCTTGAGCTTTATGCTATTTGGAACTGAAATATCACGAGCTGGACACATGCGCTATGTCTACACTGAGCATTTCAATTTGAATTACTGAATTCGAATTGACCAATTCAAATCTAATTCAAATTCAGTCAAGTCGAATTGACATGGCCACACTAGAAAATCCAATTCGAATTGGCATGTCCGTGAACAGGACTTGCTAGTTCGAATTCAGTAGGGGACGCTATTGTATAGGGAAAAATCAAGCTGTGGCTAATTCAAACTAACAGTGAATTCGAATTGACATGGCCACACTATGTCAATTCGAATTACTCACTTTGATCCTGACTTTGATGGAAAAGCAGGTTTGACCAATTCAAACTCTGCTTTCCTCCATTCGAACTGAAGAGTGCCTCAGTTCAAATTGAGGAAAGCTGGCATGTCCATGCACTTATTTGAATTCGAATTGATGACAATCAATTTGAATTCACATGTAAGTGTAGACATAGAATCTGCCCTTAGTCTTGGTGTGGACCTCACCTTAAGCATAATCAGGAAATAAATCCAGACATCATTGCATCAGGCCCTGCAAATAGTGTAATGGCTAGCACCTCTGCTTAACAGATAGAAGGTCCTAGGTTCAATTCCCAGGGGGTTGGACTCAATGATCTCATGAGGTCCCTTCTAGCCCTATGATTTGATTTGATTAGCCTTTCTCAGAGATTTTGTGCTGGATAAATAAATAATGTAAGCCAACTACTTATTGGCTGGCCCCTGAAAAAGACTTCCTCAGTACTACATAATTATCCACCATGAGGTTTTTCTTCTTTCCTCTTGTAACCTTTTTGCTATGTGCTGTCAGCAGCATTTAAGACTGCGTTCATTGTCTGTCTTTCGCTTAGCATTGTAAAACAGAACTGACTTAGGCCCCCCCTCAGTGATCCTTGGAAAGCTAAATATTGCCCTTCAGTGATGAAAGGGTATGCCTGCACTGAAGTAAAAAGACCTGTAGCAGGGACATGGCTGGACCAGGTCAGCTGACTCAGGCTTACAGGACTCAGGTTATGGGGCTAAAAACTGCCATATTGACATTTTGTCACTGGCTGGAGCCTGGACTCTGAGATCAGTTTTCCATCTCGCCATGTGAAAGTCAGATGGATAAATATCCCTTTAACATGCCACTCTTCTTTGCTTCTTCTGCAGCCCACTCAGTCAGTTGGCTGAGGTCACCAAAATCCCAGGATTCAGGGGTGTGTCCTTGTGCATTCACAATCCACCCCTGGAAGGGATGGGAGCCACTAAAGAATATCTCCACTGTTGTGACTGCTCACTGCTGGTCTCTCTGCTCCTGCTTGCCTCTCTCTCTTCACTGTCAACATGCTGAGGTTCCACCACTTAGCCCCATCCTTAGTGATGCCAGCTCTTAGTGATGACCCTAGCTGGTGGGAAACATTGGTATTAGCACAGCCTCTGTATCATCTTTCACTGGAATGCCACCCCCATGCAAGGTCTAAGGTTAGCCTCTGGAAGTGCTCATCGATTATTTCACCTCTAGTAATCAGTGAACAAGAAACAAGGACTCTCAGCTGAATTTGATGAGGTCTGTCTTTAAACACCGGAAAGAGTTTATTAATTAATCAAATGATCTTTTTAAACAGAATCCCCAGGTAGTAATTCCTGTCTCATCTCAAAAAAGAGCTAGGTAATCTCGTGGATATGTCTATAAAAGGCTACTAGGCAGAGGGACAGGAATGGCTGTTTGCTGGATGCTGGGGATGGGCAACGGGGCAGAGCATGTGATGATTGACTCTTCTATTAATTCTTTCTGAAGAACCTGCCATTGGGCACTGTCAGAAGACAGGATACTGGGCTAGATGAACCATTGATCTGATCCAGTATGGCTATTCTTACATTCTCCCCTCACCCTAAGGTGACCAGATAGCAACTATGAAAAGTTGGAACAGGAGGTGGGGCATCTATATAAGATAAACTCCTGAATCTCTGGACTGTCCTTATAAAAAGAGAACAGCAGAATATATACCCTGGATTTCAGAAAAGCTGACTTTCACTCCCTCAGGGAGAAGATGGGCAGAATCCCCTTGGTGGCTAATATGAGGGTGAAAGGAGTCCAAAAGAGCTTATTTAAGAAACCTTACTGAGAATGGAGAAAGAAACCATCCTGATGTGCAAAAAACCAGCAAATATGTCAGGTGAGCAGCTTGGCTTAAGAAAGACATCTTTGGTGAGCTCAGACACAAAAGAAGGAAGCTTAAAAGAAGTGGAATTTAAGTCATATGACAAGGGAGGAGTATAAAGACACTGCCTGAGCAGGGAGGCATGAGATCAGAAAGGCCAAAGCACAACTGGAATTGCAGCTAGCAAGGGACATCAAGTGTAACAAGAAGGGTATTGGCAGATATATTAGCACCAAGACGAAGGTCAAGGAAAGTGTGGATCCCCTTACAGAATGGAGGAGGCAGCATAGTGACAGATGAGGTGGAAAAGGTTGAAATACTCAGTGCTTTTTTTGCCTTCATCTTCACAGACAAGGTCGCTGTTTAGACTATTGTGCTGAGTGGCACAGAAAGTGGAGGAGGTGAGCAGCCCTCAGTGCTGAAAGAACAGGCTCAAGACTCTTCAGAAAGGTTGGACATGCACAGGTCCATGTTGCCAAATGCAGAGCATCCAAAGGTGCTGAGGGAGTTAGCTGATGTGAATAGAGAGGCATTGGCCATTACCTCTGAAAATTTGTGGCAACTCGGGGAGGTCCCAGATGATTGGGAAAAAGCAAATATCATGCCCATCTACCAGAAAGGGAAGAAGGATGAACAGGGGAATTTAGATCTGTCAGTGTCACATCAGTCCCTGGAAAAATCATGGAACAGGTCCTCAAGGAATCCTTTTCCAATCACTTGGAAAAGAAGAAGTTGATCAGGAATAGTCAGCATACATTCAACAAGGGCAAGTCATGAATATCCAACCTGATTATCTTTGAGGATGAGATTATTTTCAAGGATGAGTCAGTAATGGATTTGCAGATGTGGGGAGAATGGTGAAAATTAAATACCTTGATGCTAGCTAAACTTTTGATGTGGTTTCCCACATAACTCTTATCAGCCAGTTAAAGAATTATGGGTTGGATGAATGGATTATAGGAGGATAGAAAACAGGCTAGATTATCAGGCTCAGTGGATAATGATCAACAGCTCAATGTCTAGTTGGCAGCTGGTTTCAAGCAGAATGTCTCAGGGGTCAGCGCTGGGACCTATTTTGTTAAAAATCTTCAGTAATGATCTGAGGATGGGGTGGATTGCGCTCTCAGTAAGTTTGCAGGTAACACTAAATTGGGGGAAGTGGTAGATATGCTTGAGGTTAGGGATAGGATACAGACCTAGACAAACTGAAGGATTAAGGGGGGGAAAAACACCTGATAAGATTCAAAAAGAATAAGTGCAGAGTTCTGCATTTAGGATGCAGGAATCCCATACACTGCTACAAACCGGGGACCAACTGGCCAGACAACAGTTCTGTAGGAAAGGATATGGGTCTTACAATGGATACGATTGATAGGAATCAACAATGGATTATTGGGTTGCACTAGAAGCATTGCCATAAGATCAAGCGAAATGATTACTCCTCTCTATCCAGCACTGTTGAGACCCCATTTGGAGTATCGTGTCCAATATTGGGGGTCCCTACTACAGAAAGGATGTGTGGAATAATTGGAGAGAGTCCAAAAGAGAGCAACAAAATTTATTAGGGGGCTGGAACACACAATCTATGAGGAGAGGCTGAAGGAACTAGACTTGTTTAGATTTCAGAAGAAAAAAATGAGGGAGGATTTCACAGCAGCCTTTAACTACCAGGAAAGGAGCTCCAGGGAGGATGGAGCTAGGCTTGTTCACAGTGGTAGCAGGTGACAGATCAAGGAGCAACGGACTGAAGTTGCAATGGAGGAGGGCTAGGTGGGATAATAGGATAATTTTTCACTAGGAGAGTGATGAAGGACTGGAATGGGTTATTTACGGAGCTGGTGGAGTCTCCGTTCTCAGAGTTTTTTAAAGTGTGGACTGACAAAGCCCTAGATGGGGTGATTTAGTAGACATTGGTTCTGCTTTGAGCAGGGGATAGGACTAGATGACCTCCTGACATCCCTTCCAACCCTCATCTTCTATGATTCTGTGAATCTAAAATCAGGACACCTGGTCATCCTACCTACCCCCCCCCCGAGTTACACTTAGGTTTGTGAACCCCGCCCCCCGCTTATTGTGAGAGGTTCATGTTTGCGTTACATCCCATCTCATTTCAATCAGGGAAGACTAAGTATAGTTCTTCTGCCCTTCACTTGTACAGTGAGGACAGCATTTCATTACTCTCACATTCAATGCAGTAAGGGTTATTTTAACCCCAAATCAGTCAGAACTGATCACTTTGGCCCAACAGCTTTGTCCGCTCTATGGCAAGGTAGAGTAGGCATGTCCATGCAAATATGGTCAGTTCCTGAATTCTTTCCCCCCAGTTCATAACTAGATGGCAGGAGAGAACTCATTCACACCACAGTGTACACTCTAAAACAGCTGGAATTGGCTATTGCCATAAACAAGATACTAGACAACATGGACAATCGGTCAGATCAGTATGGCAATTCTTACGTTTAAAGTTTTAGGAGAGACCAAGTTAGGTGTCCACACTGGAGAATTTTGTCAACTATGTTCAATAAATGGAGTGTATCAACACTGTAACAGAAGTATCTTTGATCTCATTTACTGGATAGAGGTAATGATATATATATATAAAAAGCTGAGCAAGTTGTTTCACTCTGGGAAAATTCACGGTAGTGTGGAGGCTGCATGCCCCTCCTAAGACACTCTTCCATGCTAGGTACAGGCCCCTCTGCACAGAGATGAATTCCAGACTGCACCATCGGCACCATTAATCACCTCTGAAATTCACTCAACAGTTGGCAGTACATGTCAATCTGTTTTGACGGATGGCGAATATCAGAATAACTGTCAATGCAAATATAGCACAGATCCCATTGATGACTTCTCCAATTTAGTATTGAAAAATGTTTGTGGCAGACCATAGGAAACATCAAAGATACCAAGATCATGCAAATCCCAGCACTCCAGACAAACATTCCTGGATACCACAAACACAGATAAACTAAATATATAGCATATAGAATACACCTAATAGCATATAATGATATTGCATCACAAACATTGGAAGAAATCTAACAATCTTCCCATGACCACCCTCCCTGCTTCAGCAGGCAAGTCTGTTTTGTGTTTATTTTTTGGCCCATGCTCTTCCATTTGTTACATTTTGGAGCCATGCCACTCAAACCTGAGGATTCAAACACTCAAGGACAGAAGCCTGGTATTTCACCTTTTATAGATGGGAACTAAAGTTGCTTTTGGCAACTGCCTTGGAGCTTCTGTCAGGAAAAGCATGGGCTCAGTCGTTTAACTGCCACAGCCTGTAGATTTCAGTGACAGATTCGATGAGGATTACCTGGTCTCCATTCTAAACTGGTTGCAGAGAATATTGTTTTCATATTATCTGCTGAAGTGCACTTAGAAACGTCATAGCCAGGATAAATGGATCATGGGGATGTTAGCTCTATGGTCAGTAACAAGCAGTGAGTCCATTAAATATAAACCCATATTTTTAAAACAACACACAGAAATATTAAAACACAAAGGCTACTCGGACTTGAGAAGCGAGTAGTGGTTAATCAGAGAGACTGACTTTCTCCTTTCCCATTGTGATCAACTACATTAGTCCATATAGTTGCTAAAACACACTCAACCTTAATGTACCCTCCAGGAGCACACAGCTGGCATTTGCAGTATGTGTGCTATATTTTTAAAGAACTATTATGCAGTTCTTTGATATGTGCCATAAATTAATATAAACAGAAAAATTATAATAAATATCACCTAGCTCTTCACAGAATTTTTGTAGTGGATCTCAAACTGTTTTACGATGAGGGCCAGTATTATTAATCCCATTTTTTACAGCTGAAAAACTGAGTCATGGAGTGGTTAAAGTGCCTCACCCCAGGTCACCCAGCAAGCCATTGGGGGAGCAAGGCCACCCACTCTTGGCTTCCAGCTTCCCAACTGTTGCCTGTCTGGATGGAAACCCTCATCCATCTCATTTCTGGTCAGTGTTTTCCCAGGCTTCACAGTTTCCTGCCTTCACTATATATTTCTCAAGACAGGTAGGTCATCCAAGGACACTTGCTTGCTTTCTCTCTTCAGAGAGTGATAGTCAACATTTATAGGCTATCATACAGCCCTTCCTATGCAATCCTACTTTGTTCTTAAGGTCAAAAGCATTTGAAAACACACACATTAGAACCAATAAAAGAAATTTTGCATGCTCATAAGATTACCAGAATTCTGGTAGGCCTGGTACTTTCAGCCCTACTTTGAGGATTGGGTCCTCCATGGATCAGGGGTCCTGTTCCCTTCCTGGATCACGAAAAAGACCCTGAGATGGTTTAAAACCAAATTACTTATGCAAAAAACTCTTGCTTTATCTGTTGGCCCCTGGTGGAATCCAGTATGAACAAGTATATGTATAACCTCCTCTGGAGGAAAGTGTTTTTCCTGTAAATGTTACAACCTGCCTAAATTTCCCTAATTGCCTCGTTGTTCTCCTTGGGTATGTCCACTGGTAGGCTTTAAAGCAAAACAACACTGGTTGTTTCGCTTTAAAAAAAATTAGGTCCACACGGCGCTTTGCTGTTTCGATATAACGAACACCCTTATATTGAAACAACAAAACTTGAATTGAAGTGTTAAAACCTATTAGGTAATTGAAAGAGCCGTTGAATTGAAACAGTTCTTTCAAAACAATGCAGTTCCAACATGTTGTTTTGAAACAACATTATTTTGATTAAATGCATTTGACCTTCCCCCCAGGGTGCATGGCACCCTGGAAGGAAGGCCCGCCCCCTCAGCACCCTGGCCAAGGTGGGGGCGAGGGGGGCAGGGGTTGGGATCGCGGGGTGCCCCTTATCCACTGCTGCTGGCTGGGTGGTGGGGGAGGGATCGTGGGGTGCCCGGCCAATGGTGGGGAATAAGAGGTGCTCTGTGATCCATTCCCCCACCGTTCTGCAAGCAGTGGGGCATAAGGGGCGCCTGGTGATCTGTCCCCCACTGCCCTACCAGTGGCCAGGGATGCTGGACACCCTGCGATCCATTCTGCCACTGCCCTGCAAGTGGCAGGGGATAAGGGATCCCCCGCAATCCATTCCCCCGCAGACCAGCCAGCAGCAGAGGATAAAGGGTGCCCCACTATCCATTCCCCCACAATCCCTCTCCTGCCACCCTGGAAGTGGTAGGAGATGCAGGTCGCCCTGCAATCCTTGCCCTGGGGGCTTTTTTCCCCTGCCACGGGCTCTTCGTGGGAGAGCCAGGCAGGGGATTGGGTGGCAACATGGCTCTGCTGGAGGGCCATGTTTCCACACCTCCCAGGGTGCCCCTCTCCGAAATCAAACTAGCAAGTCCTATGTCCAGACATGCTAGTTCAATTTTTTTTCCCCCCATCTGGAATTGTTGAATCGATTTAGCATGAATTGATATAATGACTTTTATGTCGATTCAGTTAAATCAATTCAACTGAAATCAATTTTGCTGTGTGTATGTGGACATAGCCCTTTTGATCATTTCCATGGGAATACATAGGCTATGTCTACACGCAAGGCTTTATTTCGAAATAAGTCATTCCGAAATGACTCATTGGGTATGTCCACACACACTCCTTATTTCGAAACAACAGAAGTTGTTTCGAAATAAGGAGTGCCATGGCCACATGACGCACGGCCATTTCGAAAGAAGCAAACCGCTTCTTTCGA
>ML681964.1:70395879-70495652 GCA_007922195.1 Podocnemis expansa
AGCCATTTTGAAAAAAATCTAGGTTTAACTGTTTCGAAAGGACGATTCTTATTTCGAAAGGACAGGATCTGTCCTTTCCAAATAAGAAAATGTCATGTAGACCTAATTTCTTTTATTTCGAAATAACGAGTGTTATTTCAAAATAAAAGTGCCGTGTAGACATAGCCATACAGTTCCACAATGACACATGCACAATTGCATTTTAATACCAAGGCTTTAACCTAATTCAATGAAACTTAACACCTTAAAGGTCATTCTTGGAATTCATATGCAGACTTAACACCATGAACTGAATAAAGATGATGAGCTCTTTTCCCATTACATGGGTAATTTTGCTTTCCTTCCCCTCATACCTCCCTACTAATTGCTGATTTCACTGGTTGAATCCTAACAACTTCTTTGATTTGCTGAGACCCTCTGACCCAATCATATGACTTACACTTCCCTGCATTATGTAAGGGGTCTGATAGCCCCTTACTGAGACTGAATGGGCCTTGTGATTGGCCACTCCTGCCTGGAAGCAGGACTCTGAAACAGACAGCCGCGTCGCCAGCGGGAGAGGCCAGTGTCCCAGGATGGCCTGATTGATTGAAAGTGCTCCCCCGCCCCTGAGCTGAAACTGCAGGCTGGACATGCCTGGGCAAGCCAGAGTATGTGGGGCAGAGCTAAGGAGAAAGCACTAAGCAGCCAGCAGCTGGGAGCCAGAGGACCCAGGAAGGGAGGCCAGGCTGAGCTGATTTGTGCAGAGGAGACCCACAGCAGCTGGACCAGCAGAAAGCCAAGTGGAGCTGAGCAGAGCAGAGCTGGAGGCAGTGACAGAGCCAGAGGTGCCTGAAGCTGGGGCAGGAGGCCAGAGAAGGAGCCCAAGGTGCTGAGCTCATCTGTGCAGACCCACAGCAGGAGGGCCAGAGGAGCCCCACTGAACCCGAGCAGCAGCTGGGAGCCGGAGTTGTGGCCATTTGGAGCTGGGTGTGGTGAGCAGCTGGGGAATGGTGAAGGGGGGCTGATGCTGGGAAGAAGGGTCCTGTCCCTGGAGCTTTCACCTTTTTCCATTTTTTCTCTGTTTTCTTATTGGGTTATTTTTTTTATTTCTGTGTGCTTAAACAAATTGAATATAGTGCCTGGTGGGCCAGAAGAGTGGTCAGTGCAGTCAGCACCCCAGAGTGGGGACACCCTAGCTCTGTCCTGAGAGACCACAATAAGATTGGGGGTCGAGCCCCCAGAAATTCTGGGGCCCAGCCTTGTTGGGGTTACAGGGACTCCTCCAAACAGGAGATTGGGAGAGGAGCCTTTGAGGTCAGGCAGGCCTTGGGGTAAAGGAAGTGGGAGCTGGGACTCAGATCTTTTTACTACCCATCTTCACCAGGGTGGTGTACAAACCTGGGAAATTCCCCACAATAGCGGGTCCATCCCCCCGCTTACATTAGTTTTGCTCCCATTCTGTGAATTTCCCATCTTCAAGCATCTGACAAAGTGAGATTTTCTCCCAAGAAATCTCATGCACTAAATAAATGTATTAGTCTTTAAAACCATCACGATTCCTTATTTATTTTGCTGAACTAGACTAACATGGTTAGCCCTTCAGATCTTAACCATTTATTATACATACAACGTGTCACTAAAATTCCTATCTTTGTGTATGTAATTCACACCTTTAATCTTATTTAACACAGTGTTCTCTTTCTTAAGGGGGGTGGTATAAAGAAACATTCATGGACGAGTGGCCTGATCTTGCTGGAAGTCAATGGTGAAAGTCCCATTGTCTTTCCCAAAGAAGAAGCTGCTCTCTCGTAAAATATGTCATCAGTTTTATTTATTCTAAGTCGTCATCTGCCCTTACAATGTTTTGTACAACTATTTGTGTAACTACTGCCTCAGACCCAGAATTGCAGTGTTGCAAGATGCTGGAAGACTCAGCCGTGCCAGGAAGGGAATTTGACGGCAGAGCAGCAAATGAAGAATTCGCCTATCAGAAAAATGAGTCATACCAGGAGCCATGTCATGCATGCGTCTAAAGTTGTTTTCGCTTAATTAGGAACTGATCCAACTAGTGAAGAAATAGCCTGGGCCAAATCTGCAGAGCCAAACTCGCCAGCCCTTTGTGGGGTTTCAGATCCCAAACACAGTGTAATACACAACAGGTAAAATATTTGAACACACTTACATGATTTAGGTGCCTAATGATGAATGTATGCACATAATGGGATATTCTGAAGCCTGTAAACAGATTAGGTGTCAAACTCCCATTGATTTTAAAATGTTAGGTGGTTTTGAAAATCCCACTAGGTTCCTGCATGCATTGTTAAACACCGACATAACATTGAAACTCTGGTGTTTGTTACCTTTCAGTCAGATTTGAGTTCCTAATGGCTTGAGTCACTTTTTAAAATGGAATGTAGATGTTTTTGAACATTTTCCTCAAAGTTCAACTGAAATCAGTGATTACAGGGTCCCTGTCATTCCAAGAGGGCTTTGCATAATAAAAATTCTGCTTCTGAGTGCAGATAGATCAGAGGTACACCTTTCCGTCAGGATCTATGCTTTCCTACAGTAGAGGAATGTTTGTAACTGCAAGCCTATCCTCACTTAGAGCAGGTTAACATGAAAAAAATTAAGTCAAGCCAGCTACATCACTCAGGGGCAAGGCTGTCTTGGAGGGGGGCGGGGGACCAGCCCAGAGGCCCACTCTCCTGCCTCACTCTGCTGCCTTTGGCTTCCCATTGAAGGCAACAGGGCAGGGGACAGTGCAGTAGTGGGGGGCAGTGACGTGGGCCCCACACTGCCCTGCTAGAGGTGAAGCAGCGTGGCGCCCATGGAACCACAGGGCCCAGGGTGGTCATCCTGCGCAGCCCTCCCCTCTGCCCCCGCTCAGGCACAGCCCTGCTGGGAGGAGCGAAAAAGCTACACCCCTGAGTGATGCATCTA
Organism: Podocnemis expansa; assembly: GCA_007922195.1. Taxonomy (NCBI): domain Eukaryota; kingdom Metazoa; phylum Chordata; order Testudines; family Podocnemididae; genus Podocnemis; species Podocnemis expansa. The sequence continues at coordinate 70,398,805 of ML681964.1, forward strand.
ATTTCAAGTCTAAACTTCCAGATGGCTATTAGTTCTGGTGTCCACATTGGTGCTGAACTTAATTCTTCTTCCTCTCTAGAATTTATCCCCTATACAGAGCAATCATATCTCGGCCTCAGCCTTCTTTTGGTTATGCTAAATCATCCAATCTCTTAGAGTTAAGTGGGGATAATAAGTTAAGTTAGATAGCTGCAACTTGTTATTAATGTGTAATATGCTATTGGACTGAGTAGCCTTTGGACTAATAGAGGTACTTTTAGTCTAAAAGTTGACACCTGAGTCTCACTGGACTACTTTGGACATCCCAGTGGTAGACTGGAAATCCCAACAGTTCTCCACAGCCTCAAAATATCTCAGACACAGAAGTGAGGGCATGGTCCCATTTTCTGGGAGTCTGCACCTCCTGCGTGAACCAGAACACAGCTCCACAAGAGCTACCAACACATCCCAGTGTCACAAATGCAATTGTGACTGTGATTGCTACATGATGGAAAGGCCAGCCACCGAACACCAGGGCTTTTAAATCTCTTTTACAGATACACTGGGAGAGTCCTTACTGCAGAACACACTAAGTGCCAGGATTGGTATCTGTCCTTGCCCAGAGCTGTGGTTTTCAACCTATTTTCATAACATTTTGAATGGAGGTGCAGATCCCTTTGGAAATATGAGACATGGTCTGTGGGTCCCCATGTGTCCCTGGACCACATGTTGAAAACCAATGTACTGGGGCAATGACAACCTTTTTGCAGACTCCTTAGACATAGTCTGTGGATGCCCAAGGGTCCCTGGACCACAAGTTTGAAAATGAGCGGCCCAGAGAAATTCTCTGTGGTGGGCACACCACTTTTTAGGATAGTTCAACAACACTATAATTATTTTTTCAGTCAATACTTCCAAGAGATTTTAAATCATACAGTATAATGCATGAAACCTCAGCAAAGGACAAACTGATGCCTTTGCTTTTTGTTAGCAGTGTAAATCTGATCAGGTTCACTTTTATCAGCTCTATTAGACACAGCTTTTTGGATACAACAGTTCCTCCTACAAGCAAAGCTGCAGCCTGGTGTGATATGAACAACTCAAATAGTCTACCCTGACTGTAGGGGGCCTGATTTTCTCTCCTTTACACAGGTTTCATGTCTCTGGATTTACTCAGTTTACATTGGTGTGAGACGATAATCATGCCTTCAGAACCAGATCCCCAGCTGATATAATGGAGCTACCCAGATTCAAAATCAGTGGGTGAACATCAGTTCGTAACAATTGTGGAACAGCTCTCTGTTTATCAAGCAGATCCTTGGCTGATGTAAATTGGTATTGCTTCTTTGCAAGTAACAAAACCACACCACTTTGCCCCCGCTGAGGCTGTAGCCCTGTCTATGTGCAGAAAACGGATATCGCTTCTTATGTTAGTATCACTTACTATAGTGAAAATCTTGAATAAGCCTATTACAGTTAGGAAGGAGCTGTGGTGTAAAAGCCGAGTAAACGAATGGAGAATCAAATGCATTAAGTGTAGCTATTGAACCACCTCAGCAGTTGCATTCCAGCCAGAAACATCTGGATCATTTCTGAACATTTCCACCCTTTACATACCAGACAGGCCCCGTTCATATAAAGGACTCGCTTTCCACAAAATTTACCTTTTTCTTTCTTTGCAGCAGCTGCAACAAAACTCTGCAGCTCATTAGAATGTGAGCAGTGCGTGGCTACTCTTCACAGTGTGAGGATGAAAACAAAGACACCCATGACCAAGCTAACCAGCTGAACTAGTGTATGAAATGTAGTATATTCAAAGGCAATCGGCCAGCTATCTGTGTACAGTACACATGCATATCTACAGGTGGTGGGTAGCTAGGGCTAGATGGCCCTCAACTACCCTTACCATCTATTTTCTGAGCCACACAGCTATTCTCATGCCCAAGCCAGCAGGCAAAGCAGCACATCTGGTGGCACCTGGGCCAGACCTGGTTGCAGCAGAGGATACTGTCTATGTACTGAACTCCTGGAAGGTGAAGCTAGATTCTCAGTCCCAGCAGGGGAGAAACGCTGGGGTGCCAGGGAGAAAATGCTGGGTGGGACAAGAAAGCCAGGAAGGAATCATGATGTGACTGGATGGGCAAAAGAGAATTACAATGAATCCTGAGGGGATGTTGGGGCACAGAGGAGTTCTGGTAGAAGAGAGAAAAAGGGAATCCCAGGGGAAAGGGGGAATTACAGAGGGATTGCGGTGGAAGAGGAGTCTCAGGGAAATATGATGTTCCTGAGGCTCCATGTCTCATAGACTTATTGACTTTAAGGCTAGAAGGAATCACCATGATCATCTAGACTAATCTGCACCCATTCTTGCAATAAATCCACAAACTCTGGTTGAGTCCCTCAAATCACAATAGAAAAACTTCAAGTTACAGAGAATCCACTGTTTACACTAATTTAAGACAGCAAGTGACCCATGCCCCATGCAGCAGAGGATGGTGAAAACACCTCCAGGGTCTCTGTCAATCTGCCTAGGGGAAAGATTCCTTCCCGACTTCAAATATGGTAATCAGTTAGACGCTGAGCATCAGGCAAAACCCAGCAGCCAGATACGCTGGATAGAATTCTCCATAGTACCTCGAGTCCTCCCTTTCTAGTGTCCCAGCACAAGTCGTTGGAGACGCTTCCAGCTTGCAGTCACTCATGGGACACAGGTTATTGTGGGCAGCTGGATCATAACATCCCTTTCATAAATTTATCAAGCTTGGGTCTTGAAGCCAGCTGGTTTTAAGGCTGCTCTAGAACGTCACTCCTCTGACAGTTAGAAGCATTTATCTGAGTACAAGCCCGAAGTTGCTGATGGCCAGTTTATATCCATTTGTTCTTGTGCTTAATTTAACCCCCTTTCCTCGTCTTTGTCCCTCTGATCAGGGCTGGCTTTACCCACAAGCCAGTAAGGCACTGGTTTGGGGTGCCAAAATTTAGGGGTGCCAGCGCCATGCCAGCATCCCTAAGTCCCTGCTCTCTGCTGGCATGCCCCGCTGCCAGGATAGGGAACAGCTGGCCCACGGGAAGGGTAGGCCAGCCCAAATGCCATGCTCTGCTCTCTCGTCCCTCCCCTGGGCTGGCTGTTCGCTACCCTGGGGGCAGAGCAAGCCAGCCCAGAGCGCAGGCCAGGTTCCAGCCCCTCCACCCCTGTAACGGGGGCCAAAACAAAAACTGGCTTGGGGCACCACAGTCCCCTGAGCTGGTCCTGCCTCTGATGCATTTACAAAGAATGACATCTCCCTTCAGCATTATTTTAGTTAGTCTAAACAAGCCGAACTCTTTGAATCTCCTCAGAATAGGGCATTTTCCAGTCCTCATTTCTTCCAGTTTGAATTCATCTGTCTTACACATGAGAGACAGAACTGAACCCAATATTCCAGATGGGGTTTCACCAGTTTCTTGTATAACGGTACTGTCACTTCCTCACCTCTACTGGAAATACCTCGCCTGATACAGCCTAGGATTGTATTAGCCTTTTTCATGAATGCAGCATATTGGTAGCTCATAGTCAGGCTGCGATTGATCCGTTCCAAATGGTTAAGTCCACACTGTCTGGCAGTGGTCAGTCCAGGAAAGAGAGGGGCACTGTGGGGAGTGGGGCAAGTGTATCAAGCGATGCTGTGGTGGGTTCCTCCAAAAGTGTGTGCATGGGAGCCAGCAGGCCAGAGCAGGGAGCTGAACCCAATCCACTGGGGCAGGAGCCACTTCTGTAGCATGAGTGTGGAGCAGGCTTCATCCTCCCCCCCACTGCTGTCCCCAAGAATATTTGCACCAGCAGTCTATGTGTATATTTGTATTTAATTAAATGGGTTTGGGAGACAATATGTGGAGCCTCCATCCTTCAGTTTTGTTACCCCAATTACCTTGTTTGTAACTGGAAACATCCTGTTCTACTTAGTCAACACCCTTCATTTTAAATCTCTCTCTCTCTCTCCAAATCAGACTACAATGCCCCCCTTTTTTTTCCAAGCAGCAAGGCTGACAAAGGCACAGCACCCAAATGCTGTTGAAAATCTGTCCCTAAAGATCCAGCTGACATGCCTCATGAGATTTTCAGAAGTGCTAAGTGCTTAAACCCCATTGATTTCAATAGAATTTAGGCACCCAGGCACTCCTGCATATCTCCCCAGGCTCCCATCTGCATCCTCATGCACCTGACCAAGAGACATCAGTCCCATTTTACAGAGAATGTACACATTTATCTTAGGAGTTTCTTTAGATTTATCAATGCAGGAGAGGAAAAATTCATATTCTTCAATATAACTATTATAAATTTCAGACAACAAACACACTAAAAGCAGACACTGATTGCAGAATAAACATGAAAGGGGGGCATTTTGTCTTTCATAAGACATACATCAGTTAGCTGCTTCTTGTGTGCTTGATTCTTTGTTTACTGGCCTTGGAACATATTTTTAAATATTATTTCAAATTCTCCTCTTTCTCATGATATTGAAGTCAAAGGAAAGGTACTGGACATAGGGGGATAGGTACTAGACCAGATTGCCTGCTTAAACTTTTGTTTAACCTCTTGTTTTTCACAGTATCTTTGTGCTGTTTGAAATCCCATTCATGTGACCTTGAATGTTCTAGGGGTAGCACTATGGGAACTGTGGATGTGAGCTCACATCTGACTGACAGTCCATAAAATACCAATATTCCAAACATTAACTGATAACTAGATTCCAGAAAGAATCTTTTTTTAAAGAAGAACATTAAATTTTGGTTGCTGTGCAAAATCTTCTAGACAAGAACAGTCTTGGTTTTCAGTTATACAGTACCTAGCACAATGGGGCCCTATCCTCCTGGAGAGAAAACAACTAAGAACATAAAAACACCCATACTGGTCAGAGCAGTGGTTCATTTTGCCCAGTATCCTACCTTTCAACAATGGCCAATGCCAGGTGTTATCAGAAGAAATGACTAGAACATGAAATCATCCAGTGATCTGCTCCATCAGCCATTCCTGACTTCAGGCAAAGAAAGGGTAGGGACACTTCAAAGCATGGTTTTGCATCCCTGTCTATCCTGGCTAATAGCCTTTGATGAACATATCCTCCCTTAACTTATCCAGCCCTTTTTTGAACCTTGTAATAGGGTTGACTTTCTTGACATCCTCTGGCAAAGAATTACACAGGTTAATTGTGCATTGTGCGAAGGAATGCTCCTTTCTGTTCCTTTTAAATACTCTATCACCAAACAAGCCAATCAACCGACTAAACCAAAAAACAAAACAAAACCCCAACAACATAACACAAAATGAAACAAAAAAAACCCCAAAACAAAAAACCCCAACAACTAAAAAATAAAAATAAAACCAAACAAACAAATACAACCCAAACAACAACAACAACAGAGAAGAATCTGCACCTGAGACGCAGATGACTATTTCCAGTAAAGGAATACAACAACATGTAATGACTGCAATAAAAAGAAGCTTATGAGATTAATCATCTATTTAAAATGTGCAGTGGTACTGGGCTTATCCAATTCCTGATCCATTTAGTTTGCCTTGCTTCATTCGTTATAGTTTAGTGAAGTAGCAAAATTTCCAGATGACACCAGATTTCTCAAGTTAGTTAAATCCAAAGCTGATTGCAAAGAGTTACAAAAGGATCTCATTAAATTGCATGAGTGAGTAACAAGATGGCAGCTGAAAGCCTATGGTGGTGAATGCAAAAAGATACAGTGGGAAAAAAACAATCCCAACTATACATACAAAATGATGGGGTGTAAATTAGCTCCTCCCACTTAGGAAAGAGATTGTGGAGTCATTGGCCAAGTCTATGCTGATGGCAGCACATTCACCACATTGTTTGATCTTTCCAGACCCACTGAGCAGATCGGTGAAGACCCACTCAAAGGCTCAGAAGTTGATCCTGTAAGTCCACCCCCTGAAAAAGAGTAGTACTGAGACGAAGGGAGGGTATTTCCCTTCAAGTCAGCACAGTAAGTAGGCATTAGGCAGTTGAAGGGAGATACACAAGTTATTTTACGTAGCTTCTTTATCTCCGTTCGACTGTTGCCAAAAACTGTGGTAAGTGTAGACTAGGCCATTATGGATAGGTCATTAAAAGCATCTGCTCAATACACAGTGTCATTATCCCCATTTTACAGATAGAGAACTGAGGCACAAAGAGGCTGGCCTGCATCGAGAGTGAAGATCAACCTACCTACCTCACTCAGTGAAGAACATCACTCCCTGTGAAATGTAGTTAGGTCAACTTATCTCCCTCTGTGAATGCAGGTAGGTTGACAGAAGAATTCGTTTGTTGTCCTAGTTACTGCCTCTCCATGACATGGATTTCCTAGTGCATCAGAAAACCCCTTGTCACTGTGGTGTCTACACTACATTGGCACAGCTGGTGAAGGCACGCCTAAGAAGCCAGATCCTGAAAGATACTTACCAAGTACCTAACTCCTATTGCTTTTAATGGACATTAAATGCTTAAATAAATGGCTCTGAGAATCTGGATCTAAGCAACTTGCCCAAGTTCACAGAGGACATTTGTAATAGAGCATTGGGAATTGACTCTGGCAGCTGGAATCCCCAGCTAGTTCACTAGCCACTAGCCTGCTTCACCTCTGCCATTTACCTCTCCATTTCAATTGAATAGGAAGTGAGAGCGACCAGCAGTGCAGAAAAAATTAAATCTTGTCTCTCTGATAAAGACACTCGTTCATCCCTTAATTCTAAATGAAAAATCTTGCATGACTGAGTATAAAATGATAACCTTTCTGTGGGTCTTTTTGCACCATCCTATGAGATTTAATAGACAATTATATCTTAGCTAGAGAATTCTGTAAGTTGATTCAAAAACCTTATGGAACGGTTATGGTTCAGTAAGTTCTACAGTCTTTTAAAGTTACTTCTGTAGAAAAACAACAAGGAGTTGTGTGGCACTTTAAGACTAACAGATTTATTTTTTGCATGAGCTTTCGTAGAATCTGCTTCTCTAGAATCATTAATTGTGTGCCACTTTAAGACTAACAGATTTATTTTTTGCATGAGCTTTCCTAGAATCTACTTCTGTAGAATCACATTAAGGTATTCTCACATGACTGTAAATTATTTTCAAAGACAAACTGCAGAATTAGAATTCCTATGCAGATTTTACACCATTGCTTTAGAGTTATATAGGGATCTCAAGTTTTTTTTTCTTATTAGAACAGATGTTTTGATCTCACCTTCCTCTGTATGCCGTTTTCCACTGTTTGCATCTGAACTACTGCTTAGATTTGTTGTAACAGTCTGACCCGATCCTATGACTTATACTTCACTGCATTTATTTTCCTCCCATTCTGTAAGTTCCCCATCTTCAAGCATCAGATAAAGTGGGATTTTCTCCCATTAAAGCTCTTGCGATAAATAAATCTGTTAGCTTTTTAAAGCACCACCAGGCTCTTTGTTTCTTTTCCTGAGCTTGACTAACATGGCTACCCCTTTAGGGCTTGTAAATTAAGAGTAACTGCAATAAGGACATTGTAAAATTGCTGAGAGAGAAAAAAGAAACTATGATTTGTTTTACAGTAGCACGAAGATGAGATCAGGACTCCATTGTGCTAGGAATGGGACACACTCATAATATGAGAGAGCTGATACCTCAAAATCTTATAGTCTAAATAAATGAGGCTGACAAAAGGTTGGAGAGAAACTGAGGCACAGAACAGGGAAATGATTTGCCTGAGTTTACAAAGCAAGTCAGTGGCAGAGCCAGGAGGCCTGGGTGAGTTTCTGAGTTGCAGCCGAGCATCCTATCAACTAGGCCACTGGACTTCTTCCAAATTCTAAGATCAAGCTCAAAAATTTCTGTAGACCATTTCAGGATTTATGAATCAGATTCTTCCATCTAGGTCTTCATAGAATATGGCCGGTGTTCTCAAAGCTACAGAAAAGATTTTCATACCAAATTCTTAATTTTCAAGTGGAAGGAACACAGAAGTCCCTATGGCAGCTTTGAAAGCCTCAGTCTGTGTATTTTTCTATACCTGCTATCAAATTACATTAGTATGTAAAGACATTTTAAAAATATTGTTAGGAGGTTCAGGAGAGTTTGAATCCAATAATTTGAACAGTGTCTGCAACAGCCACTTCTCTCTGTGCGACTAACAGATCTCTTTCAAAATCCTTCACTCATGACCACTGGTGCTCTCCTTGCCCCTGCTGCCATCTTGCAACGATGATGTCTTGTTGCTGGTTTCGTTGCTGAGAGACTATTGGCATTACTCCTGTGGTATTTGGGTTTTCAACAGCTTATGGAGGTGCACTTCTCAAACCTTACCTATTCTATTCCTGCCATGCCAGAAAACATTAGTGCTTTGACATGCCACACCCAGTGAACTACACAGAGAGAGAGAGCAGCTGCCTTCCAAAAATAAGGAAAGGAAGAAATAAATGTGGCTTGTAAATTGTAGTTCTATGCATCCCAGCCTGCACCAGTGTTGTATACAGTAAATTCTCATGGAAATGAGTGCAGTGATCCCCTGGACTATCTAATGACTCTGTGGTTTATAAACTCCTGTTTTGCAGATGGCTGTGGTTCACTTGTTGATGTCACCCAGAAGGATTCAATTCTAAACTAGTTACGTGAAATAAACATGTGGAATTGGAGCAATCCCCATTTTTCTGTGATTCTCAGAAGATAATGAAAACTAAGCAGGGTTTTTATAAGGTCAGTAGATCTTCAAGGAACACACAGGTGGTGCTAGCAATTTACCTGGATGCATTCTTTCCCTGACTCAGAACTGAATTAATGGCCTGCTATGGTGAAATCAATTGAAATTAGGAGCCAAAACGCCTTTGAGCATCTAGGCCTTTGTGCTGCCAGAGATGCTGTCTTTAGAAGTGATAAAATATTGAAGTCCTAAGCAGTTGTGGTGATTATCTTATGGCCCTTCGCTTCCCTTCTCTCCACCAAAAGTAATGCTTCCATGCATCTCAGGTGCCCTGACTAAATCCAAGTGATCACATATCTATGCAAATTCTACTTTAAGCACACACAGACACTGAATTCTTCTTATTGCCTGTCTATATCTTGTCTGTCTTAAGGTATGCCTATACTGATGGAGACGAAATTGCCACCATCATTGCACTCTTCTGGGTTTGCTTGAGTGGCCTATCAGGATATGCTCAATCGCTCTGGAGTTCGCATCAATAACACCAGCCCAGGAAGCAGTGTAGCGCTAAGGTGATGGGATGGCTTTTCTGCTTACCTTAGTGTAGTGTGTGAGTTGGGGGTAAGTGGGAGTTAATAACCCAGTGGTAGATACGCAAGGTATTTTACGTACCTTGAGTACCTCCCATCAACTACTGCTGAAAATTGCGACAAGTGTAGACTAGGGCTTAGTGTTAAAGCATTGCCAGATCTCATCCTGAGGTGAATTAGGGTTAGAGTCCCAACATGACAGGTGTTCACATTCAGGTTTAGATCCATATTCTGAAATACAATATACATGGAGGCTTCACTCTTTGAAATAGCTACAATAGCCTATTGGGTCACTAGCATTGATATGATGGAAAAACCACAAAAACAACATTGTTATTTCCTAAGCTAGCTCATTGAGACAGACCTCAATGGGACACTCTTACTATGCAAGGGGTCAGATCCTCAGCTGTGGAAATCAAGCTTCAATTGAGCTATGCTGATGTACACCAGATCAAGATCTGGTCCAAAGTTAGTAAAGGTGGCTAAATCTAGCCTTATGGGAATAAATTTTCAGAGGGGTAGCCAGGTTAGTCTGTGCACAGCAGAAAGAAGAAGAATCCCGTGGCACCTCAGGCTATGTCTACACTGCCAATTTAGTTCAAATTAAAGAGGCTTAATTCGAAGGAAATTGGTCCCAGGCTACATTAGCCTTTCCTTAGTTTGAACTAACGAATGCTTAGTTTGAACTAGTAAGTACTGGTGGTTAGTTCAAACCAAGCATGATGGAGACTCGAACTAACCCTTAGTTCGAACAAAGAAGTTCAAACTAAGGGCAGTTATTTTGAACTAATGAGTGTACTAGTTTAAACTAACGTTAGTTCAAACTAGTCCACATTGTTAGTTCAATCTAATAAGTTCGAGGTTAGTTTGAACTAACCTCGAACTTATTAGTTCAAACTAACAAGTTCAGACTAACTTTCCCTAATGTAGGCATAGCCCTAAAGACTAACAGATTTCTTCAGGCATAAGTTTTTGTGAGCTCCAACCCACTTTGTCATCACGCATGCCATTGAATTTAGCTGTAATATATGTGACAATGTGGGCTGGAGCCCACAAAAGCTTATGCCTGAAGAAATCTGTTAGTTTTTAAGGTGCCACAGGACTCCTGTTGTTTTTGCTTATTGGAATAGATTATATTATGTCTACACTGTACACTGCCACAGATATTGCAAAATAGTTATTTTGAAATAACTATTGCAAATTTATTTCAAAATAATTATTTCAAATTAGGAATCTAGTGAAGACCCTGTTTCGAAATAAGGTAGGACTAGGGGCGTTGCTGGGGCCTGGCATATGGACCGTGTGCCCTGAGTCCCAGTGCCAGTGCCCCAAGTGTCCAGGGCAGCCCCTGCCTCTCCGAGCCCCGTCCCAGGCCAAGGCACCTGCGGGGATCCGGGCCCAGGCTGGCAGCAGCAGGAGCCTGAGGCCTGGATCATGCCTGGGTGCAGAATCAGGGCCAGAGGGTGGGACCATGGACAGGGGGCAGGGCCTGGGCCCGTGCCCCAGGTCTTTCTCTGGGGCAGTGACATTCCTGGGTAGGAGTTCTTATTTCAAAACAGAAAGGCTTTGCTAGACTTCCTATTTCAAAATAGGGAAAGGCAATGTAAATTATTGGGCTATTATTTCGAAGAAAAGCCAATTCCACGGCTTGGAATGGCTTTTTCTGAAATAGCTATTTGAAAGAATCAATATTTCAAAATAAATCCAGGTTTTAGTATTTCAAAATAGCACTTCACTAGTTCAAAATAACAAAGTTTTTATTTTGAAATACCAAAATGCCTGCATGGACAGGCATATAGGGGTTTTGTTTGTTTGTTTGTTTGTTTGTTTTTTAAATAAACCTCCTTATTTTGAAAGAAACTTTGCAGTGTAGACATACCCATAAAGATATAAATTTTTGTCCATATACAAAATGAACAAAGAGTCCTGTGGCACTTTTAAAGACTAAAGAATGTATTTATCGCACAAGCTTTCATGGGAGAAAATCCCACTTCATTAGATGCTTGAAGTGGGATTTTCTCCTTCTTTGTTTTGCTGAACTAGACTAACAAAGCTACCGCTTTGGAAGTTGTCCATAGTCAAAGGTGAGAAGAGGGAGAGAGGAGACGTACCCAGTATATTGTTGCAACTCTACAAATATCAGCATGAGATAACATCTTTGGTTTATGGTAAAGTTGGACGCATCTTCACTGGACTTTTTCAAACACTAAGGTGGTCTTGTCTATGCAGAAAAATGTTGCTGCTCCCGCTACACCAGTATAGTTAAAGTGGTACAACTCCCATAGTGTGATTGTAGTTATGTAGAAATAAATGTATTTTCAGAAATGTAGTTTATTTCTGTATCGGTAAGTGAACAAACTATGCCAGTATAATTGCATCCACCCAGACAGTTGTACTTGTATAATTATTTCAAGAAGAAACCCACTCACGGCCAATTGAAATAGCTATGAAAACACAAAATCAGTAGATAAACAACATGTGAGAAGAAAATACTCTTCCTTTCTACTCACTGACTACATGAGGCCCAACTATCATGTGAGCACTCAAAATGGGATTTCTTTCCAAAGAACCAGAGGTGGTGTCTGGGTTTCTTTAGAAAGATTATGCATAGGTAAGAAGGAACCACTCTTTATGGCTTAAAGAAAGCAAATGAAAACAATAAAGCAGAATAATCTAACACACAAGTGATTTCTGGCTATAATTACCTTTGTACATGTCAAAGTGGCAACTTACAAGAAAAAGAATAAAGCCCTTAAAAGAAAACATGTTTATTTTGTTTTTCTGACAGTGAATACTTCTCTTTCATGGCCTAATACACATCTCATTTACATAGCCCTGGTCTGCACTTGCCGCCATTTTCAGCGGCTGTAGATAGGAGATACGCAAGTTACTTAAAATAACTTTTGCATCTCCTTTAAACCTCCTAATGCATGCTCACCAAAGCATCCCTACAGCATTGAGTTGATGAGAAATGCCATCCCATTGAGTCAGTGCTATGCTACTTGCCAGGATGGTCTTAATAGATTGGTCTCCGGCTACTTCCAGGTTCAGTTGTGTGCATCTTTATAGACGCTCAGTTGAACTCGCACAATTGATCCTACGCAGTCAGTGGTGCTGCCTTCAGTGTAGCCACGCCAACCGATGTAAACGAGGAGTAATTTCACTGAAGTGAAGCATTACCCAGGTGTAAACTCTTTGGCTGTCAGGAGATCATGGCCCAGGAATGTACGCTACATCATTCAATCAACACTGAGCAAAACTTGTTCTCTCTGAATTTAAATTTCTAATCCTGTGATTAGTATTGAAGTTTTAAAAGTAAATTACTACCTAATTACATATTTTTATTTTGCAATAATAAAGTAATTTGTTGCCCTGCAAAGATAGATGGTATATTTTTTATGATGAATTGTAACTCGCCCAGTGATCTCAGCAAAGAGTGATGCTCAGAATAAAATAGTTTCATCTAACAATCAACTTTCCTTTTCATGCACACAGCTCCTATTGATTTAATGATTACTGTAAGGAAGGCATTAGAAACAAATATAAGAAATAAAATGAGTGATAGAAAGAAATTATCTTTGTAATTTGTTCCAAAAAAGAGTTTGTTAGAGATGCAACCATTTTATTCCACCATTTGAAGCCAAAGTTATTCCAGTAATGCATTGTATAATTGTCTTATTCTAGGGAAAGTTGTGGTTTAGTGGCCTAACTTTGTGACTAGATGGACAACTACTGAGTTTTTATGTGTCAGACTTGGTAATGTCCATTAATTTCTCTGCCACATTTTTTCCCAGTAGCAAAATGGAAATAATAGCAGCCATTTCACAGAGATGGGGTGAAAATATCACAAGCTCTGTTATGTACAAGTATGGGTTTAGTAAGGATCTGATCAAAAAGTTACTGAAGTTAATGGTAGTCTTTCCATTGACTTCAGTTGGCTTTGGTCAGGCCCTAAACCTGAATTATTACCACCAGCAGCAGAAATGGACAGATTCTGTTTTTACTACAATGAGGTGCCTACAGATGGGAAAGCAGGATAAAGTTAAACTGGCATATGACTCTTGAACAAAAGCGGAAGGGTTAACGGAAATAGGGACGGGGAGGGTGTGTGCATTGCTCTACAGCTTTCCTTAGTGTTGGCTCCAGAAAGGAGCAGCATATGATCTGAACAGCTCTGCTGTCAATATGGTGTACTGTCAGGAAACACATGGGATCTGCCTGGGGCCAGATTTCATTTGCCATCTCTTCCCCCAAATTCAAGAGAAAGATATATCCTGCCATGCTCTGGCAAAGATGAAAAGAAAGCTAGCTGTAGCTCTGCAATTTCCACTCTGAAAGAAAATAAATAAGTGTTTTGACCTAGCTTGTGGTTGCCACTGTTTTCTCTCCACTCCTGCTGAGCAAAGGGCATCAGAGAGAGCAAGGCAGCTCAGTTCAGTGCTTGACTTTATGAGTTCAGTTAGAAGAATACTCAACATTTCAGAACTAAGCCTTACTACGCTAGACTTCCAGGTTACCTCCTTGCAATAACCTAGCATGACACCTCGCAGCCCATGAGAGTGATGAGTGCAGGTCTCAAAGTGAGACACTTTATGTCCATGCTAATACCAGCAAGTTTCTTTGCTGTTGCTTTTACCCCCCCCCCCCAATTCACACCCCTGCTTTCCGCATGCTGTCAGCTCTTTCTCCTCCCAATCCGATCAAGCCATTCAGTACAGTCGTCCTAATGGTGTAGCAAACTCTTGGAGCAGGAACAGATTTCACACCACTAAAAATGTGCGAAGAATGAGAATGGGCTTGCTGATATGGTTGCTGTTTCGTACATCAAGCGACCTGGAGGCTCTGAGTATTGTATTGATTGGAAACTGTCTCCCATCTCAGTTACAATTCTTATAAGCAATGGCTGAATTAATTCTGACTCCCTTGTGTCCCAAAATACAGCTCAATCCTCTTGTAAATAACTTAGAAAACAAACTCTCTAAGGAGACACTTGCTATGTAAACTTTAAAGTAGCCTGGGTATAACATTGTACCACACCGACTGAAATCTCTTCAAAGGCCAGGTAGTCTTCTGCTCTGTTTTTGACCAAACTATATTTAAATTGTGCCCAGAATGTGGCCATGGAGATTCTCATTCAGAGCTATTTCTCCTTTCCCATTCCTGTGACTTGTCATCTTGATTGACTTCTGATTGCTTGGGGGCCCCTGTGCTATTTTAAAAAGACCAATGGGAGCATTTGAAAGAATACTCACTTACAACAGCATTACTTAACTTTTAAAGAAGTGCTGCTCTGGCTTCTGTCCACTTTTTGTTTTGATCTGGCACCTGTGGGCATATATATGTATTATTACTAGCACATGGTTAGTCTAAGGCAAGTGCTAATGATGGCTCCAACATCTGGTCTGGACAGAAATGGTCTGTACAAATAACTAGCAATGTTCCTCTGACAGATCTGGGAAGTGTGCGATGCTGCTGGGGATATAAAAACCCAGCAGCCCTGGGTCCAATTCTACAAAGTGCCAGAGGGGTCGAACATGCAAAGCATTTTGCAGGACCAGGTTTCATGACCGTGGTTGCTGTCAGGAGTTACAGCTTTGTGGCTGATAACCCCAGAGTTTTCCAATGTCCATTTTCAAAGGGGCAGCCATGTTAGTCTAGTTCAGCAAAACAAGCAAGGAGTCCTGTGGCACTTAAAGACTAGCAAAGCATCTGACAAAGTGGGATTTTCTCCCATGAAAGCTCATGCGATAAATAAATTTGTGAGTCTTTTAAGTGCCACAGGACTCCTTGCTTCCAATGTCCATTGTGGGCCTTACTGTGTTGACCAGAACATGGGCTTTCCCTGGCATAGCGAGAAGCGAAATTCCTGTTTTTATGATTGTATATGATCAACTGAAGGAGGTCTACCTATTTACAAGGAGTCTGGTGGCACTTTTTTCAAGATTAATACATTTATTTATTGCATGATAATATCTGTAAAGTGGGATTTTTCTCCCACTAAAGCTCATGCTATAAATAAATTTGTTAGTCTTTAAAAGTGCCATCAGACTCCTTGCTCATTTTGCTGAACTAGACTAACACAGCTACCCCCTTTGGAACGTATCTGTTTACAGCTCCTGTGTCTTGTTACATGAATAATAAAGGAAAGGCTGTACAAGAAAGTACAGGACTTGCAATATGATAACAAAAATCTGAAGTTGTTCTTTGCTTTAAAACTGAGAAGGTCGTGATATCCCAGAAGGCTGGTCAAAACGAATATCGATTAGGGCAGGGAATGTGTACCTGAGGGTGCCAAGGGGAACCAATTTTCAAGTCTTGTCTAGATGCAGAGCCCCAGCAGAGCAAGGATTATTGGTTCCAGGCACTATTATGATACCAGTGGGTGGCCTTTCCATCACAAGACCCTGGACCAGAAGCCAACCAACTGATTTGGGGTAATAAAGTCATGTGTTTACTCAGACTCAGAAATATAGTTTTCTGTAACTGATCAATTCATTGTTCTATAAGGACTGGTATCTCAGTTTCAGCAATGGCCAATACCTGATGCTTCAGAAACAGATGAAAGACCATCATGGTTCTTCAAAAAAAGAACAAAGTGAGAGAGAGAGCGAGACAGAGACAGAGACAGAGAGAGAAAATAAAACCTTCCTGGCTCCTGCTGTGAACATTTTAGGCCACGCTGCTTGGGATATAATTAACCACATTTTGACTACCTTCTGTATCTTAATTACTCAATTATAGTATGCTCCATACACTGTAATTCAGTGACATGCTATAACAGTTTTTGTCTGGATGAATTCATTTTAGGAAGAGAGACTTACCCAGAGTATTATAATTTTCCTTTAGCTTGTTATGTTCATTTTTTAATATGACAACAGCAAAGGGAAGCTGTGGGCAGCTGCTGTGATCTAAACTACATACATCTGTCTGGCCTCTGTCACGTTAACTTAATTTAAATGGAACCAGTGTCCCACTAAACCAGCACCAGGCCTTTCAGCTCTGCTCTGTAACTCCTTTGAGAACTTCTGAGAAAGTAACACTGCCCTGTGCTTCAAAGATGTGATGGCTCTATTAGGGCAAAGTACTCAATGCAGATAAGTATGTGTTCGGTCAGCCAGATGAACGGGTGGGAACTGGGATCTGTGAACATATGGGCTGACTACAGTTTTGGAGGAACAGTGCTCCTGGTATGCAGGTTGAATTTCACTGAACAACACTGAGTTCCTATACAAAGAGAGACACTCTCTTATGCCAGAGAGAAAGGATTTTAATACTGCACGGCTGTGGAAACCATTGCACTCTTGCTTTATATTTACTTATTCTTGGCAAATATTCATGTGAGTGACGCTTTACTCATGCTAACATGTGTAGCATGTGAATTCAGGGCCACAGCAAAGCCTGATTTAGTCCCAAAACAAAGTATACCCTAGACAAATGCAGAACTATGCTTCTTTGTAACCAATTTTCATGGGTTCCCTCTAGCAATGTAACAAAACATGATGAAGAATTGACAGATTAGGACTCGTGACGGCCAAATATGCGTACTGGGCCCAAACGTGTATTTTTATTATTTCCCCTTCCCTTACTCTTTTGCACGTCAGTCATTAATAAACAAAGGAGCAGACTCACTGAACTATTCCCCTGAGATTTTGGCTGGAGAGTTAACACAGGTATATTACCAAGAGCCTGAAGCTCATTTCTCAGCTGGGATTGCTCATCAGCACGCATGCTGCAATTGCAAGATGCGAGTGACCATGGGGAATGGCAACGGAGGATGGAAAATGGGAGTGGAAATAAATGATCTCACTGTAATTTGATGGGAAATGCTGCTGCACAGGAGGCACAACACCACCTTTCATCTCAGACTCCACATCTGAGCCCTGACACAGAAGGTCTCATAGAGATTTCTCAGCAAGCTCTTTTCATTTAGCACCATGTGCTTACATCCATGCAGTAACTACTAGTGGATTTGTTACAACAGCTGTTGCAAACAGTGACAGGAGACAGAAAACAACCAGTGCAGCTGGTATAAAAGCACCTAATTATACACCAAAGCACTACAAGCCAGGGCTGAGTCCAGAGACGCTGCACGCTCAGAGTAAAGGAGCAAAAAATGGCATTTGACTACACTTTTCCATACTTAACAGCACACCACTCCTGGTCAGAGCCCTGATGCAGAGACAGTGGAATAAACCAGGTATGGAGTGCCACTTACTTTGTGTGAATCTGAAGAGGAAGTTATATTTTAAATCTGATCCTTGATTATATTATACGAAAGGCTCATTTCTTTTTCCCCACCCTCAGACAATGCCTAATAGAGGCAGCATCTTAGAAACTGTCCTGGTCTTCTTGACCATTCTCTTAACTCCATACATTGCTCCACAGGCTGTAACCACAGCAGGCTGTGCAGGGGAATGACTATGGGTGGGCCTCAGCGGGTGCATGCCCATTCAGTTGGCCAGCAAACCCGCTCACCCTTGCCCAGCAGTGGCACGAGCATTGCCACCACAACTGCAAACCAGCCAGCACTGGGTGGCCACGTGCAAGGGTGCTGCGGCAGGCAGATGGGCTGAGGTGGGCTGCTCTCTGCCCACACAGCTCCAACCCTGGGCAGTTGCTGCCGCCTTTGTACAGCAAGTGCTGAGCTGTCCATCCCACTCCGTCCTCCTCCCAGTGGTACAGTTGCTAGTCAACTGGAGCATCAGCAGGAAGCTTCTGGCCACATGACCGGGAGCAGGACTGGGTGGAGCCAGGGGCCCAGTCAGAAAGAAAGGACTGGCTATATCCCTGAGGTTGTGTACAAAGCCTCTAAGAGAGGAATAATAGGGAAGACAAAGAAAATGGTAAGGAGTAGAACAGTGGGACTAGGATCCTATGGGTCCTGTTATCATGCTATGCCACCCTCACTTCTGCATTCAGCTGCTGGAGTTGCATTACCTTCAGAGCTGAGTGACTGGAGACCACCAAGTGCCAACCAGGGCATTCAAACAGTTTGCAGCGTGGGAAGGTTATACAGCATAGATTGGTTTACCTGCAATCGGTTTACCTGCAAATTCATTTAACATGCGCTAGCATCATGTCCCCCAAAGCTACCAACTTAACACATGGAACTCATTAACACACAATATCTAAAACTGCAACGTAGTGCTAAATAAATGCTCACTTACTGACCTAATATGGGAAGTGTATTTTTGCATATTTTGTGTTTTAAAAATTGGATGATGAATTAACATTTATATTTTTAATTTTGCTAAACAAAATCAAGTTATGGTAACCCTACATTAAGGTACACCTACTGCATTGTGTATGGATTTATTTCAAAGATATTTTAGGACATTTCAGCATGGCCTGGTTTACAAGCAGTCTGTTTTACACACAGACTTAATGGCTTGTCTCCCAACATGAGTATGTTAACAGATCTACACTGCATGTGTGAACCTGATCCCATCCTGCCACACAATGCCTACTCTTGCATGGTTTGTTGAAT
Organism: Podocnemis expansa; assembly: GCA_007922195.1. NCBI lineage: Eukaryota > Metazoa > Chordata > Testudines > Podocnemididae > Podocnemis > Podocnemis expansa. The sequence continues at coordinate 70,417,522 of ML681964.1, forward strand.
TTGTATCCCCCTCCCACGATTATGGTAGTGGACAGATAGGATCCTAGTGCCATGCAGGGCTCTAACAAGGGCACAAATGTACTTGCTTTCCCTGGATGGTAAACTGTCTAGTTACGGCACTGAGTGCTTCCTTCTTCCCTGAAAGAATGAAGGACTTTATAGAATGAGCACACTCTCCTCTTTCTTATTAGTCATATTCATCTAATCAGGAAAGTGAAACAAACCCATGGCTATGTTTACACTAGAGGGCTCAGGTAAGTCGACTTAATATGGTCGACTTAAAGTCAACTTTATTAAGTAGACTTAGAGAGGCCTCATCAACTTGAAATGGGTCCCCTGCTTTAAGTCAGCTTTAGGAAGTCAAGTTAAATGGCTGCCTTGCCTGAAGCTGAGTTTATTAACTCAACTTTAATGGCCACATTTTGTTAAGTTTACTTAATAAAGTCAACTTAACCCTTAAAGTCAACCTGAAGGGTGAGAGTTATTAAGTCGACTTAAGCAATGATACTGAAGAATGAATGATGGGGACATTGTTCCATACTTAGCTTGTGAGCAATTCATAGGCTGAAATACATTGGTGTGATAAACAGATTGAATAATTCTGAACAAGTATCAACATCTGTTTGCAAAAAGAAATAAAGGAGAGTAACATTTGCTGAATAAATTATCTGTTGCAAATGGTTCATACAGCTCCCACATGATGTATAAGAAGGAATAGGTGGTGTATGCATCTGTAGCAGGGGTCACCCAACGAAAATAATAGGCAACTGGTTTAAACAAAACAAAAGGAAGTACTTTTTCACACAATGCTCAGGCAACCTGTCGAATTCATTTCCAAGGGACGTTGTGAAGGCCAAAAATACAATGGAGTTCAATAAAGACTGAGATAAACTCATAGGGGATAGGTCCATTAAACATAGGAGATGGTCAAGCACCTGGTATTGGCCACTGTCAAAAGACAGGTTATTGGGCTAGATAGACCATTAGTTTAATCAATGGTAGACAGCCTTATGTTCTATTAAGGTATGCAAGCCTCTCTCTTTCGCTGTGGTCTATGAGTGAGGTGAATGTTGACATTTTATATTTAAATGCAATCGTTGTCATTCCAGGAAGCAATGTCCTTGTCATCTAATTAAACCAACTGTTTCTTCACTGTGCTTCTATTATTTCTCAAAATCAGCTCAATGTCTGCATAAAGCAGCGGTCTTTCTGGCTATACAAGGAAGTGAAGCAATTAAGCATGTACCTTCATAGATGACATCATCTTTCAGTAATAATGCATGCAGATGTGATAGTATGAAAGCTCCATTTTAAAAGTCATTGTTTTCTGATCAATGGTGCTTTAATAGAGGCTTAGAAACTTGCTTTCAATGTGTCCTTTTAGACTTGTTAAACCCCTTTGTGGGTTCTAATCATATTTTTGTAATCAGGTCTTATCATACACTTCTAAAGTTGCTATTCCATGCACTCCATGTCCATCATTTAGGCAATGTGGATTGTTCCCCACCAAGAACAGACTTTTTTAATGCAGCAATGGCTCCGTTATCATGATTAATTCTGTCTGTGCTGAATCAACTATGCTCAAATAAGATATAAAATCCTCTTGCAGTCAAACATATGGACAACATTATTGTAATAATGATTGGACTCGAAGCAGTGATGTTTATACTTTAATTGATTTCCAAGGTGCCTGGGCATAATGTAGACTGGCTCATAATGCAGAAGTGTAGCAATTATGTGTGAGGGAGTGAATAGATAGATAGATAGATAGATAGATAGATAGATAGATAGATATTCAATTGCTTGATTGTATTTACATACCATAGCTGTAGTGATCATGGAATTCTGATGAAGTTCCCTTAAGGGGTTCAGTTAGACATGACCTTAAATCATTTTAAATTAACAGTAAGAAAACCTCAGATTCCAACACATGAGTTCATGAACATTAAAAAACAAAACAAAACAAAAAAACAGTGATGCATTAAACAGAGCATTTGCTTTAAAGAAAAGTTTATAGGATTTACCTAATTCATTCACTTTTCTTTGATACGACACATTTAATGTAGAATGTCTAGTTCATGATCAAAGGTCATATACATACCTCCGCATGTATTGTTCTAAACTCTTCAAATCAAAACAGCTTGCTTGATTTGCTGAAAAAGGCTGAACTGACCTTGACTCACCCTTCTTTGCAGTTGTATATTTACCTACATACTGTCATTTCCATTTTATGCTTCTGATGAAGTGGGATTACACCTATTAAATCTCATGCAATAAATAAATCTGTTAGTCTGTAAAAGTGCCACAGGGGTTGTTTGTTTGATTTAGAGCATTTTAAGGATATCTCTGGCAAGGAAGTCTCACACTGAACCTGAATTTATGACATCTTAACTTGTGATTTAGTAGAGAAATTTAGGGAACCTGATCTAATTTAACAGATGTTGAGCACTGAAGAGTCAAATCGAAAATGCTGTAGCCTTTGGAAAATGATTTTAAAACAGGAGGGTCTTCAGTAACAAAAGTAAAAGTATTAATGAAGAAACTAATCTTTAGTTTAAGCAATTAAACTCTCAACAATCTAAGCATCCCCAAAATTAATCTGCTATATTACTAAGTAGCGGCTTTGAGTCTACAAAAAGAGACTAGTGACTAATTTCTAGGTGCTGAGTTTAAGGTATTTTAAAGGTATTTGACTCCAGACAGTCCTGAGTGCACTCTAAAAATCAGGCACTTTTAAAGTGTCTCAAAAATTGGGCACCCAAATATCACTAGTCACTTCTGAAAATTCAAAACATTTTCTATTCATTTTCTTTTTGTTAAATGTAAACTTTTACAGGATGTTATACTATGTGAGCTATACCACAAAAATCCAGGAGAAGGTTTGTGGAAGAGTTAATGCAGCTAATGAATTAACTTTCGAGAGTTTGATTGCTCAGAGCAAATATTGCCTTCATGTTAGAATTTTCATTTAGTACTAATGTATAATGATTTATGCCACTGAGGTGGATGACACAAGGACTTGGCAATAGAGGTATGCTGATCTCATACACTGGATATTTGATACTGAGTTAGGATTTGCCATTCCTGAGGAATCCCTTTTCTCCCCCAGCCCATCATTAGGAAATCCTGCTAGAACCGAGTTCGCTTCCCTGCTTCAGTTATGATACTTTACCAGGAATTGCTAGGAAGCGAGCTTTTGCTGAGCCTACAATTGAAACTGCTTTCATGAACTGATGGACTGTGTCATTAGAAAAGCAGCACAGCTGGCACCTTGGAAGCTGAGTGTATGAGCTCAACATACCCTCAGCAAGCAACTACATCACTATTCCAGGAAGATGATACCTAGGACTGGAGAAAATGCACCTGGGCTGACAATTAAAGGTGTTAAGTTCCACCCATTTACCTTATTCCAGTGGTTTTCAACCTTTTTCAGATCATGACACAGTTGGTTGCGATATGCCACCCTGCAGCACACACCAACCCAACCCCTCCCCAGTCCGAATCCAGCCATCTCCCCGGCTCTTCATGACACACTGATGTGTCCCGACACAGTGGTTGAGAACCACTGCCTTATTCAAACAAGGACAGCAGAGCCCTAAAACTACCTTCTGTAATTGTGCTAATCTTCCAGCCTTAGACAATGAACAAAGCTGAGGTTCTTTTGGTTTACAGATCTCTGGGAGGTGTACTTATATATCATCCAATAGTAATATATCTACAGAAGAAGTCACAACATAAGAGAGAAGACACAGATAATAAATCATCCATGATTCGCTTTCATAATCTGCTGTAATTCCGTTAATGCTTCACTGTTAACCGTGGCCCAGGATAAAACAATTGACACCACTAGAGCATGCAGACTTTAATATCTTTGAGATCCTTATTGCCACAGATTCCCCTTGTCAATGTTTTGGAAGTAAAATCAGCCTCTCTTTGCGCTGTGTTATATCTGAGACAAAGTGCTGCAAACGCTTCTGTTATGCACTTATATTCTGTTATCTTCAGAAGAAGAGTCTCCATATTTAACAAGTCATTCTAATCATAGCTTCATTAATACCCAAGAGACTGCAGATAAACTATTCTAGGTCTTCTTGTGAGTGTGTAATTGAGACTTCCATTGCTCTTAAAATGGAAATAATAACCAGATTCTCAACTGGTGTTAATGCACAGAGCCCCATCATTTCCCATAAATGGTTTAATGTTTTATATGGACTGAGGGGAATTGGTTCACTTTCCAAGAGGATGAGTCCAGGTTCCCAGAATACATAGTTTCTATTATCTGCTTCATTAAATGCTCCTGAGGTAGGAACATATGAATCTGTCTTATTTTGAAAGATAGCTAGAGCGGCTATTGTCCCCTTATGTCTAGTTAAACGTAGAACATTTCTCTGGCTATAGAACTGTCATGTGGCGAGAATTAAGATGGAATCCATTAAAAACTTGCCCTCAAGGCAAATCGCAGCACATGGCTAAGTGTCATTAAAACACTTTAAATGAAAGAAATCTGTTACAATAGTTTAGAATCAGACATGTATCCTTAAACCATGTAAAAAACTATCTGTGTTCCTTAACTCATCCTGCAACATGAAACACGATATTGAAAATATGGCATAGAACCAATTAGGGAAGTGCAGTGATAATCAAAAAAGTGGTTATGCAAAAAAAAAAAAAAGGGCACTTTTGTATTCCTCTGATCCCCCCCCCCATGTATTTTGAGTCATCCTGTATCTGCATCCTCTCCCAACACACATCACATAGAATTAGCAGGTTGAACATTAATGTTGAGTTCTCAACTGTTATTCAAATCTGACCATCATCAGGATATCCCCAAAGGAACAGTGTCAACTGCCACAATAAAGTAAACGTCCCATAGACTCATAAATTGATACGCTTTAAGGTCAGAATCATAGAATCAAAGAAGATGAAGGTTGGAAGGGTTCTCAGGCAGTATCTAGTCAAATACACTCCTCAAAGCAGGGCCAACCCCAACTAAATAATCCCACCAGGGCTTTTGTCAAGCTGTACCTTGAAAACTTCTAAGGATGGAGATTCAATCACATCTCTTAGTATCCCATTCCAGTGCTTCACCAGCCTCCTAGTGGAAAAGCTGTTTCCTAATATCCAGCTTAGACCTCCCACACTGCAGCTTGAGACCATTGCTCTTAGCTATGCCATCTGTCAGCACTGAGAACAGCCTAGTTCCATCCTTCTTGGAACCATCCTCCAGCTAGTTGAAGACTGCTATCAAATCCCCTTGGATTCTTCTCTTTTGCAGACTAAACAGGCCTAGTTTCTTCAGCATCTCCTTAGAAGTCATGCCCTCCAGCCCTCTAATAATTTTTGTTGCCCTCTGCCTGATTCTCTCCAATTTCTCCACGTCCTTTCTATAGTTGGGGGGAGGGGTGCAAAACTGGACAGAGTATTGCAAATAAGGCCTCCCCATTAACACTTCCTCTGTCTTCTGACAGTGCCCCTACTCATACAGCCCAATATACCATTAGCCTTCTTGGGAAGAGACCATTATGATCATCTAGTCTGATCTCCTGCACAATGCAGACCACAGAACCTCACCCATCACTCCTGTGATAGACCCCTAACCTATAACTGAGTTATTAAAGTCCTCAAATCATGGTTTAAAGACTTCAAGGTACAGAGAATCCATCAGCTAGTGACTCATGCCCCATGTTGTAGAGAATGGCAAAAAATGCCCAGGATCTTGCCAATCTGCCCTGGGGCAAAATTCTTTCCAATCCTAAATATGATGATCAGTCTGCCCTAAGCATATGGGCAAGACTCACTAGCTAGACACATGAGAAAGAATTCTCTGCAGTAAATCAGAACCCACCCCAACGAATATCCCATCACAAGCAATAAGGCATATTTACCACGAGTAGTCAAAGATCAGTCAGTTGCCAAATTAGGGTGAACCACCATTCTACCCCATTCAGAAACTTATCAGACTTAGTCTTGAAGCCAGTTAGGTGTATGTCCCCACCCCTCCTCCCCTTATAAGGCTGTTCCAGAACTTCATTCCTCAGATGGTTAGAAACCTTCATCTAATTTCAACTGTAAATTTCTAATGGCCAGTTTATATCCATCCATTTGTTCTTCTGTCCACACTTGTGCTGAACTTAAATAATTCATCTTCCTCCAAGGTATTCATTACATGGGGTCCTTATATCCAAAATTATTTTACAGACAGACACTCAACGAGGAGTCCAAAATGTGTCACTTTACTCAGACAGAACTTAGAACAAAGAACCAGCCAACCAATTCCACCTACATCTATTACTGTGGCAACCCACCACCTGTTACTAAGGAAACCCAATACACTACAGTATTTATACGTCTAATGTATTCATAGAGAGCAATCATGTCTCCCTTCAGCCTTCTTTTGGTTAGGTTAAATAAGCCAAGCTTTTGAGTTTCCTCTCATAAAGCAGGCTTTTCATTTATTGGATCATTCTAGTAGCTTTTCTCAACACTTGTTCCAGTTGGAGTTCAATTTTCTTGAACCTGGGAGACCAGAACTACTGACAGATAAGGTTTCAATAGCATCTTGTATAATGGTTCTAAAACCTCCCTGTTTGTACTGGAAACACCCTGTCTGATACATTCTAGGATCACATAACCTTTTTTTTTACAGCCACATTACACTGATGGCTCATAGTCATCCTGTGATCAGCTAATATGCCCAGGTCCTTCTTCTCCTCTGGCCCTTCCAGATTACACATCTCCAGCACAACAAAAAAATCTTTTTATTAACCCCTAAATATATGACCTTGCACTTTCTACTTTTGAAGTTAATTTCTTTTACTGCAGTTTATAAGGTCATTCAGATTTTCTTGTATATTCCGGTCTTTCTCTGTACTGGCAATACCTCCCAAATTTGTATCATCTGCAAACTTTATTAGCCCACCCCCATTTTTCATGTCAAGGTTGGTAGTAAAAGAGTTTCATAAGATTGGTCCCAAGATCCATTTCTGAGGAATTCCACAGTAAACTCCACCAGCCTGACAATTTACTTTTCAGTATGACCTGTTTAAGCCTTCCCATAAACCAGTTCTTTATCGACCTTTCAATTTCCACATTAATTCCCATCTTTTCCAATTTAACTAATAATTCTCCATGTAGAAACATATCAAATGCCTTACTGAAATTAAGGTATATTAAGTCCATTGCATTTTCTTTGTTTACAAAAATCTGTTATTTTCTCAAAGAAGAAGGAGGTAGGTCTTTGGAAGATGAATGAGAGAGAAGTTAGTTGGCAGATGGAAATAATTTTGTTCTTAACATTTATAACTTGCCATTCAATGACATCATTTGGACTTAATGAGACTGAATTGTTGAGATATCTTACATGATGTAGGGTCCCATCCCATAATGCCCTACGAGATGAGACACTGCAACAAAACCAGGAACTGATAGTTGAGTGTCAGTAGCAGAGTGTGTTACGGAGTATGCTTTCGGATGCAAGATGAAGTGTGCTTTGTGTTCCATGGCAACAGGAGGAGGATATCTCCCTGGGCTACTGAGATTCCCTCAATATTGGAAGTGCAGCATCTTGACAAATGACTCCAGATCTCTGGTTTATGATGTTAGGCCTGAAAAAGACATCATTGAGGACTCCTTCAGGCTTCATTTGTCTTTCACTTTTTATAATGAGAACTTGAGCTCTGATTTTGCACTTTGTCTACACTGTTTGCTTTTCACTGCTGAGGAGGGTTGCTATGTGAAGGCAGAATATTTGCTTCCTTTATTGACAGACCTAATCAGGCTCTATCAGGAATTTAACTATTCCAAGAACAGACATGAGTTTTTTGAGAAAATTAGCAATCTCTTTCTTCTAGATTAAATGAGGCCAGAGAGATGGAAAGAAACCATTTCCAAATTGGATTTCATACAATCCAGTTGCAAAGCACAACCAACTATTAAGAGATTGAGAAGAGACTCTAGTCTGGACAAAGGAGACTGCTGAATCACAACAAACTCTGTTGTGTCTCAACTGCTGATCAATGGCCAATCAATACAAACTTACAGCTGAACTGTTAAAATGGTAGCTACTAAGAGATGGCAGGCCCTGATGGCTACTTGCACTGAGCCACAGCTCAACCTCACTAAACAATAGCTGCAACCTAACAAGGCGCCTGGTCTAGAGAACTTCACAATAAGTTCGTTTCTCACTTTGGTCGATCACCAAAAGCTGGCTGCCTTTTATTTTTGAATTGCATCCAGGATTGCAGAATCCCAAAAGTTGAGGGGCTGGACAAAGATCAAAGCTGTTTGGAAAGGAAAGGGCCAATCCCAAAAAGCTATTAACTGATCTCTCTGATATGTCTTATAAGCTGATAGAAAGAGTAATCCTGATACAGATTTAAATAGCTGTCCAAGCCTCAGCTACCTTGTATTCAGGCTGAATACAGGAGGGAATGCAGTACCTCTGTCTGACTCAATACAAAGAAATATATTTGAGCCAGGAAAATATTGGTTAAGTCCTTCATTATCTGGTTGCAGCATACGACACCATGTAGCACATCAGGTTGACTGCCAAGCTGCCACAAGTTTTTACTGGTAGGGCAATGGTGCAGCTCATTCAAGAACTGATTAGCAACTGAAGCATCAACCTATGAGTTGGGGACAAAAATTAGTTGTCTTAAATATTGTGACAGAATCAGACCTGATGGTTATAGGACAGTAGTAAAAGGTGCATATATTAGACTCCAGGATCAGTAAATCCTTGTTCCCTAGGTAATTTAGTCAGGGTTACTCCAGGTAAATTAAATCACCTGAAGCCAGCTAAGGAACCTACTGCACTGCTTAAAAAGCCTCCTTTTCAGGAATGTAGGGGCAGCTGAAAGATTGCTGGGAGAGGAAGTGGAGCAGAGCTATTGGGAGTGACTTGGACAATAGACTGGTGTGTGCCATGACACAAGGGTGTTAGGGAGAAGCCCGCACAGATGGGGTCCAGAGCTATTCAGCACAGTGGCCTGAAGAAAGACCCTGCCACTCAGAGAACTGAGCAAGGGAGTAGACTCGGAGCAATGGGAACAAGGATTGGTGATCCAGGGATGGCAGGAGCTCTCCTGGACTCAGTTGCTGGAGGCTGTTACTCATAAGGTCCCTGAGTTGGGGCCCAGGGTAGGGGGTAGGACCATGCTTCCCCATTCTCCCTCTGCTGTATGCCCCTATTCAGGGAAGGCAAAACACAGAACAAATCCCAAAAAGGAAGTGAGTCAGGCTATACCTTGAATTGGCTCCAAACTGCGACCCCTGCCCTGGGGAAATTGAGAGGTAGAAACCAGATGACATCAAGCCACAGAGCAGACTTGCAGGACCTGCAGAGGCAGCCTAGGCTTCACTCTGCCACAATATTTACACAATGGCCTTCCAGAAGGATCATTTTTATGCTCTCTTTTTGTTCTGTAAACATGTTGATGGTATGTATATTGCTGACACTGGAAAAAACTATCATAGGAGTGAGCAGAATCTCATCCAGAAATGGATATTTTGATGACTTACTTTTGACATTGAAGACACTCTCAATGAAATAAAAACAGTTGCAACCATATGTGCTGATCAGTTCTTAGATGACCGCTGAGTCCGATGTGACAGTCCCATCCACAGATAGGGCATGTCTACACACTAGCAGTGCTCTGAATCTGAGCAGCAGATTCTTTTTTCCTCTGATGCCAGTCATCACAATGCTTGATACAGTCCACCTTGCAACACTTTGCCCTATCTATAACCAGAACAGCATTCTTCACTTTTTTTCAGTCATCCGCAAAGATTCCAAAGAAGATTCCAAAGTCATCTTTACAAGCATACTGAAATTTTCACAATGGTCTGACTCTCTTCCTTGACCCTTCACAATCTTCTAAGCACATCCTGCACTTCCAACAATTTGGCATTTGCTTGACATGTCCAAGCTTCTTGAGTCTTTTCTTATTAGTCAGTGTTCCACTGAATGACAGACTAGCACATATTAACACTTCCACTTTTGTCACCCTGTCTTGCCATCTTCTTGGAAAAAAATTAGGTATCTGATACAAAAACAGTTTAATCTTTTGGTACATTTGGCATAAGTCTGCCATGTTTCTGAGTCATACAGAAAAGTGGATAAAACACACATTTCATAAATATGGACTTTCACTTTAGTTGACAATTTAGTGGCAACAACATTCCATCTGAACACTTATCTTGCCAATCAACCCATCTTGATTCATGTCCAAAGATGTCTATTGACATTCCAACCAGTTGTCACATACCTGGGAGTAAAATTTGTTCATAGTTTGACATATCTTTCTCATCTGGAACACCTGAAAATGAAGATTGGTGAAGACCTCTTTCCTTACTTCTTGGATACAAAAAAATTATTGGGAAACTCCTGGGGAGCAGAGCATCTGACCCTTGGCACATCTGCACCGCCTGCATAATTACCACACTCAACTTGTTGACCTGGAGCTGATTAGCCTCTTCTATTTTTAATGGCTGCTTGAATTATACACCAACCTCCAGTTTGTATAATCTAGCGTACAGAGCTGTATCAGACCTTCAACAGCATGCCATTACTGTAAGTCTGCCTGAACACCTGTGACACATGAAACCAACTTATGACATCTGTGGTTGACCGGTGCTCTATTTTCAGACAAGAAATAATATGAGGCACCAATCTGAAGGTCTGCTTATAGTCATGAGAGGAATCTCACTTCTGCCGACCAGGATGATACACCACAGCTGGTGTCTTGACAGCTCTTTGCTATCGCAGCTTGTGCTCTCAATTAGGATGTAAAGAGGCCACAAGATGGCTGCCTTCAGAAGAGGCAAGATGGCTGCCACCGGAGGAGACAAAATGGCCACCTCCAGGAGAGGTAAGATGGCTGCCACAGACCTGTCACTCAAGCCGGAAGGTAAGGGGTGAGACAGGAAGTATAAAAACCCGGCCAGGGAGCTCAGTCCAGCCCTGGCTGCTGGAAGAGAAGGATGGCTCCATCCAGGCTCCTCAGCCTCAGCCCTTGCTCCAGCAGAGGAGACCTGGGCCTACCCGCCAGCCTCCAGCCCTATATGAGGATAGCTAGCTTAGGCTTGCCATGGCAGGTGTCCCGTGGGAGGAGCCCCCTCCTCTTAGGGTGGATAGGCCATGGAGACAACCGGAACCCCAGCGGCCCCCTGCCTTCAGGGAGGGCCCAGAGTATGGGGAACGGACCCCAGTGGCTGTCGGGGAGGACCTGGAAGAACCCCCCCTGGCTCCACCCGAAGCTGACCCCTCTGGGGGACAGGACCTGGAGGAGCTACCCCTCACCTCAGACCATGTGGAACTGCCTGAGCTGCCCCTCGAGGAGATGGAGGTCACCCTGGAACTTCCGGACCTGCCACCACTGGACGCTATGGAGGGCTTCTACTCCATGCGTCTCAGCAAGTACCCCGAGGACATTGAGGAGGGAGCAGACCAGGTACTAATGGGAGAGGGGGAGGGCTGTAGCCCAGGGGAGTTATACCCCATACCGGGGTCAGTGTGTTGCGGTCAGATCCCCGCTGACCCCTGATCAAATGCCCAGCCACTGTTAGGGCCCTGGGCTGGGACACAGTGGAGTATATCATATCATATCATAGGGCTGGAAGGGACCTCATGAGATCATCAAGTCCAACCCCCTGGGAATTGATCCCAGGACCTTCTGCATGTTAAGCAGAAGTAGGGTGGGCCTGTGTCCTCCCTCCTCTTCTCCCCTTCCCCAAGACATCAACCTCGTGAGCTACTTGATATTGTTTGACCCCCAACTGCAGAACAACTTGTTGATTGTGCACCCGGTTAAGGGCACGGGACTACTATTGAACCGCCCCTCCCTGGGGGCCTAGACTGATGATTGGTCTCTCGTAGGACTAAGACCTACTGGCTGCTCCCCTTCCATCTGGGTAAGCGCTGGACCGTGGGGCCATTTGAATGGCAACTCCCCAAACTACCCACCAGGGGGCACCCTCCAGGTGGGTCGAACTGAGGTCCCGCTTACACAGGACTATTAGGCTATGTCGACACACAGGGAGTTAAATCGATTTAGCTTGAAGTGATTTAATTTAAATTGATATAACAATCATTAAATTGACTTAACTTAAATTGATTTAACAGGTCCCTACAAAAAAAAAATGAACTAGCGTGTCCAGGGACAGAACTTGCTAGTTTGATTTAGGAGAGGGGCACCCTGGGAGGTGTGGCAACATGGCCCCCTCACAGGGCTATGTTGCCAACCGATCCCCTGCCTGGGTCTCCTCAGGAGAGCCAGTGGCAGAGGAAAAAATCTCCCACTGGCTCTGGGCTCCCAGAGCCCAGTGGGGGAACAGATATTGCCCCAGACTGGCTGCAGCCTTGTGGCTCAGCCATCCATGGCGGAAATGGGACCCCAGCATTCCGGGCTCCCCGAACATTAGCCAGGCTTGCAGGGAAAGGAAGCCCTGGCATGCCCGGCTACCCCCGTGCTAGCCGGGTGCATGGGGAGAAGGAAGCTCCAGGGTGCCTGGCTTCCCCTGCACTAGCCAGGTGCATGGGGAAAGGGAGCCGGGCACGCAGGGCTCCCTTTCTCCACTGTTGGGCTCTTGCAGGGGGAGCTAGTCATGCGGGTCTCCCTTTCCCTGCATGCCCAGCTGACGTGGGGGGTGCTGGGCATGGGGTGTTTCTCCCACCAACAGCCAGTGGGCGGTGGGTCTCCTTGCATCCTTGCTCCCACCCTGGCCAGGGTGCTGATCCATTCCCTGGCCAGGGTGCTGGGGGGGGGGCTTCCTTCCAGGGTGCCATGCACCCTGGCAGGAAGGTCAGACACAGTTATGTCGATATTGTGTTATATTGCTATAACAGGTCCAAAGAGTGTTATATCAAAATGACTATTTTGATATAAACCTCATTTTGATATAATACTAGGTTTTATTATATTGAAATAATTTTCCTTATTCCAAAATAAGGAAGTTTCTTATTTCAAAATAAGAAAACATCATGTGGACCTAAATTCTTTTAAATCAAAATAACCAGCATTATTTCAATTTAAAACCTGTGTTTGGACATACCCTCCCTGTCCCTTTTCCATGGTCAAACAATCAAGACTGCCAGGGAGCAAAAAACTGCATTCTTTCAAAGTGGAAAGCTCAACTGCAGTGCTTTCATTCAGGAGTCCATCGATCAGTTTGCTTCCTTGTCCATTTGACTGTAAATCATGGACCAGGCTTAACAGGCTATTCTCTGGTTTGTCCAAACTTACTACAACTGTGTATCAGCGTGGTCTGACTTCCTCCAAACACTGTGAGGCACAATTACAGATGATAACTTGTGTGAAAGAATGCCTAATCTATAAAAGTTTTTGCTCCTTTTAGCCTTGCAAGGCCATGATAGCAAAGAGTGAACTAGATTCTATTCTAACTTGGCTTCACTATAGCTGTTGTTAAATAAGTTTAGTTGAAAATGCCACATCATAACAATATCCATCATATAATTCTGCTAGGTTGAGTTTACTGGTGATGGATGTACAAGCTAGGGGAAAAAAAAAAACATTCTAGGGGAAGGAAGAAAGTTGAGCAAATACAGTCTGGAATCATTGAGAAACAGATTTCCCATAATGACATTTTTATGGAATCCTTTTACTGAGCAAAACTGCACTTTAAGGGCCACAGTTGTTTCAAGTCAATGCGGTAGAGGCCTATGTGTCTCCATAGTGTGTACAAACAATGGATCAGATTCCATCCCTGGCATAGCACTACTGAAGTCAACTAATTTGTTCTGGATAACCTCACACCAAACTGAATACAATGGGGTCCATCCCCACATAATAGGGTGGTGGTTGGCTGGTGAGGTCTATGCAGAGTGTTATTCTCTTGCTGGATGCACTGATACATATGTCAGTGCCAGGTCCTCAGCTTGGCTGTTGGCTGATTGATTCACTAGCCCTCTGGATCCTGTGCATGCTCCTTCCCTACACATCTGATTTTTCATCCTAACATTTATTTATTTATTTATGTTTAAACTATAATTCTCCGCAGAACTTTCCTGCTTCATTCCCAGCTCTGCTACTCCACTGAAATGGTCTTCACGATTGAAATCTTCTACTGACCAGCTGATACACTGAGTCCACCCCCTGTGAAAGACTTGATATTTGATTATGCATTTCTTATCTTTTACTCAAGTAGATAAGAGTAAGATAATTCTTTAAAAAATGTTATTTATATCAACTACTTTTATCTTTATTTTTTCTAGTGCTGCATAATAAAATTATATAATTACTACTGTAAATCTGTCAGTGCTCGAAATAATGTTCTCATCTGGAACATTTAAAAAAACCTAGAAAATTCTGCAAACTGGAAGGACTGGGATCTGTGTATGTTATCTAGTACTAAGAAAACCCAGAAAGGTAGGTGAAGGAAAAGCATCCTCTTAGCAGGGCTAGAGTGAGGCAGGGGCTTTAGGGGCCACAACCCCAGGCCCCAGCCTAAAGGGGGGACCTCTGCCCCCCTAATCCAGCCCAGCTCACTTGAGTAGGATGAGGCAAAAGTGCCATGAGCCATAGCCTCAGGCTCGCCTCCCACCCCCTGCAGCAGCACCAGTCCACACCCCCTCCAAACGTCCCACAGTAGCACCAGCTGCACCCACCTCCCATAATGCCCTCTGCAGCATAGGCAGGGCCCTGAAGCCCTTCAGCTCAGCCCCCAGCACCAGGCGGGGGGGGGGGGGTAGGAGACCCACGCCTAGGCAGGGTGTCACTGCAATGGGGGACACCTTAAAGGGTGGGTGTCTGGGGGCCCCCTGGGCCTTGTTGTGGCCCTGCTTATTAGGTGAAAATTCTCACTAAAGCAAGGTGAACAGTAGAAAAGGAAATATTAATGATAGCCAGTCGGTTTTTAAAACAAATTTGTTTTGGTTGTGTTTGTCCTTTTTCTTCTGTTCTGAGAATGCACCAATGAGGGAGTTTGTCAGAAGTGCTGGCTTAAGCTGCAAATTTTAAGAGTTCATTGAAGAAATTTTAAGAATTCATTGCAGAATCTTCATGAACAGAAAATCTCAAATTCGTTGTTGTTAGTATTTGTAATGGCAACTTGATTCTAAGAGTTATGCTAATCAAATTAGCATGAACTGGCTATGGGATCTGGCATCAAATCAAAACAGCATGGACCTGAAACACTCAATATGCTCTCCTTCAACAAATCCCACAGTAAAAAGCACTCATGGACATGTTTTGGTGAGTAATTCTGATTAAAGTGCACATTTGAAACACTGAATCAGACCTCAAAACCCAGTGACGTTAATAGTTTATTGTGATCTATTTGCTGCCTGTTCACAGAAAAGAAGAGGTGAAATTAATTGAATGTTCTCTCCCAAGTTCTAAAACTGACGAAAGTGAAAGCCTAAAGCTTTTAGGCTGCAGCTGAGCCTCTGAAGTCTAACTCAAACACAACAGGGATAAAGATAAACAGGCTGATTAGGCCTACAAGTTTTTGATCATTGGAAATGCTGAGAACTTTGAGGATCAGTATGAGTTTCTCAAAGTTTTCATGGCCAAGTGACTAGTGATTTTTGGAGTCCTAGCTTAAAGGAGTGTGATTTTTAGGAAGTACAGAAAGTGACCCCTCTGAAAACCAGGTCTCTTCAAATTGCCTCCGATTGGGCTTTTACCACCTTTAATCACTCTCTGTGAGGCCTAACACTCAACTTGGTGGCTCTTCAAATAATTTATCTATCTTTCTACTCTTTTCTTAGCACTTACAGTTTTCACGAAACATGAAATTTAGTTTTTTAATATATTAAAATATGATTGGTCCTAAACAAAATATGAGATTGTTTAATGAGTTAGACAACTATATGGAAGTTTATAAAGGCCTAGACATAGGACAGAAATGCATTTAATCAGACAATCAGAAACTTATCACATTAGTATTGCTGGGTAGGACAGATAGTCAAAATGGAAGAAACATTTTATGAAAACATCATTCCTTTTCATTGTCCTGTTAAAATTTCAACAAAACCTACACAAATGGCAAACAGTAAAATCTTTCTCCCACCCCTCAAGCTGGGTGGACCTCAGAGAACTCAATTCCAAATAGATACTTTTCTGAATTTGGGATAGGTTCCTGGCCTAACATTCAGATCTGGATTTTATCCATCAGATTTAACTGAAGGTTCTCATTTTATTTCAGTCAGTCATTTCAGCTCTAATTCTGTTACAAACCCAGTGGCACTTTCTGTCAAGGTTTCAACTCAACAAGCCCATAAAAACACATCTGGTTGAGCAGTAGAGGAGAGAAAGCTTTAACAATTAGACAAAAGGATGCTATTGTCAGATCACACAATGGTAATGAGAACACATAATTGCTGAACAGAGGAAAGGCATTGTTACAAGAAGAAGAGAGCTCTAAATACAGAGAAAAAGGAGGGGGAGTCGTAGGAGGAGGACAGGCGAATCAAAAGAAGAGCTATGCACTGAGGAGAAGCTAGCAAGGACTCTAACCTCAGGGCCCTAGGATCCTAAAGTGGTGTCAACACCTAATTGCCTGTGCATAAGCAATATAATAAGAACCTATTAGGATTAAAAAAGGATCAGACATGTATTTAGAAAATGAGAATGCCTACAGTGATATTACTGAGGATAAAAATACAAAGAATATAAACTCTTATCTTTCAGGCAACAAACCATGTACTAAAAGACTGCAGTTAGCCTAATCCAGTGATCTATTGCACCATCTACCCATAACTTCACAGCCATTACCACTCACCAGCCAGTTTGAACACCCTTGTGCTTTTGCCCATGCTGTCCTTTACACATATGGGGGGGGTCCCTGATAAAATCTGAACAGTTCCTTGAGTCTCAAGATTCATCTCTGTTATGCTTCCCCAAAAACCAGTCTTATGGCAAAAGATGAGGAGCTGTGACTATTCATCCTCACCTTCCATTTCCTACTCCCTTTCTCTAACTCCAGTTAAAAATACCAATGATCTGTGTAACTAGCTATGATGGGTCAAGTTCTTCAGCCATTACCTTGCTTATGTTCCTGCCTTTAGAATATGGGCATTTTGAGGCAGGGCATGACTCTTTTCTTTGTTAGTTCAGTGATCAGGACAGTGAGAACCTCACTCCCAACTAGCACCATTGGGTGCTATTAAATATCTTTACCACTAGTAGTAATGATTTTGGAAGAAGCTTCCCCACAGACAGGTTATTCCATAATTGTCCAGTACAAGGATTCTTGCCTCTTCTTTTGAAGCATCTGGTACTGGCCACCCTCAAGACACCTAACTAGATGGACCACTGGTTTGGTCTGGCATAGCAATTCTGTCCATTTCCAGACTATCAGTACTTCATTAAACAATATGAACACTCTTCAGACCAGGGGTGTCAAACATGCAGGCTGCAAATTGGATGCAGCCTGTGAACCTCTTCCATCCAGTCCAGGACTGCGCTCTGTGAGACCACACTCTCTCCCTAACAGAGAGAGAGAGCGCGAGCAAGCATGTGGTATAGTGGAGTGCAATCTTGCATACACAGCACTCCAGGATGCTTTGAGAGTGGCCTAATATTTCAGTTATGGTAGGTATGGTCCACTTGAGGTACACTGAAGTCAAATCTCGCCCACCGTAGCAAACGAGTTTGACTCCCCTGCCTTAGACCCTAATCTTGCAATTGCATCTGCACATGCAGAATCTCAAGACTACATGGAATACCATTCAAGTCAGTGAAGGCTGCAGAAGCCTTTACAAGAACTCTGTGACTGCATATGGATACACCACCAAACATGCCTGAAACTAAGAATATCACTGTCCCGTAAAATAAATAAATAATATCTTTGTCAAAGTCCACAAACAAACATGAGAAAATGGTGGTGTTGCTGTCACGATTGGATAAAGAGGAAAAAGTGTATGTCAAAAAATCTCAAAAACAGGTTACCAGGATATTATGAATTGCTTCTATATGTGCCATGAACAGAAAAGGACTGATTTCACCACATAAATCATTGGCTGTAAATTATTTCATTAGATATGCTTAGACTCCTTTGACCAGGTGAGTAAAATGAGATTTTACCACTTCATTATAGGGAATGTTTTTAAAGCTCTGTGCTAAATTTCACTTTAATGTCGCTTTAATTAGCCAAAGAAAATCACTGAAACTATGTAACATAATATTTAACATTACTCATTTCTTTCATTTATGGTTAGTACAATATAATAATGCCAAGTTCTGACTACTGGGGGAGTCTGGAAGAAAAGTGAACCATGAGCACAGCCTGCTGTTTTTGAGCAAGACTGCCACAAGAGATATTATAATAGCGTATTGTAATTGAAAATGTGTGTGGTTTGGTATTTAAATATTCTTACATTTTTGTATTTTGCACATTAACAAAAATATTTTCTGCAACATTTATTTATTTGGTTGCTATAGTGACAGAAATCTGCAGATTATTAGGTCCTGGATCATAACTGCTTGAGCCGAGTTCAGTGGGCATGTGTGATTTTAGACTAGCCAATTTGCTTTGATGAATCAGAGAGTAGTTCACAACCTTTTGCAGGTCATGACACACTTGATGGCATTTTGTGACCATACAGGACACACCAGTCCCCCTCCCGCCTGACCAAATCTAGCCATCTTCCCATCTCTCTGTGATATATTTACCACTGTATGGTGACACATAATGTGTCCCAAGACTGGTTGAAAAATGCTGAATCAGATAATAATGAACTCACCACTCATCTTATGGTCTGCCTGCCCCCCAAAATAAAAACAAAACAAAACAAAACAAAAACAAAACTTTTATTTTGTGGAGAAACTAGTTTTGCCCAGTTATATGAATTTTTAAAGCTACCTTCACAATTTAGCAAACAAATTTAAAAATATGTACCAAAAGTTATAGCTAAAAAGCTAAAGGGGTGTGTGTGTGTGTGAGAGAGAGAGAGAGAGAGAGAGAGAGAAAACAAGAGATATCAGCTGGTTTCTCATAGTACAGAGAGACTAACTCCAGGAAAAAAGCAGTTTCTTCTGACCACCGCTATTAAAATTTTGCAACCATATCCCCGATTCTGTAATCTGACATATGCTGGAAGACCTTCTGAAGTAAATGGTGTTCCACATCAGCTCCATGCCCTCCGCACAGTATCTCACACCTGTGTATACATGCAAGTGTATGTGCTCTTCACTGATGACAGAGAGGTGATTTTAATGAACCATTGTATGAAGTTTCAGGACTATCCCACAATACTCTTGGACTCAGATCTGAAGAACCAGAACACCAGTATTTCAAAAGCATCAGGAATCCACAGATGCCTGTCACATCCCCAAATCTCTATCATCAGTAGATTGAGGGGCTGCCCACCAAGAACTCTACTGCTTGGTCAGCAAAAGCACCCAGAAATAGAGAAGATGACAGCAGCTTAATGCTTCTGATTGCAGATTGTTTCTGAACACAATTACCAAAACCAACACCAATCCCACTCTCACTTTTGATGGAGTATCTGGCCTTGCTTGTGATACTGAGATACAGCTTAATGCCACCTCCAATCCTACCATAGCACAGTTAGTCTCTCACAGGATACTTCATGTATTGAGATCAATATATGTCCCCAGGATGCACCAGGAAAAAAAAAAGAGAGAGGTGGAGCTGGAGTCCTGTTCCCCTACAGCCTCAGGAGTATAAGATGCTGCAACCCAGAAACAAAAATATTTGAAGTCTTCCATATGATATGTGAAATTGAAGATGAAAGAAACCTAGGATTCCCAGTGTACATAGATCTTCAGATGAAAACCTCTCTATGTCCTGGAGGAACCGAGGGAGCTGCAGCCCATGGTACCGGAGCCCCCAGATTCCTTGTCTCTAGTGTGATTCTGTATATAAGAAAGATAACCATTTTTATCACTGTGATACACTGGCAACAAATCCTGTGAAAAGTATGTCATATAAGGTGTCAGTGGAAAAATCAGGATTTGCCAAGTGTAATTATCCTGCTCATATGCCTTATCATCTTTGCATCTGATGTTACAAACATTGGCTATGTACTCATATCTTACACATGTTGTACACCTGGATGAGAACCCCCAAGAAAGAATTTATAAAAAGGCTAGACAGCTAGGCATTGATGGCCCATCAAGGACACTCAGGTCTCACAACGAGCCTTTGAAGAAACTTATCCTGTTCAGTAGGTCTTCCTGAGGATGCCTCAGACAGTGGGGAGCCAATGGCCACCTTTTGGGTTTCAGTAAACTACGGAAGGACATGTGGTATGCTCATGTGATCCTGAACTCCAACTTGGGCCACACTAACTTTCCACAACAGGGACTGAGAGCTTTGTTAGGGACTGTAAAATTCCTCAAACGTGGCAGATGATATAAAAGTCCCCTGAGATCTATCTGTTTTGTCTTCACATCCTGCTTCATTTCTCTGGACTGGATTTCCTACAAGGAAGCTTTGAGCAAGGAAAGATCTTCAACCTATTTGGGTGATTCTAGCGATTTTTGCAAGCTAACAGTTTATTCCATCACTGCTGTGATCCTGATCTATGAATCCTGAAAATCATTTGCATGTATATGAGCTATTAACCATTCAATAACTCTTTTCTTTTCTTTTTTCTTTTTATTAAACCCTAAGCTTTTAGTCACTAAAGAACTGGCATCAGCACGATTAGTGGTTAAGATTTGAGTTCTGTTTTGATCTGGCCAAGTGGCTGATCTCTTGGGATTGGAAGGACCCTATATCTGATGAAACTGGTTTTCACTCATTATGAGCTCAGGTGCTTGGGTGGTGAGCCAAGGGCTGGAATGCCTAACAGGGGCTTTGATTTTGACTTCTTGTTAACCAGTATAGAATCATAGAATCAAAGGCTTAGAAGGCTCATGAGGTCATCTAGTCCAACCCCCTGCAAAAAAAAAAAGCAGGACCACTCTCACTAAATCATCCCAGCCAGGGTTTTATCTAACCAAAGATGGAGATTCCACCACTTCCCTAGGCAGCCCGCTCCAGTGCTTCACCACTCTCCTAGTAAGAAAGTTTTTCCTAATATCCAACCTCGATCTCCCCAGCTGCAACTTGAAAACATTGCTCCTTGTTCTGTCCTCTGATTATAGAGAACAGCTGAGCTCCATCCCCCTTGGAGCACCCCTTCAAATAGCTGAAGGTTGCTATCAAATCCTCCCTCAGTCTTCTCTTCTGCAGGCTAAATAAGCCTAGTTCCTTCAGTCTCTCTTCATAAGTCTTCTGCTCTAGTCCCTTGATCATTTTTGTTGCCCTTCGCTTGACTCTTTCTAATTTGTCCACATCCTTTATGTAGTGGGAAGCCCAAAACTGGACATAGTATTCCAGATGTGGCCTCACCAATGCCGAATAGAGGGGAACAATCACATCCCTCGATCTGCTGGCAACACTTCTGATGCATCTCAGTATGCCATTGGGCTTTTTGGCAGCAAGAGCAAACTGTTCACTCATATCCAGCTTCCCATCCACCAGGACCCCCAAGTCCTTTTTGACAGTGCTGCTACTTAGCTCTGTAGCAGTGCATGGGATTTTTGTGTCCCAAGTGCAGGACTTTGCACTTGTCCTTGTTGAACCTCATGAGATTTCTATTGGCTCACTGTTCCAACTTGTCTAGGTCTCCCTGAATCCTGTCCCTGCCCTCCAATGTGTCTACCATTCCCCCAGCTTGGTGTCATCTGCAAACTTACTGAGTGTGCAATCTATCCCACCATCTAGATCATTAATGAAAATAGTGAACAGAAGTGGCCCCAGGACCAACCCCTGGGGCACACCACTCGTTACTGGTTGCCACCTAGACATGGAGCCATTGATTCCTACACGCTGAAACCATTGATCTAGCCAGTCTTCTATCCACCTTACTGTCCACACATCCAGCCCATACTTCCTTACCTTGCCGATGAGAATGCTATGGGAAATCATCCAAAAGCCTTGCTAAAGTCAAGGTATATCACATCAACGACTTTTCCCACATCCACAAATCCAGTCATCTCATTATAGAAGGCAAAGAGGTTGGTCAGGCATGATTTACCCTTGGTGAATCCATGCTGACTGTTCCTGATCACTCTGTTTTCCTCCAAGTGTTTTAGGATAGATTCTTTGTGAACCTGCAGCATGATTTTTCCAGGGATTGAGGTGAGGCTGACAGGTCTGTAATTCCCCAGATTCTCCTTTCCCCCTTTCTTGAAGATAGGCACTATATTTGCTTTTTTCCAGTCCTCCGGCACCTCCCCTGTTTACCACAAATGTTCAAAGATAATGGCCAGTGTTACAGCTATCTCACTGGCCAACTCCCTCAGCACCCTCAGATGCTGTTCACCTGGCTGCAGGGACTTGTGCACATCCAGTTTCTTCAGGTCCTGAACTTGACCTTCCATCATCAAGGGCCTCTCTTCTTCTCTCCAAGAATGTATGTTGATACAGAAGCTCATTTATGTTACTGGGCCTGGAGACTCAAAAGATAAAATAGTTTGGGGTATGTCTGCTATTTCTCAGAAATCTGGCCTGAATCTGTTCTTCTCAGCTGTGACCCACTGAGATACATTGACACCTAGTGAT
Source organism: Podocnemis expansa (assembly GCA_007922195.1). Lineage (NCBI taxonomy): Eukaryota > Metazoa > Chordata > Testudines > Podocnemididae > Podocnemis > Podocnemis expansa. The sequence continues at coordinate 70,440,058 of ML681964.1, forward strand.
TTTAACTTCTAGATTCAGAGTGCAAATTACCCACATAGAAGCCAAGGGATTGAGCAGTCTCTGGAACCACAGCTGCTGCTGGGTATCTGTTAGATCCTATCTTCTTTCTGGGACTAGATATCAGAAAGAACACCAACATACCATTCTCCTAATCAGAGTTCCACCTTACCCAGGCAGAGATAAGAGTCTTGCTTTCTTCCAGGGAAGGAACTGAGCAACCAAAGATAATTCTGCTCCCAAAGAATCCTGAACTACTTAGACTTTTAACTCATCTTTTAAGACCCAGCTACACAAACATAATGGCAAAGATTATCACAAAAGTGTCAAAGAGTATAATCAGGGGTTAAAATGGCCAAAAATCAACAAACAAAAACCATGTCCTTATTTTTATCTCCAAAAGGAAAAAGTGCCAGAGACTCTATGGTGTCCACTATGGACTTTACTACTGCTACTGCTTTTATGTGAAAGTGGTCAGATACTATGCTGACAGGTGGCTCATAGGTAATTATTTAATATTTTTAAAGAAGTCCTGGATCCATAAAAAGAATCTTTCCCTGGAGTGGAAAACAGTTCACATGATATCTGTGCAGTTTTCTATTGCTGAACAGTGATTTCTTGGTCATTCCATTGTATTAAACTGCATTATATACACTTGACCAGACAGAGACTTTAGGAAACCATCATCTAAAACTTAGGAGAACATTTTCAAAAGTGGCTAAATAACTTTGGAGAGTCACTCCCATTTTCAAAAGTGACAAACAATTTTGAAAACATTACCCTTAATCTACATGCACGTCAATGCAAGATTTCTGCAGGAGACATCTGAGTTGCTGAATAACAGGTCATTGTAAGCTTCATACGAAATGTAGGATAACTGATTTCCCAGACTGTCCTTGAAAGACAGCAGTATATAAAGAGCCTTTACAAAAAAGTAATAGAATTTTTCAATTTCCCTCATCATCTGAAGAGACTAAATAGAAGAATGGCTGTGCTTTTTCATAGCTATCGCTCTTCTACAGAAATTCTTCAAAATTAATTTCTGTGAAATTAGATACTTGAATACAAACCACCTCCCTTCTAATTTCTTTATTCAACTTTATAAAGTTGACTTAAGCCAGGGGACCCATTAAAAGTCAACTTAATATAATTAAGTCAACTTTAAATGTATCCCCTGGCTTAAATCAACTTTATAAAGTCGACTTAAAGAAATGGGACCTCACAAAGCAGACTTAATAAAGTAAACTTTAAGTTGATCTTATTAAGTCGACTTACTTGAGCCCTGTAGTGTAGATGCAGCCCAAGATCTAACATAATGAGAGAGCTTATGAAGAAGATGAGGGTGTAAACTTCAATTCTTTACCCTGTGGATGGTAACATTAGAAGCACTCGCTTGGTTCAGAGGCAGGATGCTTGTACCTAAAGAGATAACAGCATTAGTCACTGTTTTCTGGCTCAAGGCTAAGGGGTTGCCTATGGAAGGGGTTATAGTAGGAACAGGTGTCCTGCAGGAGGGGCTCCCCACTTGAATGACCTATTGTTATCAGTCGCTGCAGTCTGCACCTGCAGGAAAACAACCTGCTATGTTCTGCATCCTGCTACATAGATGACTGAAAGGAGAAGAGATGGTGCCCAGTCCGTGGCCTAATGATACAGAGGATGATTACCTCCCATGAACAGAATGCATGAAGCATGTGGCATCTTAGACCACACTCAGGCTCAGGTGATGAAGTTGCAAGGCCATCTCTCAGTTCTGTGATCTGCAGCACACCATGTTTTTGCCTTCCTCCTGCGCGCGGGGTTGCCACATCCACGAACATACTGATTGCATGGCCCTTTCAATGGTCACTTAGGACACCACTGGCAATTTCCTAATTCTCTGCCCCCCGTGCTGTGGATGAAATCCTGCTAGCCACACAGAGAAAGATGCTGCGCAATATCATCCTCCTACAGGCAGGAACAGTGCCAAGTTTGGCAGCCATTATCCTTGCTTTCCCTCAGTGCTGGGCATCGCAGATGAGACTCATATTCTTGTGAGGACTCTAGTCTATTGCCTCTGTAGGCATTTTAAAGATCCTGCTACAGTGCCTAGCTGCAGAACCCGACTGCCAGCTGCACTCCAATTCTGGCACACGAGAGCTAGTCATCCCCGAGCTGCCGCCCACATGTGACCTGGAAACAGTCATAGTAGCTGGGACTACACAGGAAAAGAGAAGAAAAATTGGTCTAATCTCTCAATTGACAGAGCGTACACCATTTCCCATCTTCAGATGAGGCCACAATAGCAGTAGGGAACAATGGTCTTGCTCATGGTGAGGTTCCAGTGTTCTCGTCACAACGGGTAGGTTACAAGGTGCCCCAAGAAGGCCAGATGGTATTACGAGGGAGCAACATGCTGTACCACATTGTCCCAAACCAAGGGTGCAAAGAACAAGAGGTCTGTGAGGATGAGTCTAGGAATGAGTCCAAGGGGTGAGGAAGCCCAGGGGAAATACCAATGGATAGCCATGCAGGACCTGAACAAGGTATTTGAGCAGCAGGTCCCAACGAAGGATTAAGCAAGACAGCTTCATTTCCATTAACTTTGCAGGTAAGAGAGAAACAGACAGAGGATGGAGAGAGTGAAAACACTGATGATGTGTGCAGAGGCACAAAACAATGCTTGACCTGTAGCCCTTGACTTAATCTATGCTTTGCTTGCATGCACGTATTCATTAATAGATCACATATGTATCTTTATAGGTTTAAGAAATCCTGCTATTAAGATTATAGAGGCTTTTATACTTAGCATAAGTTCATAAGTTAACATAACTTTTATATTGACTGCTAAAACTTAAGCCACCTTACAGACCTGTATAAGATATTAGACAACTTGTATGAACAGCAAAAGGGTGTAGGCATAAATAGGAAATTTAAGATAATATTAGATTAGAAGTTAGACAGGCAGGTCTGTTTGTTTATCATGCTTCAGTGATGCATAGATTCAAGAGGCTACATTTTGATCATGACACCAAGGTCAGTAGACAGAAAGACAGTTTGTGATTTTCCAGTCTGGAGCCTTGACATTTGGTAGAAGACCACAAAACCCACAAAGATACCCACAAATAATAATGAAACATTCTGAAGGGTGGGCATGTGTCAATCATGCATCAGTTACACACCAATCATATTCACAAGCCCCTTGACCAATGACATAGATGTACCCCTACAATTTCTGGGGTGATCTCCCCATGTTTATGTGATAGAGGTTGATCTAACTTGCTCTATGTTAAGAAGGGCATAAAAGCCCAAACCCTGTTGCTAAGGGCAGTTTCTCTAGCTTTTTAGGGTCTTTTAGCTTCTACCTTTTCACATTTCTGCTTTTGTTCTCAACTTGTAACTCTGAGCTTCTTCAGCTCTGAGCTAATCTCTTCTCTGGAAGAACACAGACCAACTTTATTTTGCTTCTCTTACTAGCTAATTATTTTTAGTCACTTTTATAAATCTAGAGATATCAGCTAAAATTACTAAACTCTTTCCTGAGCACTATTCCTGTCTAATCGAGGTCTTGGACGTCTCTCTCGACCAAGTTGGGAAACCAGGGTGTGAGTATCAATTATAGGGTTTTAAATATAAAACTTACTTAAGTATAAGATTTTTTATATGTATGAAGTTAATTGTAATTTGGTTAGATATATATTGACTCAATTGACCCTTCCTTAATTCTGTGCTTACTATTTATGCTTTTAGCAGTAAAAGGATTTTATAAAGTTTACCCTACGTCTTGTGTGACTTCCTCTACCAAGCACCCCAAGGGGCCTCTTATTTTAGATATCTCCGTGGTCAAATTCAGGCAAGAACCCTAAACTCCTTAAACAAACTCATTAAGACTAATTGACAATCTTAAATCAAATTTCAAACTAAAGGATTTGGTTGTAGTTCTGGGCTCAGAGAAGGGAAATGAGGAAAAGTGGGATGGGGCAAACAAGGTTTCCACAAAACACACAGTTGTTATTTGTAACCTCTTTTAATGAGAAGGGAACTTAGACTTCTGCACCTGAAGGCTCTCGTGGAATTATAGGCCACTATGTGATAAGGATGTGCCTGACATCTGTCTCAGGTGAGAGAAAGGAAGCCATCTGCAGGATTTGTCTTGCTTTAAGCAAGGGGTTTGAACAAGATGACCTCCAGAGGTCCCTTTCATCTCTAATCTCCTATGATTCTTGGACTGGGCTTAAATTATAGCAAGAGAGGCTCAGGATGGATATTAGGAAAAAATTGCTAACTGTCAGGGTGCTTGACCACGGGGGTATGTTGCCTAGGCAGGTTGTGAAATCTCCATCACTCAAAGTGTTTAAGAGCACGTTAGACAAGCACCTGTCCGGGATGGTTTCACAGGGTCCTTGGTCCTGCCATGAGTGCAGGGGACTGAACTTTATGATCTATCATGGTTCCTTCCAGTTTCTGTCATTCTATGACTGGGAAAGAGCACCTGTGGTCTAATGAAGTGGGATGTCTGTGGTCTCCAATGCTGGATGAAACAGAGGTTGGGCAGGGGTCACTGACATATTTTCCAGGTCTACTACCTGCAGGTCCAAAGTAGTCACAGTCTCATCTTGCCCCTCAGATTCCTACTGAAACTATTCTGAAGACCCTGGCTTGGGTGGATTGGTTGGTCACTCTGGAGATGGAGCAAAGGGTGAAAAAATACCTACATGTCTGAGATCATCCATCCATCCCGGACAGGTGAGTAGGAATGATTATTAGGAAGAGAACAGCAGCTTTGGATCATGCACAGATTTTTGCAAGAAAATATAATCAAATGAGATTTTCTAGGCATGAATAATGACTGGTCTCTGCAGTGATGAAGAAAATCCAACCACATAGATAAAGTGCACTGAAAATGTTTCTTTTTGCACCACCAATAATTTATTTGTTTTCAAGATTTAAAACGCATCCGCAGCAATAACTATTAAGCTCAAGCAAATGACAGCAGCCAGGTGGCTTTTAGAACATCAAGTGTTAAATAAAACTGTGCTATAAAGCCATGCTTGTTGCACTAGAATCATTTGGAAGTTTCACCCAAGACAAGTCAGTTGAAAGCTAAGTCTACTTCTGCCTTCCTGTAGCTGGTTTTCTTGGAAAGAATACTTGATGGGATAAAATCTTTACCAGAGCAACTTCAAGAAAGTGGGCTATTTTTTTTTAACTAATGCTACACACATGCTCTAAATAATGTGAAAAAACAATGAAAACCAGCAAGACCTGATACTGAGTGGAAAAAAATAATGGAAAATTAAAGAGTTTGCTGTTGGCATTGGTACTGAATTGGATTTTGGGACACATGAATCTTCTTAATACATGTAAGATTCAGAAAGTTTCAAAGTTTCTTCTTGACTATCTATTGAACAGTCCTTCTAGAAAATGGAATATTAAGATTAATCTGAATTCTAGATTTTGCTGTTTGAACATTTAATTTCTCAGTTTGACAGGCTTTCAACAGACAATCAACATTTATTGGAATTGATAGAGATATTTGATGAAGATTCCTCAGACTATATGGATTTCAAAAAATTGGAAGATTTTTCACATTTTACATCATACACATTGATGATGTACTTTTGAGATTGCAAGTCTATGCAGCACAATTGTTCCTGGCATCAAATGAGAAGGAGAAAAAGAGTGCAGATAATTTTTATCTCTACAACAGACTTCAAGCACTACAGTTGCATGTTCAGAATTGATGACTGCTACTGATTTGCTTCACTCTGTCACTTTAAATGAACGCTTTTTCCATAATGAAAAGAGTTGAAACTTACGTCTGTTTATTGCACGGAGATGAGACCCTGAGTCATTTGACGCTAATGGGCATGTGACCATCATTAGTAAAATCCTTCAGCCTTCAGGACTTAGTGGATAATTTTGGAAGACTGTGTGATCTTTACTACTCTTTGTTTGATTAAACAATATATTGTATGAAAGCTACCAAGTTTCAACCACTGTATAGAAATAAATAAAAATTGCCCATTGAGTTGTTTTTGATTGCACTTTTATGTTGGTAGCTGAAAAATGAGTCCACCCAAGAAAAATATAAATTGGTGCCACTGCTTCCCAGGGCCTTTTGCACCCAGATGATTCCCTGAACAGACTTTTATATAATGAAGTTTTTCTCACTTAATAATTTTTAGGTAATGATCAGAACAACTTACAGATCTACACAGAGAGTTCTGAAGCAATTCTGCACTGAAAGATTTTGTGTAAATTTACACTGGTTTAAAATGTATTGAATTGTCTTAACATTTTGACAGACAGTTAAGATCTAGTAGCTGACAATAAAATAAAAACAAAAGCAAAAACTCAAAGGAATAGCCATTTGTATAGTGGCTGCCATACTTACAGACACCATTTGTCAGGCAGCCTGATACAATTAGCATTTAAAGCACAGGATGTTTTACTCATTAAACCTGTGGTTCTCGACCTTTTGCAGGTCGTGGCACGCTTGGTGGCATATTGCGACCCTATGCACCCAAACCTCAATGAATCCATCTCCCTGGCTCCTCGCAAAACACTTACCCCTGTGTGGCAACACAATAATGTGTCCCAACCCAGTGGTTGAGAAGCACTGCATTAAACTATGTGTAAGCAGATGATTTAGCTAAGAAGAGTGATCTCTACATGCTGGAGTTCACACAGGAGGAAATATTTCTCTCTACCATATCCATGTCCAAACATCAGATATGTATCCTTGGTTGAGTTTAATCTTCTAAATTACTAAATTCACATGTCCCTGGAACCGTTCCCTGATAAAAGTAAATCTAGCAGTAAGAAGGAATTTCACATTGTAAAACTTCCACCTTGTTTCTCATCTTCTGGTAGCAGCACAATGCTAACGTGAAACAAAAAGGAGCATGCAGCTGCTTGCTTTAAAAAGCTAGAGGCTCTAATGCCCAGCACTGTAGACAATGCAACTGTATAAAATGAGACTCTAGTGATTTCAGCACAATGTGGTTCATTTTTAAAAGAATCTGAATATATCAGACTTTGTGATACTGATGTAGTTTAGTTTCATTCTGAATTCCTGTAGAGCTATTGGGATTCTGAGTTCTTCTCTTATTTTATTTGTCCTCTCTGTGGCTATGTCTACGCTATAAAAGTTAGTTTGAATTAACAAAGTTGAACTAATAAATTCAACCTTAATTCAAACTAAACCCAACCTTAGTAAGTTGAATTAACAAAGCGCACTAATTTGACTTAAACATTAAGTCAAATTAACGCACTTTGTTAATTCAAACTAACTGCCCTTATTCACACATTTAGTTTGAATTAAGGCTTAATCCTGGCCTATACTGCCCTTAGTTTGAAATAAGAATTGAACTAAGTGCTTAGTTTGAACTAAATGCAGGTGTTACTACTACAAACTAGGCTTTCATTAATTTGAGTTAAGGAATTCCTTAATTCAAACTAGTGAAAATCTGTGGTGGACAGGGAATGAGTTAGCTGGAATTAAGGCTCCTTAATTTGAACTAAGCTGCCAGTATAGACACACCCTGTGTAAGTAGAAGTGTAAGAGAAAGACATTACCTATCTTAATTTATGTTGCAATGTCTGTATCTTCTATGATTCCCTGTTTTTAATTCTTTCATCTCTGAAATGAATATAATTTATACATCTTCAAAATGTAAAACCAGTAAAATTAAAACACCGGCACCAGTGATTATTAAAAAGATGAAGCATGGAAACCAATTTATTCCCTCCAAAGACTGCTTCCACAACTCTCACAAAGCCACTGATACAAACCAATTATAATTTCAGGTAATTCCCAATCCAATTCTAAAATAAATAAATAAATAAATAGATAGATAAAAAATAAAAAAAATGAAATATTTAACAAGGAACTGCATTAAGCTCTCTCCTGTAGATTTCCCAGTAAGTCTAAAAGATAAGAATGAACTATCTTAGAGAAGAGGGTGTTTTCATATTCCCCATGTACAATGCCAAGCAGACTGGCAGTGTTTAAATAATATAGTATATCTTAAATGAAACACACTGAATTGGAACTCCAGGCTCCAAACTCAAATTTCAGCAGTCAGGAGAGTTGCAAATATGTTTCATTAACAAAGAGTCTAATCAGCACAATATTAAGGCAACAGAGCTGGTTGCCATGGCAGTATATGCTCACAGGTACTTGCATGCCTAAACAACCTCTGCAGCAAACAAAGGATGCACATAGAAAGAGGAGAAATGTGTTTGGATGACATGTAGTTATGGAAAATACACTGCAGTGAAAGAGGCTAATTGATATAAATAAAAAAACCTTGGACAGTGAAGTGCATCTTCATGGTTTGTGTGCAGTCTATGTCTCTGCCTAATATAGGATAGGGGAATAGTAATGATCAGCATGGTTCTCAGCGTCTATTAGGAGAGTTTTCCAGGTATGGGAATAAAATGTAAGAATGAAAAAATGAAAAAGAGTTAACAAGTGAAAGTGCAGCTGAAAGAATGAAGATGATCAAAAGGCAGAGGTTCTGAAAAGCAGGTTCCCTGCAGATTTAAATTGTAGCACTCCTTTTATCTTGCAGTCTAGCAGATAACTGAAGCACTTTTCAATTTGCAAATACTTTGGAAATGCCGGGGCTAGATTATGGTCCCCTTGCTCACATCATGTAGTGACTTACTCTGTGAATACTCACAGTAATTTCCATCTGGCCCTAAGTAATTAACTCTCACAATGTAAAATACTCTGTTCATAAGAACATCACAGACTTAAGCAGGCGGAATGAATTTAGATTTGAAACTGACTGTTAGCACTCAAGATAACCATAAAACTCTATCCAGACTTCCTAAGCCTCAATCTGTAAAAGACATAAAATCTTAGGCCTGGATCTGTAAAGGGGCTGAAGTGCTACAGCGCCTAACATGTAGACCCCTTGAAAAACAATGGACCATCAGTGGACTTCTCAGACATGAGAATATAGGAAAAGACCTCCTGTACTCTGGGACAAACAGAACCTGACCAGCCCCTCCGATCACAGAATACGATCACACCATGCAATGATGTTCACACACAAGTGGATTAAGTGGGAAGGAATAGGTCCCTGTAAGGGAGTAAGCACCAGAAATCCTGAGGCTCCTCAGAAAGCAGTCCTTTGAATCAAAATTCTTGGGTAATTCCAAGGCCCAGGGAGGCTGTTTGTCTCAGCTTGCTGTGCAATGATGTGACAAGATGGACCCAGGCTGCTCTGCAACCAGGCATCAGAAAAGGTCCCTCGCTTGCTAGTCATGCTATAGCTACACAGTCACCAACGCCCAAGTGCGATCTACAAACCCAAGAGGCATCTGGAATTAGGCACCGACTAAGTAGCCCTAGCTTGACCAGAGATTGTGTACAAAGATGGCATCAAACCTGTAGAAATGGGTGTTAAATGAATGCCTAAATCTAGTTACAGTTTCACTGGTCTGTTCTACTTCAACTCATTCCACCTAATTTAAATAATTGCTTGAAACCTTCAACCAAAACAATTTTCGTCATGCACAGGAGTTCTGGCCTAACTAGGAAGAATTTTGGAAATGAAGGCACTTTCCTGCCAATTAACTGATTTAAACCAGGAGCATTAAGAAATCTGGTGTATAGTCTTTCAATTTTTATTTTCAGTATAACAAATTACATTATATTACAGGTGCAGTTTAATGGCTTGTTGCCAAACTGTTCAGTTGTTCTAGTGCTGTTTAACTGATTTTGCTTTGAACATTTTTGGGCAAACAGGACTGCCTACTGACTTTCTTTCAAAAGACAAATGGCCAACTTCTGCATTTCTTGGGCATCCAAAACTCCTCATCAATTTATGCAGGATTTAGGGGTTTGGAAGGCATTAAGGATTGAGCCCTAAAGTTTTGTAATTCAAAAACCGTATGTGCAGTTAATCTCATTATTCCCATACATGCTCATTCAACATGATCTATTTTGTATTTATAATCATGGAGGGACTACAGCTGGCAGACGGTTTGAAGTACAGTCACACAATCCTTAATTTAACGTCTAATCCTTTAATTATTGCGTTGCTTCAAACTGAGGCTACATCCATCTGTCTTGGCCTTTTCTGCAATTGTTTCCTTTAAATTAATGAAGGGTTCAGCTTCTTCAAATGGAAGTGCTAAGATAATTGTGGGGTGGAGAAGAATCAAGGTTTATAAGAAGCATGCTAATAAAAGTTGACTAGAAGTACTGTTCCCCCACTGAATTTTGCAATTAACACCAAATCCCATGGACACAAGCAGGCATGCAATTTTTGATTGCACATAGGACCATCTTATTTGGGTAATTAACAGGTGCTTTGTTCTTCATCCAGGTTATTGATTGACAATCTACTGGATCTCTTGAAGCGTGTCTGTGGTTAGGAGCAATGTGTGTATGTAATGGCATGTGTACAGGCAAGTGTCCCATGGGAGAGGATAAACATATTGCTTAGATGCACCAGAGCAGGGTATATAGTTTAGATGCTTCTGGTAATGCTGATAAAACAAAAGGCCCAGATCCACAAGGAACTTAGGTGTCCAAGTCCCAGATTTAACCCCTCCGCGCCCAGTGATTCACACAAACCTCCCCACACTCAGCTGCCACCTGACCCTGATGCCTAACGAGATTTAGGGCCTTGATTTCTGGCACTGAGTATGCGTACAACAAGGCAGTGTGCATGGCCCCGGGCGGTGAGGGGCGAGCGAGAGCACTGAACCCCGCTGCTGCTTTTGGCCAGCTTGCCCCATCCTCTGGATGGGGAACGGCCAGTGCAGAGACAAAGCACGCCTGCCCCTTCCCCCTGGGCCGGCTGGCTCTGCCACCCCAATGCAGTGAGGGGCTGAGTTGGGGCCCTGCAGAAAGTGATTCGCCTGGGGCTCCGTGCCCCTTAAAGGACAGTCCTGGCTCTGTTAGCTAGTTCTGTCCAGGTTCAGGGCCCCTTTCAGTTGCTCGTTGCACAGCCGACTGTCACTGTCACTTTCTGCAATTCCAGGTGCTCTGTCTTCAGGACTTTTGTTTCATTATTCCAGAGTAACCGAGTCTCTCCTCAGTAGCAGTCTCAAGCCATCGTCCCGTTCACTGTCCCTACCCCCCCAAGTAACTAGTGGGCATTTAGAGCAGGGCCCAGATTAGAGGTCAAGAAACAGCTGGGTAGCTAGATAGGGTGGGAAAGAAGAACTAATAATTGTTGGAGAAAGTAAAAGGTTAAAATAGGAAAAATGAGAAGAAGTGTCCAGGTGTTGGCTTAAGGCCCAATGAAGTAATCCAACAGCAGGATTGAACGTGATGTACAGTGGGCCTGAACTGAAGGCACTGACATGGGACAGGATGTGAAAGTTCAACTTCACTAAATTGGCAAGAAACAAGCTGAAATTACAATAAGGAATATGAATGAATATGAATATGAATATAAATGGAGAAGTATTTTGAGAAAGGTGAGAGGTGTTGGTCTAATACCAAAGAATAATGCCAAAGAGATAGGGAGGTATTATATAAGTGACTCATGCAAAGGTACGGTTTCAGTCAAACCATGACACCATGATGGATGGAGATGTCCAGTAATGCGTGGACCTATCAAATTAATGGGTGGCATGAAGAAAGGGGTGTGTGGACCAATCAAGGCAAATTTGGATCCCAAAGGGTCAAAAGGTCTGAGTAGGGTGTCAGCATAGGAGCCCCGGATCCCAAACTTCACGCAGCCAAAGGGGGTGACAGCAAGGCCTGCTGTCAGTTGAGCTGTTCCATTTCACTGAGCACCAATGCTGCCAACAAATCTGTTGATATGGATTGTTTGCCATAGCGCTACATTGCAACAAAGCCTTGCTTGGCACCTTCTTTTCTATAAGGATCTGTGGTCATGTTGGTTTCCTCAATTGTGAGTGCTCCTTCTGTTTACCTCCTGCACACACGGCACACCTAGGCTCCAAAATCACTGAGCTAACCAAGTTTCCACTTAGAGATCTGAGTCAGGGGTAATCCTGAAAAAAACATGCCTTCAAAAATTCACACACACATCCAAACTAATATCAGTGCTGGACACAAAACAACACTAATAAAAACACTAATAAGAACACATCTTGCTTGATGTGCCTGACCACACTCCCGCCAGCATACCACACTGGTAAGCAAAGCAGAGAGGTCATCCTTGAGAGGAAGGAGGAGGACTGCGAAGGAGTCGGGAGCAGGGATGGACATCTCTGGGAGAAGCAGGGGGGAGAGATTACCTGTAGTGATGAATGGGAAGGTTGGAGAGCAGACTATACATCAACAATGATTAAAACCAGCAGGATCATCCTGCAGCACCTTTTAAGAGGGCAGGACAATGACAGAAGGTTGTAACACCCAGGCAGAGAGGTGTCTTACCCCTAATGTACAGACGCTCCATTTCCAGCTCCAAGCTCCCACAGCCAACATAAGCACAGAGGCAGAAACTGATAATTTTGCCCACAAGGCCCTTGAGTTGGAGACAAAGGCTTTGACCTCTTAAAGCTGTGGTGAAGACCTCTCAGTATAGACTGAGGAGAGTATGCAAGATATTTTTAGCTTGCTGCATTCTGTCTGACCTTGCAATGCTGCATGAACTGTCTGCATTTAAGCAGCTACACACTGAAGAAAGGATTTTGCCTGGGTTTTAAACCTGCTTTCAGAGGATACTGTAGCATTGGTCAAGATTGCCATGAACCTAAAACAGAATTTCAGTGACTTAGCTGGTGACTTGTTTTTGAGAGATAATTTTAAAGTCATGCCTCTTGATGAGTTCTGCCTCTCAAGAGTTCCCTGAATTGTCACTGAGAGATATCACAACACTTCTTGACTTTGCTGCAGTGTATTGAAGTGAAATGAGTTTTTCTTAGCTTGTTTACATCAAAAACAGGTACAGAAAAAAGCTTGAATTAGGTGACTGAATTAGTGTTCAAACACTCCTGTATCAAACCAAGCTTCCACTAATTGTGTGCTTGCAAACAGGCTCATGCTACTCAATGAGACCCAGGCTGAGTTACCAAGGACTTTTACATTCATAATTATTCAATAGTAGAGCACTGCTACTGTGCTATTTATGCGCTCTTCTATCTTAAGCAATATGCTGTTAGCTGACAAAAAAAAATCCTCTTGTTCTATGCAATCATATTGTTTTTTAGAAAGAAGGGCTATGCACTGTATCTTAAATCTCCAAAATGGGGTGTCACAGGATGCACATCCACACACCCCTAGGCTATAATCTAGATGATTTTTTGTTCACTTTTGCACCATAATTGTATGATTTGATGCCAATTATTCCACACAAGGATCCTCTGTGAATATCCGTAACACATTCTACTTGATTACTAGGATATCATGTTTCCCACAGCATCCTGTATGTGTGCCCATGTGAGGCAGGTTACATGGCTCAGAGGGGAGAGGGACAGAACTCTCCTCCATCAGCACATAAACAGCATGGAGGATGAAAAGGTGCATCACAAAGGTGATGTAAATTCAATGACCTAGCTCAGGTGGGACAAAAGAAATTGCACAACACCACAGAGGAAGGGATGGAGAGGAAACTCAAAACAAAAACAAACACTTTGAACAAGAAAAAAGTGCCTGGCTTTGATCAGAAGAAACACCATCTTAGAAGCAACTGCAAGATACTCAGCAGACCCACATGGCCAAAAGGGCCGAGTCTGGCTGAAACCCACCAAACAGCCAGATGGGGTTGCAAAAGAAAAAACAAAAACAAAAACCTAAAATGTGATCTGAGATAGTGTCATTAAATTAGTATGCATGGTATAGCAGTAACTCCTGACTCCTTTATCACATGACTGTACAATGATTTACTATAGTTTCACTTAAAATCATATTTTAATCAATAAACTAGTGTTTGTTTTATCTAAAGCTGTGTGGACTTTAAAGGGTATAAGTCAGGGAGGCTGGGCACAATCCATTTCAATGTTAAATGGACGGACATAAGTCAATGGTGATTGGGAGAGACACCCAACAGCTGTAGGACTGGGGCGGTATCTGGTTGTGGGGGAGTGCTCGCTGGGGGACCATTGCCTGTGCACTGTGAAGGTGCACACTCACTGTCTGGGACTGACTACACACAGAAGGCTGGTATGAACTGACTCAGGAGTGAGTAGTCACCTGGCAAAGCAAGGTAAGTTGGGGTTCAGGAGTGAAATCCAGGGGAAGGGGGTCACAGTGGCACACCAGACCAAATTCTGGGAGCTGCCCATCACAGAAGGTGATGTAAAAAAAAATTAGAACAGAGACTCCCAGAGCACAGTGGCTACTTAGTATCTATAATGGTTGTTAGCACTGAATGATGTCAGACTCCAAAATATGTGCAAAACTCCATCCTGCGGTACAAAAGGGGGAGGGAGATACAGAAGAAAAAAAAGCAGATGAAGCATAACAGAACAAGTAATGGATGGAAAAAGTGCACATTCAAAACCACTGCAGTCAAAGCAAAAAGTTTACATGAAATTATAAGGAGCATCGATGAAAAAAAAAGTGATACCCAAATATATAATGGGTTGCGCTATCAAGAGTAAGTAGGGAGTGAGGTTGTTGTTGTGAGGAAGTTCCAAAAGGGCAGCTGTGTTAGCCTAGTTCAGCAAAAAAAGCAAGGAGTCCTGTAGCACTTAAAGCCTAACATAATTATTTATTGCATGAACTTTCATGGGAGAACATCCCACTTCATCAGACACTTTGAAGAACAAAGTGGGATGTTCTCCCATGAAAGCTCATGCAATAAATAAATCTATTAGTCTTTAAGTGCCACAGGACTCCTTGCTTTTTTATTGTGAGGAAGGTGCTATTTTGGGGAAAGCCACCACTGCTCAACCTCTTCCATATTGTCAGGGTGGAGGGACTGGAGAGATCAACTCAGATGGTGACAGTCCCCACCTATTCCAGACACTCCACCATGGGGCCAGCCTGGGTAAGCATGCTGGGACTGGCAGACCCTTCTGTCAGGACCATGAGTAGACAACAATAGGGCAACAAGAAGGGCAGCCCCACAGTAGTGGGATGGACATGGAATTGGGTCTAGAGTCGAAGAATGATTTGAAGGCAGAAGGATCTGAGGGGTGACAGGAGCACTTTGATGGAAGAGATTCCAGAAGTGTTGTGGTTCTGGGAGAGAAGAGAAGTAGATTTTGAAACAGTTGTGGGAAGCAAAGGAACTTCTGTCCTGGATGCATAGCCTCATTTCTCTCTGGCATGAATAGAAAAAAAATCAATGAATTAACTGAAGTGAGAACATAAAACAAAAGATAAGTGAGAAAAGCAACAGTTAGACACACACTGTTATGAGACACCTACAAGGTGGAAGAAATAACTGCATAGCAGTCTTTATGGATTGAAACCTGAGACATTTCATCAGATATTTTGGTCCGGGCAAAGGCACCTTGGTACTCATATATTCTTCATCACCTTAGTACACAAGTAATTCACCATGAATAATGGATTTTCTCTTGGGCACCCCTATGAAGCAGAAAAGTATCTTCATTATACAGGTGGGAAATGGAAGCAGCGGATATATTAAGTGAACTTTCCAAGATTTCACAGGACGCCTATGACCAAGACAGGAATCATGTCAAATCCAGGACCATCTTTGAACAGAGCACAAAATCTTTATATTTACTTAATATCATAAAGTTAATTATTTTTAATCAATTTTATCCTCCCATTCTCTCACAATGCAACCTCATTATTCTGTGAATTGATGATTACTGGTTCTCGTTTAATTCCCTGTTTGCTTAATTTGAGCTATCATTAGTTATCAGCAATAAAAGAACAAAAATATGTCCCCTTTCAAAAAAGTTACATTATCCATTCCACACTCATAGGTTCCTTTACACTGTTGAAAGTTGTAGACCTACCTCCAGTACCTTTGACATTTAACACTTTTATACATGACACAGAAAAAAAAAGTTGCCATCAAAACCTGTTCATTTAAAAAAAAAAGAGAGATTGATGCCCACTCTTATTTTGCTACAACATACAAAGTCCACAGGTGGTCTGGGGGGGAGGGGGGGCAAGATGGACATTTGCTGGGAGAGATCCATTACCAGAGTCCCAGCCAGCCTCACCAGAGCACCTATTGGCTCCATGGCCCTGCTTCTGGCCTTGTTGGAGCCACTACCGCTGCCCCCCTAACCCTATCACCCAAGGATGGGAGGCCGATGGGAGGCCCAGCAAGGCTGGTGGGAAAAGTCAAGGATGGGCCTCCCCATGCACCCCCATCCTTGACTTTAACCCAGGGCCTTGGAATCACTAAGACCGTCCCTGCCAGAGGCTCAACTTCTACCCTATCAGGAGAGCTCTCTTAGGGCATTAGGTTAGTATATGGCCAAGAAAGGAAAGGAGCAAAACTTAGGGAATTGGTAAAGTTGGATACTGAATACCCTTCCTGATAAGGTATGCAAGGAGCCAATAAGAGTTGTACAACACAGCCTTAGAAGAATTTATTACCTTGTTAGGGGAATAGGGGGTGGGATGGGGTCACAATGAGCCAGGGTGGCATTCACCCAATCTGAAAGAAACATGAGGAGCTAACCAGAGGTTCGGGAAAAGAACAAAGTGTACATATGTTATAAGCGTGTAATACTCAGAGCTCACTTTGTAGGTAGCAAGCCAAAGAGGAATGAGTGGTTTAGATGCCGAGCTGAACAAACTGCTCCTAACTCCTCTGACCAGTTCTGTCTTTCGTCATTTGGTGCTGTAACATCAACTGGTATGTGTAATTTGTGTGCAGACTGTTATCAGTGGGAACATCAAACGACACTAAATAAAGCACATGGATTTTGATCACAAATATCAACTGGGCTCCTGTTTAAGTTCAGACAAAATTGCTTCACTAAAAGATAGATATTTTTACACTGCAGATTTTATTTCAAAGACTACTTGTGCTCTGAGAAGGTAGCTGAAGCTTCTTTGAGGTGTGTGCGCATAATGGCAAAATGCAGGAAATCTTTTAGAGATACAAACCTTATTGAGCACTGATTACTAACAGCTGAAATAATTTTTTTCTGAGAAAAAAATACATTGCTGATGCTGTCAGACAATTGCTTTCCTCAGACTCAACAGCTATTAGGCTCACTGAGATGATAGCACAAGACATTTTCAAACAGCTGTGTGAGAAACGGAAAATGGGAATTTTTTCTGTGGCTGTGGAGGAATCCTGTCTTATTAGGAACAAAGTTCAGTTAGTGGTGAATATCCACTTTTTAGATGAACAGAAATTTGTGTAGGATTTGTTGTCCCTTAACCTGCATAACAATCATACAACAAGTGAAGATTTGTTTAATTCTGTTCCAACTTTTTTGTCTAATGAAAGATTTGATGTGACTCAGATTGTCTCACAGCAGATGGCACTCTTTCCACGATGGATATTCACCAAGGGCTTGTGAAACATCTGCAAGAACTGAGTTTCTTACCACTGTGTAATCCATCAAACCATACGTTGTGAGAAGCTTCGCAATGAGTATGCTCATGCAATGTCAATGTCAATGTCCAAAAGGGGCAGTTGTGTGAGTCTAGTTCAGTAAAACAAACAAGGAGTCCCGTGTCACTTAAAGACTAACAAATGTATTTATTGCATGAGATTTTATGGGAGAAAATCCCAGTTTGTCAGATGCTTTGAAGATGGAGCAACATACAGAATGGGAGGAAAAAAATGCAGGGAAATTTAAGTCATGGGAATAGGTCACACTGTAACAGCAAATCAAAACAGTTGAAAAGATTCCAACACTGGGGAACAGCAAGGAAAGGAAGATGAAGTTAAATCTCCTGTTGTAATGAGAGAAAAATCCCATGTCCCTATTAAGTCCCAAAGCAATGCAACTGAATTTGCAAATAAATTTGATCTCAGCAGCTTCTCTTTCAAGTCTTGATTTGGTATTCATCTGTCTGTGCACCACAATTAGCAAATCATTAACAGAGTGATCAGGAAGATCGAAATGCTGACCCACTGGTTTTAGAATGATCAAACTTGTCAACTTCCTTCTGTCCAAGTCATCACTACATGGCAGACAGCTCAAAAGCTTTCTTTCAGAAGTGTTTAACAATCTCAATGACCTGTTGGTTCATCACATCTGCTAGCTGAGCAGAGGCTGAATATTAAGATGACTCTGGGAAATTCAAGTTCATGTAGATGAAGAGCTCCATGCATTTTTGACAGATGCTGCAAACATGAGTATTAAGGCCTTCCTTGTTGATTTGACAAGCGACTTAAATAAATTCAGCTTAAAGCTATCAAGGCAAAACCACAACGTAGTAGATCTCCACAAAAGCATCTCTTCATTTCCTAACAAACACAGTCTCTTCAAAAGGGATTTGTGAACAGGGAGGATGCTAAATTTCCTGATGCTACTGAGCTACCAGGACATTGTAGATGCGAATGAGATGGCAATATCTTGAATAGCCTTCTTCAAAGTTTCCAGCAGAGATTCCAAGAATTTGAAAATCATCTCCCTGCTTGTAAGGAACCTATTTGTGTTACAGACAAATGGCACTTGATGCACTCAAGCAAAAGAGCTGTTTCCAGCTGTTGAAAAAGCAAAATTACAGCTGGAGATTGCTGATTTACAGGCAGAAGTGCTTGAGGTGCAGCGCACTGAAACTACATCTGAAACTTTCTGGACAACACTTGTGCTGAACTCCAAGTGTCCACACTTAAAGAAGGTGGCATTTAACATGCTGACTATGTTTGGCTCGACATGTGTCTGAGTCACCATTTTCAACAATGAACAACATAAATTGACAACTGCCTCCATCTTCCTTTGACCTAACTCATTTCAAACTTCAAGACCCTTGTCCAGTAGGTGCTGTCAGTTTTCCCACTGATGCTAAATATGATAATTATACATTATTCACATATTTTTATTTTAAAATTATATTGCTGTATAAAATTACATTTTCAATAGTAATCCTACAGTTTGAAGACTTATTGCACAGTAAAAACAATGCAAGTCCTGTGGCACCTTATATACCAGGCATGGCCAAACTGTGGCTTGGGAGCCAGATGCAGCTCTTGAATGAAAGATTTGTGGCTCTGGGAAGAACATCAGCAAATCGATTTAGGAAAGCAGCCCCAGCCTAGGAATTCAGGAGGGGGTCAGGACAGTGGGGAGAAGCGGTGGTATGGTTGGGGATGGCTGAGAGCAGTGTGGCATGGTTGGAAATGTAAAAGACTCGCCACTAGGCTCCAGTCTTCTACATCGAGCAACAGCTAAGTTTTTACTGTATAGGCCTAATCTTCATGGTAACCTTAAGTAATTATTAGAATCTGACATTAGTAGGATCATTATTTGCCCTCTTTTTATGATAAAATTAAAGCATTCAATGAATTTCAAACTTTATAATTTTGGAGCAAGTACAAGTATATGGCTATATGCCTCAGTGCAGCTCTCGAAGGTTTAATAATCAAATTGTGTGGCTTGAGTTCCAGAAGTTTGGCCACCCTTGTTATAGACTAACAGATTTTTTTAGGCATAAGCTTTCATGGGCTCCAGCCCACTTCATCAGATGCATGAAGTGGAAACTACAAAAAAAAAACGTGTACAGCAAAATGTGTACATCAAAAACAATTCCTGTCATTTTTGTTGTACACAGACTAACACAGCTACCCCTCTGGATATTTTGCAGTAATTATTCATGATTCTTTTACTTAATAGCCATGTGAAAGGTTGTGTATTTGTTAGTGGAAAGACTTTAATCATAAGACTCAGTCAGAAAGTTAAAGTGTATTATTTTCTTTCAGACCCTGATATTAATATTAAATAAGTCACAAAAGACTTGAACATTTCAAATATGTTTATCTATCTATGAACATATATTCCTTCAATAATTTTGTTTGAGAAAACCAAAGTTAATACTTTTTGTAAACTCAAAACAAATTCAAAACTTAAAACAGTTGTCTGTGTTTTAATGCTAGCATGTGCTCTATTTGACATTTTATCTATATGTTTTCTCTAAATCTCCAGTGTAATTTATTAAATCTTTGTGATTATTTTTAGGTTATACGGTAGTTTGAATTTATGTTTCATTTAATGCAGAAAAAAAATATAAGCAATGTTGTATATGGCTAATACACAGGTTTGTATATGTCTGTTGAAAAGGGGCACTCATGGTGTGAAAATATTCCTCTCGAGTCTGAACCTTGAGCTTACCTTGACCAAGAAATTTGAACCTTGACAAAATATAATTGACTTCCTTTGACAGATGCAATGTAATAGCTTGTCAGGTTTCACAATGTATCTTCCTACAGCCCTATCCTATTATATACTGCAAGCCTCAGAAAAGAATAATGCTAGAAAGCAACTTTGTAAATATTTTGTTTCTGCATTACTGCTTGGTTTCTTTATTACTCAACTATTACAATATTTGATTTCTATTTTCATGGTAGTTGATATTTTTAATTAGTATATTGCTAAACAATGAGAGTCCTGTGGAACCTTATAGATGAACAAATTTCTTGGGGCATAAGCCTTTGTGGGCTTCAACCCACTTTGTCAAATGTAACTGATGCAGTGGGATGGAGCCCACGAAAGCTTATGCCTGGAGAAGCCTCTTCGTCTATAAGGTGCCGCGGGACTCTCGTTGTTTTTGCTGTACACACACTAACATGGCTACCTCTCTGGAAAATTCTATATTGATAAAGTTGTCATTGGATTTCTGCAGATCTTGTGATTTAAATCCAAAAATCATTGTAAATTCCATACGCTTAATGTGCAAAACAAGATTACACAATTAGAGAGGAATAGATGTTTTTAAACATGAGTTCTCATGGAAAAGTACATGAGGGGGCCAAATTCACATCTGGTGTAAGCCTGTGCAGCTCCACAGAATTCAGTGGTACTGCACCATTGTTTTTCATTTTGACCATCCAGTGAAAATATTGAACCACATAATTCATATCCATCTCAAGTAAATTTAATTAACTCTGTGCTGTTGTTTATCTGCTATTAATTATTTAAGTTGGATCCAGAATCCACAAATTGGGGAAATAAACTCTGCTAAATTAAATACATCATTAATGCTGTCAGCCATTCAAAATGTTACATTCACTTTCAGGTCAACTCAGTAGAAAAGAACGCTGGTGAAGGCCATTTATGTTTAGATAAATGAGTTTTGTTTAAAGGATGAGAATGAATGGTGAAGTGCTAGCAACTGAGAAGAGTTTACAGATGAAAAGTCGATAAGTGGAACATGGGATTAGTTGACTAGCTTGACATATGTTTAAGTTCAGGAACAAGAATACAGCTGCGCTGCTTCTGATAGCTAGTGAAGAGACAGCGTCATAGCCTATTGGAAGATGAGGCAAATAAGATGCTTATCTAAGTCCTTAATTCCACTAAGGGTACTTCATCTCTTCCCTCTGAACACAAGCCTACCTATGTAACATACCCAAGCCCCTTGGATCAGGCTTCCTCATTCCCTCCCTATCCTCTGGCATAAGCCTTCAGTTCCCTTCCTTTGTTCAGTACACAACTATGGAGTACATTCACATGAATGAGGTACCTTTTGCACTACACCAGCAGGATCTACACAATGCAGTTGGCAACAATACCACATAGCCTACAGTTACACCCACCTACAGCAGCGTATAGGATATATGTGGCTATTATAGGTTGCAGGGAAGAGCCTGCTGTGTCCGCTTTGCAGCATGTAGCTGCTCGTGTCAATGGAAAGCTCTGACACAGAGAAGACAATAATCTCCTCTTGGAGTTTTTCCCTGAATCAGGGAAGTGGTCCACAGAGGGGGGCTTGTCATGCCTTTTGCCACTACTTCCCCCCATTCACAACCTTTCTCCACTCAGGAGTCTTTCCCTGCAGAGGCAAAAGGCTCCAGCCACAAGGAAGCAGTGGGACACTGCACACACTGCTAAATACATCAATGTAGGTAAGAATGCAATGCATATCTTGGGTGAGGTCTTTACTTGCTTAAGCTGTACCTCACTGGATACACTGCTACTTACACCAGCACTAGGGGACTACTCATGTACGTACCTTACACACTGCCAAATGAAGTGTATACCATAGACCAGTGGTTCCCAACCTTTTCTCTACTGTGGCACACCTTGATACCTTTAATTATTTTGAGGTACACCACCGTATAGCCTCCAAATGAACTCATGAATATTCATGAGCCAATCCAGGACTCTTCAAGTTGTTTTTCAAACAAATTCTGTGGCACACGGGCTCAGGCCTGTGGGCACACCCATCTGCCATGGCACACTGGTTGGGAAACACTGCCATAGACATATCATCTATTTCAAAGATAATTATTAGCAAGGCTTAGTTCTTTTTGTTATGCTGCTTGTAGTTAACTTTAGTCATAGTCATTTTTGCGTTCTAAGTAACTCTAGACATACAATAATCCTCCCCCCCCCACAAAATAATTAAATATAGAAACCTCTTTAGCAAGAAAAATGGTTTGAACTGTAGTATGAAATCTGTTCTCAAATCGCAGTTACACTTACTAAATTTGGCATGGCTAGTAAACTTGGTAACAGCTTTAGTTAGACTACTAAGGAATTCTAGATTTCATTCTTGCTAGGTTTAGTCGTATTTCCAAAAGCATAAGATATCAATATGAAATTGCTAAATTCAGCAGCTGCAGTTGCTTCCAATCCAGCTGCTCAGTGTAGCATTACTGTCACATAGAGTGGCCTCATTTGGCAATTGTTCTTAAACGTGGCACTGAGAGCAAATATTTAAGTGCAAATGTGATTTCCTTAGCATTGTTAAGCTCTTTTACAGTTTGTTATTCCCAACAATAGGGAAATATGCCAAATACAAGTAGTAGCAGAGAGCTGAATGCGAGAAGAAGAATTAAATGACAGGTTGGCTGAAGCAAAGTCAAATGAATGAGGATTTAGCATCCTGTACTGAATGCAAAACAGAATTTTGTCCCTGGATAAGTGATGTAAGAAAGCATGCTATTAGTTTAAAACATATATTTGATATGGTCCATGCTATACCATGGCTATCACAGATAAGACTGTACTATTTAAAATGGATAGCTAAGACGGAAAGCAGCTAAACTTGTAATTTCTTGCCATATTGCATGAAATTCTTCTGTTAGAACACTTGACCATATAGTCGATCTGTTGAAGACAAAACTGCATGGAGAAATTGCATCTGTTACGCAGATGCACTGGACTAAATGCACTAAACTCATCAAAAATATGGTTGGTCCTTATGTTCCTATGAACTGTCAAAGGGTATGTCTACACTGGAGGCTCTGTTAAGTCAACTTAACAAGGTTGACTTTAAGTCGACTTAGAGAGTCCACATTGAAGACCCCTGTCAACTGCCTGTGTCGACACCAGCAGGTGCTAGGTCGACCCTTCCTGGTGGCAAGAAACTATGGGAGGGGGCCTAGAGGCCAATTAGCTTGACTTAAGGGCTTTCCCCATCTACTTTGGCTTAAGTCGACTTAATAAGGTTGATTTAAGTGTTAAGTTGACATTAAGAGGTGGTGATAAGTTGACTTAAAGAAGTGCTTAAGTCGACTTAATAAAAGCCCAGTGTGACTGCAGGGATCTATAGCAGTGGTCCCCAATATTTTCTCTGCCGTGGCACACCTTGCTACCTTAAATTAATTTGAGGCACGCTGCCATATGGTTTACAAATGAACTCATGAATATTCATGAGCCAGTGAGCCAATCTAGAGCTCTTTGAGTAGTTTTTCAAAAAAATTTTGTGGCACACCTGCTTAGACCTGATGGCAGAGCTGTGTGCAGTGGTACACTGGTTGGGAAACACTGATCTATAGGTTAATATAACCTTCCTTAAGTCAACCATGTACCAATGTAGATGTACCCAAAGGATCCTGAAAATTCCAACTCTTTTCTTCTAGCAGACAGGGCCGTCCCTAGGGTAGGGCAAGAGCGGCAGCCGCCCAGGGCCCCACACTTTGGGGGACGCCATGGGGGACGCACTGCTGCTCCCCCCCATGCCAGGGATTGGGCAAGCCGGCCAAAAGTGGCAGCTCAGTTCCCAGGGCCAGGAGTGGTTTGGGGTGAAAGTTGCTTAAGGCAGTAGATCAGCACTGCAACAAAAGTGAGTCATTAGGACAAACAATGAGGTGCTAATTGTTCAAACAAACTCTATGTCTCCTCTCCGCGTCAGGATCTTTTTGGGCTTCTCTCATTCATATGAAAAGGACTGAGGTTATTGGCAAGCAACCTTTGTGTTTTTTTTTATCAACAGACCCAATGAAGAAAAGAAAAAAACTGTGAACACCCCTTATTCCACCATTTCTGGGTATGGGGATTGCAGTTATTTTTGCAAATTAGGACTTGCCTCTTTTTTCAGTGGGTTGAGAATTCCCTTGCTTGGAACAAAAGTTATAACTTGTAGATTTTAATCAAAACCCCAGAGATTTTTTTTGACTGATAGCTAAAAAGAGAAGAGAAAAGCAAACTGGTCTAGTAGGAGCCTGTGTTACAAAGTATGGCATTTTTTCTATAATTAGAAAACCTAAGTAACAGAATAAAATCCAACTCAGGGATGGATCTGCTGGAAGGAGAAGTTATAACAAGGTCCTAATCTGAAGGGGGGAAGTAGATACCCCCATTGTTTTGCTGCTTTATGCACACTGCCAGGGGTCACCAGGCCAAGCCGAGAGGGCTAGCAGCCCTTCAATCACAATATTGTGGACAATTGTGTCTTCATGGAAACTCATGCAGACTCAGGGAGCAGAAGAAGTGCAGAGGTGAAAGTGGCACCGGGAGGGGATTTGGCAGAGGAGAAGGGAGCAGGACCTGGATGGACTTGGACAGGCTCAGCAGCAGACAGGATCTTCCAAGACCTTTCTTTCTAGCCTGGCATTGGCCCTCTTCTCCTTCCCCTGTCTCAGCATTTCCATCTCATTTCTCCACCCTGTTGCCTCTGCCTTCATTTGCAAGGAGCTCCCATACACACACTCAAGGCTACTACATGCAATTTTAGAGACAGGGTTCCTGATTTGAGACAGGAGTATGGCATGTGGGATCACCCTCTGCATGTTCCATGTAGGTGATCTCAAATTAGATGTATAGGTTTCAAAGATGCAATAGAAGCCTCAAGAGAAAGGTTGAAAGGATTGCCAACCCCTCAATGCCTCCCACCCCACCTCGCAGCGATGGTCACTGTTCAGTTTTCTGGCAGCAACAGCTTTTCTTCAGTGGAGGGTCGCCACATGTCAGAGGGGTCTGGAGCTAGGTCCTGAGGAAAAAAGTTTGACAACCACTGGCTTAAAGGGTGGCTGAGAAACCAGATCCTGCAGTCCTGTTCCACCGATTTTGGTCTGCTCGCCCTGCTCCTGGCATGGGACGGCCAGTGCAGGTATCTGCCCCTCTCCTGGGCCAGCTGGGCCCCCCACCCCAGTGCCCAGTGGGAGATGAGTGGGGGCCCCATAGAGGGTGATTCACTCAGGGCCCGCACCTCCCTAGGAACGGCCCTGTTATCAGATGAATCAATTGATGTTGCAGTTTTAAAATGTATGTATGTACATTCACTTCTTACATGAGATCATGAATGGTTTCTCAAATTTGGTTCCACTGATTTCCATAATAATAGAGTCTATTCTCTGCCTTAAACAGTCTGTAGCAGAGAGAGGTCACCATGCCTGCAGAGGCCACCGCGCACCCAGCACAGGGCACCAAGAAGCTCCCGCACTCCCCTTGCTGGGCAGAAAAACCTCCTGCATGGGACCCAGCCTGAGAACCCAAGGGCAGAGCCAGGGGGAAGGACGAACAGATAAAAATTCGGCCCAGGGACTCACGGGGAGGATTTTAGGAAACAGACTGACCAGACACCTGAGCTCCAGCCTGCAGAGAGGCCTGATATCCCTCCTGGGGTACCAAAGGAACCGTAGGGGAACCAGGATGCAGGCCCTGACTTATATTGCCTACAAGGGGAAGACCTAGAGGATTTGCCTTCTGCAGAGGAGTTGGAGAACCAGACCGGAGGACAGACCACAGAGGGACCCTGTGACCTCGAGGAGCTGCCCTCTGCTGAGGCCCTAGAGGATCCGACACCATCTGGCCCCTGCAACTTGGAAGAGCTACTGCTGGCGGATGGACTGGAGGGGTTCCCAGATCTTCCACCCATAGATAGTGAAGGCTTGACTGGGGTCCCGCTGGCTGTTTACCCTGACTATGTGGAGGACTACGGGACCCAGGTAAGCTGGAGGGGAAATGGGAGGAAGTAGCCCAGGGACAGCGGGTAAGTGCCCAGCTGTTTTGGGGTCAATGTGATTCGGCAGGAGCCCCACTGACCTAGTGGCACACTGTTCCACCACTGTTAGGGCCCTGGGCTGGAACGCAATGGAGTGGGCGGCCCTGCCTTCCCCTCCCTTCCCATCACCTTCTGGGTGCTCTGTTCTGCCTTGCCCTACCTGAGGGGCTGAAGGCTAGAGATCAGGCATGGCCAAATTGTGGCTTGGGAGCCACACGTAGCTCTTGAATGAAAAAATGTCGCTTGCGGAAGAACATCAGTAAATCAATTTAGTAGGTAAAAGTATATGGCTATATGCCTCAGTGTGGCTCTTGAAGGTTTAATAATCAACTTGGGTGGCTCTTGAGTTCCATAAGTTTGGTCACCCCTGCAATAGACTTTGACTGTGAGGCCTTACCCTGCCTGAGGTGTTGAGAGGCCAAAGACTCAGTAATTGTGCTACCTTACCCTACCTGAAGGGTTGAGAGGCCCAAGACTCTATGGATTGTGCTGCCTTACCCTGCCTGAGGGGTTGAGAGGCCAAAGACTCAGTAATTGTGCTGCCTTACCCTACCTGAGGGGTTGAGAGGCCAAAGACTCTGTGACTGGGCTGCCTTGCCCTGTTGTAGGGGCTGAAGGCTATTAACTCTTTGGTGTGCTGCTTCGCCCTGCTTGAGGGGGTTGAAGGCAGAGGACATTAAGGGCGTGCCTGCCCTGTGAGGTGGCCAACTCCACCTACTGTGAGGTTTGGCTATGCCACACAGTCATTCGACACAAATGAACACGATCATTGAAAACTGTATTGGAAGTGGAACAGTAGGCCAAATAATGCATGGATCCAATCAGTGACTGTTTACCAAACCAAAAGAAAACTGTCCAAATCTGGTGTTGTTCAAATGTGTTTGCTATGCAATTCACCTCTGTCCTTGCAAAGCAATTAGAGAAATTCCCTTCTATTGATTTCTTTGGTGAGTAAAATACATTATTGGTTTAAATTGAGAACATCTTGTCATGTAGCATTTTATTAAATACACACTTATCAATGATAGCAAAATTCCTGAAAGATTTGTTCAGCCTTCTTAGATAAGATGGCTGTCTTGTTTTGGAACCCCAGATAGGCAGAATTCTTGATTCTTAGACTGAGAACATTTTCAGATTGCAAGTTCTTGCAAGCATTGTTACACAACTCAAACACTCAGTGAGTATGGTAATTATAGGGATAGCTCATATCTTCTGTTTCATATATTGTTGGCATTCCAGTGCATTAAATTGCTTTTCCAGCAAACAAACAGATCAGTTGTCTTAACTGAAAGACTATGAAGCATTTGCCTACTCCTTCTTGAAACAAATCCTTGAGGTGTTGCATGACAGGCTGCACGTCAACAAAGACTTCGTTTTCATTTCCCCCTCTCTTGACAAGGTGACTTGAGTTCACAGGGAGTTGCAAGCAGCCAGCTTCAATTTTGATTCCAAGACAACTTTGAGAGAAAGGCATCTCAATTTTCTGTAAGAGATTCTGGCAGAAATATTGAAGTAACTTCTTTCAGCATTGACTGTGCTTTAGAAAAATGAAGCAGCTTTCTCTCGCTCTTTGTCCAAACTAAATTTGTTAGTTATCTTCCGTGATTAGCCATTGGAACTATGATTTGACCAATGTGACCTGTCCAGCCTTTAGAAACAGTCATGCAATTTAGTATTAATAGATTGTACTGCACTAACTGGACCAATCCCAACTGATGTTGCCACTTTCTTTTTCAAAGTATCCTGCTTTAAGGATCTATGTTGCAGGCATCCATTTAGTGAAATTTCACAGAATGCCTGTCTGCCAGTAAGTAATAACTTGGTTGAAGGAATCTTTTCTATTATAACTATGTTAAAATGCAAGATCCAAATAAAGGATTGGCAGATTTACTAAATGCCATTTTATATGATCAGAGTTTCCTTTGTTTCACCTGATGAAGTGGGTTGCAACCAATGAAAGCTTATGCCCAAAGAAATTTGTTAGTCTTTAATGTGCCACAGGACTTTCAGAGTTTCCTCAACAATTGTGGAATATACTGTAAACCATTCACTCCAGCAAAACAGAGATGATTATCCAGTTTAAAAAAGATAAGTATGGTTGTTGCACAAGTAATTCTAGCCTAGCAAGGGACAAATTGGACAATTTATGAAGACATATGTGCACGAACAGGGGAATGCAATCAGCGGTTAGTTTTACTTCTTTCTTAGCACTATTTTTTGAAGAAGTTTTTTGTTTTGTTTTTTTGGGGGGGGGGCAGAGTGATTGGTAGCTTTTGTACCTACTTTGAAATAAAATAACTACTTGATGGAAGTATCCATATTCTTTTGAAATGGTGAAAATTCAGATTTTGTGGCCTAAACTGTTGTCTGTATGTAGAAAGGTAAATTTCATCTACAGTGAATTGCCTTTATTAACGTAGATCGATAAATAAAAGATGTTCAAATTATCCCCCAAAAGAAGAAAGAGCAATAAAGGAGAAATGGAGGTGGGAGGAATCAGACTCACTCATTTTCTTCAGACAAATATGCCTATTTGGAAATTCTGCAAATGAAACCCGGGAATCAGAAAGAATAACCACAACTTGGGCTGTGTAAATTTAACTAGAACAGTAGAAAATTAATAACATACAGTAGAATAAACCATTAATACTACCTATTTTATGACAGCACTGAATGGAAAACACTTTGTTCTGTACAAGGCAACATTATATTGGTTTTGAGTGGATTATGTGAAACAATGTAAAATGAAAACTTCTAACGCACTCCTTCCTCCATCACTGCTTCCTTAAGCTGTATGCAGTAATAGCCCAAGAGAATGAATGCTGAGTCTGTTCAAACCATATTGTCAATATAATTTTTCATATGGAAAATCTTATAAACTAGTTATATTACATAAAACAATATTTCACTTTATTACTGCAGAATTCACCAATGCGAGATATTATGGACACTAAGAGTTTATTTGCGTTGAAGGAAATGATCAGATAGTGAGATTGTTAGTTACCGAAAAGACTTTTTTTTTTTAAAAAAGGGATATATAAATTAGCCTGATTCATGGCATGAACTAACAACTGATGGAGTATGGAACTCAGGAAGCAACGAACCCCATGGATGCACACACCTTCCTTTGAACTACTGGACATTGGCTCCTAAGGCAGGATACTAGATTAAATGAAATAATTGGTCTGTTCAGTTAACTACCCAGCAGTCTTCCTAACACCTGGAGTATACACCCAGCATCAGTCCCCTTCCTGTATTCACACAGCTCTAACAACTGCATTTCCCCTCTCAACAGCTCTCCAGGGACCTAAAACCTAAGACAAGCCAGGCACCTCAGCTTCAAATATTTTTTCTTGTAACATTGGCCTTTTGTGCAGCAGAAGGCGATCCTGCTGAAAATACGAGAACTGCCTCTGGGGAAAGAGTTGCATGAAGACTAACCGTACTTTCTGAATAACACGAAGCTGCTGTCACATTGCTTTAGAGTCAGGTATTTGTCCATTAGCCCTAACTCCACTTTTACAGAGACAATCCATTTATTTCTGTTCATTTATCTCCACCACACCCCAATGGTGTCAACAGTGCCATTCACAGGGGGCATGAGCTCCCAGTCCCAACACAAGTGCCCCAAGTCCACTACCCTGAGCCACTGCTCCCCCCACATCTGACCCCAACCCCAGATCCAGCCCCAACTAAGAACCAGGGGCTGCTGGATCCAGCCCTGACCAGGGACCCTGAGCCATTGGCAGTGGCAAGAGCTACATCTGGCCTTAGCCCCTAGCCGGGGAACCAGAGCCGGATCAGGCCGGGGGGTGGACTGGGGCCAGAACCGGCACAGCAATAGGTGGGGTCAGTGTGACAGGGAGTGGCCTGGGACCCAACTGGTTTTGGGGGCCAGCAAACCCCTTGCCCTTGCCTCCCTCTCCATTGGCTCACACTTGCTATTTGCAATACACTGTTGTTGCTGGGGCAATGAGTGACAAGAGAGAGGTCACTGATGTAGGGAGTGCCCAGGCTAATAAAACTTCAGTTTGAAGTAGGCAGGCATTCTCTGATGTTAAGGGAGAAATGAGAGCTATAATTTACACTACAATAGCTGTTCATCCCACTGTTCATATCTGAAAATGCTGGGAATTACAGAATTGATGACTGGGTGTTGTAGAACACCACCCTGAGACAATGCAAGAGGGAGCTGCTTCCACACACATCTGATGAGCTGTCTGCCTCCTACTCCTGTGATCCCTTCAATGCTCAATATAACACTTCAACAGAAGACAATGCACCTCTATATCCTTTTATTACATTGCCCACTTATCACTGATAACAGCTTTGAAGCCATCATATGACATTTTATTTATTTAACCAACCACTGAGCAATGTGGGAGGCAGGCAGATAAAAGACTATCGAGGTAATGGCCCACCCCTGACACATACACAAAGCATGTACAGTTTAAGTACTCTTGTTTACACACACACAGACACACACACACACATGTGTCATTGCTGCCCATGGTCTCCAGAACCACCTAAATTGCAGTGGTGGAATCATGAAATTGTTGATGGGGAAGGGACTGAATTTGTGTAGTATGAAGAACTTTCACAGAAGTGGGAACTAGACTATGGAACCATATCTAGGGACCTTGTAACTTGCCAAACTAAATACAAAATTCATCTTTCATTGAGCTCTCCTTAAGAAAATCTTTCACACATACATGCATGTGAAATCAAAACTAACCAAGCTAGAAGAAAAATATGGTCAGAGAAGCAATACAGCCTAGTAGATAGGCTCTTGGCCTTGAAGATCTGGAATCCATTCCCAACTTTGCCAGTGACCTGTTGTATCATTTCACCTCTCTGTAAAAGGCCACTGTTTTCATCCAGTGTTCTTTGTCTCACCAACCTCTACATTTTAAACTCTTTAAAGTAGGAGTGGCCTCTTGTTACATGCTTGCTTAATATCTTCTACCATGGGACTCTGATCTCAGCTGGGACCACTAGACACTGCCATAATTCAGACAATACATATTTCTATGTTTTTAATTTTTGGATGGCATTCAGGAACCTCAGAAATACAGGCTATAAATAACCAGATGCTGTGAAAATATCCTTTTAGTCTCAATTAAATTCCCATCAGATTAGATGTCATATTTGATAGACACTTTATAGGTACAAAAATACTTGATCTAAATATCAGAGTGAAGTACAATGATTCTGAACTTCTATCTGTCAGAAATTTCTCCATTACCTCACCCACAGGAGAGGGTATTTACTTTTGTTCTCACACTGCTACTCTCCATTGCTCTCATGTCCTGCACTTAAGAGAGCTAATGAATTGATCTTTAGAAGAAAACTCTCTGCAGACTAGAAGTTTGAAGTCTTACCTGTTTATTTCTATGCAGATAAGTTACACATCAGCTCTTTCACCTTTTTGAAAAATAAGTTGTTTTAAATTATCATAACTACTAGCTTTGCTTACTTAAATATCAATTCTGACATGTTTTAGCCACAGTCAACCAGCTTTCCAGTGTACTGGGCTTATGAGGCCAGATATTTTTTCTTTAAAAAAAAAAAAGGCCCATTTTTGCTCACAGTTTGCATACATGATTCAGATCATTTATACACATCTATGTTTACATTTGCAAGAAAAAAGTTAGAAGCTGGATCCATATGGCACCTAGTGATTTTCTATCTAGTGCCTGTAGCAGGTCTATTGCTTGCTACTTCCCTTCCTTTTCCATCCCTCTCCAGACCAAAAAGGACGCAAGGACCTACAACCTTGCAGTCACCTCTAGTTTATGTACAGTAAGTGTCTTAAGTTTCCACCACTACACAGTACCTTGCCTGAGCTAGTCCTTGCAGGGCTACTCAGAGCCAGGCAACTCCTCTGTCCTTCCCCTAACGCCTTTTCCCTCTGCCCTCTCAAACCCTCTGGTCTGGGTTATAAGCCTTCCAGGGCTTCTTTCAGAGATGGTGCTTTTGGGCTAATTACTCCTCAGGGAAGCTGTTCCATCTGCCCCTCTGCTCAATTGTCTCCTGTCAGGCAATCACTCTTAGCCCAACTCTGCTCCTCTTCTTTTGGCTGCATTAGCATGGAAGGGGGCTGACAAGGGGGTTCACACCTCCCTAGCACGCTGTCAGTCTGCAAATTCCACTATCTAAATAAAGAACATATCCAATTGCAAACAGCATAGCAAAAGAGGTGGACTTGGAATAAAAATCTTGATGATTTTTGTGCCACTTCCCTGTATTTCATCCTGTAAATAAAGAACATGTGCGGTTGTTACTTGTATGCCAGAATATTCTGGACTATGGCACATCTTGGTGCTGCAACAGACTAAATGAAGGACATGAATCTTACAACTTTTTGTGGCCAAGACTCCCAAATAGCTTATTATTTAATCAGCTATATTTTCTAGTCCCCCTTCCCTAATAACTGCAATATGACTATCATTTCAATGAAGCTTTAGGGTAAACACTACATTAATATCTCAACAACCATCTGTCAGACCACAAATTAAGCTAGACACATTCATAGAACATCTACCTCTGTATATTTTATCATGTAAAATCAATATTTCATTATTGAACCAGACCTAAAGTGTGCTAGTCAAATTACAGATCATAAGAAGGGCATGGTGCATTCTCTGGAGAGTTAGTCTCAGTCGACAACCTTCTGACCTCAGACTTTAGTTCTGATGGCTGTACATTGAACTGGGGATTAAGCCAGTGCCCCGTAAAAGACAGAGGATTCACTCCAATATCATTAAGATCCACTCTGAGTGATGGTTTATTTTTGGGAGGCTTTTAACACAGTGCGTAGTAGCATGTATGCAGTTGGTTTTGTTTCCCCAGCCATGGACAGATCCATTCAGCACTGCCTTCAGGGGAAAGAATAAGTATAAAGATGGATCCATCCAGTTTTGGTTTGAGGCAGCAACTCAATGATTTCCTGTCTTCCAAGTATTTCAAAACAGACTCCTTCAGGACTTGCTCACTGAGGTGAAGATAAGTGATTAGTAGCTCCGTGGATCCTCCTTCCCTTTTCTGAAGATGGGAATTATATTTGCCTTTTTCAAATTTTCTGGGACTTCCCTTGATTGCCACAAGATTTCAAAGATGATAATAGTCAATGGCTCTGAAACCACAAGAACTGACTCCGTAAGCACACACAGATGCATTGCATCCAGCCTCAAGGATTTCTGCATGTCCAGCTTTTTTACATAGTCCTGAACCTGTTCTTTCACCACTGAGTGCTGCTTACCTTCTTCCCCCTTTTCTGTGCTGCTCAGTGCAGTAGTCTGAGAACTGGCCTTGTCTGTGAAGACAGATGCAAAAAAGCATTGAGTAATTCAGCCTTTTCCATATCCTCTGTCACTACGTTGCCTCCCACATTCTGTAAGGGGTCCACACTTTTGCTGATCTCCTTCTTATTGCTAATGTACCTTTTGAACAGGTCCCCCAAACTCTATCCTCAAGACCTCATGGGCCACTAAGGAAGCAACAGAAAATCCACGGACCCCACTTCTGGGCCCCCTTCACAGCCTTCCAGCTCATAACTACAGCCTCTGACCAAGAGATAATTCTAAGGCAACCTCAAGAGTCACCAACTACTGTGCCAACCACGTCATGACTTTGGGGGTCATTTTTCACACTCTTTTCTCAAGCTTGGAGCATCAGAACAATGGACAAATAGGTGCCGAAGGTCGTCCACCATGGCTATGTGATCAAATTCATCCTACTTCTTCCTCCAAAGACCCCCTCCCTATCCACAAGAGGCACCACTCTCACAATGGCAGTTCCATCCAAAAAGTGGATTCCTTAGTACAAGGAGGGGCAATAGAACATGTTCCTCTAGAATATCAAGGAAAGGGGTTCTATCTGAGTTATTTCTGATTCCCATGAAAACACGACAGTGGGCGCCAATCCTTCCTTTCCATTATCTCAGTCGCTCCATCCACAAGTTCAAGTTTCATGTGGTTACACTGACATCCTTATCCCATCCTTAGAGAATGGCATGTGTTTTATGGATCGTACACTTATTTTCACATTGACATCCATCCAGCCAACAGATGTTTCCAAAGTTTTACATTTGGAGCCTATCATTTCCAGTACAGAGTGCTTCCTTTCTGAATAACCTGAGTCTTCATAAAAGTTTTCCCCATAATAGCAGTCTATGTAAGATGTTATAGGATCCTTGTGTTTTCTTATCTTAGTGATTAGCTTCCAGCTACACACTCCAGACATGACACCCAAGTATCAGTCTCCATTCTACTCAGCCTTCTTTCATCCCTCAGAATCAATGTCAACATCAAGAAATCAGTGCTCAAACAATCCATGGAGCACCATCAATTTGGTCAGAGCACAGGCCTATCTGCCAAAAGATAGTTCCAAGCAATGACAGACATCATAACTCACATCATCAAAAGTCACTATGTACATGCCAGGACTTGCCTGTCCTTCCTTTGCCACATGGCTTCATGTACATAGGTGACTACTTCTGCATGATTCCACCTTCGCTTAGACATGACTTCAGTCCATTTATTCACCAAAATGTGATGCCATGAATTGCTTGCTAACAGTCCTTGCCAATTTACTGTTTCCCAGTGGTGAACAAACTCACATCATGAATGTAAAGGAATTCCTGTGTTCCTCAGACAAGACAAAGATCACTGACACATAGGCTGGAGTGCTCGCAGGGATGATCATGTGACACAGAGAATGTGGCCTCCCCAAGAACACATTATACACATAAATATCCTGGAATTCTGAGCTATAGGAAAGGCAAGACAATCTTTTCTCCTGTTTATCTATTACGATCATTTTCTCATCATGTTGTACAACATTACTAACATTTTCCATATCAAAGAACTTGGGGGCATGAGATTGACCATGCTACGTACTGTGATAAAGCTCTTCCTCCACCTTGGTGGGTTCAGCACTTTCTTCTAGCAGTAGGTCAGGGAATCTGTTCACCCCTGAGCATTCTTCCTCCTCTAAGGTGACTAAGGGTAAAACAACCTCTCTAAGATGGCTTCTCTCTGGTGGCTCTCAGTCCTATCTTGGTTCTTATAGACCCTTTCTTCTTTCCTGGGGCTCTTGTCCCTAAAGTGGATGGCTGGTGGGAGTAGAGAGGGCCCAGTTCCACCCTCGACTCTGGCCCCCAACCCAGAGACCCTACAAATGGCAGCCTCACATGGCTGTTTCAGGAAACCAGTTGGATTCCCTGAGTTATTTCCTCATTTCCCCTTGACATAATATTCAGATTCTGCTCAGATAGGGGCCATTGCTGGCCTCTTTGCCAGGAGAGACCCTTGGTCTCTGACAGTCCCACTACGTGTGGTAGAGCCCAGATAAATCTTCTACAAGTGTCTTTTTCCCTCAGGCCTCCAGGCCTTGGAAGAGTACTTTGCCCCCTTCAGGCAGGGGATTTTTTTCTCCATAGTCTTTGTACCTGCAAAGTTTTTCCTGACCAACATTCTGCTTCTTCTCCTAGATCCTTCTAACAGAGTCATGCCTCCCCATAATCATGTTCCAGCCATACCCCTTCTCTGGAGGGGAGGCTCTTAACAAATTCTAGGCAGGGCCTCAAATACTTCCAGGTAAGTTAACTAACCTTGAGTAATCCCTGCTCAGCTACCAGGAGGAAAAGGACATGCTGAGGTTGGGGCTGATGTATTGGACTTCTAGAACTCTATGAAACCCATCCAGTCTGACTCTGTCATAATCACAAATAAAAAAAAATAAAATAAAATGCCACAACCAACACACCACATCTCAGCAATTCTGACTGCCTGTAAGATCAGAGCCCAGGTTCCCTGATGGACATGGTCTTGCGTCCCTCATAATGCAGGATCCTCTATGCTTTCCAGCCAATCTCACGTATTAACAGAACATTCCTGAAGATCAGAAGGGACCTATCTGAAGTCATACTCATGGCCCTAGTGGGAGCCCACCCAACACTGATTCTCCACTCTCTTCAGTCAGTAAATGAAACCTCCTAATTCACTCCACTGGCCTCGGATCTAATTTCTCAAGTCAGTGGTCAGTAGCTCCATCTGAAAGTACAAGCTCTTCATTTAAATGCATGGATGTTACATGATTAGATGATGGAGAAGAGTTTTGTTCAAAAGAGGTGCAGGGTATCCTGTTAAACAGTAGAGTCACCTACCAGTGCTCCTTATTTTTAGAGCCCTGCACAGACACAAATATGTGGATCTGTATCTGATCTGCATCTGCAAAAAATGATCTGTGGATATCTGTGTTGTATCCGCAGATGTGGATATAATGTGGATATCTGCATGTTTGCAGGGCTCTAGCTCTGTGAAGATAAAAATATCTGGACCTGTATTGGATCTGCATACACAAGAAATGGTCTACCAATATCCACATTGTATCCACGGATGTGGATAGCCACAGATATAACACAGAAATTTGCAGGCCTCTACTTATCTTTCTAATTGGAGCTGTCTTTCCGTCTGGTCAGGCCATTCTGGCATTTTGCCATCCTGTTCTTTGATCCCACAAGTTCTAGATTAGAATACTTATTGTACCTGAAATGCCAAGCATTAACCATTAGTTTGCTCATGGGAAACCTAGCAGCACTTTCTGTACTCCATCCCAAAATGGAAAATTGGACAGGTAAACACCCACCCCCTCCCCCCAACGGCTCAAGAACTGTATATCCTCTGAGTATTCTGTTAAATTCTCCCATCTTCAGAGCGTTTGATGAGGTGGGATTTTCTCCCACGAAAGCTCAGGCAATAAATAAACTGGTTAGTCTTTAAGTGCCACAGGACTCCTTGTTTGTTTCATGGCAGGAAATAGTTTCTGATGGTCATGCGCTGGGGACAGAAATCAAGAGTGGAATGGACATGTTAGAACATTTCAATGAACAAAAGTTACAGAACAAGTTAGTAACCATTTGCTTTCCTCCATATGGGGAAGAAAGCATCCTATTCAGTGATGCCGTGTTTTAGCTATTACCACAGATGCAGCATAAAGCCCAGGCACTTCAGCAAACATTTTGACTTTAGCCAAGGACATCATGGTTGTCTGCAGTCAGTAAATCTGATAGACAATTCAAACACCTGTTGCTTTACAGGATAATTTTTAACCCTATCCAAGTTGTCTGTGTAGTTACCAAGGCCCAGATTTATACAGATATTTCAGTACCTCACTGTTTGAAACCAATGGGCATTAGGTGTCTAAATGTATTTAAAAACTATGGGTCCAGCTGACTTGTGAAGTACTAACCATCTAACTGGGATATCCACTTTCCTCAGGATTTCTATGTGGAGCTGTACATTTAAAATGTTCCTTCAATAGAAAAACAGTTATGAACATCTACTTACTTTAAGAAGCAATCTTTTTCTTTTACAAAAGCATGGAAATGTTATAAAATTAATCATGAATAGTTCTCAATTCTTTATATCAACAATCAATTAGACACTTTCCAGAAGGGTAAACTGTAGGGTTGGCCTGACCGTATACGTGACCTAGGCAGTCGTGTAGGGTGCCAGGTTTTAAGGGGCACCAAATTAGATGGAAGTGATTTTTTTCTCTATAAAAAATATATCATTTTTCTCCATATCGCATGTGGCTGGAGGAGTACCAAAGTCATAGTTCACCTAGGAGGCCAAAAACCCTTGGACCAGCGCCTTGTAGCTGTGTTAGTCTGTGTTCAGCAAAAAGAACGGAAGTCCTGTGCCCCCTTAAGGACTAACAAATTTCTTTGGGCATAAGCTTTCGGGTGCTCCAACCCACTTTGTCAATTAGACACTGATGCAATCAAGTTTAAGTGCTCCAATTCCATCACACAGATAGGAACCATTTACCTCTTTATTTTCTCCATACGTTTAATGCATCCAGTCCACAAGATGAATTACAAAGTGATTCCAGGGCTTCAATTTACAAAATCAGTAATTTGCTGCAACACTAGATTTAACCAAACTAGTTATTTCTGAAAAGGTAATTCCTTTTCTCATGTATTGATGATAATACATCCAAATTATAGCATGGAATCTTTTTTTGCCAAAATGTTAGGTGCAATTTATAATTCAAAAGCACATCCCCAACATTATCCAAAGAATAGGAAAATAAAGCAGTAAGAAATGCTTTCAAGTCAATATAGAGAAAAGGTATATTAAACAGCAGTCCACTAACTGTCACTGTTTGGAACTCAATTTAAGGCACCAATTAAGAAGAAAAACTGAGTGGGAGGAAACTATTATCACTAATTGTCTCAGAAAGTGTTAAATGAATCATACGTTAGAATAAAAGTTATGTAGACATTCCCTACTTAACACTTTAATGTGGATGATAGGAACAAAGGAAATAAAATCATCTTTAAAAGAGTCTGTTTTTACAATGGACAAGCATAATTTAAATGGATGAAATAACTAACCACATTACACTGGTTAAATTCTGTCCTTTGCTGCCCCTTTCAGGTCACTCTCGGAAATTACAAACAAGCAAGGAGTCCTTTGGCACTTAAAGACTAACATTTATTTATTTATCGTATGAGCTTCTGTGGGAGAAAATACCACTTTGTCAAATGCTTTTTTTCCCCACAAAAGCTCATGTGATAAATAAATTAGTTAGTCTTTAAGAGCCAAATGGCTCTTTGCTTTTTTTGCTGAATTAGACTAACATGGCTGCCCCTTTGGAATTTACAGTTTTCCATTTCCTGGAGTTAAAAAGTTCCAAAGGGTTGGTCTAGTTCAGCAAAGCAAGCAAATGTCACAGGATTCTTTGCTTGCGTTGCTGGAGGTAAAAGTTATTTTTCAACATTTATATTACAGTAGTATCAGAGCCACATTATGTCACACTGTGCTAGTCACAGTACAAATAAACATCAGCCCATGGCCAAACTTGTTTGCAATCTAAAAAAACCACACATAATCTGGGATGTGTACAATGATTGTATCAAAAGTAGGAAAAAATCCACCTTCTGGGTCCTTGGCAAATAAAAAATACATTGCAAGCCTAAACTTCCTTTCCACATCCTTCAGCCAGAGAATGTGTGACAAAACATGGGAGAGAAATTCTTCAAAATATGGACACATATCTTTTAACACACTCTAGTAAAACAGTCTATTTTTGTAAAATATGTATATAATTGCATATTTTAGTGGAATGCTTTTTAAAAATTCATCTCTCACTTTTAGTTCCCTTTTCTATTTCTCTATGGAAAATCTTTAGATTCCTACTTATTTACTTTCCATTAAACTTTATTTCCTGCGAGTGGGATACATGATGATAAGGGACAGAACTTTAACATTGCTTTACCATCACATCTGATCCTCAGCACATCTATGAGGTAGTCAGTAACGTTAGTGCCAGAGAGAGTGTGGCAGCCAGAATTACAGCTCAGCAATCCTTTGCTCTTAGTTCCTATACTAAGGATCTTGAGGAAAGCATGGAATACACAAATTGAAGTATGAAACAGTAAAAATGTTTTTCTACATTAAGTTTTCCAAAAAGCTGGCTGTTTTCTGGAAGTGATATGGCCATTAACAGTTCAGGATACCTTCTACTCTGATAAACTTATCAACAATAAAAGATCTTCTGTCTGGAAATGGAAAAGGGACTTTTGCTGATTAGCTGGATTTTTAGCTCTTCTTGAAGAAGAAAATGACTGCTCACCAAATCTGCATGAGAACCACAGTTTCACTCAAGCAGAAAACACCTAGAACTACTGCCTTTCAATGCATTAAAAATTGATCAGTCGAGAAAGATCATATGTTTCACTTTCACATACATAATTCACAGAAGTCTCTTAGCTTTGTTTGCTCTTGTCCTTGGCAGATGTTGCTGAGTATTAAAGATGTGAGAACGCCAATGGAAGAAACCTCTACACCAGTATTTCCCAACCAGTATGCTGCAGCACACAGGTATGCAGCCAGGCTTGAGCAGGGATGCCACAAAATTTTTTGAAAAACTACTCAAAGAGTTCTGGAGTGGCTCATTGGCTCATGAATATTCATGAGTTCGTTTGGAAACTATATAGTGGTGTGCTTCAAATTAATTAAAGGCAGCAAGGTGTGCCACAGCAGAGAAAATGGTGGGAACCACTGCTCAATGCTGCAAATGGAATAGGCAGGAAAATATGTTGAGAAACCCATTGTTACAGTGCTCTAGATCTTTTGTTTGTTCTTTGTTCATTTCTACTGAAAAAATAGAAGAAACTCTGCATCTAATTGAAATCTTTAAGATCTTTAAAAGGCTGATCCAAGCTACAATGAACACCATTTGCTTCATTCATGACCAGTTGAAATGGTAGTACTCCTCAAGGACAACATAACTAAAAGAATCCAGCTTGACTGTCATAAATACCCTCCTCCAAGGATGCTCAAGTGCAGAATGGACTGATGGAGGTGATAAAGCTCAGCACAATTCTAACTGCTGAGACATACCACTTCTTCTTCAACTAGTGTGCCTATGGCAGCTCCAGTCCACTGTATGTATGCCTGCATCCCTCAGATCCTGGTCCGAGAGCTTTGGTAACAATGTCAGTTAGGTCTGCACATGTGATGTCTCTCCTCATGTTGTGTCACAAGGGTAGTCAGCGCTTGGCAGCTACCCCTCCTCAGTCCCTGCTAAACCACACCTGGCTAGAGATGGAGCCATAAGACGTCCATTAAGACTATCATTCTTCTGTTTGCTCTCACAGTTAGATAGCTTTTCCCTGGTTGTGTTCTAGTAATTATTTTTCTCTTCTTTCCACTCTTAAAAAAATAATCTTTTATTTTCTCCTGCCTTTTTCCCTGCAGGGACCCTTCCTCTTAGCTTGGCTTGCACAAATTCAAGAAGTGCTTCATCTTCAACGAGGTGATCCCGGTCATGGATGAATACTCTCAGTGCATCCGCTACCTCGGTGAGGACAACATACAACAAACGTTTACCCTTTGCCAGCAGCTCCAGCCAAGATCATGCAAGGACAGAGAGCACCATTGAATTATAATCATGGAGGCAGCTCTCTGGCCTCAACTGCTCAGTGGATGTGAGTCTTCTCAACAACTTCATAAGGAAATTGGATTAAAGAAGCAAGTTGGAGACTCCTCTGAAAAAGCGTCTCCCAAAAGAGGGTGTGAAGTTCCACAAGTGAGCCTAGAGCTAGTTGCAAGCACTCACCATCTGGATCAGTTTCCTTACCACTACCAGCACCAACCCGGTAGTCTGGCATTTATGCTAGATGACAACCATTGGCCACCACTGACAGATCCAAAGACTCTGTGGATATGGGCATCAACTCTTCAGTACTGAGACAAGGGCGCACACATAAGAAGATGCACCTTGTATGCAAGTTCACTTTGGCACTAGAAAAAGCAACTTGCTAGCACTGAGGAGACAGGTACAGACAAGGTCTCCATGGGCCCTGGCATTAGCACCACCAGGATGTTCGGTAGTGGCAGAATTCCACCCCACTAGAGACCACAGTGCATGAGACACATCCGACTCCCTGCTTTCTGGTATTGACACTGCAGCACTGAGCCTTTAGCAGGCTGGGGGGGGCACCACCTCAGCTATGCCATGCCCCTCCACTATCTAGAAAGGATATAGACAGTAAGCCATAAGAGGTGTCTCAAAGTATTCCTCCCAAGCTCCATATGAGACCAATCACCAGCAGAATGTGACTCTGCCCCCTCCCTGCATATTACAGCCCTCTTGGCATGGTTACTTATGGGTACACCCACAAGGATCTATGCCACAATGGCCAATTAGGACTCTGGAAACACAGAGAGCCTACCTCACGAGCACCAAGCCTCAGCCAATAACCCTCCATAAATACTCCTTTGGCAACAACATCTAGGGCTTCAGAACCATCTTAGAAAATGGAGAAAGCCTGCTTGGAGGAGGACATAAGACCAAAGACCATATCCTTTTCCTCCTCAGATGAAACTGTCATGTCTCCCTGACTACTTTTGGCAGTGGACTTCCACCTTATCCAGTAATTGGCAAAAA
Source organism: Podocnemis expansa (assembly GCA_007922195.1). Classification (NCBI taxonomy): domain Eukaryota; kingdom Metazoa; phylum Chordata; order Testudines; family Podocnemididae; genus Podocnemis; species Podocnemis expansa. The sequence goes on from ML681964.1 coordinate 70,482,221, forward strand.
GAGTGGTGGACACCTTCTACATATCATTAGAGCAGGTCAAGGACACCCACCATGAGCTCTCGATAGTCTCCGCTCTTCATCCTCCTCAAAGATTGCCATCCCCATTAATGATGTAATTTTTATCATCAGCTAAAACCATGTAGCAAGACCTGGTAGGGCCACCTTCCAAGTGGGCAGTGTGACAAACTGCTGGTTCTTCTCCTGTGTGTCTCACGCTTCTTTCTTAGGTAGTGAGTCAGGGCACTCCCATCTCTACATGTGGTCCCTCCAGCAATGTCCCATGGGGAGGGGAAGGGACCCAGGCCTGTCCTCTACTCTGAGTCTTTGCCCAGGGGCACTGTGAATAGCAGCTACATGCCACTGACAATGTCTGCCACTGCAACTCTTTCCCCTGGGATGCTCCCCCTCTGTCCCTGCAGCACTACCTCCCTCCCTTCTACAACTCTCCTACTGTCCTCTGCCCTTCATATATCACAGAAGACAACTTATGACAACTTATTTAAACTTATGAGTGAAAATGGCTGAAGGCAAACTGATAGGAAAAACCCATTTTAAAATTCTCAGATTAATCCTAAACCAGTAGCAATGCAAGTGTTAACTTAATTATAAAATAATAGTTATAATTACAATATTTTAGGAAGTAATTAGTAAATATAACAAATGTAGCATTCAACAAAGATTAGTAATTGGCATGTATTTTATGACTTTTAAGGAGGACTCCCTGAACATTCTGTCCTAAGCCCAATTCTATCTTAGAACGTCACCTTAAAGCTCCATTACACTCCTTAGAACTTGCCCCTCCCTTACCCCCAAATGATAAAATCTTCCAAAACGGTAGGATGACTCATTTTCCCCTCCCTCACTCACACTGGAGCATGTACAGGGCTATAGCTTATCCTACCTCACTTCCCCCACACCTAGTGAGAATATGAAAAGGGAGACATTTGCTGTAGCAGCTTTGTGAAGCTTTGCACTCGGCCAAGCTCCACAAAAGGGGAACCTGAAGAGGGCCCTGAGGAGCCATTGTAGCTGAGGACACCGCTGACCCAGACCAGTTCCTGAGGATAACTTTGCTGGAACAGAGGAGCTGGGCAGCAGGAAGTCTTCGATGCAGTCCAGCAGTGAACTAAAGCAGCCACCTTTCACCTGGACTTTTACATTGATCTCTGGTAAGACATCAAGGGACCCCGGGAAGGTTAACTAATCAAATGTAGATTCATACAAATTAGGTTAGACTGGACTGGAGCAGAGCCAGCATACAGACTAAAGAAACGGATGACCAGGACCAGACCCTAGCAAGAGACCATAGAAATGAAGGACCAAGGCTGGACCGGATCCTGACCAGAGAGATTTGAACAGTGCAGAGACCATCCAGCAGACTGGGAACAGCCTGAGCAAGGATCAAGCCATCTGGAGCTGAAGCCCACCCAAGGACCTGATCCTGACTGGACCAGTTCATCGATCATCAGGAAAGGCATTGGTTTTCCTGAGGGATCAGGACAACTCAGCTAGCTGAGTCCCGACTTATATGCCCAGATTCTGAGGTAAATCTCTGTCTTTGACAGAGCAGAAGAGGATCCAAATGGATGCTGTAGAGGGATGTATGAGGTGCTGTAAGTAAAAGAGTGCTTGCGGTGTGCCTGTCAATAAAGCTGAATGAGAAAGGTTCATCTTTACCCATTCAATAAATGACTGACCACCTAATGTTGAATGTTATAGGTTAAGTATTTAGGTATTTGTAAGGGTTTTTGTGATTTTTAATGTGTTTGCTACAGAATGTTAAGTTTGTAGTTATATTCATGTAATTTTAAATACTGTAACGTAGAAGAACAGCATTCTACTTAACTGTCATTCCATGCTATGCTCACTGTGATAAATGATTATTGATAGTTAGGATAAATATTTTCAGTTCTTGTATTTTTGTAATGTTGTAATTAAAAATAAATGTTAACACTTGTTTTCAAAGAATTTATTGCTTTAAGTCTGTTCTTGATTGGCGAGCTGTAGCCATATTTTCCAATGGAAAGATTTACCCATTTGGGCAAGCGGACCGCAATGAATTTATCCCAGAGCGAATAGTGTCAGTGTTTCTTTAGGCAACTGAAAAGCCACCTTACCCGCTGAAGGGTTTAAATTCTGGGGTGACACCTCTCCCAGTTTGGAATCATCCACAGACTTTGTAAGTGTATTTTCTATGCAATCATCTAAATCATTTATGAAAATACTGAACAGAATGGACCTAGAACTGATCTCTTTGGTACCCTGCTAGTTAAATCCTTCCATCATGACTAAGGACCATTGATAATTACTCTCTGGGAGTGGTTATTCAACTAGTTTTGCACCCATCTCATAGTAGCTCCATCCAGGCTATACTTCACTAGCTTGTTAATGAGAATGTTATGAGAGATCGTGTCAAATGCCTTACTAACGTTTAGGTACACCACATCTACTGCTTCCCCTCTATCCACCAGTCTTGTTACCCCATAATAGAAAGCTATCAGGTTGGTTTGACACGATTTCTTCTTAACAAATCCATGCTAACTGTCACTTAATACCTTATTATCTTCTAGATATCTGCTTATTGATTCCTTAATTATTTGCTCTATTATTCTGAGTAAAGAAATGAAACGGACAGGTCTGTAATTCCCTTGGTTTTCCTTAGAGACATACAGTACTGCTAGTCTCTACCTTTACATGCTTAAGTCTACAACTACAGGACAGTCTTTAAATATTACAGAGAATGTGATGAAGCAAGAAGAAATTACTGAATAGGTATCTTGACTAAGAGGAGGTCTTCACTGACAGTGGCAAATTCACTGCTATCAAACCAATCTTCTGAATCAGCTGGTTGAGTCTGTGAAGACCTGTTCAGCCAATCTGGAAGCCAATATAGCAAGACTACCCCCCAAAGAAGGAGTAGAGCTGAGTTGGAGGCTAAACATTTCCACTTAATTCAATTAACTGAAGATACCATGGTAAATAGGTGGTATGCAATCAAAAAGAGATATGCTAGGTGTTTTTTGTACTTTGTGTATCTCCCTTTGATTGTGCTGAAATCATGCTGCGGTATAGACCAGGGCTTACTCGCAGATACTGAAAGCCTCACATATTTTGCTTTTTCTGATCAAAACAAAGATTTCCTCATTTTTTTTTCCGGGAATGAAGAAATATTTGAAAAGGGAGGCAACAGCATTCACTGTGGTATTAAATTGCTTATCAGGTTCAGCCACACCAGCACTTACTTTTCTATGAGCATTTGGGCTTCTGAGGTTCTAATCTGTTTTAATTTAAATTAATGCTTCACAACTGGCCTTAAAAAGAACACTTTCAAATGGAAAATAGTGGTTTATTTTTAAGGAAAACAATTTCTTGGTACTCCTTGTTATAATGTCAGATGGGGATGGGGAAGGAGGGGAATATACTATTGCTGAAATTCAGTTTCTGTATTTAGTCCACAGTCTGACATCTCTATTATAATAACTGGCTGTTGTACAAAGCTAAGGAATTTACACTTTGTCCAAAGGGCCTTTGTTGTCAGTATTTACCCATGCTAGCAGAAAATTCACCAGGTTTTATAAAGTTTCTTGTTTCTTTTTACTGATTTTTCTCCTAAATTTTGGACTACTTGATTACATAAAAATATACGTTATGTTAAGAAAATCCAGTACATTAGGTAGATGAGTTTATACTAATCATAAATGAGCCAAAGTGTAAAATGTGAGGCTGTCTGCTAAACTAAGGCAGTGTACAGAAAGATACATGAACACACATGCACGTGTAAGTAAATGTACTGTAAAAAACAGTCTCATACCTACACATAGATATTAGCTTTACAGATTACTGTATGCCCTATAAACATTCAAATCAAACCTAAGGTAACTATTTTTCATGCTAAGATGGGTCAAAAAAAAAAAACCCCTCTGCAACCAACTATGTTTCAAAACTTAAGGGTTTTTTTTTTTTAAAGTTAAAAAATAAAAATACCAAGTGAAGACAGTGAGATTGAATGTTTGCCCAGCAAATATGCCATGGACATTGACAACAGGGCTTGTAGAGGGAAATTTTAATGTTGAATACATCATTAGTGACCCCTCTGTGGTGTTTGTGTGATCTTTGAATTAGGATATGTAAATAATGATGTTCAGGATTTGTTATTATACGCTGCTGGTACTTGCTGCTGCTCTTCCCCAGCAATGGGGCAGCATGGTTGAGAAGAGTAGTGTAATTCTGTTTGAGAATAAGAACTTGGAGTACCAGAGGCAAACAGAGTAACAGTGATGGACAGGGGCTGCTGGCAGACTGCTACAGTGAAGTCTAACTAGTGACAGCATGGGAGACACAGCAGCCTGAGTGCCATGCGCAACCAAGTATAAGGCCGTGCACAGCCTTTCTGAAAGTGCCACATGAACTCCTATGGACACTTTCCAGATTGTTCTCTGTGGCAGGGGAATGGCACACAGTGATTGGTTGCCACAGTTTGAACAGTGTCTGAATTTAAGGAGGACACTGTCAGTTGGCAGTTTCCTTTTGAGCAGTGTCCATTGCATGAGGATCTTCAGGAGGATTACAGCGTGGGACCAGGGACTCAAGGATCCAGGGAGCTAGGGAGGCTTGGAGACAAAGGGCTGCTAGGTGCCTGCTTTCCAGTGGCATGCTGGCTCGGCCTCTGCTTGTGTGCTCCCAGGGACTCTCCACTGGACTTTCATCAGGGGATTGTCAGCCCGTTTGCGGCCAGAAGTAGATGAGGATTCAAGGGAGTTTGGCAGGTCCTTGAGAGAGGGCCACTGGCCATAGCCCAGTGGTTACCGACTCGGCCTTTGCCTGGAGCTCCGAAGAGGACCCCATCGAGGACCTGTGGATCTGGGACTGTAAGACCCTGAAGACCTGTCTTGGACTCTGTTTCTGGGGTGAAAGGACTCTAGTTACAGGACTGGCCACCAGCGGCCCAGAAGAAGACAGTGCATGCTGGGACAATGTTCCCTCTAATTATTCGTAGACTGTGTGCACAAACAATTTCTTTGTGTGCGCAAAAACATTTCTTTGTGAGCACCAATATTAGCACTATTGAATTTTTTTGTGCACACTTCATTTTGTTGCGTGCGCAGGTTTCATGACCAGTGGGCATGCGCACATGTGCACAGCTTAGAGGGAACAGTGGCTGGGAGGATGCCGGACCTGGACCCAGAAGCAGATGGGGATCATTGGGGGATGGTGGTCATGATCAGTGCCCAGCCGGGCGAAGACCAACCATGAATACTTCCCTATTTCTGGACGTATCCCTTGGACAGAAGGGAGGGTCAGTGGGCTTGGCCCACTTCTTGCTCTTGCAGTTAGCCACTTGTTGTTTTTGGGTACTATAAAGGGGGAGGGTTCTCTGTTCTTGGGTTGGTCTTTGCACTGTGTTATGCTTTTAGGGTTGGGGACTGCCCCCTTCCCTTAATAAAGCTGTTTACTGTTTAAGATCTACTTGTGTGGGGGAGTGTTTCTTCCTTGCCATTTGCTGGGGTTGATAGATGCCTCAGGTGGTGTCCAATTCTTGAGCAGCAAGTGAGCTTAAGGTGCTTGGCCTTGTTATTTGGGGTTGAAGGAGACAAGATTTCCCCCAACAGGCTGACTGGCTTCAAAAACATCTGGAAAGCAAACACCTAAGGGAAGAAAATAGCAAGAAAGAAAAGCAAACATAGATGGGAGCAACATTAACACAGGCATGGCAGAAAGATCAAAATCAACATGATGTAAAGGAGCTCATGAATTTGTCTGTGTCCTGTACTTCTCAGCGCACCTTAAGGCCTTAGTGGTGGTTCTTTGGGCAGAATTTTCACAAAATCCCCTCAGCTGCAAAAACCCTGACACATTCAGTCAACATGACCACAAAATATTTGGAACTGAATGATGTTGCCCTAAACATAAAAATTAAAGAGAGGTTGATTGGGAATGTGGTTAGTTCTTTGACAATGGTCAGTTGTTCTTAATGGTCTTGCAGTGGCAATTTGCTTTGTATTTTTTTACTTGGTTTTGGAGAAGACTGCGTGTATTTTGGCAGCCTGAGTTTGTCGCATCAGCAAATAGTCCCAATTATGCTAATGCCACATATTTTATCTGTATAACGGAGCGTTCAGATAATTAAGAGGGCAAAAGCCTTTAGTACCAAGATGGCCTTCCCCTCAGCTGGGGGCTTGCTGCTACCCTCCTTTTCCCTTGCAGTCCTGGCCAGCAGTTTCCCCTTTGTCCTTCTGGAACTGAGGCTCTGCACACGTTGTGCCTGCAGGGATTGGGTATCATCAGCACCACTGGAAATCCTTTAAAGACTCACGCATGAAAGCAAAGAATTCTTTCTTGGGTGACTGGCTGGTGAGATTTGCCCACATGCTCAGGACTGGGAGGGAATTTTCCCCTGGACAATATTGGCTAGAGCTTTGGGACTTTTTCGCCTCTCTCTATAGCGTGGGCCATGGTGTAACCCAGGGGTCCAAACATGCGGCCCACGGGCCACGTGTGTCCCCTAAAGCTGTTTCCTGTGGCCTACAATGACACTGCTGTTACTATTATTTCCAATATCGTTGTATGAAAAGGTTTCAGTCGTGCAGCCCTCAGGCTAATGTACTAGTCCTCATGTGGCCCTCATGGTGATTTGAGTTTGAGACTCCTGGTGTAACCCATGTTCTTCAATTAGGAGTGTCTCTTTAAGAGATCTGTTGGGGTCTAAGTTTGCTCTTGCTGGGTCAATGTTGCTGGGCAGATTTAGCTGCCTCAAGCCAGAAGTTTCTAACATGTGGTGTGTAGCTCTGAGCACAGTCCATGAGGTTCCCTGCTAGTGCAGTGGCCAGATGCCTGAGACCAAGCAGCCAGCCCAGAAGCCCATGTGCTCTGTGCAAGGGGAGAAGCTGAGTCAGGAACTGACAGCAGGCTGTGTTCCCCAACTCTGGGGCATTTTGCTTCAGGTTAGTAGCACTGTTAACACTCCAGCAGGGAAGTCTACTCTGGAGGCACTGGTTGTAGAGAAGAGACCACTGGGAAAGAAGGGTGGTTTCTTTTAACTGTATAGTTTGAGTTTGGGTTTAACTACAGTTCTTTAATGTAATAAGGGGAAAGAGGCAATTATCTTTCTTATTCTCAGAGTTGGTTTTTTTTTTGTTTTTTTAAATTTTTCTCACCTTGGGTAACAGGGTTTTTAGGTGTGGGTGTGGGTGTGGGTGTGTGTAACTGAGTGTTGAATAAGTAAGCTGACTGGGCAGCAGTGCTCCCAGCAGAGGAAGGAAAGTCTTCAAAGACTCATACTGAGGATTTCTCCTGCCAAAGAGGAAGGAGCTGCTTCTTCAATACAAGCCTTTGGACTTGGTAATTAGCAACTGTAATAGACTCATGTGGATTTATTAAATAGCCAGATCATAGTATAGATCTGTATAGTAACTATTTTGTTTTCTTTCATCATAAGGTTTATAAAGTTAATGTTTAATATGGCTCATTGCTTTTGTTTTCATTTAGTCTGAACAGTCTTTGCTGTGAGTCCCTTTGGCTATGTCTGCACATAGACCAATAATTCAAATTAAGTAAGGTCGAACTAATTAGGTGGAACTAATAAATCTTAATTTGAATTAACCGGATTCGAAGTAACATGCCTGCACAGCAAAGTCCAGATTGAACTAGCACAACCATGCACAGGACTTGCTAGTTCAGCCCAGGAGGGGGGCACCATGGGAAGTGTGGCAACATGGCTGCTGAGAAGGGCCATTGGCACAGCCAATCCCATAGAAGGAAGAACTGACTTTGTCCCCTTGCACATTCTGGCAGGCAAGGAGCAGAGTAAGGTCATGAACTGAGCCCAGCTACCCCAGCTTGCCGCCCTGGTTCCCAGCACCAGTGCAGCCCCCTGCAGTCCACTCAGGCTGGAGCATACTCTCTGCGGACAGCTATAGCACAAAGGCAGATACCCGCACTACCAGTACACTGGCCGTGCCCACTGCCGCTGCCACCCTGCTACGCTCCATGCCCCATCAGGTGTAGGCACTTGAAACCAGCAGCAACTGGTGGGAGAAGATTGTCCTGACAACATGGGCTGATGACTAGTGGATGCAAAACCTGTGGATGAGGAAGCAGACCTTCCAGGAGCTGGTCAGCGAGCTTACCCTGGTTCTATAGCACAAGGCCACACATATGAGACCTACCCTCCTCATGGACAAGCTAGTGGCTATTGTGCTATGGCAAATGGCCACCCTGGAGTCATATCTCTCCATCGTGCACCACTTTGGGATTGGGAAGGCCACCATAGGAGTTGCTCTACAGCTGGTCTGAAGGACCATAACTGAAGTCCTTCCAGCCTGCCCCATCACCCTGGGCCACCTGGAGAGTACCCTGAATGGAATAGACACCCTCAGATTCCCAAACTGCGCGGGCATCCTTGATGTGACCTGTATTCCCATCCAAACCCCGGCACATTGCTCAGTGGAGTACTGCAATCACAAGGGATACCATTCGATGCTGCTGCAGGCCCTGGTCAACCCCCATGGCATGTTTACAAACATCAGTATCGGCTGGCTAGGGAGAGCACATGATTCACGGGTGTTCCAAAACTCCGGCCTCTACAGGCGCATGCAGGTGGGCACATTCCCCCCTCACCACCAGATCCCCATCTTGGTCGTCAGGGATGCCACTTAATCTGCTCCTCCCCTGGCTCACAAAGCCATTCACTGGACACCTGGATGCCTGCTGGGAGCAGTTCAACAGAAGGCTCAATAGGTGTCGGCAAGTTGTTGAGCATGCCTTCAGGCAGCGCAAAGCCAGATGTAGGTGCCTGCTCACATGCCTCTACCTTGCACAGGACATCATCCCAGAGGTCGTCAGTGCCCGTGTTGCCCTTCATCATTTATGTGAACTGGGGGGGCAGAGGACCCCTGCCATCCAGGAGACAGAGGCCAAGAATGTTGCAGGCAGTTCGACCAGCCAGAGACTGACCGTGACACCAAGCAGGCCCCGCATAGGGCACTGAGGATCAGGGAGGCCCTGACAGACATGTTCCTGGAGAAAGCACACTGAGACCTGGCTGCACCACCACACGCTCTCACTATCCTCACCCAGCACATACCTGCCCAACACATGCAGCACATGCCATTCCTTGCAGGTATCTCACTTCCCAGATCCTGGCAAAGTCCCGCCGCAGACTTTTAATTTTTACATGGACTTGCTCTGTGATGCAGGGGTGCCCCTTTTGCTGTGAGCACTGCTGCAGTCTCAGCAGATATGACACGGTTACGGTGGCTGCTCTGCCATTGGGACAGGATGTTCTCTGTACCCCAGATGCTTAGGAGACAAAGGACCTCTTGGTGGCCCCACAGAGGAGCCCTGCACTGGGCTTGGCTCCCACTGCTGCGCTCTGCCATGCTGGGGACTGCAGGCAGGTACTTCCACAGACGCTGGGTGTCCCTGTGAGGGTGGTGGCAGTGCTGTGCCATGGGCTATTCCTCTTCCTGGTACCATACACCATGGGAAGAGGAAGGGAAAAACGGCCCTAATTTGAACTAACTAGTTCAAATTGACCATCACTTTGAAGTTATGCTAGGTTTTACAACTTTGAAGCCTCATCTCATCAGTTCAACCTAAGGAAAGCCTTAGGTCGAATTCACAGAAGCCTGTGTGGACATGCATTTTTTTAATTCAAATTAATCCTTATTCATTCACATTAAAATGTATGTATAGACATACCACTTAAGGACTGATTTTGGTCTCCAGGTGCTGCACTGTAAGAGTTGAGGTTTATTTCTGTTCGACAGTAGAGAATGGCACTAGAGGTAAACTATAGCCCACCCAAAGGTTACAACGGCTCATTTGCTGGTGGACTCTGTATCGTAAAGTCTTTAAATCATGAGCTGAAGACTTTAATAACTCAGTCATAGGATAGAGGTTTATTGCAGCAATGGTGAGGTTCTTTGGCCTGCATTGTGCAGATCAGACTAGATGATCATATGGGTCCCTTCTGACCTAAGAATTTATGAATAAAAGCTAAAAAGAAGGCTCCATGTGGGAACAAGCCCTGGTCTACATACTCTATGGTTTTCAGAGGTAGCAGAAGGGAGATATGCAAGTTACTTAAAATAGGTTGCATATTTTGCTTCGACTGCCCAATGCTTACTCACATGGTATCTTCAGTGTACTGAGTTGATGGAAATAATTTCAAATTGACTTAGCACTACTTTTTTTAGTCTGGATCTACACACACCATGGTTTCTGGCAGCAGTTGAAGGGAGATACACAAATTACTTATGATAACATGTGTATCACCCTTTGACTGCTTAGTGCATATTCCCTGCCAGGGGCATTGCTGATATTGGGCACACAGACATGAGTCCCATGTGTCGCCAGCCAGCACCCTGGATCTTCTCAGCCCTGGCAGCAGCACAGGAACACAGACAGAGCCTGTCTACTATGAGCAGTGAGTGCTGTCGGCCCCAATCTCCTGCTGCATGTAACCAGGGCAGGGGGTTGGGGAGGAAAATTTAAATTTCTCCGTCTCCTCTAGCCTAGGCTGTGTGTGCAGAGGTAGTGGGAGCTCTGGGGCCTAAATGGCCCCCCCCCCCAGTAAGGGAAGGAAAGGGGTGGGCAGCACTGAGCCTGGGTGAGAACAGGGCTGTAACCCGAGATTTTTCCCACTTCTTTAGCTCAAAAATGAATTTAATTTAATAAAGGAACATAGAAGTAGGCAATAGCATGAGGCAATCAATCTGGTAAAAATCCTCATTAGAATAAGTTAGAATATAGCATAATACATATATAGTTACTATCTTTTTCCATAGCAATAAGTATTGTCTGCAAGTGTTATAGCTTCAAAATTGCAGTTATTAACGTCCAGATGGCAGAGTCTAAACTTTTGACCTCCCTCACTCCCCCTCCCATAAGATGTTCCTAGCTCTTCCCCCACTGCATAGCCATCCATGCACACCTTTGATCTCTCTCACCTCCCCCTCGCAGGTGGAGGATCAAAGACAGCTATGCCAAGGGTAAAAGAATGAAATCATCCTTTTTGTGACTGGGTAGGAATGAATCCTCTTTGTGATCATAGAATCATAGGGTTGGAAGGGACCTCATACGTCATCTAGTCCAAGCCCCTGCCAGTGGCAGGACCACTCCCACTAAACCAGCCCAATCATGGTTTTGTCCAGCCACGCCTTAAACACCTCCAAAGATGGAGATTTCACCACCTGCCTCAGCAGCTCATTCCAATGCTTCACCACTTGCCTAGTAAAAAAGTTTTTTCTAATATCCAACCTCCACCTCCCTAACTGCAACTTGAGAACATTGCTCCTCGTTCTGTCCTCTGTTACTACCGAGAATAGTTGAGCTCCATCTTCCTCGGAGCATCCCTTCAAGTAGCTGAGGTTGCTATCAAATCCCCCCTCAATCTTCTCTTCTGCAGACTAAATAAGCCTAATCCTTTCAGTTTTTCCTCATAGGGCTTGTGCTCCAGCCTTTTAATCATTTTGATTGCCCTCCGCTGGACTCTCTCTAGCATGTCCCTGTCCTTTTTGTAGTGGGGAGCCCAAAACTGAACACAGTATTCTAGATGTGGCCTCACCAGTGCAGAATAGAGGGGAATGATCACATCCCTTGATCTGCTGGTAATACTTCTTTTGATGCAGCCCGGTAGGCCATTGGCCTTTTTGACAGCAAGAGCACACTGCTGACTCATATCTAGCTTCCCATCCACCATGACCCCCAGGTCCTTTTCTGCACTGCTGCTACTTAGCTGAATGTTCCCCAGCCTGTAGCAGTGCATGGGGTTTTTCCGTCCCAAGTGCAGGATTTTACACTTGTCCTTACTGAACCTCATAAGATTTCTATTGGCTCACTGTTCCAATTTATCTAGGTCTCCCTGAATCCTGTCCTTGCCCTCCAACACATCTACTGTTCCCCCCCAGCTTGGTGTCATCCGCGAACTTACTGAGAGTGCAGTCTATTCCATCATCTAGATCATTGATGAAAATGTTGAACAGAACTGGCCCCAGGACTGACCACTGGGGCACACCACTCGTGACTGGTTGCCAGCTAGACATGGAACCATTGATTCCTACACGCTGAAACCATTGATCTAGCCAGTTTTCTATCCATCTTATAGTCCACCTATCCAACCCATACTTCCTTAATTTGCCAATGAGAATGCTGTGGGAAACTGTATCAAAAGCCTTGCTAAAATCAAGGTATATCACATCAACGGTTCTTCCAGCATCCAGTGATTCGTCAAGGGGATGTGGATAGGGGTTTGGAGTGTATAAAAGGAGCAGCATTTTAGCAGAATTTCGGAGATCTCTCCCGCTCCTAATGGGTTCCACTGGCCTCTGGCCGTGTTCCCATTGCATTAGGAGTCATACTCTCAGCCGACCCCAGAGAGAGTTACAATGTCTCTGGAGGATGAAGGGTACCCTAGCATCAGTTTTGCCTGATGGCCTTGAGCTCTCCTCAAAAGTCTTGGGTAACATTCTTGCACACAATGGTCATACTAACATCAAGTTTGTCCTGAGGTCCGAGCACTGCTCTCTGTCAGAGGATACAGCAGAATGAAGTCTCTGCTGGGGGATCTTCATGTCTCACTGTCTCTGGCTGGAGTTTCCAGGGGGCACAACTGAAACTCCTTCTCAGTTGGGGGACTTTGTGTCTCACCATCTCTGGCACTGGTTGCGTGAAGGTTTCAGTTTCAAAAGGGGCTGCACCACTCAGCCACTGTTCACTCTAAGCTGTGTGCATGTGTGTGCATACACAGGTCATGAAACCTGAACACACAACAAAATAAAGGGTGCCCCAAAAAAATCAATAGTATTAATAATGGTGCTCACAAAGAAATTTTTTTGCACACACAAAGAAATTTTTTGTGCACACAGCCTATGAATGATTAGAGGGAACATTGCACTTAGCTAACTGAATCCTGACTCAAGGTGCATGCTTCTTCAATCCAGAGAGGCTGTACCATTCGGCTAACTGAGTCCCAGCTCAAGGTGCATGCTTCTAAGGCTAAAGGATCTGAGCCATGTGGCTAATTGAGTCCCACTGTAAGGTTCAGAGCCCTGAAGCTCTCACTCTGCACTCACACTGGAAGACCATCTCAAAGACCACCAGCACAGCAGAGAACCCTGTGCAACAGAGATGCGAAGCGGTAACTGCAGCCATGAGCCTGAAAGAACCGTCGGAGGCATAGTGACCCTGCAAAGCTACCATCTCGTCAGTTGCTGAGGAGAGTTGCAATGAGGCAGTTGCAATCATACTGAGAGGGCGAGAGCAAGATTGGGGAAGAAAGCAGAGACCAAAGACAGGGATTACATCTGACTATGGTAAGGGAAAAGGGTCCCTGGGAAGGTTAAGGAGCCAAAAGATCATTAGTGAGAGTCCTGAGTTAAAAGCTGTGGCTAGAAACTAAGAAGCTACATCCTGGAGATGAACGCTTGGCTGC
>ML681964.1:70500652-70540157 GCA_007922195.1 Podocnemis expansa
GACCTCGTGGGGTCCCTTCCAACCCTATGATTCTATGATTCTATACTTATAAGCGCTAACCACCTACAGGGACCTGATCCGTACGAAAGTAGCGCTTGATGCTAGGTAAAACAACGGAGAAGAGCTTATAGTGAGTAACCCTCATTGTGTTAAAGAAGAAAATGGGTGTAAGAGCTGAGATCTCCCCATTCTGTACATGACTGATCCCCACTTACTAAATGTTATAGCTTACACATCCTTGTATGTATAACTGTCATAGGAGTGTAACTGTTATAGTGGTCAGTATAAGTGTATTACTGCTGAGCCTTGTATGTTGCCTTTAAGTCTAAGTGACAGTCTCTGTTAACTCTCAGAATGAGAGGTATTAGTCTCTAATGTTTTAATGTGTTTTGTTTTATTGTTAAGTCTGTAATTGTATGTCTGAAAATTTAAAAAGTGTAACCCAGCAAAGCAGGATTCCATTCTAAACTGTCACTCTGTACTGCTTGCTGTGATATACAGGTATTGATTTAAATGCATATTTTCCATCTCTGAATCTCCTTATAAGTCTGTAAGATCTTAAATAAATGTTAATACCTTCTTTCCAAAGAATTCCTAGCTCTCAGTCTCTTCATTGCTCTGCATCTGTTCTTGACTGGCGAGCTGTAGCCATGTTTTCCACTAGGGGTTTAACCCATTTAGGCAGCACTGATCCCTGACCCTCCATCTCAGAACTAGTCTGGTTTAGAGGCACACATTTATTGCTTTCAAGCAGCTTAAAACCCTGCATTTGAGTTCTGAGGTGACAGGGCCTCAGGGGCTTGAGAGCTAAGAAGGACTGACAGGGCTTCAAAGAGAAACTGCAGAATTGGTATTCATATGCAAATTTCATGGTATAAAATCAGGATTGACTAGGGACTTTGGATTCTTCTCCCATTATGACAGGTGATTTGACCTCACCTTCCTCTATATGTGGTTCCCCAGTGTTTGAATCTTAACAAAGTCTTTGATTTGCTGTTACACGGGCCACATCCTATGACTTACACTTCCCTGCATTCATTTACCTCCCATTCTGTAAGTTCTCAATCTTCAAAGCATCTGATGAAGTGGCATTTTCTCCCATGAAAGTCATACAATAAATAAATGTGTTAGTCTTTAAAAGTGCCGCAGCACTTGTTTGTTTAAATGAATATGCACTTACCTGGTAGGAGGTGGCAGTAGTGAATTCCAATCCAACCTCTTATTGTACAAAGTTCACAGAAGAAAAAACAATGAAAAATCCGATTCACTTCATTTGTATTGCCAAGATCACCTACTGCACATTGCTGTCACCCATGAAGGGGGTATTCTGGAACTAGCTAATTTAAAGAAGTTCACAGTAAATGGAAAAACAACTACTCTACTTGCAAAGAGACCATACTTCAATGCAGACTTCCAAATGACATACTGACAAGATGTAATAATCTGTATTTAGCTGCAAAATGTGTCTTTTAGAGCAGGAAGAATTCAGCAATGTAGAAGTGGAAAATCTCAAGCAGCAAGTCAACAAGTTATGCAAATGCTTTGCAAAGAATGTGAATATTTAATTCAAATCCTTCTGCTATCATATGATGCATAGAATAAACTGGATCCTATTCTTCAACAGACATAGTGTTTTCTAACTCAGTAGGTCTTAACCTTTTGTGGGTTGTGACGTGCTTGGTGGTCTACTGCAACACTACAAGACAAACCAGCCCACTCCTTCAAGGCTAAATCCAGTCATTGCCCCGGCTCTCTATGACATACTTAGTGCTGTGTGGCGACACTGTTCTAACACACAAGTGCATGGCATTCTGGTGAACAACAGACTCTGCAGAAATAGTTACGCTGTTTGATCCCCACTGCAAGGGCATACCTTCTACTGATAAATTTAAAGATTATTTTCTTCTTTTTTTCTGGAGGAAAGCAAATTCCATCAGTACATGACAATGCCTTCCCTAAGCAACAGCAACATTGTTCTTGTAACCCTTCTGCCAGGGCAAGCTGGCAGAACAAGGGCTGGGTTCTTTACTTAGCGGTTTCCAAATAATGTTACAGAGCCAACCAGCTTGAGCCCCCACCCAGTCTTCTGGGAAATCATACACTATTCCCTGGGCACCCCAAAGGGGTAATGCTTCCCTGCGCACAAGCATGAGTCTGAGTGTAGCATACAGAACTTGTAATAGTAGTAAAACCAGAATGTAAAAGGCTAAATAACAAACATCAGCACTGATCTGGAAAATCAGTGCAAAACAGGTTCTCAACATGATCCCCGGAGTATGTAGGGAGTGTCTTTCACGCCAGCTATCCGCAGGCACCAACCACTGGTCACTCACTCTGTACACTAGCGCCATCCCATAGCTCCGCTCACTGTCTGCCAGCTCTGTGCATAGGCCAATCATGCTGTCCAGCCCACTGCTGGCCACTCTCACCATCCGCCAGCTCCACCTGCATTCCACTGGCTCCGCCCACAAGCCAATCATGCTGTCTAGCCCGCCACTGGCCACTCTCACCATCTGCTGGCTCCTCCTACTGTCCCCTGGCTCCGCCCACAGGTCACTCACACCATCCAGCCCGCTGCTGGCCACTCTCACCATCTCTTGGCTCTGTCCACTGTCCACCAGCTCCGCCCACAGGTCACTTACTCCATCTGCTGCTCCTCTGCAGTGATTCAGCTCAGAGAGAATTTTCTTCTTTTAGTGATTTCAGCTCAGATAGTTTGCCTCTCTCAGTGATTTCAGCTCTGGAACCTCAAGTAGCTAGAAACAGCTTCTTCTATTAAAATAACAAAGAAAGGCCTCAAACGAAGCCTAGCCGGACCTACCATTTGACAGTGGGGACGGGGAGTGAGGTAAATGCCTCAAGCATAGCTCCAGACAGAGCTATGCACTCCTAGCCTGTCGTAACTTTCTTCTGGCTGAAACAGGCAGTGGCCTCTCTTACAGGTTCCTTTTTTGCTAAGGGCAGCTTTTACCCTTTAACTAACCAAACCAGAATTTGATTAAGCAAGAGAGTAGCATATTACAAAAGACAGTATTTCATGTTTCTCTTCAGTAGAACTACAGATATTGACAGATTTGTGATCAGATTAACCCCAAATACTATTACCCATATTGCCCTGCACCCATAGTGTATTTATGCTAATATGTTCTTTGTGCTCATGCAAATACTAAACTCATGCAGATTAGCTGACTCTTTGAATTCTGGAAAATCTATCGTATCTGACTTCCCAAATTTGAGCCATGCTGTTTCCCATATCCTCAGTGTCACACCTGGTTCAGCTGATGTGGAGAGAATTTTTGATAAATTCAGCTATACTCAAGAGTACAGAGGAACAAGTTTGGAAAAGATACTTTGAAAAAAATGCTGGGAGTCCATGCTGTTTCTACTGAAGAGCTTTCTAGCTTTAAGTCACCAACAGTAAACTGCTTATTAAAATGGAAAGTTAAATTTGAATGGGGGATTGGAGGTAATTGTTTTATAAACTCAGAGGTGGTGTACAGCATTCAAGTTTAATCTAAATTCAACAATGAACCATTTTCTACAGTATTTCAGGGCTCAGAAAGGTTCAGGTGCCATCTAGTGGTATTTCATGTTAATTATAATTCATCTAAATACACTTCATGTAATAAGCGTTAGCATTTAACTGCTTTTACTTGCAATACTTTTAGTTTTCTTTGTTAGTCGATTTTTCTGTTTTCCCACCTCCCAGTATTAATCTTGATACCTAGCCAGACAACTGTGAAATTATTTGGAATGATTTTCATCCAATTTTGTAACAAATGATGTTAAATTCCAAGCAAATATTAATCAAATAAAAAAAAATTGAAAAAGAAGGGCCTTAGTTATACAACCTATGGTACCATCTTGCAGCAGGCATGTTGGTAATAGATACAAACTAAACCAGAAGCTACAAAATGTAGACTCTTTGTAATAAATAAATCCTGAGATGATAAATGAGACACACAATTTTTTTCATGTCCCCTTATCTATATCAAGGTTATGGAGTAAATGGATTGCATATCAAACAATCTGGCCATGTAGCATTAAAGAGAGAATCAGTGCATTTGTCATTTACACAGAAACCACTAGTAGAAAGAAATGGGAATATTGTTGTAGAGTGACACATTAGAAGTCAGGTCATCTTGGTGGTAATGATCCTAGTATATTTTCCATGAGATTGAAAATGTATTACAGCTGTAAATTATTTCTACTTCAATAGGTGAGGGGGGAGAAGAAGAAAAAGGAAATATTTAATAATCAGATGGCTACCTGCCCTACTGAATCAGTAACAGACACTCTAAATGCATAAAAATAGCTAGCCTCTTAGAAACTAACAAGGTCAGAACTTAAAGTAGCTCTAATTCTCATCTAACATATGAAGGCAGCAGAGTATGTTACTAATGGTACCCAATGAATCCATCTTATTTGCTAGAAGATAAGAATGATGGTTTACCACAATTGCATGATGTGTTTTGTTAAATTGAATTTACTCTCCTGCTGGAAGAAAATAAGGTTTATACCTGCATATTGGCTGGACTAATCAACCTGCACAATAGTCTTATACCAACCTAACTGAAAGACTAAACAGGAATTATTACATTACTTGCTTTGTTAGCATGTGCTGTACCTGCCTAGATTCTAATCTATCAATTCCACCAAGCTGGCTCCCTATCATCTCTAAATCCTGAACCAAAAGAAAAGCTGCTACACACAAGCAGTTATAATCCATGGGCTGTGGTGTAACCAGAGATTTTTGTCGCAGGCTCATTTGAAACACCAGAGTCAAAATAGCCAAAGGCAGACTATAAAAGATTTCTTTTTATTTTTACTTTTATTATTTTAAGAGCTTTAAATTAGTATCAGCACAGGTGTTAACTTAGTCACTAAGTAATAGTTAAAGTTAGGAAGTGTTTAATTAAAATTAGGATATTTTTAGAGAGTTTTGACAAGTACAGCAAATGTAGCATTCAGCAAAGTTTCAGTGATCACCCTCCATTTTGTGACAGTAACATCCTAAAGGAGCATGCCCTGACATGTCTTCCACTCTTTAGAATGCAGCCTCTCCTTTATCCAAGATGAGCTAATTTCTTTCCAGCTCCTTTTAGAATTGTTTTCTCATCTACCTCTCCCATCCCTGATGTCCCTTACATGACCCTCAACTCACTCCTTACCTGCCCCTCCCTTACCTAGAGATGATGCAATCCTTCTAGAAATCTCTCCTTAGCACCGTTCCCTCCCATCTCCACAACCCCTCCTCAAAAATAGCTGATTGATTAATAGTCCGTCATGCCATAGCTGTACCCTACCTAAAAAGCATAAAAGGCAGGGAATTCTGTCTTCTGATTAGTCAAAAGATTGTCACATCAATGGACCCTGGTATAAAAGAAAGATTGTTCTAAAGGTATAAGAGAGAGGACATCTGCAGCCTCTGTGAAGCTTAGGCACCTAGTCAGGCTGCACTGAAGACATCTCCAGGAAAGAAGACCCACAGAGGCCACTGTAGCTGCAGATCCTGGATGCCCCCTGAGGGATCTTTGTTGATCACTGCAGATCTCCACAGCCACCACTGGAGAAGTAGGAGAAAGTGCTGCAATGCATAAAGAGAAAATTTCACCTGGAAACCAATCTAGTCTGGTAAGGCACTAAGGGGATCTGGGGGCATCTTGTTAACCAAGCTGTCAGATTTCTGGAATGGGTTCTTCTGGACCAGAGAAAGCAGCCAAAGGACCAGCAAACAGCACAAAAACAGCACACAGAAGCAAACCAGGAAGAAGCTGTCAGCTACATAAGAACTAGAGTCTGACCAGAAAGCCTGATCAGAAGGAAGATCAGAAAAGAAGATCTAAGCAGTGCAGAGTCCACCCAAAAAGGATGTGGCACATCCATGACTGACTTAAGATAGTCTGAGTGAAGGTTGCCATGCACTGAAGCCACCATTTGCTGAAGAACCCAATCCAGGCTGGACCCGCCATGGTACAACAAAGACAGGAGTTTTGCTGAGGGATCCGGGCAACTCGGCTAACCGAGTTCCGACTTATATGTCCAGATTCTAAATCTGTTCTTGATCAGCAGGCTGTAGCCATATTTTCCACTAGGGGTTTTACCCATTTAGGCAGCACTGATCCCTGACCCTCCATCTCAGAACTAGTCTGGTTTGGAGGCAAATAAATATTTGTTGCCTTCAGGCGGCTTAAAACCCCACATTTGAGTTCGGAGGTAACAAACTGGCACCCAAACAGGGACCAGTCCATAACAGTGTCTGTTCCATCAAACAGGGATCAGTCTTGGTCAATTTTAAAAGATTGTTCCTTGGGAACAGGGACCTGCTCGCCTAAATTGGAAAATAACAGACTTTAGAGCAATGAGGACTTGATTGCCTAAACTGGAAAACAACAGACTTCAGAACAATGAAACACTGAGCAGAGACTTGATTGCCTAGATTGGGAAGTAACAGATCTGTGTACTTAACTGAAAATAACAGACATTAGAGAAATAGAATATTATAGAAATTCAAAAACTAAAAGTTCTAAACAGTAAAAACCATATGTACAGATTAATGAGTACTCATAAATATTGGATACAACACATAAATATGAACTGAAATTTAGAATATTAATTTGTGTTAATGAAGGCATATAAATCTTAGTGAGGAGTCCAGATCTCATCGATACTGATATTTTTATGTGAAATTGCAAAATATAGCAGATTTAGTGTCCTTCTAGAGGAGTTATTTAGAAAGGAAAGCCCAAGAAAACCCGCTTTCCTTGAGCTGAGCTGAGGGTTAGCAAAATTGTGAAGCGAGTAGCAGTTTTATATCCCATGCCTAGTGTCTTTAAGGGACACTGCAATAGAAGTAGGCTGAGGCACTTTAGCTGGTGGCTCAACAGCTAAGCCTGGTGTTGTGTATAGCACTTATAGCAAGGATAGCAAGAAGGTGCAGTGTCCCAATCATATGGCGCTCTGAGGCAAGAATAGAGGGATTAACACTTCCAGAAAATAATTTAAAAAAATAAGGATATCTAGAAGTTTTAAGTTAGAAACAGTAGACCTACAAACTCTAAGGTTTATGCTAGCAAATTTAGTGTGATACTAAAAATCTTAAATGTCAACTTTGTGTGCAATAAGAATTATTACAAATTATCCCAAAAATCTCACTTGCATAAGAAGTCAGTTTTTAGAGATATTTCTGTTAGTAGTTACAGTCTGAGAAGTGCTTCTATTATCTCCTTGCAAGGAGGGGATTTATAAATGACTTTTCAATAAAAAATTCCCTGTGATACCAACAACAGCTGCTGCAATGACCAAGAGAATGTTAAAAGTATCCAATGATAGTGAGTACAGTAAATATGACAACATTAGGGCAATAAAAAAAATTATTACTCAGACTAAAGAACCTTTGAAAATTATAAATCCGACTTAAGGCAATACGCAACCTCCCCATATTCTATAATAGATACAAAAACCATGCCAAGAAAATTAAAGATTCGCCCATAAATAAGCAAGAACATCCAGACAAGGCCCCTCTCAGTCCCGGATACCCTGTCATACTTAAATCAGCAGGTATTCTGCTTCTTCTATTTAGCCTTAAGTGACACCACACTGGCCTTTAATATTACATAAACAAAGACTTCTCAATAATTGGATGAAGTTAGGGCCCATTAAAAGACCCAGATTCTGTAAGTGCTCCGAGCCAAAGGGATTGAGCTCTGGTTTCAAGTTCAGATTTCTGAAGCTCCAGCACGTAGCCAGCCTGCACTCAGAATGCTATCAGAGTAAGACCTCTGTTGGACCAAAGTTATGCTCAGCTGGAACTCCATAGCTGCTAGCCTTATTGAGACAGCAGAAACACAGCAGCTTTGTTGCTGAGAAAGGGCGCGAGGAGACAGCAACAAGCCTTGGAGAGCAAGAGGAAGAACAGTAATTCTAAACAGATTTTCATCCAGTCTTATCCATTCTTGGTAATAAAGGGAAGTCAAAGGGTAGCTAGGCTATCTTAGAAAGATAGTAGTAACTGCACACCGTTTGAAGAAACAGCGAAGAGCGGACTCAGCCACGTGAAAACCAGCTGAGCAGAGTATAGGCAGCAACCAAAGACGTTGCTGATCAGGACCCGATCCTGATCAAACTAGCCTGTTAAGATTATTAAACAAGCAAATAATCAGCTCACTATTCTAGATTAGAGAAGATGTCTGAGGAAAGGGATAGACAGATTGAGGAGAGAACCTGGAGGCAGCAGAGGCTGAAGGCCTAGAAGTAGCAGTAGCAACACTTCCCCAAGAACTTGAGAGAGCACAAGGACTGGGATTCAATGACTCTCTGGAGAAGCAAGATTGGGAACCCAGAAGAAATCCCATAGTCCAAATGTGGAGGTCACCCTCAAGTGTTATGCGGGTTCCAGTGACACTCTTTTATAACGCACAAGAAATGCTGATGCTCCTAAATTTAGTGCCAAGTTGCGCAAAATCAGTTTTAAATGTTAATAGCCTGCCTTTTCCCCCACTGGCAGCAGGTATGACAAGACATTACTGCTCCTCATCCCGATCCCAACCTACCAGGATGATTATCAGCCACTCTGTTAGCGTCCAGAATAGGTTGGAAATTTATCTATAATAGGTTTGGGCTTATGCATATGCCCTTACATGTTCGTGAAACCCTAGGGGAGGACATATTAAAATGATTAAATGCTCAAATTATTGATTTAGAAAATTTGGAGATCAGAGAAGCATGAATTAATATTTCTAATTATACATATATATTTAAAATAACAAAAAATTATTCTTATTTTACGATGCTATTTAACTACGACATATTTCTACATAAATATAACTGAAACCTGCTTCTTTTAAAATAATATAAATTCCCCTCTCACCCCTATGGGTGGTATGTGTCTTCCTCAACCTCGGGTCCTCTACCAGAGGCCTGGGAGTTTGAGGGTTCTGCACGGTATCCTAGCTGTTCCTAGCAATGCACTCTTCTGGACAGAGAGCTCTGATGTTGTTCCTGGGATCTGTTGGAGCCACTCTCCCAGCTTAGGAGTCACAGCCCCGAGTGCTCCTACCACCACTGAGAACACTTTGGCCTTCACTTTACACATCCCCTCTAGTTCCTCTTTCAGGCCCTGGTACTTCTCCAGTTTCTCATACTCCTTCTTCCTGATGGTGCTGTCACTTGGCACTGCTACACCTATCACCACCGCTGTCTTCTGGTCCTTGTCTATTACCACAATGTCTGGTCGATTGGCCAGTACCTGCCTGTCTGTCTGGATCTGGAAGTCCCACAGAATCTTAGCCCTGTTATTCTCCACGACCTTCTGTGGAATCTCCCATCTGGTCTTGGGAGAGTCTAAGCCCATACACTGTGCAGACGTTCCTGTACACAATGCCAGCTATTTGGTTGTGCCGTTCAGTGTATGCTGTTCCTGCCTGCATCTTACATCCTGCCAGGACGTGTCTTATCCTTTGGTGGTACTTGGATGTTGCTGTCTTCCTTGCCTCCTCATCGTGGTTCCCATGTGACTGTGGGATGCCAGGGTACTTGTAGCTGGTCTGTATGTCTGCTATGTGGCCTGCTGGTAGTTCCACCCCATCAGTCATGACTACCTTCCCTCTCTTTACTACCATCTGGCCACACTTCTCCAGTCCGAAGGACATCCCAATATCCTCCCTGTAGATCCATGTCAGGTAGATTAGGGAGTCGATGTCTCACTCATTCTTAGCATACAGCTTGATGTCATCCATGTAGAGGAGGTGGCTAATGGTAGTTCCACTCTTGAACTTGTATCCCTGTGTGTGTATATGCGTTCCAGTAGCCCACTTATCGTCAGATTGTCCTGGGTCCCCAACATCTGACGTGGACCTTGTTAATCCAGGAGATGTCCGAGCCGGCATAATTCTCGTAGTTTGTGTCACTCTCATATTCGAGGTAGGCAAGTGAGGCATTAAGGGGTCTTTTGCCCAAGGACCCCTACTGGGAAGGTATGCAGGTACCCACCAGGATTTGAACCCCAGTCTCCCATATCAAAGGGCATCGCTCTTAACCACTACACTAGCCAGTCACCTATCTATATCATATATATATAGATGCCCTTTGATGCAAGAGACCAGGCTTCAAATCCCGGTTGGTACCTAATGAGAGGGGATATATGAAATGTATGCAGGAACTATGGATGGACAAAAGACCTACATCCACACTAACAGAGAAACAGCTAGTTACCCAACGCTTCAACACAGTAAAGAGGCAGCTGCTCTCACAACTTGAGATAGACCAACTCCACATTACATCCTGGAATCAAGAAGACGACCCAGAAGAACAACTAGATGTGCAGTCAACACCTGAAGCTGGCACTTCACTGCCACCCCCTCCATTACAGAGCACAGCAGCTGATATGAGCCATAAGATCATAGATAAACTAGCTACAGTCAACCCTCGAGACCGATTACCAAGGCTCGTTGGAGAAGTACCATCAGATAGTATGCTAGAAGATGCCAATAGAGCCTTAACGACAATTCCTCCTACCACCATAACTCAAACCAATGAACTGGTATATGCTACAGCCTCTGTAATCCTGGAGATGCTTGGCTACACAATCAAGAAGAACAGCAGTACATACCCCCCCCGGAAAATGAGGTTGGAGGATAAGATCAAGGCAACTTGGAGAGAAGTTAGTCAGCTGGTGGAACTACAGAAGGGTGTAGAGATTAAGGATAAGACTCGGCTACTGAAAAAATACAAGGGCCTGACTCCATCTGAAGCCCTAGAGACTGCTAAACAAAGGCTCACAGCACTGGCTACCAGGCTAAGAAGATACACTAGAGAAGCAGAGGCCAAAAAGATAAATGCCCTGTTCTCCAAAGAACCATCCAAGGTGTACTCGCAACTGCAGTGCAACAACACAATAACAGCAGAGCCACCAACAGCAGAAACTGAACAGTACTGGAAGAACATATGGGAGAAAGAGAAGACTCATAACATCAGTGCAAACTGGCTGCAGGACCTGAGAACAGACCACAGCAATCTCCCAGAACAGGAACCAGTCACCATCACAGTAGCAGACATCCAACAGTGGGTCAAGAACATGAAGAGCTGGACAGCACTTGGAGCGGACATGATCCACACCTACTGGCTAAAGAAACTAACAGCAGTACATGAACGCCTAGCAGCACAGATGAATCAGCTGCTAGCAGCCGGCTCCCACCCAGACTGGCTAACACAAGGAAGGACAGTGCTGATCATGAAAGACCCCCACAAGGGAACAGCACCGTCCAACTACTGGCCAATAACCTGCCTCCCCACAACATGGAAAGTCCTATCAGGCATCATAGCTGCCAGGCTACAGGACCACATGGGCCAGTACATGAGCACAGCTCAGAAGGGCATTGGGAACAACACCAGAGGCTCAAAACACCAGTTGCTCATAGATAGAGCAGTCGCCCAAGACTCATGGTCTAGACAGACCAATCTGAGCACAGCCTGGATTGACTACAGGAAAGCCTACAACTCAATGCCGCACACATGGATCTGTGAATGTCTGGCGCTATACAAAGTCAACAGGACACTAAGGACCTTCCTCAAGAACTCAATGGGACTGTGGAAGACAACACTGGAAGTCAACTCAAGACAGCTTGCACAAGTGGCCATCAAGTGCGGCATACACCAGGGTGATGCGCTGTCCCCGCTGCTGTTCTGCATTGGCTTCAACCCCCTCAGCCAGATGATCACAAGGACTGGATACGGATACAAGTTCAAGAGTGGAACTACCATTAGCCACCTCCTCTACATGGATGACATCAAGCTGTATGCTAAGAATGAGCGAGACATCGACTCCCTAATCCACCTGATACGGATCTACAGGGAGGATATTGGGATGTCCTTCGGACTGGAGAAGTGTGGCCGGATGGTAGTAAAGAGAGGGAAGGTAGTCATGACTGATGGGGTGGAACTACCAGCAGGCCACATAGCAGACATACAGACCAGCTACAAGTACCCTGGCATCCCACAGTCACATGGGAACCACGATGAGGAGGCAAGGAAGACAGCAACATCCAAGTACCACCAAAGGATAAGACAGGTCCTGAAGAGCCAGCTCAATGGGAAGAACAAGATCCATGCCATCAACAGGTACGCCCTGCCAGTCATCAGATACCCTGCCACTATAGTGAGCTGGCCAAAGGAGGACATGGAGGCTGCTGATGTGAAGACCCGGAAGCTCCTCACAATGTACGGAGGTTTCCACCCCAAATCCAACACCCAGAGACTGTACACCAGCCAGAAAGAAGGCGGTCGGGTTTGGTGAGTGTCAAAGCCACTGTCCTGGACAAAACCCAGAGCATCCAGGAGTACATCGGTAAGATGGCACCCAAATATGAGCTGCTGAGAGAATGCCTGAGGCAGCAGCAGACATGGGAGGAAGATCAAGCAGAAGAAGTGCCATGGCAAGACAAGACCCTGCATGGGATGTACCATCGACAGATAGCTGAGGTGGCTGACATTGGGAAGTCCTACCAGTGGCTGGAAAGGGCTGGACTAAAAGACAGCACTGAGGCACTGATCATAGCAGCACAAGAACAGGCACAGAGCACCAGATCCATCGAAGTAGGAGTCTACTACACTAGACAGGACCCAAGGTGCAGACTGTACAGGGAGGCATCAGAGACAGTCCAACACATACTGGCAGGATGTAAGATGCAGGCAGGAACAGCATACACTGAACGGCACAACCAAGTAGCTGGCATTGTGTACAGGAACATCTGCACAGTGTATGGGCTAGACCCTCCCAAGACCAGATGGGAGATTCCACAGAAGGTCGTGGAGAATAACAGGGCTAAGATTCTGTGGGACTTCCAGATCCAGACGGACAGGCAGGTACTGGCCAATCGACCAGACATTGTGGTAATAGACAAGGACCAGAAGACAGCGGTGGTGATAGGTGTAGCAGTGCCAAGTGACAGCACCATCAGGAAGAAGGAGTATGAGAAGCTGGAGAAGTACCAGGGCCTGAAAGAGAAACTAGAGGGGATGTGGAAAGTGAAGGCCAAAGTGGTCTCAGTGGTGGTAGGAGCACTCGGGGCTGTGACTCCTAAGCTGGGAGAGTGGCTCCAACAGATCCCAGGAACAACATCAGAGCTCTCTGTCCAGAAGAGTGCAGTGCTAGGGACAGCTAAGATACTGCGCAGAACCCTCAAACTCCCAGGCCTCTGGTAGAGGACCCGAGGTTGAGGAAGACACATACCACCTATAGGGGTGAGAGGGGAATATATATAAAGAAAAAAGCAGTTATGGTTGTGAAATAGAAAAATAAGTTCCAGTTAAATTCTACTTGTTATAGTCATTGTTAAATAGGGACAAAAATAGGTTTCAGTTATGTTTATGTAGAAATACATCTCAGCTAAATATTATTGTAAAATAAAAATAAATTTGTGTTATTTTAAATATAAAATTGCAAAAACTATATATATATGTAGATATAGATATAAATATATATACACAGAAAGGAGAGATGAAATATGACTTCAAATAAAATAGTTTAAGAAGGCGGGGCTCTGTGTTCTTATTTCATCCCAGATCTTATTAACCAAAGATTAGTATTTGCCAGGAGCGTTGCTGGTGCTGGGCACCTCTGGCACGTGCCCCAAATGCCAGCACCGGTGTCCCGGGTCCCGCGGGGACCCCCTCCAGTCTCCGGCCCAATCAGGCTGGAGATCCAGGGCTCAGCCACCCGCGGCAGCCCCGTCCCCAGCCAGGGACCTAGGGCCCAGCCGCCTGAAGCCATGGCACCCCCATCCCCAGCTGAGAATGCGGGGCCCAGCCGTCTGCGGCAGCACGCGGTGGCTTCTGGCCCTGTCCCTGGCCAGGGGGTGGGGCCTGGGGCCGTGCCCCGGGTCCCTCCTCAGGGCAGCGACGCCCCTGGTATTTGCACTTGTTTTTGATAGGTGTCCATTTATACATATTATTGTTTAAAAAAAGAACCCTGGTATGTCATGGAAAAAAAGAAAAGAAAAATCAACACAAGTGCAGAAAAAGGAACAATAATTAAGAGCAAAGGGTGAATTAAATAACTAATTTTCTTCTAAAAAAAAATCTGTAAGAACAATGCTTTTTCTTGTTTGTCCTCTCTTTCTCTTCTTCCTCAGAATTTTAGATGACTGGCACCAGGAAATAAAAGAAACATCTGAAATTTGTGAAGAATAACTGCAGCAACAAAGTTATGTTTTATGTTTGTCCTGCCATATTTGTAGTGTGCACACTAGGGTCTAAATAAAATTAGTTAGCTTGTTTAAGATTATCCAAAATGGCACAAAGTTGAGTATGCTCTATAAAGTTGTAAAAAGTGTCAATGAAAAGTCCGAGGGTTATTGCATTTATAATCCTAGAAAATCTTGTGATGAAGTAAAACATAACAAAACTAACAAAATTTACAGTACAGACTTGGAACTTTCACTTAAAAGCAAGGTTTAAAATAAGATGTGAGTACTGGTGAGGAGTCGTGAACCTTACTGGTGTTCACATCCTTTCAATATGAGTGCTAATGAAGAGTAGCTAACTTCATTAATGTTCTAAAAATAGTGTTTTTTTTAAAAAAAGGGAGAAAAATATTAAATTGAAATTGTGGGTATGTAGTTTGGTTATTATGTAACCATGGAAAGTGATTATGCACATAAAATATTTTGTAAAAACTGACAGTATTAAGCTAAAGGATCAATATAATGGTAATACATTTGAAAAAGATTAGGATATAAATTAATGTATAACGTTGAGTGCATTATGTAGCTTCATATCTATATTCGGTGGCTACGATGATGTGAACAAGACAGTCCCAACTATGATGCAAACAGGCTAAAAGATAACACCATTCTAGAAGGAAATATGAGAAGATGTATTCTGGAACTTTCCCCATTTGATGATAATGCACAAACAGTTGTACTTGTGGAAGCAGCTGATATTGTAGATCTTTTGACACAAGACAAGTAGGGGTGAATGTTGTGTTTGTGATCTCCAAACAAAGTGGGTATCCTTATAACACACAGCACAGAAAATAATTTTTTTTTAGGTATTACAAAATTTACGGCTTCACCGCAACCTTCATTTGTACATAAAGTACAACATGTAGAATGTAAAAATTTTTGTAAAAATGGTGGTAAATGTTGTCGTACAGGATCTCCAAGGCTCAAGTAATGAAAGGTATAATTGCGAGTCCAAGGCTGCCTTAATTTCTAGTTCCATAGACATAGCTTGGGTATTCGACAACAATTCTAAAGCCGAAAATAGCATGGGTATTTTAATTGTCAAAAGGAAAAGAGAGACATAAAACTTAAGGCTTGGAATGAGGACTAAATTGATGTAATATCTATCTAAATAAGAAAATGCTATGACCACCTGAACCCTCATTCCTCAAAGGAATTAATCATTTTACATTGCACACGTTAAAATAACTTATGTATGTATAAACTAAAAGACAAGGAAGACTAATTGGAAAAGTAACTAGATCAGGACCACGGCAATGTGCTCTTATTCAAAATTCTACCATTATTGCCAACACATTTAGTAAGATAACTATGGAGAAAAGAATTACAGCTAAATTAAAAACAATACAAGCACAAGAAAGGCAAGAAATACATACTAACATTCAATGGACTGGATCTATGATAATAGGAATAGCAAACAATATTCAGGGATGTGAATTCACAATTCAAGAAAAATTTAGAAAGGAAACAATAAGGAAAAATAGACCTCTTCTTATTATGATGGGAACATTAGAAGCTATCATGCAGAGGGACAATATAAGGAATATTGCCACACAATTCTTACACAAATGCTCTCTTAAATTTGATCCTGTAGAACAAGGAAGAATCTTAACTCATCTGCAATATTATTCAGACCCTAAACCATCAACTTGTGGATGGGATAATGATTTGAATAATGGTAAAATATCTGGAAGAACAGTAATGCCAGGACATTGGCAATGTGCTTTTATAGAAGGGCCAACTGTAGGCTATGTCCACACACAGGCAGTTAAATTGATTTAACTTAAATCAAAATAATTGAAAAAAATCATTATTTTGATTTAAGTTAAATAGAAATAACAGGTCCAGACCAAAAAATAACCAAATAGAAATAGCATGTCCACACAGTGTACTTGCTATTTCGAATCAGGACAGGGGCACCAAGGGAGGTGTGGCAACATGGCCTCCTGGAGAGGCCATGTTCCCAGCCAATCCCATAAAAGCAGGAACTGATTTCAGTTTCCTGTCCATTCTGGCTGGCAGGAAACAGCAGGGCAGAAGGGAATGGGTGCTCCTCACTTCCCATACCACTGTCGGGTGGCAGCAAGGCCATCTGCCAGCTTGCAGCATGTTGCCCTGTATTGGACACCTTTTTTCCAGACCCAAATGCCCCCAAGCCTGAGACTGTGACCATGAGCCTGCTGCGCCTTACTGCTGCCTCAGTTCCCCTGGCCCCCTCTGTGCCCCGCCACATATGGGTACAGGAGACCAGCACAGACTGGTGGGAGCGGGTTGTGCTGGGAACCTGGACTGATGCACAGTGGCGCAGGAATTTCCACATGGGCAAGGAGACCTTCACCCACCTAGTCACAGAGCTTGCCCTGGTCCTACACCGAAACAATACAATAATGAGACCCTGTGGACAAGAGAGTGGCCATTGTTCTATGGAAGATGGCCGCTCTCAAGTCCCACAGGTCTGTGTGGACCAATCAAGGTAATTTTTTTTTAAGTGGCACACCTCTTCGGAGTTGGGAGGTCCACAGTGGGTGAAGTGCTGCTCCAGGTTTCCAGGGCCATTAACACAGTCCTGCTGCCACACTTCGTCACACCTGGCGACCTCCGAGACACCATCAGCGGCATCACCACCCTGGGCTTTCCAAACTATGTAGGGATCCTTGACACCACCCACATCCCTTGTGCAAGCTCCAAAACACCGTGCAGCCAAGTACCGCAGCTGGAAAGGTTACCATTCTGTCATCCTGCAGGGCCTTGTGGACCACCGGGTCATCTTTCTCAACTGCAACACTGGGGAACCAGGGAGGGTGCATGACACCAGGGTCCTCAGGAACAGCGCACTCTTCTGGGGCATGGAGGTAGGCACCGTCTTCCTCCCCCCCAATACCATGCCCACCAGGGAATTGGAGCTGCCTGTCCTCATTGTTGCTGATTCAGCATACCTGCTCCGCCCGTGACTGATGTGTCCCTACATGGGACCCCTGGATACTGGCCATGAGCTTTTCAACCAGCGCTTGAACCACTGCCATCAGGTGGTCGAGTGGGCATTCAGCCGCCTGAAAGCCTGGTGGCGGTGTCTCCTCATGCATCTCCACCATGTGGAGCAGACCACCACAGAGGTCATCAGTGAGTGTGTCACACTTTGCGAGCTCTGAAGTGAGACTGTGGCAGCCATGTAGGAAGCAGAGGCTCAATTAGTCACTGGCCGTTTTCAGCAGCTGGAACCCATCACCCCAAGAAAGCGGGCACCCCGGGCAGCGGCCATCATTCGTGAGGCCGTGAAAGACCTTTTCTTCTGTGAGGCTATCTAAGGACTGTCTCCAGCACTGGACTTCCTCTTGCACACCCACCCACTGATGCCCCCCCACCTTCCTTGACAACCCCCCCACCCTCACTCAATAAAAGTCAAAACAAAACATTGGTGTGCAATGGTTTTTATTTATGGGGGGGGGATTGTGGGGGTGGAGAGGGGTCTTGGGACCTGTTGGAAACTAGGGACGCAGGGAGGTGGGAAATTCAGGGTACCAGGGCACTGCCGGCACCCTGTCCGGCTCAGCTGTGGCCTTCAACCCAACCCCCGCAGTTCCAGGGGCACCTTTGGCAAGAGCCAGGGGGCTCCCTGTGCTGGCCATCCTCAGAGGCTGGGAGGGGGCTGGCGACTGGTGAGGCAGTGCAGGCTGGTGGCAATGTCCTGCATGGCCATGCACATTCCTGCCAGTGCCTTGCTCTGTCATTCCACAGCCGCGACGACGCAGTCACCAGCGTCAGTGGCCTGCTGGAGCTGGTGAATGGCTGCGTCCTGCCGTTCGGCCTGCTGCTGCCTTGCGGTCTGGGCATCTTCATGGGCCTCCTCGCCCAGCTGCAGGAGACTGGGGAGGAGCTGGTGGCAGCTCATGCATGGCCTCCTCGCTCGGCTGCTGGTGGATGCAGGGCTTCCGGCGGAGCGACAACGTGTCGTTGCCCGTGTTACAGGGAGGAGAGATAGAGAGTGGCTGGTTCGAGCCATGTGGTGTCCCCAAGCCATGCACTGCTACCTTTCACTGCCCTGCAGCTGTACCCTGACTGCCTCTCCACTTCCTGAGCTATGTCCTATAAATTTGAGAACCAGGGCCATGGCACATTTGGCGGGGGGGATGTGGGACCTCACAGTGCCAGCATGGGGAAATGGCCCAGGCCTCTGCGGTGGCACTCTCCCAGGACCATGGGCTCCTGCTGTGGGCTTCAGGCAGCATGTCCCTTGCTACTGCCCTCATGTTCCCTGCAGCTCCCACTGGAGGGTGGTCCCCCACCCACCTTGGTGTGTGTCCCCCACACCATGTGGTCCTTGGTGCCAGCTTCCCACAAGGTATCTGCCAGCTCCCGGGTTCCTGCCTCCCTGGATTGCCAGTGCTGTGGCAAGGCCTAACCCTGCTCACAGGGAGGGACAAGGGAATACTCACCAACTGGCACGCTGGATATCCATCTGGATGTCCCCTAACAGGCTTCCTCCTTAGATGGAGGTGCCTCCGCCTCTTCCTCCTCCTCCGGCACCGGGATAAGCTCAAGATTGGCTTGCCCCGCTGGCGATGGTGGGCTGCTCCCCGGGCGGCTGGCCTCGCCCACATTGGTGGCTGCCTTGGGGTCCGAGGACTCCTCCACAGCGGTGGCTGGGCAGAGTTCCAGGTTGAGGCTGGGAGGCCAGCAGGCTCCTCCCCCAGAAAGGCATCCAGCTCTGTATAATAGGGGCAGGTGGTGTCCAGTACTGCCCCATGCACCTGTCTAGCCTCTCATGCCCTCATGTAGTCCTGCCTGAGGACCTTCGCTTTGGACCGCACCTGCTCAGTGGTGCGAGTGAAGCCTTGGGCAGACATTGCCTGGGCAATATCCGAATAGATTTCACGGTTCTGGTGTCTGGCCTGGAACCGTGTGAGGATGTCCTCTGTCCCCCAAATCCGTAGGAGACAGAGAACCTCCTCGTTGTTCCATGGAGCCCTGCATCATCCCTGTGAAGGATCAGCACATGCTTCAGCCATGGTGCTATCAGCCTGTAGACACGACGCACCAGGGGGCTGGGCACTTCCTCCTTCCTGGTGCTGTGCACCATGGGAGGAGGAAGGACACAACATGCTGGAATAAAAAAAAAAAACATTGTTTCAAAATAATGCGTCCGGACAGTGTTATTTCGAAACAACAGTTTTAATACAGCCGTTGTTTTGATTTAAAACTAGGTTTTGTTATTTCAAAATAAATTCCCTTATATCGAAATGATGGGGCTCGTCATTTTAATACAACAGAATGTTGTCTGGACATGATCCCTTTTGAATCGAAGTAATGGTGATTATTTCATTCAAAAGGGATGTGTGGACAAAGCCGTAGTGTCAAGGTCAGAACAAAGAACAATTATGATTGAAAAAGAATCCATGTGTGGGGTCCTTGTTTGTTTTATTCCATTGTGGAATAAAGGAGATACGCAGGAAATACATGTTAGATGGTACCATAACAGGTACAACAATACAGCACATAAATTTAGTTTAGAAGACCCTAAAGGGAGTATTAGTACACATTCCTTTAAATGTCAACTGAACATGAGTATTATAACCAAAAGACACATAGCACGGTTTCATTCAGCAATGTATAAATGTTATGTTCAAGAAAAGGAATGCCAAACAGGATCATATCAGCAAACATTATTTATTGTGAGCCTGATGCAACCATAATAAGACAACAGGGAAGAGGAACATGGAAAGTTGCAGGTGAAGATTTTAGTTATACTTTTCCATTTACATCAGAGCCATCATTAGGGTAGGCCGAACGGGCCAGCTGCCCAAGGCCTCATGCTTTGGGGGGCCCCGTGGGGTCTGCGCCACTGCCCCCCCCCCCCATAGCAGGGACTGGCATCAGCCCTGGGTCTCCCACAGCAAGCCCTGAATGGTTTTCCCTGCCAGAAACTGGCTGACTCAGCCCCTGCTCTGCCAGTGAATAGCTGAGCTGTCTGCTGCCCCCCCCCAGCCCCCCCAGCATACAGCTGAGCAATTAGCTGGAGGGGAGAGGGAGGTTTAACCCTTTCCTATTCCAGCAGACGCTGCCAGTACCAGCCCAGGGAACACACAACCAGGTTAAGTATTGTGTGTGTGTGTGGGGGGGGGGAATGGTGGGACCCCCCCCCACCAGGGCCCAGGGTCAGGCCAGCAGCCAGGTCGGGGCTAGGGGTCTGGGGGGACCTGGCGATCCAGGACTCCCCATGTGCCCTGGATCTCGCCAGGCCAATGTGGGGCAGGTGGCCAGGGATCAGGCCCACATGGGCCCTGGGTCAGGCCAGCGGCCAGGCTGGAAGGGGACAGGAGTGCTGGGGATCCAGGACTCTCCCTGGGCCCCAAGTCACATTGGGCTAGTGGGGGGCAGGTAGATCAGGGACAATGTCCCTCTGGGCCCTGGGTCATGCTGGCAGTCAGGCAAGAGGATGGCAGGACGGCAGGCAGGCTAGGCGAAGGACACCCCCCCCCAGATTAGTGCTGGGTGTGCTGTTGAGTTCACATGTGGCGTTATGCTGTGTGGGATCATGGTGGGAACCTCTTTTGCACTGATTTTCTAGATCAGTGCTGATTTTTGTTATTGGGCCTTTTACATTGTTTTTATTACTATTAAAAGTTCTTTATACTATACTCAGACTCGTGCTTGTGAGTGGGGGAAGCATTACCCTTTCTGGGTGCCCAGAGAATAGTACATGATTTCCCAGAAGCCTGGGTGGGGGCTCGAGCCGGTTGGTGTTGTAACATTATTTGGAAACCCCTAGGTATAAAACCTGGCCCTTGTTCTGCCAGCCCACCTTGGCAGAAGGGTTACACTTATATTCAGTATTATGATCCAAAGCTGAGAATGGCTTTCTCGAAATCTGACATTAACAATATATTTAACTTCAATAGTAATATTACGAATACTGGCTGAATAGTATGTGCTAATACAGGGAAAATAAGCAAGAAGTTATGTGGCACTTAAAGACTAACAGTTTTATGTCGCGTGAGCTTCCATGGGAGAATATCCCACTTCGTCAGATGCTTTGAAGAGGGGGAACTTACCCATTGATGGTCCTCAAGAAAATCAACGAGACATCAAGACTTCAAAGAGAAACAGATGAAACTGAACTAATATGCACCTTAGATTGTGTGAAAGCAGGACTGAATTGTGACTATGGATTCTTTTCACATTGTAACAGGTAATTTGACTTCACCCTCCCCCTACATGTTGCTTCCTAGGGTTTGAATCTTTACAAATGCTCTTATTTAATGTTGCAGTATGACCTGATCCCAGGTCTTACACTTCCCTGTATTTATTTTCATCCCAATCTGTAAATTCTCCCTCTTCAAAGCGTCTGATGAAGTGGCATTTTCTTCTACAAAAGCTCATGAGATAAATAAATCTGTTAGCCCTTTAAGTGCCACAAGACTCTTTGCCCTTTTTTTTTTTTTTGCCCCCTCTTCTTTTTTCTTTACTAGACTATCACTGCTGCTCCTTTGGAACTTGTTAATACAGGAGCTCTTTTTAGCTGCAATGAAGATGTAATCTCACAGAGAGGAGGAGTTCTCTGCTCTACCTCTGATGACACAGTCTCCACGGCAACACATCCATAACAACGCAAGGCACAACAGTACTGCAGGCTGGCTGCAATTTTAACTGTCTGCTTCAGGAATGCAGTGGTTAATGACTGAGTGTGCGGAAGACTGCTAGGAAGTCAGCAGATTTGAATGACTAATGTGGACCAAGGAAAGAAAACCCCTCTCTATTTTGGAATAAAATGGATAACTCTTTTGTGGAAGATGTGGCTGCATCTTTGGTTAGAGAATTTCTCAGCAGAAAGGTAATGTCTCATTTTGTTCCAATCAGTGCATGTGTGAGATCCTTGCAAACAATACACGTACGCCTCCTTTTCCCCTGACCATCTGAAAGAGATTATAGGATGCTTGGGAAGCATGGGGTGGAGGGGAAAGAGGAGAGGTGAGTGTTTTTCCGGTTTTCTGGCAGTTATATCTAAACTATAACGAGCAATTACAATAAAAAAACAGTAGACTACATTTCCCATAAGGCATTTCTTTAGCAGGAACACTTCTGAATACGGAAGTTGACTTTTTTATGTAGTTTAAGAAACATTACTTTGCATATAAAATCATTTTTAAAAAAACGCCTCAAAACTTAAAAAAAAAGCTTATAAAATATTTCGAGGGGTTAGTGGCAAGTATCCATCTTAATACTGTTCAAATATTTGGTATATAATGTCCAAATCTAATAGAGATCAAACAATAAGCATGGATATGGGAAGCATGGGAATACAGAGAAACAAAACAATCACAAATTGTGACTACATAGGTGAGTAATCTCAAGGATGTAAAAAAATCCCATTTTAAATGTACCTAGTTTTCAAATGTTTATGCAGGAGCCTCTGGAAAGTTTCAAATATCAAAAACTGAAGTTCTGACAAGGCCTTATTAGCAAACTAGGTCTTTTCTGGAACCCACTTTTTAAAAGCTCTTCCACATAAGGTGTTATGCTCTAATGTAGGGGTCTCAAACACGCAGCCTGTGGGCTGCATGCTGCCCATAAAGCTATTTCTTGTGGCCCGCAATGACATTATTGTTGCTGATATTTGCAATATCATTGTATGAAGAGGCTTCAGTGGTGTGGCCCTTGGGCTAACGTACTAACCCTCATGCAGCCCTCATGGTGATTTGAGTTTGAGATCACTGCTCTAGTCTAATGTTACTGAGGCTCAGACCATGTTCAGAATCAGAAATCAAAAGACCTCATTTTCCAAAACAGAGTTAAGGTCCTGGTTAGCAATATTACAGCAAGCCCAACCTTTATGCATCTCTAATACCAGTCACACTTCACCTCATAAAATTCTCTTCTCTTTATGCACCTATGCCTATTAGCAAAAACAGTGAGAATCCTGTGGCACCTTATAGCCTAACAGATTTCTATCCGCACAAAAGACACTGTTACAGGACCTAATAATACCAGTTACTGCATCAAAGGCTCATTCACCTGCTCATCCACCAATGTGATTTATGCCACCATGTGCAAGAAATACCCTCTGCCTTATATTGGATGAACAGGACTCTATGCAAAACAATAAATGGGCACAAACTTGACATCAGAAATCTCAACACTCTAAAACCAGTGGGTCAACATTTCAGTCTTCGTGATCACTCCATTAATCATTTGCTAATTGCAGTACTCACACAGATGAATACTAAATCAAGGCTTCAAGGAGAAACTACTGAAATTAAATTTGTTTATAAATTTGATTGCATCGTTTCAGGACTTAATAGGGCTACTGAATTTTTCTCTCATTACAACAGGTGATTTGACTTCATTTCCCTCTGTATGCTGTTCCCCGGTATTTGAATCTTTATAACTGTTTTGATTTGCTGTTACAGTGTGACCTTTTCCCATGACTTACACTTCCCTGAATTTATTTCCTACCATTCTGTAAGTTCCCCCATCTTCAAGATGTCTGACGAAGTAAGATTTTCTTCCAGGAAAGCTCATGCAAAAAATAAAAGTTAGTCTTTAAGTGTCACAGGACTCATTTGTTTGCTTTACTGAGCTAGACTAACATGGCTACCCCTTTAGATCTTGGAAGTGTGCAATTCACTTAGCAGTTTCACCATGTATCTTTGTAACCAAAGCCAGCCAGCTAAACTGATTAAATAAGTCTCTCATCATAACTATCAGTCTCATGAGAGCAAAGTAATTTGTGTTGGTGGGTTTTAGATTCAACCTTTGCATTCTTTACTTACACTTAAACTGGCATTTTTCTCCAAAGCTAGCATTTAAGTGGGCCTTAAGATGGAGCCTTTCAAAAAGATTCTGTAAAACAGTGGTTCCCAACCTGTGGTCCAGCGATCCCTGGGGGCCCACAGAATTACTGGAGTTACTGCAAGGAGTCCATGAATACATCAAGCCCCAGCTGCTTCCTGATCCAGCCCCAGCCACTGCCAGCCAATGATCCATGTTGGAGGGCTATAAATCAGGGGTGTCAGATTTACAGCCCATGGTACTCGATCTGGCCTGTCAAGGGCACTGATCTGGCCTGCAAAGCTGCTGCCTGAGCTGTGCCTGGAAGCTGGCTGCAGCAGCAAATTCCAGAAACACACCCCCAGCACAGCCAGGTTAGGCATGCTTCTGACTTGCTCACATGGTCCATCACAGCACATGGGAACAAAGAAAGTGCTCCAGCCAACCCCAGCTCAGCTCTGCTGTGGTCTGCCAAGAAATCAGAATCTCAGTCACAGCAGCATAGGCCGGCTCCAGAGAGGCACTGCACTGCACCCTACCCCAACTGTTCACTGTCAGTCAGTCAGCATGTTAATTTGACAGCCCATTGCACAAACCACAAATAAAAAAAGAAAAAGTGGCTGGGGCCCACACGGGAACAAGCCAATCAAAGGCCAGCATTCTGAATGACTGAGTGAGTGGGCTGGGATGGGGAGAGGCAGGAGCCTGGCCTGGCTGCCTGTGACTGAGACTTGGCTTTTTGCCTGCCACCAGGAAGTAGGGAAGTAGAAAGCAAAGGGGAGCATGCGGGAGTCAGTGTAAGGATGGGGGCCTACAGGGCAGGAGAAAAGGAAGGTGCGAGAGAGACCGGGGGGTTGGGGAGGGGCAAGGGGAGCCCATGCTACTCTGACTATAGAAGGGGAATGGATTGGGAAGCCCATGCAGCCACATGGCCCATGACAAGTGTCCTGCCCTCCAATGTGGTACCCCACATTGAGTGAGTCTAACACCTTTGCTCTAAATTAATTGTATTTGCCTGCTGTGAGCAGTCTCACCCTGGATATGTCCCTACCCCTTAGGAGCAGGCAGGGGCCAGGTCTTCCACTGTCCTTCTGCAGCACTGCTGCCTGCAGTCAGTTCCAGATAACTATTATCATTTGGGAGTCCACAATTTTTTTTTTTTTTTTTTTTTTTACATTAAAAAGGGGTCCTCAGACTTGGAGAAGGTTGGGAACCACTGCTATGAGATATCCAGGTGTAGATCTCTTTACTTCAATCTTATCCTGGGACTGCTGTTACTTCTACAACTTTTCAAGTAAACTTGATTGATGAGTTCATCAAGTAGGTTAGAAAAACATTTCATACATCTCACATGGTGCTTCAATTCTTTAAATTGGAGAAAATTGTACAACTACTGTAGAAGTGTATATTTAAAATTTTTGCACTCTCCTTTGTCTGCTTTTATGTTGTAACCATGTATTTTAAAATACACTATTAAAGTCTCTTCAGACCTAGCCCAACATTTTAAATTTTGCAAAGGAGAATATATTACAAAGCAGGTTCAAGTTAACATAATTTACTAATAGTACACTATTTCTGAAAATACACAACAGCTTATGCAACACAAGGCATATGACAAGTTCCAGATAGCCATTATCAGATGTTATGCATGCCAGATTAATCTTTGAACATGTGAGAGAGAATTTTCTACAAATACAATGAGACCTGATCACTAGAAGTGTTGAGACAATTAAAACTCCAACTACTATTTCAGATATTTTATAAAGTCATAGTATCATCAGACATTTTTCAATAATAAATTATTCTAAGAATTAATATTCACAAGAGGCCCAGTTTTCAGTGGTGCTATTTGCAGCCCCCTCAGACGTTACTGAGATCCTGAAACTCCACACACATGAAAGTCAAGTCACTGGTGTACATATTTCATAATGTAGTTTTATTTATTTTTTTCTGTATGGTGAGCATATACATATCATTCCTGAGGTCAAAGTATTATAGAAGCACTGTAGTCCTACTTTAAGCATTACCTTGGATAATGTAACCATTTTGTCTCCAGGCTTCCCTTCACTAACTATAAAGAATAGTTTAGATAATTTATCAAAAGTTCATTTATCTAAGACAATAATAGGAAGTACTATTGCTGTAATAGCTGTAACAGGATACAGCAAGCTTCAGGTTAGCTACAACCAATTGAATAAAGATGTGAACTTTTAAGTTGCTTTCTACATTATGTCTAAAATTGACATTTCTTCCCAAGGGTTTAAAAAAAACAAGTGCCATTATGGAAAGAGAATTGCCACGTTCTGCACTTAGCATCAACAATAGAAATGAACTGCGAAATATTTTGCATCTACAATCTTTGTACAAACAAAACAAGGTAAGAGAACTTTCAGTTTTGTACTTAAGTAACCAGAAGTCAGCATACATCAAGAGATTTATGTAATTACATGTTAAAAGCCATTTAAAAAACAAGGCAGACAAGACTCATAATTACAGGTTCATTTTAAATTGTAAAGAGCTGTTAGCTGAACCTACTACAACATGTGTAATTTTTCATCACTGTTGTAGGGCACTAACCTGATCTACATTGCAACTTTAAAGGGGGTGCTGGTTTGCTAAGCTAAGACTTGGTTGTGTAAGTTGCATAGCACAAGGTCAAGGGCTGGATGAACCAATAAGTTTTATTACAACTCAGGGATGTTGCTGGTGCCAGGCTTAAGGTGCTTGAGCCACAAGCCCCAAGTCTGCCGCCAGGCTGCAGAGGTGGCATACAAGCCCCGAGTCCCAGTGCACTGAGCCCCAGGTCCTTCCCCGGGCCAACGGAGCTCCTCTTACAACTCAGTCTACACAAACATTATTTAAAGAGTGAAAAGTTTATTTTCATCAGCACTTACTCACTTTTACACCAGCTGCATTGTTAAGTCACATACACTGACATCTGGTGATTAATTTTCAGAGACACCTCATCATTCAGATTATTTACCTTCCAGATAAAGTTCTTTGTAGCCCAGAATCTAACCCAATGATAGAATGAACAGATAGTGAGCATACTCCTAAATCAGTACTGAGAAATGCCATGTTGTGCGGTCTTATAAGTATTTACCAGATCGCTCTTTCACAGCATCCTGTAAAACTAAGTCTTTAACACTCGTGGACATTGTGGACCCATTTTTTCCATAGAAATAGATGTGTTAGTACTGCTGCCGTAAGTTCAAGTAATTTTTCCTACCTGGTTTTTCTGCGTATTTAGATGTATATTATATTCAGATACTCCTCTTGCCCCACACTGTGCTTCTGAATGTGACAATCTTGTTCAAGTACAGGTATTGCTGGAAACACTAAATGATACACATGCAAATTCATCTAGGATACACTGGAACAATACATACCATGTAAAATGAGGAGCAATTACCCTGGTGTATACCTCGACTTTAGCAAGGCTTCTGTTATGGTTTCCCACAGCATTCTTGTCAGCAAGTTAAGGAAGTATAGCTTGGATATAAAGACTGTAAGGTGGATAGAGAACTGGCTAGATCAAGTTTCAGTGAGTAGGAATCAATGGCCCCATGTCTAGGAGGCAACCAGTAATAAGTGGTGTGCCCCAGAGGTCAGTCCTGGGGCCAGTTTTGTTCAACATTTTCATTAATGATCTGGATGATGGGATAGATTGCACACTCAGTAAGTTTGCAGATGACACCAAGCTGGGGAGAATGGTAGACACACTGGAGGGAAGGGACGTGATTCAGGGAAACCTAGACAAATTTGAGCAGTGGGCCAATAGAAATCTCATGAAGTTCAACACGAACAAGTGCAAAGTCTTGCACTTGGGATGGAAAAACCCCATGTACTGCTACAGGCTGGGGAGCAATCAGCTAAGTAGCAGCACTGTCCAAAAGGACCTAGGGGTCATAGTGGATGGGAAGCTGGATATGAGTCAGCAGTGCGCTCTTGCTGCCAAAAAGGCCAATGGCATACTCAGCTGCATCAGTAGAAGTGTTGCCAGCAGATCAAGGGATGTGATTGTTCCCCTCTATCTGGCACTGGTGAGGCCGCATCTGGAATACTGTGTCGTTTTGGGCTCCCCGCTACAAAAAGGACATGGACAAATTAGAAAGAGTCCAGCGGAGGGCAACAAAAAATGATCAAGGGGCTGGAGCACAAGACCTACGAAGAAAGACAGAAGGAACTAGGCTTATTTAGCCTGCACAATAAAAGACTGAGGGGGGAATTTTATGGCAACCTTCAACCACTTGAAGGGGTGCTCCAAGCAGGATGGAGCTCGGCTGTTCTCAGTAGTAACTGAGGACAGAACAACGAGCAATGGTTTCAAGATGCAGCTGGGGAGGTCAGGGCTGGCTTTAGGAAAAACTTTCTTACTAGGAGTGGTGCACTGGAATGGGATACCTAGGGAACTGGTGGAATCTCCATCTTTGGAGATGTTTAAGGCTCGATTAGACAAAAACCTGGCTGGGATAATTAAGTGAAAGTGGTCCTGCTTTTTTGGCAGGGGTTGGACCAAATGACCTCATGAGGTCTTTTCTAACCCTACGATTCTATGGTATAAGTATAGTTATTGCAGGCTCATCTTTTGCTTCAGCTTTGTAGTACATATTGCATGGCAACTTTTTTAACTGGCGTGGAAAGGGCCTATGTTCCCATTAGTCCCTGTTTCTTGCCACACTTATAGAGAACTGGTTGATACCCAATATTTCTGCCCCTTCTTTACTAAGATATGACACCTGCACTTCTACATGTATGATTGTATTTACTTTTATATACTTGGATAGGTAATGGTAGCTACAGAACTTAGATTTTTGCAAGAAAACAGAACAGAAATAAACAGTGAGTTAGTATTACATGTATAATATTCAAGATATTTAAATGTATTATGATCAGTTTCTCAAGGAATAATCTGTTGCTTGAATAAACATATCACTTCAGTCACTTCTTTGGACAGGATGAAGAAATATTTTAAAATAGGAATCAAAAAAAAAAGGACCAGGGAAAGAGTTTTTCTATCATTGTCTGCCTATTCTTTTTTAAGCATAACTCCTTAGGAACATTTGAAGTGTAAAATGAACTCATTTTCTGACTGTTCAACATTCCTTTATATTTTCCAAAATCATACTACTTATGAAGCAACATGACTTTATACCTGCAAAAATCCTCACTGCATCCAAAAAGAC
This sequence comes from Podocnemis expansa, assembly GCA_007922195.1. Classification (NCBI taxonomy): domain Eukaryota; kingdom Metazoa; phylum Chordata; order Testudines; family Podocnemididae; genus Podocnemis; species Podocnemis expansa. The sequence continues at coordinate 70,529,844 of ML681964.1, forward strand.
CATGAGCTGGTTTAGGCTACCATGCAATAAAGCTAAAATATTTCTCATTCTTTTGTTCAAATTAAGCTGACTGAGAGACTTCCAATAGTTGTAAGCAATGTATTCCTCTCTTAACCCTCCAGGCAAAGGAGAATCCACTGGAAACAATTCTTGAAGTTATCACGAACTATTTTCTTGAACATTTTGGGACCACCAGATGCATCACAAATCCTGCCACTTCAATGCCAGAAGTTAAAAGCTCACAGTCTAGGTGTATAGGAAGTGCACTAGTTAACGACTACTCAGATGAAGACATGCATGGCAGAGGTACACTGTCTGATGCAAGTAAACCTGAGGCTTACAGGTATGTCCCATTTTACTTCACCTAAATACGCAGCTTAATCTCTGCACTCAATTATATGTAGGAAAAGGTTCAGGTTTTTATATTCAGTTTTGCCACCTTCTTCTGTTTGCCTTTAGTTTGCCTCACTATTAAAAGCATACCATGATCACTAGAGGTAAAACTGTTCTAAATTTAGGCCATTTTTTAATTACGTCTTACTTAGGAATTTTTAGCTACTCTACCACCATACTAGCAAGTTTGACAATATCATCTCCATCATGCTGCACAAGAGGGCTACTAGGCGAAGTGTTCAAGAAAATTCAGATATGAATGAACATCTTAAGTCAGTGGCTCTCCACCCACCAGCAGCTCTGTCTGTACACACTTGCAGCCCATTTAAAAACCTCGGAGCCATGTAGGTAGCACAGACGCACTGGTTGGAGGCAGCCAACATAAACCACACAGGTACATGTGCAGCCCACAAAAGAATAAGGAGTCGGGTAGCACTTTTCTCCCAAGAAAACTCATGCGAAAAATAAATCTGTTAAAATGCCACACGGCTCCCCCCCCCCCCCAAAGAATAGATTGAGAGCCACTGGTTTTAGCAGCAATAATATCTAGGAAGCAAAATCTCTCTTGTATGTGTGCAATGAGAAAAGTGATATATAGTATCAGTCATAAAAAGGCTATTTGACTAATCCCATCTAAACTACGCTTTTTGAGACCCCTTCTATCCTGCTGCACATCCCACCCTGTGAAATTCATATTGATCTCTTCCGTGACTTGTTTTTGTGTATCAACGCCCCTTTGTTATGTTGAATTTACGCCAGTCACTGTGCATCAACAGACTACTTTTTACAATGCAGGCTCTTCTGAGCATGCGAACTCACTGGCGATTTAAAACTTGCCTGAGACCCCCTCCTTAGCAAGCAACCTGTAGCTGCCAGTCCTTTCATCTTCGCTCCTTCAGCAGGCTCCCTAAGCAAGCAAAGAAAAGGGGATTTTACTAAGAAACCAGCCCCTCATTCCTCCCAGCAGAGGTGGTTCAGTGGTAAGGCCTCACCCCCCCCCCAAAAGGGAAAGCTCTGCAGTGTGTGTGCTTGGGGGGGAGGGTTATATCTAAAACCAATTGTATAAACTTGCACCAAGTCCACCCCCCCCCCATGTTTCAATGGCTCCCTCACATCAGACTGCCCAGCCCTTTCTTCCCCCACCCCAGCAGGGCTGCCCCAGAGCCCCCTGGGGTCGCAGGTGCTTTGGCTAATGCTCCCCTCCAGGCAGCCCCCAGCTCTATTACCATCAGCCCCCCAGGTAGTGACAACACGCCTCAGAAAACCTCTCCCACCCTCCCCGCACTGCGCCAAAATGGCGGGCGGAGCGACGGCCGCCGCCATTTATAATGTTCTGTCGCGCATGCGCAGCCAGCCGTTCGCCCGCCTGTTTGCCTGCTCCGCGGGCAAGGGGCAACGATTGAGATTTCCGCTCCCGCCTCCGGGAGGGCCAGAGCGGCCGGAAGTGGCTAGTGACGGTTTACTCTCTTTCCGCCCCCTGGGTGGTACTCTATGATCTCCATCCTCCACAGCTGCGCTTCTCTCCAGACCGTGTGTTTCCCCGGCGCTGGGGGCGGGGCGGAAGGCGGGCCCAGATGTTCTTAAAGAGACACGCACATTTATCGCTCTGCCCTGCCATAGTGGGCTGTGAGAGGTCTCAGAGGACAGCCAAGGGGGTGGGGGCTCTTAAATCCCAGGGACATGCCTGTTCTCATGCCTCCCTCTTGCTTCCCAGGGTGACAGCTTAGAAAGGACTGAAAGTAGGGGCATGGGGTGCAGCCACCTCTCACAGTAATTGGTGGAGTTATTAAAGTCCCAGCTTCAGGAGTCATGTGATGAACTGAGACAGCTTGCCCTGGCGAAAGAGCACCTTCCAACCATCATAGGTGCAGAGAAAAGCTGAAGGATATGACCACAGTGCATCCAAAACCAGAAAGGAAAGCTAACATGAAATGTGTTTACTTAATTTTTTTTTTCTGTGAGGTTTGTGGGGTTTTTGCGGTTGCATGAATCACGATTTGTGCATGGTTGGGGTTGGCAATGCTGAGGTGTGGGTGAGGCAGATGAAAGTCAATTTGGTGGGTGTGCAATGGAGGCAGACTTTTTTTGAATTTTAGGGAGCCAATTCTCAGCTGAGCTAAATCAGTGAGGTTCTATTAACTGCAGTGGAGCTGTGCTGATTTACACAAGCTGAAATTCAGTGCATTTGAATGTTTATCTCAGTTGGGTGGTCTTGCAAGGGATGTGAGGAAAGGCAGGGGATTTCCTCTTTTCATCTCCTTCCCATATGCCAGGGGTTGCAGATCTCTGTGTCAGGGGTTATAGTTGGACACATTCTGGCCCATGCTTTCACATCACAAAACAGCTTCAAAGCTGCTGTAACAAGAAATGGCATTGGGGCCTCCCCAGTTAGTTAGCCTAAGTCTTTCCAATGCCCACAGAATGTCAAGGATGGAAGGAGTTTGACTGAAAATGCTGCCCTACAGTGAAACCAGTAACCAAATCAGCACTCAGAAATCAAGAGGGGAAATGAGACGATTACAATGTAAAGAACCTGAGCTGAGTCCTCATTTCAGTCTTCTTGATTATTATTTATTTTTAGAGCAAAGCAGGACAGATTGATCATTAGATTTTCTGTGCCATGAACAATCATCTAGCAACCATGTGCTACAGATAAGTTGACCTTTGCACTGCTTTATAGAGGCTTTGACAGACTCTATAAAAAAACAAGCATTTATACACTGGGCCCAATTTTTAGAGGTATTTAGGCACCTAAAGCTGCAGACGGATGCCTAAAAGAATTTTCAAAAGCACTTAAGCTCCTATGGGACTTTTGGAAATCCCACTAGGCACCTGCCTAAATACCTTTAGAAGCTGGCTCACTGTGCTCTTTGCCAGCCAAGAGTTGCATGGCCCTGATTCACAAGTCATGGTCGCCTGGCACCTCTAAAACTTCTGTGTATCCTTACGGTATGCTGTGACTTTTGCTACAGTAGCATACAATACTATACAGTACTTTGGTTTCTTTTGAAAAAAACTGTTTAACTAGCTAATGAAAAGGAATATTTTATAGCAAGATATTTTAACTTGTTGCTGAAGGATCCTAATGGAGAAAATAGTTAATTTGGGAAAGGGAAAAAAAGGTTAAAAATATTATTATCTGGAAGGGTTTTAGTCTCTGCCATTACATGAGCTGAAATACAAATTATATTGGAATTAATGTTCACACATCAAGGTATTAATTATTTGCTACCTATGGTCAGGAAGTATAATTCTCACATGATATTCCATTTTGGTGGCAAAATACTATATATACTTTTTGGTTTTTTGTGTTTTTTTCTTTAACCTTTTTATGAAATGTCTGGCACAGACTAAAGTCAGGGGGTGAAATCCTGACCCTTCCAAATTTGCAGTTTAGTTTCCCACTTTGTCAAACACTTGAAGATGGGGGACTCACAGAATGGGAGCAAAATAAATGTAGAGGACTCTGAGTCATAAGATCGGATCAGACTGTTACAGCAAATCAAAGCAGTTGCTTAGATTCAAACAGTGGAGAACAGCAGTAAGCAGGGCAATGGGCATGGGGGGAAGGAAAGCAAAATTGCCTCTTGAAATGGGGAAAAAAACCTTGCATTTTAGTTGTTATTGACATGAAGAGTTGAAGCTGATTTTTTTTACTGACATCACTAAAAATACCATAAACAATACAATAATGTCATAATAGTGTGTATTTACTCACAATATTCTATATACAGGAATTTGGAATGACACAATTGCTTTTTAAATGTATGGATGGTAGGTAATCCTGCCATGGAACTATTGCTAGACTTTCACCCACCAACCTGATGATAAACTAGGGCCTCAATCTTGCAAATACTTAAGTTGGCGCTTGACTTTACAACATTTGTGCAGACCCCCTTGACTTCCATGTAGCTACTTAAAGATAGTGATAAGCACCCTCGTAAGTCAATGCAGGGTAAGTATTTGCATAAGTCATTAGGAGTAACAATTAGTATTGCTGTACATCCTATGTTCAAAAAGAAGTCAGAGAATTTTGCAATCTAACATTGGCAAAACACGAATTTCTAAGCCTCATAGAAACACATTACAAAATGTTAAATCAAAAAACTGAAATACTTTTACAAACATCCTTAATTTTAATCCAAAATCAGTGAGTTTCCTTTCAAATGACAGACTCTTGGCTACCACTGTGCCAAGACCCTTTCCATCATGCTGACTAATTTTGCCTCATTGTTTCCTGGTATTCCTCACATAGCTGTATCTATCTTGATTTATATTTGAGTGTAAGATCTTTGGGCAGGAACTATCTTCTTCTTCTATGTCTGGTCCATGACTAGGAACTCCTAGACACAAGAGCTATGTCTCCAATAACCAAAGCTAGTTCTAAGAAGTTTGAGGTTAGTTTGAACAAACCTGAGGTTTGTTCAAACTAATCTCATGCATATAAGTTTGAATTAGCGATGTGTTCTAGTTCAAACTAATGCTTAGTTCGAACTAGAACACATTTTTAGTTCAAACTAACTACCTTAGTTTGAACTTATTAAGTTTGAACTAAACATTAGTTTGCGTCCACATTGCACTTAGTTCAAACTAAGCATCAGGACTAACTAGTTTGAACTAAGCTTTCTTTAATTCAGACTAAGAAATTTCTTAGTTCAAACTAAAGAAAGCCTAGTGTGGCCATGGACTAAATTAGTCCTGATTAAGCCTTCTTAATCCAGACTAATTTGCCAGTGTAGACATAACCAAGGATACTACAAACGAGAAATTATAAATTAATCCTTGTAGATGACAGCTAATGGTTTAAAAGCTATTTAAGATTTTAAACACACTTTCTTCATGGAGCACTTTAAGCAATCATAAAATAGACTAATGACATATTTATAATTAATTCCAGAAAAAGTGCAGAGTTAAACACTGAAAAACAGTACATAAATGTTTTAAGTAATAAGCCATCATATTCATATATAATTGCTAGATAATTCACAATTCAAACCCATTATTGTAATGCTTATTGAAAGTATTTGTGTATCATTTTATTTTTAAATATTATTTTCCCTTACAGATTTGACATTGATGTTCCGCTGGATAAAGTCATTTCATCAAAGAGACATCAAAATAAAAGTGAGAAACACAAGACTATGATAGTAACCAATAGTGGTTCATCCTCTGAAGGAGATAAAAAATTAAAAAATAACAGAGATTACTTGAAAATAACAGAAACTTCCGAAGAGATGCAGATCACAATGAAAGAGAAGCAAAAGTCCAGGTCTGGTCTCATTGTCAGAGGAATGATGGCTGGACCCACTGCAAGTTCACAAGAGGTGCTTTCTTGTGATTCTAAAGATACTAAATAGAGGGTTAGCGTTAAATTTACATTTGTTAGTCTTCAAAAGCACCACAAGACTCCTTGGTTTGTTTCTGTTGAACTAGACTGACACGGCCCTTTTGGAATAGATTTCTATTCTATCTTTGTTAATAAAGACATTTGAATTAGTGGTGAGCAACAGGAGGTGGGAGGGAGAGAGGGAGGGCAGGGTGCTGGGTGTCTAAGCCCCTGGGCACTGGGCTGCAGGGGTGCACTGGGCTGGTCCCACACCACTGTTCCCTCTAAGCCAGGGGCGCTGGTAGAGTTAAAGATTAGGTGGGGCCCAGGTCCCCACCAGCCGCCGGGGCCCCGATCCGTTCTCTACACATTCCCCCCCGCTGGTTCCCCGAGCCCTTCCCTAACCCCCCCTGCAGCCCCGAGTCCCTCCCTAAGCCCTGTTTCTGCCGCTGTCCCCTGCTGCCCCAGGCTGACCCCCTCTCCCGTGCCTTTTCCCTGCCGGGCTGGTGTGCCTGCCCTCCGACTCCCCTCCGGCTCCCTTACTGGCTGCTGCAGGGAGAGCGCAGCTGCACCACAGGCTGAGGCTCCCAGCCTGACCTTGCTCTGAGCATGCTCAGAGTAGGTTCAGGCCAGGGCGGGAGTTTTAAAAACTCCCAGGCCCAGCCTGGGGCAGTTCCCTCCCAGCTGGAAGACTCTGTCTTCCGGCCGGGTACAAGCAGAGGCTGCCAGCTGCTGGACTGTTCACTGCACGGGGGGCACAACAGTGCGCCCCTGCACAGTTTAGAGGTGCACTGCTCCGGGGCTGGTCCTAAGTTTCAGGGGGGCTGAGGGCCCCAGAGCTGCCCGGTAGCAACACCTTTGCTCTAAGCTGTGTGCATATATGCATGCACAGGCTGTGAAACCCTCACATACAACAAAATAAGGTGTGCACAAAAATATTCAACAGTGCTAATATTAGCACACACACAGAATTTTTTTGCACACACAGCCTATGAAAAATTAGAGGGAACGTTGCCCCACACCGATGCCAGATGTCATGGGCCACAATGGTGGTGGGGCTGCTGAGACTCCTGCCCCTGGAGGGGGGTCTGTTCAGTGCTGAGGAGGGGCTGGGGCAGAGGCCACCCTCACTCTGCTGCTCTGAGCAGTGTTGTATGTCTGCCCTGCTCCTGGCGGCAGGCTGGTGTGGGGCTGCTGTTCTGCAGGGCCTGGCCTGCATGAGGGGCTCCAGACTCTCTGATGCCTCGCCTCTACAGATCCTCCCTCCCTGGGGCACCAGGGGCGGGGACGAAACCCCCTCCTGCCCTGTGCAGTGGGGTGAGGGGAGCTGCATGGCATGGGATGCCGGGGGAGCAAAAATATGTGATTGGTTCTTGGGCTCTGGCCACCCTTGCAAGGCCACTGATTTAATTAGAACATGCAGATTGTTTTTGTGTATTAAATGATTAGTTTAGAGTTTGTAGTAGCGCAGTAATTGCAAGGAGCAATTGTAGTTAGTTATTTTAAAAAATCTTTTAGAAAACTTAGAACCATCAGCAATCATAATATTGTGTAATAAGTAACTTATTTATTCAACCTTGTCATCCTTGATTAAACTCTTGTCTACTTAGCTTTTTCTATTATTATTATAATTTTATCTCTTTAAGAGAATTTGGAATTTGCAAAGGTACTCTAGGGAGGTCGGCACCCAAATCTCAGTGAATTTTTAAAACCCCAACCTAAATCAAAGTTTGGGGCTCAAGGAATTACACTTAATTAACATTTGCCTGTGTTTTGTACTGTACTCTTTCAATTAATATTCTTGAAAACCAACACCAGGATTCATGTTTTTGTTTTTTCTTCCTATTGTATATATAAATTTGGACCCAAGATCATTACCAATGAAGAAATGATCAGTTTGAATAATTTCTGAGGTGCACATAACAATTTGTGTGTATCTAAACTTATCTAAACTTCCTTGGTCTGCAAATAGGATATATATTTTCCTGTACTTCCTGGTTTCATCTGAGGTGGCTAAAGCTTCAAGAACAAGCTTTCATGAGTCATTTCATTTCTGATTGTGGATGGAAAGAGAAACTACCAGAACATGTATATTTCGGAGAGCCAAAATATTGATCGTCATTATCATTAATAATAATAATATTACATTACCAAGATCCAAAGGGGAAGCTGTGTTAGTCTAGTTCAGTAAAACAAACAAGGAGTCCTGTGGCACTTAAAAACTAACAAATATATTTATTGCAAGATCTCATGCAATAAAGATATTTGTCAGTCTTTAAGTGCCGCAGGATTCCTTGTTAAAATTATATTGGTATATAGAGTTATATTAGTATAATGGTAGACTGTAGCACCTAGAAGCCCTAGTCATTGGCCAGGTGACCCCCATCCCAAGTGGCTTATGTAAGGTTCTGGCTTGATGCTTTCCAAATTTTGGGTCATGGTGCAAGCCACTCCTTACTACTATTATTCAAACGGGCTCTTCTTCGTCCCTAATAACGAAATAGATTGCGTAGTCAAATAGCTAGACTAACAGAGCTTTCTGTTTTCTTGTGTGTTTGTTTAAAAAGGCCAAAAATCTAACCTATTATGTTCTTTATTGGTAACTTATTCTAGGATACAGCGAAAAGAAGGCTTCTGAAACAATCCTCTGGCATAAATACCACAATACAATTCAAAGGGGAAGATCAACAGAAAAATTCTTCAGGTGTGCCAACCAGTGATTTTCAAGAGATTAAAGAAACTTCCACACAGTCTAGGAGTTACCTTTCATCCCATAAAGACCATGCTCCAAAAGTAGATACAGAATTTTCATCAAAGGTTTCCCCAAACCCATATACAAGTTCAGTTAGTGAGAAACTAAGACATATACCCCAAGACACAGCTGATCCACTTGCCAAACTGCTATCAGAAAGAGAAAGAATCAAGGTTGAAGAAAGGAAATCAGTGACAAGCTTTGACACAGAGATCAATGAAAAGAACCTCAAATTGAACGTTCTTCACAGACATTCAGGAGCTGGAAGTGAGAAGAGAGAAAGGTCTCCCAAAAACAATGAGAGTCGGTTATCAGGGCGCAGGTAAAACTCTTGGGTATCTTTGAAGAGTATTTGTTAGATTATTGCATTGTGAATTTCAGGAAGTCTTGTAGTTCACTAATATTGATCTGCAAGGAAACCTACAGTATATTTGATTTCCCTTTGGCTCAGAGGCCCAAAGGAGATGCTCAAGAAAGACACCTCTTACGCATTAAGAACTAGCTGGTGTGGAGAAAGTGAATAAGAAATTATTATTTACCCTTTCCCATAACACAAGAACCAAGGCTCACCTTGGCAGCAGTTTTAAAAGAAACAAAAGGCAGTACTTCTTCACACAACACACAGTTAACCTGGGTAACTTGTTACCAGGGGATGCTATAAAGGCCAAAAATATAAACTGAGTTAAAAAAAAAGAATAAGTCCATGAAGCATAGGACCATCAATGGCTAGTAGTCAAGATGGTCAGGGATTCAGCCTTATGCTCTGGGTGTCCCAAAGTCTGTGATTGTCAGATTCTGGGATTGGACACGAGGGCATGGATCACTTGATAATTGCCCGGTTCTGTTCATTCTATTTGAAGCATCTGGCAATGCCCATCATCCGAAGCTGGGATTCTGGGCTAGATGGATCATTGGTCTGACTTGCTATAGCCATTTTTATGTTCTTATGAACTGATTCCTGTCACATCGGAAAAGGATGAGAATGTGGCCTCAGGGTGCTCATGTAAAATGAGGGTATAGGGTGGGTGATCCTCAAATCTTTAAGAGCGAAAGAGGTCATCCTTAACCCCATGAGCCCAAAGTCATATGGATGGCTTTCCCTTTCTTTCTACACTCATATGTCACTATCTTCACATGGGTTTTAAACTCTTCAGAGCAGGATTTGAGGTGTTTTAGGCTATGTATACACTGGCAAACTAGTCTGGATTAAAGAAGTTTAATCCAGACTAATTTAAACCCTGTCTACACCAGGCTTTGCCCAGGTTGAACTGATTTTTTTTCTTTTTTTTTTAGTTAAACCTTAGCTCAAACTAGTTAGTTTGGCTGATTAGTCTGAACTAACTGCTTAGTTCAAACTTATTTCATAACTTGGTTCACACTAGCACAATGTACTAGCACTGAGCAAGTCTGAACTAAGCTTTTTTGTGTAGACATAACCTTAGTTCTTTATACAGCTCCTAGTGCATTAGGGCCCTGAGGCTGATCAGCACTTCAAGGCATTAATGTGAAATAAATACACATTGTCTGGATAGGGCGGTGTTCTCAATTAGGCCTTGAAATAATGCAGGGATGGTGGTACATTAGGTTTATTCACCATGATTTCTGTATATGTTAGGATACACTCTGTCTGAGTATCAGAAGAGCCAAAGGCTAGAGACAGTGTTGCTTTCTTCCTAGTCAGGCCAGGCAAGGTTTCATTAAGGCTATGTCTACACGGGGAGTGCTTGTTTCGAAACAACACGTTTTGAAACAAGCTGTTTCGAAATAATATGTTATTTCGAAACAACTTATTTCGTTGGACAAAAACCATGTCCGCGAAATAAGGGAGTGAAATAGCAGGTCC
>ML681964.1:70545157-70578115 GCA_007922195.1 Podocnemis expansa
GTTGTTTCGAAACAAGGGCTTCCCCTTGTTTCGAAACAACTGTGCGTCGTGTGAACATGGCTTTTTTTGTTTCGAAACAACGAGGTTGTTTCGAAACAAAAGTGCCGTGTGAACACACCCTGAAGGATGTAAGTTGGCAGGGGAATCCTTGTATTTGCTGATCCAACAATCTTGCCCCACCCCTAAATTTCTTTCTATATTAATTCAGGTGGAGTACATGCAACTTAATGGTATCTGTGTAGATAGATTCTCTATGTAACTGCAGCCATTCTGATATTTTCAGGACTTCTATCTACCCAGACCTGAGTGAATTGCTATGACCCATCAAAAGCTAAATAATTTCTGGGAGTTTTGACATCTGTGTTCTGCCAGCCATGACATAATGGAGCAGAGAATAAAATCAGAGTAGAGGCTAAAATCTTAAAAGTGAAGAAAGCATGAAACCAACTATGACTGGAATCATAAGGGGTATGTCTACACTTAAAGTTTAGTTCAAATTAATTAATGCGTGGCCACACTAGCTTTTATTAGCTCGAACTAAGAAGTTCCCTTAGTTTGAACTAAAGAAAGCTTAGCTCAAACTTGTAAAACCTGGCTTAAGTTTGAACTAAGGGTTAGTTCGAATTTATTAGTCTGAACTAAACAAATGGAGCCATGTTAATTCGAGCTAAGGATTAGTTTGAATTAATTTGGTTTGACCTTCCTCATAGGCGCATGGCACCCAGGAAGGAAGCACCTGCCCTTCAGTGCCTGGGGCAAGCAGCCCCAGCGCATAGGGGCTAGAGCTGGGCAGGGGATGCTTTCACTGCTGCCTGGCTCGGAGTGGCGGCATGGCCTTTTGGATGCCATGTTGCCACACTTCCCAGGGTGCCCCTCTCTTAATTCGAACTAGCTAGTCCTGTCCATGGACATGCTAGTTTGAATTATTTTTCCTTGTGAGGCCATGTTAGTTCAAATTATCCAAGTTCGAACTAATCATTATTAGTTCAATGTAATTAGCTCGATTTCATGTAATTCGAAGTAACCTTCCAAGTATAGATATAGCTTCTGAGATTCAGGAGACCGGTTAAAGAGTTTAGGCTCGGTTCAGAAATATCTTACCCATACCGTAGAAGCTGAAAAGAAGAAGGAAGACAGCACCACAATAGTTGGAACTGTTTTTCACTAGAATAGTTTCCTTCTTCCATAACTAAACAAAGGGTTGACTGTAGTAACAGAAGTGACTCAGTAGGTCCGTTCTAGTCCAGTGTTCTTATGATATATCAAAAGTTCTCATTGTGCAGAGGAAGGTGTTTATAATACAGGATTAGGGATCCTTTTAATTCCTTCTGTACTGTCCTCTTTACTATCTTAGTCTTTAAGTGCCACAGGACTCCTTGCTGGTTTTTTTGTTTTGTTTAGTTTTGTTTTTTTCCCTTCACGACTGCCAATGTGGCTGGATAATTTGAACTGTAGGGGCTGTTTTATGAGCCTGTGGCTTGGCATCAGCCATCGACTTCCAACCAAAGCCTTAGTATCTCTGTGATGTGCTCCTTCTCCACTAGAAGTCTGGGGAGCTTGTGCCAAATGAATCTATTGCCAGAATTTCTTTTCCTATATGGCAATGCATAGCCTTTCAACCAAAATTCCCAAGACGGGAACTTTTTAATTGTTCCAAAAATATCACAGCAAAGACTCATTATTTGGTCATGAATTCTTTCCAAGCTATGCTATGCATCCAAACACAAACGGGGCAAGTGTAGTCAATTGCCATAGATACTAATGCCTTTATTGGACCATTAGTCATATTTCATAGGCTCATCAAAAGTAGAGATGGAAAAGACCTTTTTAGGTCACTTTGTTCTACAGTATATTATTCATAGCTATATATATATATTTGCTAAGGCACATTTTCCAGGACTTTGTCCAGTCCAGTCTTAAATGAGTCAAGAGACAAAACTCCCACCACTTCCCTTGGGAATCTATTCCAAAGTCAAATATATTTTAATCTTAGTATTTCACCCTTATATTCTGCTTATATTTTCTTTTGCTTAATTCTGTCTTATTATTCATAGTTATAGATGCATTTAGCACCCTGGTCATTCCAGTCTTGTGTTTTCAAGTTTCAAATAATTGTAGACAGTTATCCCCTTCCTTTAGTCATTATTTGACTAAAATTTATGTAGAATGATTTTAATATTTGCTCCTAATTTTATTCCTCCAACCCCTGAATTTTTGGTTTTTTTTGCTGTTCTTCTCTTTCACTTAGGTTCCCATCATGGTACAGTATTCTAGGCATGTCTCATCAATGTCACATCTGATGTCTTACTAGTTTCAGTTTGGAAGGTGATGTAAACATAATCTTTCCTCAGTGTCTTCCTCTGAACCACTCTTTATGAGCCGGTGCTAGATGTAGGTTACAAGGCTAGAAGAATCTGTCGTGGTACAGTAATTTTGCATCACTATGCTTTTATGAGTACAGGCACTTTCTTTATGAATTGCAGTGCTGCATTCTATGTGTGACTAAGGCTGAATCACTTTGCTTTGCCTTCACTCAATTTCTGCACCCCAAACTTGAGATTAATGCAGGTGGATGTTTATATTGTGCTACTGACAGCTCTTTTTTAGAGATGATGAAAAATTATTAGCTAAGAAAAGCAGGGGCGGATTACCACATCGGGGCCCACCACAATGTGGGGACCTTCTGCTCTGCTGGCACTGGGGAAGGGAGTGGAGCAGGTCAGCCCAGAGGCTGGGCTCTGAGCTCCCACCAAACCTCTGGGCCGGCCAGTTCACGTCTAGGGAAGGGGTGGGCCAGTCCAAGGTCTGGGATCTATGTTCCTCCCTACCCCTAAGCTGGCTGGTCTGCCCCTGGGGTGGGATCAGCCATCCCAGAGACCGGGCTGTGAGCTCCCATCCCACCCTTGGGCCAGCTGATCCTCCCCCAGGGACAGGGCGGGCCAGGCTGACTGTGGTCTGGCTTGTTGGCTCCTGGGGATGGCGGTGCCGACTGACATGTGCAGATGGCCTCAGGCGCCTCCTTTGGGTCACACTGGAAGCCACACTGAATGTGTTAGTCGGCCCTGCCATCCCCACCGGCCCACCGATGGTGGTGGGGGTGGGGGTCACTAATTGGGGAGGCCACCATCTGGGGAAGCCCAGGGGCCCTGTGGCCCCTCATCTACCTCTGAAGAGATTTCCCTGCTTACACATTTTAGAAAAAAAAGATAGGAAAAACCCCAACAACATGAAGACACGTTTTGCAGTAGGAATAGAACTAGAGAGGAAATTGCATTCCTGTCCCACAAATATTTTAAAAAATTTGAAATATTTTCCCACCTTGAATCTAGAGAAAATCTCAAAATTATTCACAAACTGGGAGAACAATTTTTTTTTCATTTCATGTCAAAACATTTCATTTTTATATTTTTCAATGTTGTTTTGTTTCAGTTTTGGGGGTTTTTTTTAAGTCAAATTAGCTTATATTTTGAAACTGTTTGAATTTGTCAAAACATTTAATTGCAATATTTTCAGAATGAAAAAATCCACGTTTTGATCCAAACTATTTTTTCTCAAGTTTTTTTGAGTCAGGAAATTTGTTGAATCTGACCTTTTTTCACTAACAATGTGGGTATCAACAAATACGTTTTTAAAAAGTTTGTCCAAAATCGCTAACCAGTTCTTGATAGACCATTAGAAGCAAATGAATATACTGCTTGTCCCCAAGAAAACTGGTAGAAAAATTAAGATGAAGATGACTAGTTTTAAAATACAAATGGCAATTCTAAGTATCTTTTTAGCTGCTTGAAAGCTGCAAAAATATCTATTGCCAACAAAAAAAGTGACTTGGCCCTTTAAAGTATGACCATTCTTGTCTTAAATGGCTGAATTTTAAAACTGGAGTAAAACAGTTTAATTGCCAATAGGAGGATTCAAGCCTACGCTTGTCAGTTCTCTATGCTTAATTGGTTTTAAAACTGCCTTAGATCTCTCAGGATTTTTTTCTCTTGGTAAACTGTTGCATCTTTCCCGCCCACAAGCCATCTGTGTTGGCATACCTTAAAATATAAGCGCAGGCAATGGATATGCACTTCTGAAGGACTGACCTCAAAGCAGGATTAATATTCTGTTCTTCAAGTCATGAGAGGAGGGTAGGAAGGGAATGCTTACAAAGCTGCCCTGTGCGGGTGCCCTCCCTCTCATTCCCCCCCACAGTTTGTCACTTGTTGTAAGTGAGAAGTTGTGAACCTGAAGGAATTGTGCTGTGCTGGAGCTGGAAAAGTTGTAGACTTGGATTGAGTGGACATTGAGGGCTGGACTCCAATGAAGGTGTACTGCCCATTCTGCTAAACTAACTCATTATGAATCTTGAGGTTGCTACCCTCCTTCCAGTCATTTTAAACTTTGTGGGAAATGGCCACGCCTTTATGCTTCTGGACATAGGAGGAGTTCTCTGATTTCTGGGGATTTAACAGATTTAAAACTGGAGACCAAAAAACTGTGATGATTTCTATGGAAGTGTACATACTTTATTGTATTCCTGTGTAAGTGTACATCTTGATACACTCAATATTGTGCAAAAGAAGCAAGGAGTCCGGTGGCACTTAAAGACTAGAAGATTTATTTATCGCATGAGCTTTCTTGGGAGAAAATCCCATTTTGTCAGACGCTTTGAAGGTGGGGGAATTTACAGAATGGGATGAAAATAAATGCAAGGGGGTGTAAGATATGGGATCAGGTCATACCGGAACAGCAGATCAGAGCGGTTGTTAAGATTCAAGCACTGGGAAACAGCACATAGAGGAGGGTGAAATCCAGTGTTTGAATCTTAACTGCTCTGATTTGCTCTTATTGTATGACTGATCCCATGTCTTACACTCCCTTGCATTTATTTTCATTTCATTCTGTAAGTTCCCCCGTCTTCAAACCATCTGATCAAGTGGTATTTTCTCCCAGGAAAGCTCATGCGATAAATAAATCTGATAGTCTTTAAGTGCCAGAGGATTCCTTGCTTTTGCTGAACTACTGGTAGACTCACACGGCTGCCCTTTTGGAACTTGTCAATATTGTGCTTTATTTTTAACAACTTTCTCTCCATGTCTAAAAGAAAAATATAAGCTAATACACAAAACACTTTAGAACAACATTAAAATAAGGAATTTGTATTCTAAAATGCGTTCATATAGTATACGTTGGGCCTGATTCTTTCTTTTCTTTGCTTTACAGTCGTGTAACTCTTTTCTTCAGGAAATTCACTTCTAATTTACATTGGTGTTACCTGTTATCTTCAGGAAAACTACTCCTAATTTACCTCAGAATCAAGACCTTTAACCAAAGAACTGCCTAATACTTTCCTAGATCTGAATGACAGTAGCATTCAGTATGAAAGACATTCATTCTGAATGACAATTGCAAGACAATCTTCCCCAGTTTTTAAGGTAACTGTGTGTTTAATTTTTCACAGCTCATTTTGTTAAGTACCAACTGTAGAGGAGAAAATCCTCAAGTCCAGAACAGGGCTATTCTACTTGAAGTATCAGATATAAATAGCTTTAAGACACTATGTGCCATATCACACTGAAATTAAGTTCAGGAGCCTGGGAAATTGTAATAACTGACTGCAAAGGAAAAGTGCTTATCAGGGTTGTGACTTGGTTTTTAGGCTTCATAAATTTTTATCAGGATAGTAAAGTACAACATCTGAGCCAAAGGAGTTCCTCCAGATTGCATAAAATAAACATCCACGGAAATCCACTTCCAGCACAGAGCCAAACCCTGTAGGTCTTCCCTTTTGTCTGGTGGTGGACTACAGGATTTACTCCATGGTATGGAAAAATCAAAACTGATATGATTTCATTAAGACATAATTCTTTTTTTTTTCATGTTGTTTTACGGTAGGGTAGGGGTGAACAGGGCAGGACAGAAGGTGTTGGTGTCTGCTTCATTCCTAACATTACTGAACTCTCTGGAGCTTTCCAGTTTTATTTTTGCTCCCATGATGTTACTGTTATGATGACATCTACAAAGAATATTTATAAGAAAAGTTAAATGTCACAAAGACCAGACACTGTACTGAACTGCTTATTATCCATTTAAAATAACTTTTCCACCCAACCTTCGTGCCCATCTGTTTTCCAATTTGTGATTTGGTGAAGTGGGACATTAGAACTTGGGTTGACACATAAGGTTATTGCTGAAAATTACATGTAGTTAGTACAGCAAGGAAGAGAGAAAAAATATTCTGGAGAAAGTCATGATTTTATGAAGATCTGTCTTATTAACAAATCCTAGTAGATTCAGAACTTGATTCATCATTGCTCTGTTAACCCCATTTCATCCTGGCAGCTCCATGGAAATCAGCAGATGCAACAGAGTACAACTGATGTAAAAGAAGGGTGAATCAGGCACTTTAAGTTAAAACCTGTCTCCCTTCTTTAACATATTCTGTCATTCAAGATGGGGAAAGCCCCAGTGACTTCAGTAAAAGATAGGGTCAAAGCTTTAGATTTCCTAGATTGCATTGGTCAGTGTTCCAGGCTTAAAGGTGCCTTATAAATTTCATTTAGTTTCCTTGTTAAAAACAATAAATTTATAAACTTCACATAATTTGCCCAGGAATTATGAATGGCTCCACCCTTTCTATCAGGCAACCCTGTGGATAAGCGTTTTTTCTAAGTCTAATAATTAATAATATAATAAATGCAGTGTTTTCCTATTGGGCTGTAATGTTCTCCGCTTAAGTAAGTTAGTTAATGTATCAGTTTGGACTGTTTTTATGTAAAATTACTAAATCTGTTAATTAAGCCAGTATTAATACCATGATCCTGAGTGGTTACCGGTGGGACTCAAACTATGCTCTAAGACAGTATAGCCTGATATGAATGACTGTGTACTAGACCTTTAGCTCAGATCCCATGTACTAGACAACAGGCTTCACTGAGGGCAAGTCTATACTGATGGCAGCAAAATCACCACTGTCAGCAACATCTTCTGGGTTCAATTGAGCAATCTATGTAGATGCGCTCAGTCGATCCAGAAATCACCCTAGCAACTCCAGCCGTGGAACTGGAGTACTGGTAAGCCAACTGGAGGGCATTTCCAGTCAGCTTAGCCTAGTGTGTAGTGAGCTCTTACTAAGTCATCAGGAGATATACAAGGTATTTTATGTACCTTGTGTATCTCTCATCAAACGCTGCCAAAAAGTGTAGCAAATGTGTTAGATCAGGCCTTAGCATCTGGTATGTTTGTTTCAAAAAAATATGTTTAATTGTTCTCAGGCAGGAGAAGATGAAGTGTGCAATAGTATCATTTATGGAAAAAATCAGTTTAGATTGGGTTTGGCACGTCACAATAAAGCATTGCAATTAACATAATTATGTGTGCATGCTTTCTTTCCATCTTCTCAGAATTCCCGACCCAGATTGTATCCATGGGCCCAGGCTGTGCCTTAACCATGAGAGAGAGCATACAGTTTAAGCCACGGCTGATGTCAGTGCTGCTGGGGGACTCTGCAGACAGGAAGCACTGTAAGAATAGGGCAGTCAGCACCTCCCCTCAGAGACTAAACATATCACCTCTACAATACGCTCAGCCTTGAGCCTGGGAATAAATTGCCACTGGAGTCTCTTAATTGGCAGCAAATTGAACTGCTGTAAAACAAGAGTGGGTCACTTTAAGAGTTATATTCCAAAAGGGTAGCCATGTTAGTCTGGTTCAGTAAAACAAACAAGGAGTCCTGTGGCACTTAAAGACTAACAAATGTATTTATCGCATGACCTTTTGTGGGAGAAAAATCCTGCTTCTTCAGATTTTCTCCCACAAAAGCTCATGCAATAAATAAATTTGTTAGTCTTTATGAGTTATGGATCTAAATAGCCCATATAAAATGGCAAATAAGTGAGGGGAAAAGCTTTTAAATTTCTCAAGTTGCATAACACCTTTCATAACAGAAAATTTGGATGGTAAGAGAACCTAAACAAAAGATTAGTAATCTATAATGGCCTTTTGCTTTGTGCCAGCAGATTCATGGCAACAGATTTGTCAACACAACATCTGTGCATGTTGCCATCTGCCCTTTCAGTCTTTTCCTAAAACTTTATAGGAAGACACAGTGTGCAATTACTGGAAATACTGAAAAAACAGATCAAACTGGAAGGGGGCAGCCCCATGGCCTAAATTGCAGTCAGTCAACAGGACAGCTTTCTTCATTGGAGCCCTGGAAACATGCTGTGTCTCTCAAATACACTGTATGTAAAGTAAGAAAGTGGTACACAGAGGTTTAATTAGGACTCATTTCCTTTTCAGTATGTGTGCATGGGAACATATGGTGTAACACATTAGGAACCAGAATTAGCACAAAGAAATCAATGTCCCACAAGAACAATTGGTTGTACAGTGGTACCTCAAGCAGTGTGTTATCCCAAAAGCTTTCCTCTGCCTCCGATTACTTGAGCAGGACGTTCTCACCATTCGATTATCATTTGTTTGGTTTTTATCATAAACAGAGATAAGTGAGCTTCTCTGTTGTTCAGTGTAAGCTCCCTTCTTGTTCCCATTTCAGGTTTGACATTACTTTTCTGGAAGATAATTCATCTGGCTAGAAATTGTTAGGTTAGATTGTTTGGGACTGTTGAAAATACAGGAAATATCAGGCTAGACATTTCCCCTATTCTTGAGAATAATTGAATTGTCTAAAAGCTAATGGTCAAAAAGTGAAGGAGTTCCTGTTTTCTATTAGACAAGCAAAAGAGAGAGCTCTTAACCCACCTACACTGAGGAGACTTGTGCAAATGCTAAATGTTAGGAGCCCAATTTTTATGTAAGTCCTGCATTATTTAAGGTTGTCATTGTCATATATGCAATGGAAAGTGTGTTGATTGTGCCTTCGTTTACTGTAATCTGTCTGCCTACCTTAACTACTGTAAAGCTTTCCGACCCCATTATGTTTGTCCTGCCCAGATAAACAGACTTCTGCTAGCAGGGCTGAAGTCAGTGGATGTTACAGCTCAGGCCACCAGTCGGGCTCTCAAGCGTACCTCACTTTGGAGGCTTCAGAAGCTGAGCCACAACATCCACATTGCTCATTTTAGTGCACTCCTTCAGTTCCTAGTAGCATGAGAAACAGCTGGGTGTCACCAGGGGGAGCCTGGTTGGTGTATCCTGTAGGATTGTGATATGCTGCCAAGCGCATCATGACCTGCAAAAGGTTGAGAACCACTGGTGTAGACATACCATTTATCATATACACACCTGCCTACTATATGTGGTGTTGGGATGCAAGATAGTTCTAGTGTGGAAATTTTAATCTGGATTTTTTCATTAAAAGTAGAATGTGTAATTGAATTGTACCTTCATCATATTAGCTCCCAGCTTATATACAGTGATAATTATGAATTAGTTATCTGCATTTAAACACATTATTCAAGGAAGCTTGGCATATCATGCAATCCATAGTGCTCCATAGAACTGAACTCTCATCATTATTTACCACTTCTCCAGTTTCTGGGTCATCTGCAAACTTTGCCACCAGTAATTTAGTTTTCCTCTAGATTGTTGATAAAGATATTGACTTACAATGGAACAAGAACAAATGCCTGTGGGATCCCACTAGATATGCCCCAATGGATGATGATGCCCCATTTACAATTACTTTTGGATATTTATCAGTTACCCAGTTTAAATCAATTTTATCGGTACTGTACTGACTTGGGGTAATATTAATGTTTAATCAGAATTCCATGCTATACTCTGTCAGATGACTTGCAGAAGTCTATTATGTTAACAGAGTTATTTTTGAGAACAAATCTAGTTATTTCATAAACAAAAAACTGTATTGAATTTGTCTGAGCAGACCTGTTTTCCATAAAACTATACTGAATGATATGAATTATGCAGCCATCTTTTTACTCTTTTCTGATTGCATCCTGCATCAGTCTTTCCATTATTTTGCCCCAGAATCAATGTCATGCTAACATACAAGTCATTTCATTTACCTTTTTAAAAACATTAGTTTTTTCCCCAATCCTCAGGAATGTCCCAGTATTACAAGAATGGCTGTATTCTGTTGTGTGTACTGCAACCCTAGGATTGTTTCAGAACTTGTAAGAATTCCTCTGAATCTCTAAATTACTTCAGAGGCAAGATATAAATACCATGCAAGTACTGAAGAACAAATTGAACAGGCAAGGATGTTATGGTTCGCCAACACAGTAAGTTACTGTGAAATAACTGGTGAGCTTTGCTTATTTTATAAGCACGTTTGTTTGTTTGACCTCCCATGTAGGTTAGTATAAATAGGAAACTGTAGATGACACACATTATTGTACAGAGGGAAGAACTTTCTCTGAGTTTGGTTATTCTATGTAAATACCATTTTGTGTGCATGGAGATCAGATAGGAATGTTCAAATATTTGTAGAAAGTATAGTATGGCATATTTATAATAAAGCATATTTTCTTCCTGCCCTATTTTCCTAGCGTGACAGATGACTTCCTCTTTGCAAAATATTTTAATTGTATAGTTTTACATGTACAGTAAATGTTGCTGGAATGGTAGCCATCTGTTGAAGTGGAAATAGCAGTAAAAGTTCTGACAATGTTTCAAGTAACTGCAGAAGGGAGCTCTCAAATAATCTCCACCTGCAAAAATGCCCTTCTTTACAGGAAGGTATCCTATGTGGATCTCTGCTTCCAGTGCTTTCACCAATGAGATATGTCTTGGAAGATCTCTGAGATCATCTCTTCAGACTTGGTTCTTTTAGTGGTGGGAGTAGGACCTGGGTCCCTTGAGTTTTTTAAAAAACTGGAGTAGAAAAAAAGGTTGTAGGCACTGTACAAAGACAATGTGTGCTTTTTTTTTTTTTTTTTCATTTGTAGTTGCTTTCAGGTTGCGGATTTTTGGGGAGGAGGAGAGTTTTAAGAGAGGAAAGAGTCTATTAACCCCTTTACAAGCCCTTCTGTTTCAGAAGGAAGCAGATATTCGGGTTATTGGGCATGTTATAGGAGCCTAAATGGAAGGCAGGTCTTGCAGTTAAGTCCACGGATGGAGATCTGGGTTCAATTTCCACTTCTTCCACACACTTCCTTGGGCAGGCCACTTAAGTTTTTTGTGCCTTAGTTTCCCATTAATAAAAATAAATTTAATAATACCTCCCTTCCTTACAGTATTTTAAAGAGGATAAATTCATTAATGTCTGTGACAAGTGCAGATGCTGTGGTTGTGAGGCCCATCTAAATTAAATGTGTGGAGATAGAGATGAAAATGCTGATGCATGAATGGGTCTTTCTCAAGGTGGAAAGAACATGACCAGCATACTATGCCCTTCCACTCCAGACCGCCATAGGTGACATTTGTCAGTCATCTTCTCCAATAATCCTATTCTGTAATCTTTATAATATCTCTATTTCCCTTTGAGCCTCAAATCATGATTCAGTATTAGACCTGGGACATGGCAGAGTGAAATGTAAGGTAAATAGGGTAAATGGCTTTTTTGGGGGACTTGCACATTCTTTTAAGTGTAAACATTGCTAACGTGGGTATTTGCAATGACTTGCTAACCAAGAAGTATCATAAATGACAACTTTTATTGTATTCCTTTATACTCAAACACTCTCTGTATTGCAGTTTTGGTTTGGAATTACTGTGTGTATAAACTGGCCTCAGAGGAGTTGAACTTTGAAGGAAAAACATTCTTAGCCTAAGAAGCCAGATGCAATTGTTTGCAATCTCAAAAATAAACAGAAATGTCTCTTAGAGTCTCTAAGGTCAGAAGGGACCAGTGTGATCGTCTAGTCTGACCTCCTGCACAATGTAGGCCACAGAACCTCTCCCACCCACTCCAGCAATAAGCCTCTAACCTATGACTGAGCTATTTATTCCTCAAATCATGATTTAAAGACTTTAAGATACAGAAAATTTGCTGGCAGGTGAGCCATGCCCCATGCTACAGAGAAAGGCGAAACCCCCCCAGAGCCCTAGCCAACCTGCCATGGGGGAAAATTCCTTCCTCACCCGAAATATGACAATCAGTTAAACCATGAGTGTATGAGCAAGTCTCACCAGCCAGACACCCAAGAAAGAATTCTCTGTAATAACTCAGAACCCACCCCATCTACCCTCCCTTCTTAGGCCATTTGCATATTCACCACCAGTAACCAAAGATCAGTCAATTTCCAAAGTAGGCCGTTCCACCATACCATCCCCTCCATAAACTTATGAAGTTCAGTTTTGAAGGCAGTTATGTTTTGTTGCCTACACACCTTCCCTTGGAAGGCTATTCCAGAATTTTACTCTGCTAATGATTAGAAACCTGCATCTAATTTCAAGCCTAAATTTCCTGATGGACAGTTTATATCCATCTGTTCTAATGTCCACACTGGTGCTGTAGTGAAATAATTCCTCTTCTTCACTTTTATCCCTCTGCAATATTTATAGAGAGCAATCATGTCACCCCTCAGTCTTCTTTTAGTTAGGCTAAACAAGCCAAGCTCCTTGGGTCTCCTCTCATAAGGCAGGTTTTCCACTCCACAGACCATCCTTGTAGCAGGGGATAAAGTAGGCTGGAAAGTGCTGGAATGGCATTCTGGGGCCCACTATTTTTAGACGCCCAGCATTCCAGGGCCCCTAAAAATAGAAAATGGAGCTGGAACACTGAGTGCCTAAAAGTAGTGGGTCTTGGAACGCTGTTCTGGCACGTTCCGGCAGGGAAGGGGAGCACAGGGAGGCATGTCAGCTACCTTGTGCTACATGTGCAGGCTTCACTAGAGGCAAAAACCTCAAAGTACAGTGCATGGGGAGGGGAGTTAGGGGTGATTCTTCACTGCCCTGGCGTGCGGCTGCTGTGAGTGTCCAGGTGGCCTGGCTGCACTCCCCCTTGGGACCAGGAAGCTCGTGCTGGAGTGGGGGACCCTGTCTGAAACACGGGGTGCCTGAACTGGGGTTGGGTATTAGGGTAAGGATGTGGATTTGGGGAGTGAGTATTGGGGGCTGAGGGAATATTGGGGACTGAGGAGTGGACATGGGGGACAGTAGCTGGGGTGGGGGGTAGGCATTTGGGGGGTGCAGTTGGTGGCACTGTTCCCTCTAAGGCGCGCGGCAGCGCGGCCGCGCGCTTAAAAAAATCCTACCGCGCAGGATTTTCCTGCCCCCGCGCATGGGGCAGTTCAGGGGCAGCGTGGCTGAGGGGAGATGAGCCGGAGTGCTGTGTCCGAGCACGAGCCTCAGCCCAGCCCCTCGGCCAGAGGAAGGGAGGGTCTGTGGGCTTGGGTCAACCCTGCCACTCCTCCCTCCCCTCCCCTCCCTTCCTCGGAGATTGTGGAGGCTCCGCTTCTTCCAGCCGGGGTCTGGCCGTTCGCATGGCCAGCCCCAGCCTCCAGCCCAGGCTCGTGGTTGCCGGCCAGCACCGTGGCCTCCTGCCCCCTGCCCAGCTCTTTGGCCAGTGAAGAGGGCTGGGGGGGGGATTTGGGTTTGTCAGGCAGCTGGCAGGGAGAGTGTGTGGGGAGGGGGGAGAAGGGGTCAGGATGGTGGGCTGGGGAGGGCTTGGGGGGCTGAAAGAGGTGGCATGAAGATGGGGAGCTGGGGGTGGGGTTTAGGAGGGCTGGAATGGGGGCAGGGAGCTTAGGGAGTCGGAATTGGGGCAATTCTTCAGCTTTTTAAACAAGAGGCATGGCAAAGAGTAAGTGCCATTCATATCCTGAAGTTTGAAACTCCTCAAGTGGGAAACAGGGAGTGCATGGTGCCAAAATGTCCCTTCTGTAACTAGATAAAGCTGTGGAGGTGAAAAATCTCTAAAAATCAGTTGTATATTTCCTGAAAGCTAGTGTGGATGTTACTTAAGTGGAGTGACTGAACAGTGAGAGTGTTTGAGCATGTTAACCCCCTGCTTTCAAAGAACCTGGAAGATGTTTTCTCCAAAATCCTGTAACTCACAACAATTCATTACAAAACAAACAAGGAGTCTTGTGGTACTTAAAGACTAACAGATATATTGATTGCATGAGCTTTCATGGGAGAAAACCCCATTTCATCAGATGCTTTGAAGAACAATTCACAGAAATTTTAGAGATGTAACGGAGATATCAGATAAGTACTTGTTTTAAATATAGTAACAGCCAAAAGACTGGGAATCAAAGGAGCCATGAGATTATTCTCTTCACTATGCACCCTAATCTGTCCATCAGAAGAAACCATAATGCATTAAAGTGATGTGGTATTTTGGCAGAGATTTTCTCTTAAGTTGAAATGTAGCCCCAAAATGATGGGGCAGGTAAAGATACAAGGGACTGAAAATAGGCTTTTAAGAAATACTGTAGCCTTATCTTAAAGCAGCTAGAAGCCCATTGTTTTGATTTCAGCTGTGTTTAGCATCCTTGTTGTAGCAGCATTTTCCTGAAAAGGATGCCTGGAATCTTTTTTTTGATTTTTAAAATTTCAATAGAATTTACCCCTCTGGGAGCATCAAGACATCTTAAATGCTGCCAATTTCCAAAGCGGTAGCCATGTTAGTCCATTCCAGGAAAACAAAACAAAACAAGGAGTCTCCCACGAAAGCTCATGCGAAAAATAAATCTTAGTCTTTAAGTGCCACACGACTCCTTGTGTATCTTAAATGCTGTCAGTGATAATTAGCTGTCTTCCGTGTAAACTGTAACTCTGCATGTAGAACACAGGAGATGAGGGTATTAGGCAGAATTGTGACTCCTAGGATCCTGATTGAATATAACTTTGGTCTTGGGTTGTTTGAAAGCCATGGATTAGTTTCTTTTGATTGTATAGCAATTTGGGTAAATTTTAAATAAATTCGGTGATTTTAGTAATAAAAAACAACTTTAAATAGTTTATATTAATTTTTCATTGGTCTAGATTTTTCAATAATTTTTGTTGCACGAGTTTGCACACAAATTTTATTCAGAAAAAGTTTTGCACACGGGTTGAAAATTTTGCACACAAGCCGCCAAACCTTAGAGGGAACATTGGTTGGTGGGGTGGGTGAAAGGGGCTCAGACCTGCATGAAGGGGGCCCAGACCTGCATGAAGGGGGGCCTGTAAATTTAGGAGGATGCTAGGATCCCCCAGATCATACTTCAACCCCTGCTTGTAGCCCTTCCGTGGACCTATTCCAATTTGAATTCATCCTTTTTAAACCTGTTATTGCTGTAGGTGTAACTCAGTGATTTCACTGTTCAGTGGACAAACCTTTTTAAATGAAAACGGTAATTTTACTGGGACCATCTACCCAATTAGTAAGTATGAAAATATTAGCAAACAGTAAGGGGGAAAAAAAACCCACTGCGCTAAAAGGAATGATGAAACCCAATATTAATACAACCTTTTCAGATGTGCTGTAATTTACTTGGTGACAAGCTCTAGAGGGGTAGTCATATTAATCTAGTTCAGCAAAATGAACAAAGTCCTGTGGTACTTTTAAAGACTAACACATTTATTTATTGTATGACCTTTCATGCACAGAATCTCACTTCATCAGATGCATTACTGTGCAGAAGGAAGACCTTTCTCTGAGTCTTTAAAATTTGTGAGTCTTTAAAAGTGTCACAGGATCCCTTGTTTGTAATTTACGTGACAATGTCTGATGATGTACTGAGTCTGCTGCTCATCATCCTGACCAATCACTATTTGTTTCCTCATGCTTTCTCGTCTTTCTGTGATCTGCCTATCCGTATCCTATCTTACCCTTCAACTGTAAGCTCTTTTAGGCAGGGTCTTTGTTTTGTGTCTATAGAGTATCCAGCACAGGGCATTCTTCTCCACGACTATCACTCCTAAGTGCTACAGTAAGATGAATAATAAATATTTGAAGGTTGGACTAAGTGTAGTAATGGCCCATGCAGCACATAGATTACTCCCTGTGGGTATGTCTACACTAGCAATTTAGGTCAACTTAAGGACCCTTAAGTCGATCTCAATTACTCCACATTCACACTGGGCTTTCATTAAGTCAGCTTAAGAAATTCCTTATGTCAATTTAATGAAAGCTTAAGTCTACTTAATAACAACTATCCATTAGGTTGACTTAAGCCTTAAGTCAGCTCCTTAAGTCAACTTTAAGGACAGTGTGGATGTGGAGTAACCCTTAAGTTGACTTCATTAGGTCAACTTAAAGGCATTTAAGTCTATTTAATAAAGTGGACTAAGTCAACTTAACTTGAAGTCGACTTACTGTCGACCTTATTAACAGAGGTTAAAGTAAGGGGGAATGCACTGGACTGCTGTTCCAGGGCCCACATATTTTAGGGGCCAGCATTCCAGGGCCTCTAAAAATAGAAAAAGGAGCCAGAATGCCGCCGTGGCCCTTACCTGGCTAGAAGACAGTCTTCTGGCCATCAAGGAGCTTTCCCCAGGCTGGGCCTGGGAGTTTTTATATCTCAGAACATGCTCAGAGAAGGCTCACGGCGGGAGCCTCAGCTTGTGCCATTGCCACTCTGCTCCAGTGACCAGGTAATGGGCTCTGTGGGGGGTTGGGGATGGGCAAACTGTTGGGGGGCCTTCAGTGGTGGCCTCGGTGCCGCACAGCCTCAAACTTGGCAGTGGGACAATGGGGGTCAGGTGTTTGAGGGGCAGTAGCTAGGGTGAGGGGCAAGTGTTTGGGGGTCTGTGGCTGCAGGGACAGCAGCTGGGGTGGGGGGTAGGCATTTGGGGGGCAGTAGATGGGGTGGGGGCAGTAGATGGGGTTTGGGGTAGGCTTTTGGGGGCAGTAGCTGGGGTGGGGGGGTGTAGCTGGAGTGGGGGCAAGCATTTGGAGGGCAGCATCTGGGGCTGGTAAAGAGGGCCCAGGCATTCATGCAGGGGGCCCGGACGTGATGAAGGGGGCCCGGAAATTTAGGAGGGTTCTGGGGCCTGCCAAATTATATTTTAACCACTGTTTATTAAGTCAACTTGACAAAGTTGACTTAACTTTTCCTAGTGTAGACATACTCTGTATGGATTTACAGATTCTACACATGATCTTTTATTAATATTTATATGTTAAAATACACTGTAATGAGGGAACTGCGAAATTCCACTATAACTTAGGTGCCTTTACACAAATGCAAGGAGCCTGGGAAACAAGCAGGAGGAATTGGTAGTACTGGCACAGACAAAGAACTATGACATGATTGGGATAACAGAGACATGGTGGGATAGTTTGCATGACTGGAGCTCTGCAATAGATAGGTATAAACTGTTCAGGAAGGACAGGCAGGGAAGGAAAGGGGGAGGAGTAGCACTATATGTAAAGGAGCTCTATGACTGCTCAGAGCTTCATTATGAAAGTGGAAACAAGCCAGTTGAAAGTCTGTGGGTTAAGTTTAGAGGGGAGAGCAACAAGGGGGATGTTGTGGTAGGTGTCTGCTACAGACCACCAGATCAGAAGGAGGAGGTGGATGAGGCATTCTGTGTACAACTGACAGAAGTTTCTAGAGCACAGGCCCTGGTTCTCATGGGGGACTTCAATTACCCTGACATCTGCTGGGAGGCCAATACAGCAGTGCACAGGCAATCCAGGAAGTTTCTGGAGAGTGTTGAGGACAACTTCCTGGTACAAATGCTGGAGCAACCAACTAGGGGCCTTGCGCCTCTCGATCTGCTGCTCACAAATAGAGAAGAATTTATCAGGGAAGTAGAAGTGAATGGCAACCTGGGTAGTAGTGACCATGAAATGATTGAGTTCAAGTTGATGATTAAAGGAAAGAAGGAAAGAAGCAAAACGCAGACCCTGGACTTCAGAAAAGCAGATTTTGTCTCCCTCAGGGGACTGATGGGCAGGATCCCTTGGGAGGCTGATCTGAAGGGGAAAGGTGTCCAAGAGAGTTGGGTGCATTTTAAAGAAACCCTGCTAAGGGCACAGCAAGATACAATTCCGATAAGGAGAAAGCACAGCAAATGTGGAAGGCGCCCACTGTGGCTTAACAGAGAGCTGTGCACTGAGCTGAAGCATAAAAAGGACGCTTACAGGAAGTGGAAGCTAGGACAGATGACTAAGGAGGCATATAAAGACATTGCTCGGAACTGCAGGGATAAAATCAGAAAGGCCAAAGGACAAATGGAGTTGCGACTATCAAAGGATGTGAAGGATAACAGGAAGGGGTTCTACAAGTATATCAATAACAAGAAGAGGATCAGGGATGGTGTAGGTCCCTTACTGAATGGGGCAGGCATCCTCGTGACAGAGGATGAGGAAAAAGCTGAAGTGCTCAATGCTTTTTTTACTTCGGTTTTCACAAGCAAGGTCAGCTCCCAGCCCACTGCACTAGGTACGGTAGACTGGGGAGAAGAAGAGAGGCCCTTGGTGACAGAAGGTCAGGTTAGGGACTGCTTAAAGAAACTAGATGTGCACAAGTCCATGGGGCCGGATGAACTGCATCCGAGGGTGCTGAGGGAGCTGGCTGATGAGATAGCAGTACCGTTGGCCATTATCTTTGAAAACTCATGGCGAACAGGGGAGGTGCCAGAGGACTGGAAAAAAGCAAATATAGTACCTATCTTCAAGAAAGGATGATTCTGGGAATTACAGACCTGTCAGCCTCACCTCAATCCCTGGAAAAATCATGGAGCAGCTTCTCAAAGAATCCATCCTGAAACACTTGGAGGAAAATAGAGTAATCAGGAACAGTCAGCATGGATTCACCAAGGGTAAATCATGCCTGACCAACCTCATCGCCTTCTATGATGAGATGACTGGATTTGTGGATGCGGGAAGAGCCGTTGATGTGATATACCTTGACTTTAGCAAGGCTTTTGATAGTTTCCCACAGCATTCTCATTGGCAAATTAAGGAAGTATGGGTTAGATACATGGACTGTAAGGTGGATAGAAAACTGGCTAGATCAACGGTTTCAGCGTGTAGGAATCAATGGCTCCATGTCAAGTTGGCAGGCAGTAACGAGTGGCGTGCCCCAGGGGTCGGTCCTGGGGCCAGTTCTGTTCAATGTTTTCATTAATGATCTGGATGATGGGATAGATTGCACACTTAGTAAGTTTGCAGATGATACCAAACGGGGGGGAACGGTAGACACCCTGGAGGGCAAGGACAGGATTCAGGGAGACCTAGATAAATTGGAGCAGTGGGCCAAGAGGAATCTCATGAGGTTCAACAAGGACAAGTGTAAAATCCTGCACTTGGGACGAAAAAACCCCATGCACTGCTACAGGCTGGGGAGTGATCAGCTAAATAGCAGCACTGGAGAAAAGGACCTGGGAGTCATGGTGGATGGGAAGCTGGATATGAGTCAGCAGTGTGCTCTTGCTGCCAGAAAGGCCAATGGCATACTGGGCTGCATCAGAAGAAGTGTTGCCAGCAGATCGAGGGATGTGATCATTCCCCTCTACTCTGCACTAGTGAGGCCACATCTGGAATACTGTGTCCAGTTTTGGGCTCCCCACTACAAAAAGGACATGGAGAAATTAGAGAGAGTCCAGAGGAGGGCAACAAAAATGATCAAAGGGCTGGAGCACAAGCCCTATGAAGAAAGACTGAAGGAACTAGGCTTATTTAGCCTGCAGAAGAGAAGATTGAGGGGGGATTTGATAGCAACCTTCAACTTCTTGAAGGGTTGCTCCAAGGAGGATGGATCTCACTGTTCTCGGTAGTAACCGAGGGCAGAACGAGAAGCAATGGTTTCAAGTTACAGCTGGGGCGGTCCAGGCTGGATATTAGGAGAAACTTCCTTACTAGGCGAGTGGTGAAGTATTGGAATAAGCTGTCTAGGGAGGTGGTGGAATCTCCATCTCTGGAGGTGTTCAAGTCCCAGCTGGACAAAACACTGACTGGGATGATCTAATGGGAGTGGTCCTGCTTTTTTTGGCAGGGGGTTGGACTAGATGACCTCGTGGGGTCCCTTCCAACCCTATGATTCTATGAACTCTGAACCTCTCATTATGTTATTGTGCATGTATGTTCTCAGCCCAGTTACCTAAATCTCAGGACTGATTTCGTGAACATTAATTCAAGCACATTTCTTTCATCTTGAGTTACTAGTAATATGAGTGATTCATTTCACACTCTAGAGTGTCTATTTGTTGCAACTCTGTCCATGCAGCCAGATTTAGCTGAATCAAGACCTACATGCTTTTATGGAGAAAAACAGCATGGTAGTTCATGCTATTATGTTCTGTAAAGGCTTATAAGAAAAAAAGATGCCAAAAAGTTTTCACACTGGAAAAGTCCTGTGTGTGCTGTCCATGTGTGTTCTGCTTTCATTCATCTTCTTTCACACACTGAAAAGAGGAAATTAAGTTAATGGAAAGTATGTGATCTGGCAGAAACTTGCTATAATAATGTGCATAGAAAGAGTGTTTCTGAGGAAATTATTCCATACAGTTTTTGAAAGGACTGTCATTTGCAGCACATTTCTCCATACAAAAAATGGATGAAAAAATGATTGTTATTATTTTGAAAAATAAATATTTTTAACAGTGACTGTATGAACCATTTTATTGGCCTTTATTTATTTTGGTGTGCATTTAATGAGAGCAACAAGCCCATGTTCTCTCTGAAAATCTGACTGTATATTTAGGTGCCTGACTTCACAGCCAAGTTTGAAAAAATTAACTTTTATTATCATTTACTTCTTTCTCTAAAAGTTTAACTTGCTGATGGTGCAATTTAGAAAGATCAGTAGGAGAACCTGGACAAATTATATCCCACTTCAGTTTTATTTTAAGGATATAAGTTGGATTTTAGGGGGATACATTGTGCTTCATGCTGGCCCCCTGCACAGGAGTGATTTTTCACCCTAGGTTCCCAATCATGAAAACTCAGTTGTGGACACACAAACATTTTACTCAACACAGATACAAGGTGAGGTTCTATGAGGACATAGAGTTCTGCCCATGAATATGAACTTGCAGAATCTCAGCCATCGTGTGGTTACACAGGGTGACCGAAGTTGGTTGCCCTGTGTCAAAAAGTGCAGGCTGCCTTTTCAGCCTTAGTGATCATCTGTACAGCATACAGGATTGTCATATACTTCTTTGAAAAAAAAATATTTTGCCCTAATAAGGTTTGATTGTTTATACATTGTTTAACCTCATCGTTTGTATTTCTGTTTCATTAAATGTGAACCTGTTGTAATTTGTTCTTTAATTCATTTTAATTTAGAAGGACTCCATCATCCATTTCCAATAAAAATGATCAGATGAAAGATGTCCTAGAACTAGGTATGTCACAGTTTGCTTTTGTCTATCGCTCATATTTTTTACAACAGAACAGCAGTGTGCATTATAATCTGTTTTTTGAACAAGTCTTAGTTGATTCAAGAAACAGATTGTTGTGTTTTCATTTCATAGAAAAGATTGTGTACTTGCCTCAGTCCTAGTTTAACTTTTAGATCCTAGATTGAAAAAGTAGAAAATTTAAATGAGCAAATAATCAGTGTTCTTTTAATTTTTCTTTAATGAATTTAATTCAGATTTTTGGGCTCTTAACGAACAGTGGCTCTTAGGATCTATTTGTAGCATCAGTTTTCAGAATAGAACCATACTCATAATGTTTTAAATGTCAGTGATATCAAAGTTGCATTGGTGATTATGATAAACCACTAGCAGTGGGTTGCAGGAGCATACTGGAGAACAGAATTTGGTTTACCCAACAACACACTGCATCTTACAAGTTGTCTTCTCTTTCAGTTGATGTTGATGATGAAGCAGTGACTGAGGAAGTGAATAGGATCCCAGAGCTTTCAACACGGTATACACCTGAAGTAGTATCAAAGGCAATTGATATTTCACTAGCAAAAGTAAGACACATTTATGCTGAAAAACTCATTAAAACATGTTACTTCTAGTGAGTAAGCCGAAGCTACAAAAGGTGTTTTTCTGTATTTAGTGAAAGTGAGATTCATTCAGTCCTAAGAATCATAAAATGTTTGGTTTTACATTTCTTTGTTAATTGTTCCAGTCAATTGTGCATACTTGACCTATTCTATTTTTTTTTAAGCAGCTATTTTAAAAAACATTATATCCTGGGGATGAGAATGAAAAAGGAAGACCTGGGGGGGAAGGTCTCTTACTGATATTCAACTGACTTCCATGTGACTTTGGGCAACTCACATTTCCCCTTTCATTGCGTGTATTTGTAAAATGGGAATAATTGGACTTACCTACCTCACAATTATAGTGTAAGGCTTTGTTCCTCAGTTATTTTTTTGTAGTGTTTTGGTGCAATGGATCATTATTATTTCATAGAATATGTTTAAGTCTGAGAAACCTTACAAACAAATAATTTATTTTCTTTCAGGGCCTAGTGCATTGTCACTCTAGTCAGATTCCTAATTGACTGACTTCAGTTCAAGATGAATCCTGCCCTTGGTGTATTTGTACTGTATGTTTATGAGTGGAAAGATGTGGACTTGTTCATTAGAACACCTGGGTTATCACTAGCTGTGGACAAAATGGATTGGATAAAATAAAAGTTATTCTGTACCTTCATCTCTCTCTCTAACTGAAACAAATTTACATGTTTACTTATCCTCCAAATCAAATCATTCATGAGGTTTAGAGGAATTTGATTAATTTTATTTTTCAGTGCTCCCTCCATTTCCTAATGTTTCTTAATCTCTCATCTTCTGGACAGAAGCAGAAGTACTTATATACCATGTGTAGGGCTGTTCTCATAGAACTTCCCACATCTCCATGGCTAAAAACAATACAGATCTCATGAGAATGATTGCCAGCCCGATTACTAGTCCAAAGGAGGCCAAATAACTATCCAAACACTGAAGGACTCTCTGATCATAGAATTATAGGAACTGGAAGGAACCATGCGAGGTCATCGAGTCTAGTCCCCTGCACTCATGGCAAGACCAAGTACCCTCTTAAACCATCCCTGACACGTGTTTGTCTAACTTGCACTGAAAACTTTCCTATGATGGAGGTTACACAACCTCCCTGTGCAACTTATTCCAGTGGTTAATCACAGTTAGGATTTTTTTCCTAATGCCCAACATAAACCTCCCTTGCTTCTTGTCTTATCATCACCAGTTAAGGAGAATAATTTTTTCTCCCTCTTCCTCATAACCTTTTAGATACTTGAAAACTGTTATCATGTCCCCTCTGTCTCCTCTTTTCCAGTCTAAACAAACCCACTCTTTCAATCTTCCCTCATAAGTCAAATGTTCCAGACCTCTAACCATTTGTTTTGCTTTTCTGTGGACTTTCTGCAATTTGTCCACATCTTTCCTGAAATGACACACCCAGAACTGGACAAAATACTGGAGCTTAGGCCTAATCAGGGCCAGGGAGAGCAGAAGTATTATGTCTTACTTACAATACTCCTGTTAATACATCACAGAATGGTGTTTGCTCTTTTATGCAACAGTGTTATACTGCTGACTCATATTCAACATATGGTGCACTTTGACACACAGATTCCTTTTTGTAGTACTCATTCCTAGGCAGTCATTTCCCATTTTGTACATATGCAAATTGCTTATTCTTTCCTAAGTGGAGTACTTTGCACTTGCCTTTATTGAATTTCATTCTGTTTACCTCAGACCATTTCATCAATTTGTCCAAATTATTTTGAATTGTGAGCCTATTTTCCAAAGGACTTGCAGCCCCTCCCAGCTTGGTATGATCTGCAAACTTTATATGTGTACTGTCTATGTCATCATCTAAATCACTGATGAATATATTGAACAGAACTGGACTCAGAACCAATCCCTGTAGTACCCCACTTGTTATGGCCTTCCACTATGATTGGGAACCATTGATAACTACTCTCTGGGAGTGGTTATTCAATCAGTTTTTCACCCATCTTGTAGTAGTTCCATCCAGGTGGTACTTCCCTAGTTTCTTAATGAGAAGGTGATGCAAGACTGCATTATAAGCCTTACTAAAGTCTAGATAAACCACATCTACCACTTCCCCTCTATCTACAAGGCTTGTTATCCCATCACAAAAAGCCATCAGGTTGGTTTGACACAATCTGTTCTTGACAAATCCATGCTGACTATCACTTAAAATATAACCAACTCTCTTGGACTCCTTTCCCCTTCAGATTAGTGTCCCAAGGGATCCTGCCCATCAGTTCCCTGAGGGAGCCAAAATCTGCTTTTTTGAAGTCCAGGGTTTTTGTTTTGCTTCTTTCCTTCCTTCCTTTAATGAGCATCCCGAACTCAACCATATCATGGTCACTACTGCCTAGCTTGCCATTTACTTCTACCTCCCTGATCAATTCTTCCCTGTTTGTGAGCAGGAGGTCGAGTGGTGCAAGGCCCCTACTTGGTTCCTCTAGCATTTGTACTAGAAAGTTGTCCCCAACACTCTCTAAAAATTTCCTGGATTGCCCATGCACTGCTGTATTGGCCTCCCAGAGATGTCAGGGTAATTGAAGTCCCCCATCAGCACCAGGGCCTGTGATCTAGAAGCTTCCGCCAGTTGTCCATAGAACACCTCATCCACCTCCTGCTTCTGGTCTGGTGGTCTATAGCAGACACCCACCACAACATCCCCCTTGTTGCTTTCCCCTCTCAATGTAACCCACAGACTTTCTACTGGCACGCTTCCACTTCCATAATGGAGCTCTGAGCAGTCATAGAGCTCTTTTACATATAGTGCTACTCCTCCCCCTCTTCTTCCCTGCCTGCCTTTCCTGAACAGTTTATACCCATCCATGGCAGAGCTCCAGTCATGCAGACTATCCCACCACATCTCCTTTATTCCTATAATATCATAGTTCCTTGTCTGCACTAGTATTACCAATTCTTTTTGCTTATTTTCCAGGCTCCTCACATTAGTGTATAGATACCTAAGATATCCAGCTGATTGCCCTACTTTGTCATGTTGATTTTCAATTCTATTACATATACCTCCTTGCATTTTTTCTTGGAGTTCTCCTCCCCCACTCTCCTTGCATATTGAGGCTTCAGTAGAACACTTAAGACATTTATTTGATTCCCCCTCCTTGTTCCAACTACCTTCTCTTTTACTCCTGGTGCTACAGTCCCAGCACCCCCCAAGTTCCATCCCTTCCCCCAGATCACCCACATTGTCACTTACCTGTGGGCTTTGGTCTCCTTCCCCCATTGAACCTAGTTTAAAGCCCTCCTCACTAGGTCAGCCAGTCTCTGCCCAAATACACTCTTCCCCTTCCTGGACAGGTGAAGGCCATCTCTGCCTATCAATCCTCTGTCCTGAAACAGAACTCCATGGTCAGGGAAGCCAAATCCCTCCTGACCACACCATCTTCGCAGCCAGGCATTCACCTCTAGGATGCATCTGTCTCTCCTCAGGCCTCTAGCCTTGACTGGAAGGATCGAGGAGAACACCACCTGTGCTCCAAACTCCTTCACCCTCGCTCCCAGAGCCCTGAACTCACCTTTGATCTGCTGAGGATCACCTCTCGCAGTATCATTGGTACCCACATGGATAAGAAGCTTGGGGTAGTAGTCTGAGGAGCGGATGATTTTAGACAATCCCTCCGTTACATCTTGGATACAGGCACCTGGCAGGCAGCATACCTCTCTAGAGGCCTTGTCAGGGCGACAGATGGGTGCCTCCGTTCCTCTCAGGAGGGAGTCCCTAATCACCACAACCCTATGTTTCCTCTTAGGTGAGGTGGCTGTGATCTGCCCAGCCTTTGGGGTGCATGGCCTCTCCTCTACCTCCTTCAGTGTGTCCAGCACCGCATAACGGTTCCTCACCACAATGGATGGTGGGATGTAAGCAGGTGTGGAGCACTGTCTACTGCCAGAGGTGAGCAGCTGCCAGTGTCCTTCCTCTGCCATAGGCATCCCATCCATTTCCAGAGCTGTGGCAGTAGCCCTTGGCACCGGCATAGGGACCTCCTCCTCGCAGGTCTCATCGTGGACACTGTCAAGGAACTTTTCTAGGGCATAGATACCCCTGAGGCGTGACACCTCCTCCTGTAACTCTCCTACC
Source organism: Podocnemis expansa (assembly GCA_007922195.1). NCBI lineage: Eukaryota > Metazoa > Chordata > Testudines > Podocnemididae > Podocnemis > Podocnemis expansa. The sequence goes on from ML681964.1 coordinate 70,571,012, forward strand.
TGTTTCCGGAGAGATGCCACCAGAAGGCACCTATCACATAGGCTCATCTCCCTAGCCTGATCGTCAGTGGCAGGACAATGAAGGCCACAGTCCTTGCAAATCCACACCAGGATCTGGGTGGAGATATCCATGGACAGACAGTCTGTCTGGCTACAAACAGAGGCAAAGGAAACAGAAGGGGCGCTGGCACAAGCAGTGCGGCTCCTCTTCACCATCTTGGCCTCCCCAAACTCCCTCGCAAACTCCCCTGTTTGCAGTCCTCTGGTCGCTCAAGCAGTGGTTTTTAAAGGCCTTCTCTTCCTAGGTCAGCCCTGGCCCCTTGTTAGTCACACAGGGGCAGGCCAATCACAAGGCTGCTAGAGGCTGCTAGAGGCTGGTGATTAAAGGGGATCAGGGAACAATGGTGCAAACAGCCCCCACCCAATCACACAAGCACAGTCCCACAACTAACAGCAATCACCTGTATAGAAAAAGACACAAGCAAATCACCTGTAGGGAAAGACACAAACACACAGTCAGCAAACCACCTGTAGGGAAAAAGACACAAGCAACCGCTTACCTTGGATGCACCTGGCACCAGCTCCTTCCCTCACAAACTCCCCTGTTAGCAGTCCCCTGTTCGCAAGCTCCTTCTGGCTAATAGCTGAATTTGACAGATTCCTGCGTGCCCGAAGACACGGATTATTCAAAACTTTCAATAACAACTGTCTTATATTACCACCTTTGGTAGGTGAAGTGGATACTATCTGTTCCAGAGGTTCTCAACTGCTGTGTCCTGAAATAAAAGTGTGTCATGGCACATCTGCTGAGTGTGTGGCTGCTATTCACCCCACCACCAAAAAACCCCATGGCCTCTGTGAAAAACCCCAGCCCTCCTGGCAGGGTTCTTCTTCCAGCAGCATGGAGTCTCTTCCTGTTGGCAAAGTGAGTCATGACAACAAGGGGTGGGCTTACTGCCACCACTGAAAGCACCATGAATACCAACTTTTTTTGGCAGTGAGGGCCTCTTAGTTTGTCTAGTGCCGCCAAAAGCAGCGTTAGTGGCTGCTTTGTTTTGGTAATGAGGGACAATGCATCCTTAAGCACTGCCAAAACTGCTGTGGACTGAATTTGCAGGTGGCGGCTGTTTCTTTCACCAGGGGCTGCTACTGGGCTGTGAATGATTGGCCATGATGCCAACCATGTCATGGCATAGTTAAGGCTGAGAACCCCTTGTCTGTTCTGTATAATACACCACCTAAAGTCCTACTTTCATAGCTTGTATTTTATGTTATTGAATAATATCTTTTATTAGGATGTGAGAAACTGAAAACTCTTCAAGAAAGGCCCTGTCAGTCCATAGCAGTAATCCTTTTTTTTAAACAATAGTACATATTATTCCTCGCGTAGTTAAGTTAGAGATTGAATTCTGTGAACTTTTCCAGAAACACCCTTCATCCAATGAGCTACAGGAAAAAAACCTTATAATGCTGAGCAACATGTAACATTACGTGCAGACGGAACATTGCAGGAAAAGGAAAAAATGATTCCCTTTTAGTGGAATTGCCCAGCTATTTACTGTGTTTATAAAGCAGAAATTAAAAGGGCGGTTATATACAGTTAGTCATCCTGGCATACACCTCCTTTCTTATTATAAATTATGGAAAGAAAATATACCTATGTTTTGGATTTGTTTTTAAAATGAGAGCTTTTTCCCCCTTCTTTTTTTTTAGGAAATAAAAAATCTTTTGTTTGGCTCAAGCCTTTGTTGCTTCAGTGAAGAATGGAAAATACAGAACTTTACATTTAATAATAAACCACAGCTAAAATACGGCATTGTACAAAAAAAGGTACAGTAAATTGCTTCCTTAAAAACCTAATGATCTTCACTTTTACCGAAAGTTTCAAAAATTGTATGGTACTTTAATGAAAGAAAACAACCTTTTTTTAAAGATGCTTTTGTTTCTTTAATGTCATAGGTTAGTGAATGGAACTTTACTACAGAAAATAGAAACAGTTAATTCTTGTAAAGAGAGTTGGGCTAGATGGAAAAGCTCAAAGGAAAACTCACAGTGTTCCAGGGGGAATCAGTATGTAATATCTATTCCTTTAAGTCAATCCAGAACTAGTACTCTAGAAAACACATGCTACTGTATGTCCCATCATCTAGATGAGGTCTAGAACATATTTGGTCATTAAAGTTCTTGTGGAGACCAAAAGAAGGGATGCAAGACTTCTGATTACATTTCTAAATTTCAAACAGATACAGTATTTTTCTCTTCACTTCCTAACTTCACTTCAGTTAACTGGCTGTGTAGTCTGTGTTTCACTCCAGTTGTTAAACCTTAGTGATTCTGAGTTACATTAAACCGTTTCTGTGTTTCATGTAAACTTTTAATATTGGAGAATTCCCTTGACAGATTGAAATAAACCCTGCTGTTTTCCAGAGGTCAGTTTTCCAAGGATCCACTCATTAGTTAGTTAAATAATTTATTGAGATAGTGAAGGGAAAAAAAGTTTCTGTGCTAAGCATTTATTCTGGAAGAAATGTATGTATTATCTATTATTTATATTGTAGAAGCAGCTAGACTCTCCATTCAGGGATTGGCTCCCCATTGTGTTAGGTGCTGTACATGCCTATAACAGCAACGAAATGAAGCTGCTAATTAGATAAAAATTGCATAACTAGATGCCAGTTAAAATGTGAGCTTGTGGAGAATCATGCCTTTCCACGGCTTTGACAGAAGAGTGGATTAAAGCCCTTTAAGGTTAACCTATTTTTTGACCATCCTCTAAGATGGAAGATAACATTAATGCATGAACGTAAGGGGCTGGCTCATATATGTAAGAATCAACATGGACCTTAGACGAGTAACATTTGTACAGAGAGTTTTCTCATAATCCTGTGACAGCGTCTGAATGAAGTACAATTAGTGCACAACTTTCTTCTCTCCCTGCTAGTCTTTGCAGATGAAATTCTTCCTGTGCAGAGAGCCCACACACGACATATGCACCACTGACACCCTATTTGGAGAGTTTAAATGGGATTTAATTCAGGTATATAATGTGTGGCGAGGGCAGGAAAGGACAGCTGTTGGTAGGGGCTGATTTCACCAAGCAAGAATATAGACTTTTTTTTCTTTTTTCTTTTTTAAATCTTCAGGCTATATGCTTGATGGAGTATTAAGAGGAGTTTTTGTGTTGTTTCATTTTTCTCCTTGATGATGGATGAGATAAAACTCTTGTCCTTGACATCACAGAGGTCTGCACAATATGTTCTAGGCACTTTTAGACAGAACATAGAGGAAACACAATCCTGATTAGGAATGCTGACTTTTCAGTTGCTTGAAAAAGCAACACAATGCTACAAATTCAGTAACCAAAACAGAGAGATCAAAGGATGGCTTAAACTGAATGAAAACACATTGGTTGTAAAAAGTTCTCACCAGCATCAAACAGAGCTAGTTATTTTGTTCATCCAGTATATTATTCACTTTAGGGAGGACCATGTGGAGTATTGGCCGCAGTTCAAGCTTGTGTCCTGCAACAACTTCTCTTTGGAGACAGTAACGAGAATAGCGATGCACGGTAGGTCAACATCTGATGCCAGATATATTTAACATTCTAAATGGGACTAAAACTTTGTTTTAGAGTGGCCAGGAAGAAGCCTTTCTGAGCCTAACCCTATTGCCCTTGCATTTTATATCCAGAAGAAAGTGTCAACCTATGTACTTGTATTCCTGGAGGCTAACAGAAGTTGCCTTTTAATAGTGGGTTTTAAAGGCTAGCTTTTCATTAACATACTAGATTCTTGTGATCAACCATGAACTTTTTAAAAAAGAAACCCTGAATTATGGCCAACATCAGTTCCCAAACCTGCAGAGCTCCATGGTGAAGCAGTGATTTGGAGGAGAATGCAATCAAGGATTGTAAGACCATGCTATGCAGGGGTCTTTCATGGCAAGAGAAAACCCTAAACAGCTTGTGAAAAGTTAGTTACGCCAGTTCTTTTCCTTGTTTGTGCAGCTAATTTTACATAATTAAGGTCCCTAATAGGATTTTAAAATTGTGTATATCTTTTAATCACTTTATTAAATAACAGGATATTCATAGCATGAAGGGAAAATAACTTAGGGGAGCTATGTTCTAATTAACTCAGCTGCAAAACATTTATGTCTGCTAAACAGACAAATTTTATTCACAGGCCTTTTGTGGGAGAAAATCCTACTTCATCAGATGTTTTGAAGATAGGGGAACTTACAGAATGGAAGGAAATAAATGCAGGGGAGTGTAAGTCTTGGGATCAGGTCACACTATAACAGCAAATCAAAGCAGTTTTAACACTGTGGAACAGCACATAGAGGAAGATGAAGTCAAATAAATGTGTTGTAATGACAAAAAAGGAATCGTAAGTCCCTATTAAGTCCTGAAGCAATGCAGTCATATTTGCAAATAAATTCAAGCTCTGCAGCTTCTCTTTGAAGTCTTGATGGGGTTGGTATTCATCTATCCAAGCACTGCAATTAGTAAATCGTCAATAGAGTGATCAGGAAGATTAAAACGCTGACCCACTGGTTGTAGAATATTGTGATTTCTGATGTCAGATTTATGCCCATTTATTTATTTTCAAGTTTGACTGCATTGCTTCAGGGTTTCATAGGGACTTTGGATTTTTTTTTCTCATTACAACAGGCGATTTGACCTCTTCTTCCTCTCTATGCTGTTCCTTGGCGTTTGAATCTTAACAACTGCTTTCATTTGCTGCTGAAGTGTGACATAATCCCATGACTTACACTCCTCTGCATTTGCTTCCTCCCATTCTGTAAATTCTCCCATCTTCAAAACATCTGACAAAGTAGGATTTTTTCCCACGAAAGCTCGTGCAATAAATATATTTGTTAATCTTTAAGTGCCACAGAACTCCTTGTTTGTTTTATTGAATTAAACCAAAACTGCTATCCCTTTTTTTCTTATTCAGTGTGGACTTTTATCCTAGAAGGGTTTTCAAAAGCACATGGGCACCTAATTCCCATTGATTTCAAAAAGATTTGGGCACCTAGACACTTTCGAAAAAGCTTTTGTCCCTACATGCCTGTTCAATATGGCCCTAAGTTTCTTTCTTTACTCATGGAATGAAATCCTGGCCTCACTGACTTCCTTAGGTCTAGGACTTCACTATGGAAATCTAAATGGTCTTAAACTTAGTGTATATGTAATTTTCTTCCATTTTAAGATTCCCTTTCCTTTCCAGAATACTGTGAACAGACTAAGGACCTTTTATACAAGAAGGAGAATCTGTACTATGTTCACCTTGCTGTTGAGTGTTTCTTATGGAAATTGCATATTAAGATTTTCTGCAGTGATTGATATAATATACCATTCTGAATTTCCAAAGGGCAAAAATTATGACTTGACATACAACTGGAAGAATTGACAGTTGAATTGTTCTATGAAGATATTTTTGGATCTCCACTCCTAAGTCTCAGGGAGCATGTCCTCAGAATGAAACAATGATTGCATATGCCTCTGAGCGCTGGAAACCTGGGTTCCAATTACATGTTAATCTACAACTGCAAATCTATTTCTGGATCTCATTTTATTCTGCATCTGTCCTAATGACACCATTAGTGCACAGATTGGTATTAATCAGCACTGCTGGCCAACTATACTCCATAAAGGCCTAAAATGAATATTTGAGGGGTCAGATTATGTCCTCTCTCAGTCTGGTGTAGATCTGCAAATCAGTTATTAGTTCCTCCACCTTCATGCCCCCAGCTATGAAGAAGAACTAAAAAAAGCAGAGTTGAGACCTACCTCATTGTATCATGTACCCTCTTGAAAACAGGTTGAGCTTTACATGTTGTGAATGGTACTCAAATTTTCTTTCTTACTAAACAAAAAAATTTGCACCTGAAAAAATTACATTAGTACATCCTCAAATGTCAAATAATGTTTGTGATTCCTGTCGTTATATTTATATTCTTATACAACACTCATCTCCATGGTAGCAGCTCAAAAAAGCTCCACGTGTTAACACTTCACAGATAATTGTTCAGAGTAATAATCCTTGAATAGTTCAGGTCAGCACATCTCTCTTGCCAGTAACACAACAGCAGGGCTGTCTGGGGTTTTGATTAAAATCTACAAGTTATAACTTTTGTTGCAAGCGAGGGAATTCTCAACCCACTGAAAAAAAGAGGCAAGTCCTAATTTGCAAAAATAACTGCAATCCCCATGTCTCAGAAATGGTGGAATAAGGTTGGTGGTCCCCATTTTTTCTTTTCTTCATTGGGTCTATTGATAAAAAAACACAAAGGTTGCTTGCCAGTGACCTCAGTCCTTTTCATATGAATGAGAGATGTCCGAAGAGATACTGACTCAGAGAGGATGCATAGAGGTTGTCTGAACAACAATTAGCACCTCATTGTTAGTCCTAATGGCTCACCTTTGTTGCAATGCTGATCTACTGCCTTAAGCAATTTTCACCCCACACCCCTGGTCCCACAGTAGAATCAGTCCTGTGAACTGGGCTACCACTTTTGGCCAGCTCACCCAGTCCCTGGCATGGGGGAGTGCAGCGGTGTGGCCCAATGGGCCCCCCAAAGCACGGGGCCCTGGCCAGCTGCCCCTCTCTCTCTACCCTAAGGACGGCCCTGCAGAACAATAATACATGGAACTTGGAAGATAATCATCTCTTAGGAGATTGCCATCCTGAGAAGTCCCATGCTTGCTAAACTATCTCTTGTCAGTATTGGCACTTTGTGTAGCAATATAAAATGTAAGCATCAAAAACAGGTGAGGGGCTTGAAAGAAATATGCAACAGGGAAAAGAACCCCAGACGGATCTGGTGTTGAGCTTTTAAAATATTCTGTTGAAACCAGAATCTTTGTTTGTATAACATCACTTTTCTCAGTGATCTATTTGTGATCATACTGCTCAATCAATATTTTCATTGTATAATATCAGTCAAGGCAGGGGTAGTCAATTATTTTTCTCACAATCCAGATTTCTTGGGCAAAGTAAAATCAAGGTCTAGACTCCAGAGAAAATATTTTTGATAGATAGATAGATAGATAGATAGATAGATAGATAGATAGATAGATAGATAGATAGATAGATAGATA
>ML681964.1:70581644-70592792 GCA_007922195.1 Podocnemis expansa
ATTATTATTATTATTATTATTATTATTATTATTATTATTATTATTATTATTATTATTTTAATCTGAGTTCTCTTATCTGCTAATTCAGATACCCCACTTTTTTCAAAGAGGGAAGATTTTTCTCACTAAACATTATTTTCCAGGCAAACAAGAACTTAAACATCTGTTATTTCATTTTTATTGGCTGATATTTAATGTTTTCAGTTATTAGATCTTTTAATTTAAGTACCTCACATGTTTTTAGACCTTATCTCTAAGACTGGCATTGATATTGCGTAAAGTTCAAAGCAGACACCATTAAAACCAGTGAAGAAAGATTCCTAACCTCCCATGTGGAGGAGTGTACAGTTGAGAGGTTAGAGCAAAGGACACAGGGGTCTACATGCAGGTCTGCCAGTTCCTCACTGTATGACTTTTGGTCCTCTAATCACTCACATCTCTGTGCCTCAGTTTAATTCTTTGGTAAAACTGGAATAATATTGCTTACCTATCTCACAGGGGCATTGGGAGACTCAGTAAACTAATTTTTGTAAAGAGCTTAGAGATCCTTTGGTGAAAGGTGCTACCCAAGTGCACTCTATTGTTTTTATAGCATGTGACATTGCAAATAAAGTAAATTAGTAGATAAGGGTTTAAGGCTTGGGCTGAAGCCAACAAAAGCTAAGCCATCCAGAGTTAGGACTGAAATGAAATTTGAATGCCTTTTTGACTTATAAAGCAAATTTAACATATCAGACAATAATATTATAGAATGTAGAGATGAAAAAGATATATTAGTCACCTGGTCAGATTTTCTGTGAGTGCAATCTTGTTCCCCAAGGAACATTTACTTGTATTTTGACAAATCTACTTTTAAATGTGTCTATTGATGGAGTTTGTACTGGTTCCCGATGAAGACTAATCCATAGCCTATAAGTGCAGATATCACTGTTTACAAGTATTTCCCATCATCCACCCTAAATTGGCTATTTCTTGATTTCAAGCTTTTGCTCCTAGTTATAACATCTTATATTGTGCTAACTATTTCTCTGCTTCATTTCTTGATATGTTTATCATGATCTCTCACCCAGTCACTGTTTTACTAAGCTCCAAATGCTAATTTATGTGAATCTTTCCTTGTAAGTGAATTGTGAAAAAACAGAAACCACCCTTTAAAGTCAGACTCTAGAATTAAAGATGAGAGTTTGTATCATGTATAGTGTACCAGGCATCTTTCACTAACAGTACAAAGAGAATGTCTTATGCAAGACAACTCTGCTAAGTGATTTTAGTCATTTTGGTTCAGCTTCTCAAAGATACTTAAGTGCATAATTCCCATTGGCTATGTCTACACTAAAGGTTCAGTTAAGTTGACTTAATAACGTTGACTTTATTAAGTGTACTTAATGAGAGTCCCCATTTGTTTAGTCAACTTTATAAAGTCGACTTAAGCCAGGGGACCCATTTAAAGTTGACTTGTTCTCCTTCCATAAGTCAACTTTATTAAGTTGACTTTAATGGCCACATTTTGTTAAGATGGCTTAATAAAGTTGGCTTAACCGTTAAAGTCGACTTTAAGGGTGAGAGTTATTAAGTCGACTTAAGCAAGTGCTTAAGTCAACTTAATGAACTCCAAATGTGGCCCTGGCATTGCTTAAGTCTACTTAAGCCTCGTTAAGTTGACTTAAGCCTCCGGTGTAGACATATCCATTGATTTCAGTGGGATTGAGTTGCCTAAATGTATTTGAGTATCTGGGCCTTTGTGCATACCAAACCTGCTGTGAACTGTGCACACTGAAACACAATCTGTTCACCTTTTCACGGCTGGCTCACTAATAGTGTCAATTTTTGCTCCTTTCCAAAACCATCAGGTGCCTTCAGCCCTCAGATGTTCATAGGACTAAATGCCTCATCATGGCTATTGCAGATATTTTATGGCGTGCAGGGGGCAATGAAAAAGCTGTGGTTGCACTGTAAGTGAAAGGAGCATTTTCAATTATCATGTAAGATTTCCTGTGTGTATAAAATGATTGTTTCTGTTTATATGCCTAAATAGCCATCAGAAAGTATGAAGGTCAGTATTTATCTATATAGAGTAAAAGGGTTTATTGCTATGGGCACATTCTCACTGCAGTTACCTATCCTAATAGTCAGTGAAATCTCAGGGTGGAATCCTGGCCCATTGAATGCTATGGGACAGTCTTTGATGGAAGGGAAGCTCCTCCATATTAATCTGGAAGTGGAACCTTGCTAAAGCAGATCACTGAGTCTTTTGATTATATTTTCAAACTATTTCTCACTATGATGGGTATCACAGGGGGGCATATGAATGTCACTCCTACTTGTCTTATAATATGATGACTATATTCTGTCATAAGGAAAAATTTCAGTAAAATCTTAAAACTACAGCTTTCTTTTTTCTAGACATGGAAATATGAACTGCTTAAATGTAAGCCAATGTAAAGACTATGAAAGCATAGATAAAGTACTGTTAAAAGCTTATTTTGCTTGCAACATGAAATTTCACCATGAAAGATCTTTTTTTTTAATCACTTTTTTTTTGTTTAGTCTTCCAATTCATTACAAGCCATGGATTTTTTGTTGTATTGTTGATTCTTTTAAAATGAAGTATTGTTTCATTTAATTCTCCTCTTTAGGTCTTCAGGAAGGCAGCAGTTCACACCAGCAGGAAAATACAAAGCAGATGGAATATTTGAAACAGTAAGGTTTTATATATAATCTTACTGTAACATTTTATATATCTTTTGCAACTTCATTTATTTAGATTGTGACACTCCCCTCTGTAATCTGGACTGGTGTATTGCTGGGTCACCCTAATGCCCCACTCCTGGAATGCATTTTACTCTGCTTTGCTGTGTCAATACCCCCTGCTGGGTAGCTCAAGCACAGCCACCAGCAAACAAGTTTCCTCCCAATTTAGTGAGTGAGAGTGTTTAGTCAGCCACTCCAGGGATTAAGCAATGGTTGACCCCTCAGCCACTATCCCCAGTCCTAGATGCAACCCTAGGAACTTGTGTTTTGTACTTCCATACTACCCACTCTACTCCAAAGTCTCATGTATGTCCAGAAATTTATCAAAGAAATTGGTATGCACCAGCTCTGTCACTCTAAATGAAGCCTCTATACACACCCAAACCACATGTACTATGGTAAATAAAACAATCAAATAAATCTATTGAGTACAGAAAGTTTTAAAGCCATTATAAACCAGAGGAATACAGGTCAAATTTGATCAAGAAGAAATAGAAGGAAATCACATTCTAAACTAAGCCTGACACGTCAGTAATTGTGCTATCTCAGATAATGCTCACCACAAGCTCGCTGACTTCTCGGTCAGGCCCTTCCTCTGTGATCAGTCTTTTCAATTGCTTAATGTTGTCTTGTAGGAGGATTGCAAGAGAACCCCAGAGACCAAAATGTCTTCTTTAACATTCCAGACGGTAGCTGTGTTAGTCTATTCCAGTGGTTAAAGTATAATTTGCAGGCCTGGGAACCGTCCTAATCTCTCGGTCCCCTTCCTGTATTGTCTGGGCCGCCTTCATCCATGTGCATGCTCTAGTGATGAGTGCAAGACACACTGCTTGAGCCCCACCAACTCTTTCCTCACAAAAGGAGCACAGCCTCAAATCCACATCTTCCCAGGTTTGTCCACTAGCACCCACATCCGTCCCTTCTTTCTCCTTGTCCTCCTCTGCCCCCAACCCTGTTCCCTAAACTTTGTGCCCCCAAGCCCCTACTCCAGTCCTCCTAACCCCCCACCCCCAGTCTTCACTCCACCCTCTTCACCCCCCATCCCCTCCATACCTCCCCAGTCTCCTTGCCCCATTACCCCACTCCACCCCCTTCAGCATCCCAACCCCCTCCACACCTCCCCAGCCTCCACCATTCCTAGCCCCCACTCCTGCCTCCAACCCCCTCCATCGTTCCCCCACCCAGTCCCCCTCTCCAGCCCTTCATAGTCCCCTCCACCACTACCCCACCCCCCTGCACCCCTCCCCAGCCCTCCTAACTCCCTCCATCTCTCCCCAGGCCCCTGACACCTTGCTCCAGCAACTCGTGCTGCTCCAGGCCCCTCCATTCCCACCCCCAGTCTCTGGCTCACCACGTGCACCACCACCTCCTGCTGGTGCAGTGCCTTTTGCTTCCCGTTCGGGCTCTCAGACTCCCCAAGCAGCGGGGCAAGCGGCAGTAGCAGCATGGCCAGGAGCAGTGACTGCGAGGTGACGGTGGGTGGAGAGCGCATGGCGTGGAAACAGATTGGCTGGGAGCGGAACGAGCAGGGGAATCATATGTCACATGTGATCCCGCCTGCTCGATCCACTCCCAGCCAATCCAGCAGCCCCGGCGGCATACGCTTTCCGCCTGCCTCCACCTCTCAGTTGCTGCTTCTGGCCGTGCTGCTTCTGCCACTTGCCGTGCCACTCGGGGAGTCTGAGAGCCCAAAGGGAATCACAAGGTGGTTGGGTTTAAAGTAAGGGAGAACGCACCAGAAGACTGCATTCCACCCCCTTATTCTATTTTTAAGGGCCCTGGAACATTGGCCCCTAAAATTTGCAGGCCCCGGAATGGCATTCTGGTGCCTCCCACTTTTCTTTAACCACTGGGTGTAAATCAGTAAGAAGGAAGAAGCAGACATTTTTGAAATATAGGCCTGATCCTGTGAACTCTAACTAGCATTTAACTCTAATGGGGCTGCTCACAGTTGTAGACACCACATGCAGTGGTAAATGTTATTAGGATCAGATCCTTAGGTAGTACTTCACATATTGTAACTTCTAAAACTACTACTCTGAAGGGCTCAAACTTACAGGTTTCTGCTCCCAAAATGAATATTCTTAACATGGCTACAAGAACTGTCCTTCTTTCCACAGACCATTCTTAAATTATAATGAAATTTCATGTCAGAAATTACACATACCAGGAACTACCATTTTAAAGAGCTCTCAGAACACTTGAATTTTATAAATAAAATAGGGTTTTAAATGCATTATTTTAATAAGTGTTATTGTAGCTACATTTGTCTCAGGATCTGAGCAAAGCAACGTAAATGAGGTAACATCCCATCAGCTCTCTCTCTCATTTTAGTAACATTGCTGAAAAAATGAGAGTTGTGTGCCACATGGGCTTCAGTGACTCTGAGCTGAGGACCTGGCCAGACATACAGATTTTGGTTGTTTTATTTCAGACTTTATTTATACCAGCTTATTGTTATCTCTTTAACTGCATTATTTTACATTTTGTTTCAGCTAATTCTACATAGTGTCACAAAGTATGAAGATCTGACCATTTTTCTTCAGCAGAATATTCATCAGGTACTGTTCATTAAGAAGAAATTTAACTTTTTATTGTTTGGCTGATCCTTTTGCAATATTTAACATGTTTGTAGACAACTGCATAAACAAAATTGTGGGAACAAGACTGATTAGCCCTCTCCTCCCTCAAAAAAAACCAAACCAAAACAAATTCAGACTAACATAAATGGGAGTGAGCATTGTTGACTTCACTGGGAGGAGGTATCTTTTTATACTTAGGCTAAAAAGTATGCTCAATAAACAAACAGATGTAAATACAGTGCAACTTTTTTTGCCCTCAGTTTGAAACTGGTCCATTTGGGTGCATTCTTCTGACCCTGTCGGTTATCTTTACAAGATCTATCGATCAGTGAGTATCTTCATATTCCTGTTTCATAAATTTCAAAGTTGCCTAAGTCATGTCAAAGTTGTAATTCAGTCATGGAGTGGTCACCATTCAAAGCTTTCTAGTTTCCATAGACAGTGCCTTGGACCACTAAATAGTATTAGCTCAGTATTTACAGCATTTTCAATGTTGTCTCTTGCAAGTATAGAGAACATTGTTGATATTAACTGAGTACTACGTGTGGCCATACCAGAACCTCAATAAATCAAATACAAGGATTTCTGTTAGCTTTAGAACAGGCTCCCAAGGTATGTTGACACACAATCTTTAAATCAAAATAATGGAGATTATTTTGATTTAAAAGATTGCAGGTCCACACTACGCTTCCTTATATTGAGATAAGGAGCTTCCTTATCTCGAATATGGAAAGTCACTTCAATATAATAAAACCTAGTATTATATCAAAATGATGGTTAAATTAAGACTGTTATTTCAAAGTAATGCTGTGTGAATGTGTAATTTTGATTTAACTGTGATTCGATTTAACACTTTTGCCCTTCACCTTCCCAGGGTGCTATCCTTTTTCTATATTGGGCAGGGGGATGGCCCTTCTAGGGGGCCATCATGCCACATCTCCCATGGTGCCCCTCTCCTAAATCAAAATAGCAAGTCCTGTCCATGGACATGCTGGTTTGATTTGGTCTTCTGGTGGGGACCTGTTAAATTGATTTAACTTAAATTGATTTAATGATTTTTATAGCAGTTCAATTAGATCGATTTAACTTAAACTGATTTAACCATGTATGTGTGAACATAGCCCTACTGTGTAACTGGTAAATTTTTAAGAGTGTCCACTGCAAAAACTTCTAGTAGGAAGATGCTGAGGCCAGTCCTTTGGACCACATAGAATCTGGTTTGTGTGACAATGAAGTATAGACTGTCCAAGCAATAAATCCAGCCAGCAGATAAAGTGTAATGTTGTAATTGGTTTAGTTTTCTTTTGTGTCTCTGTCATATAACAAATACCACAGAAATTACAGGCTGGCTGCCTGGAATACTTAATATTTTCCTTCTCATCACTTCTCTATAGATCTTTTTTGGTTTTTGTCTCCTGGAGACTAGTGGAATTTCTGATAGCTGGAGCAATTTTATTTCATTTCAGTTCGGGATGCTGACATGTGTATTATGGTGTGATGTCACTTAGGAAGCAATGAACACTAAGAGAGTCAATTGTTCAGTGTGATATACATGCTGGCTCTAATTTAGAAGCACTTGTTAAAATAGCCTCTTTTAAATTCAATGGCAGGTCGCTAGCATATGGGTCAAGGGGTAAGATGTTTGTTTGCACTGAACAGGGTTCATTTTTATCCTTGTAAAATGTATTGCTGCCATGTGCATTTTGACTAATCAAAATCTTTATCACAATGTAAAGTAAAGCCTGCAGAAGCATTTGAGAATCATATCCAAGTGAAAGAGAAGTCTCCAGAGATACATTGTCCTTTGTGTATCCATCTCTCACCAATAACTCTCAGGAAGATAACATTTGAGTGTAAAGGAGATTGTACAATGGGATTGTCAAAGTGCTTGCTACAGTTAGAATTTTCTTCCTTTCACCTCTATATTGTATTCAAATAAATAACTATTTGGAGTCGAGTTAGAGGAATATATTCAGTTTGCAATACACTGAATTTGTTCAAGGATTTTTTAATTTACTTCACATTAAAATTGCCCTGTGTTTCCATTCCAAATGCCATTTCAGCTCTGCAGGCAGAGAGAGCTGACGCCCACGGTGAGAGGTACAGTAACGCATGGCAAATTTGGTTTAATAATAATATCTTTATTTTATGGTCTCAGTAGCATTATCCTCATTTTATTGACTGGGGAACAGGCCCAAAGAGACGTCGAAACTTTGCTTAGGCTGCAAAGGCCAGATTTTTATAGATGCCTAACTTCCATTGATTTCAATCTAATAATACTACCTATTTCTTAACATGAGCAGTTAGGTTATACATTCTGTTATTTTTGAAATCCTAATGGAAGGATTATGCCATATCTACTCACGTGTAACTGGTATCAGTGGAAGTTAAATGCCGCAGCTTTGAATAAGGCCACTAGGCATTTTCAGGTGCTGAAATACCTTTAAAGATGTGCCCAGAGTGCTTGCTGGCTAGTTCCTTCGAAAAAAAAACAACAAGGAGTTGTGTGGCACTTTAAGACTAACGGATTTATTTTTTGCTTGAGCTTTCGTGGGACAGGATCCCACTTCCTCAGATGCTTCGAAGATGGGTGAACTTACAGAAAGGAATGAAACTAAATGCAAGGTGGTGTAAAGCATAGGATCAGGCTTGCAACTTCGTCACAGCTTTTACAAAGCAAACTAAATCTTCTTCTGTATATTTCAATTATAGGTGAGTGGAGATGTCATAATCACACTGTTAGGATTTGAAAAATAACAGGAGCTATGACCTCACTACTCATATCATTCAGGGAAAAAAGTGCTATTTAATGGCTGGTACAAAGAGGTTATTATTTACATAACTGGCATAGTTCTGGGTCAGAATTCAAAGACCAGGGAGAACTGTTATATTTAAGAGGATTTTGTCTAGCAGTAGACATTTCCTATCAAAATATTTATTTCCACAGAAAATGAAGTTTCCACAACATCAAAAGATTTTTAAATTTTGCCAATATGTTTCAATTTTCCATTGGGAAAATAAAAAACAGAATACTTTGGTTTGGGTCATGTCAAAATCAGTTTTTTTAAACTGAATTTAAATGTTTCATCTCTGGTCAAATTGATATTAAACTTGGCTCCTCTGAGCGGCCATGATGCCTCATGCAAGTTGTCGTTCGTGTGCCTCATGCCACATGCTTTGGCTGACTGACCATTCATCTCTGCGTATGGATTGTTAAGAAATATGCCTGCCAGCCTCCTTTCTTGTATGACACAACACAATATTTTCTGCTGAAATGTATCATTTTTATTTATTTGTATTTCACTCTTCCAAGATCAAGACCCAGTTATTCCAGGCTCTGTACAATACATATAGTAAAAGTTCCTGTTCTGCAGAGGTTACAGTCTTATTAGACAAGACAGAGTATAGGAGAAAGAAAGGATTAGGTTTACTCCCATGTTACAATTGGGGAACTAAAGCAAAGAGGTTTTGAATTAGCATGTGTTTAATGTGAACGGGACTGCATTATCAGAGGGACTTTAGGGGCTTAAGCCCCAGGCCCTAACAAAAAGGGAGCCCTGGGCTTCAGCCCCCCAAAAAACCTGAAAATCTGTCCTCCTTCCAACCCTACCTGGCTCAGCACTGGCAGGTCAAGATTTTTCACTAGAGAAATAACAGGAAGGTTTGAATTTTGGCTTCTCCTCCTCTGATGCAGTTAATGCCTATTTTCCAACCATTCCCCACAATGCTACTTCGTTTTCATGTCCATCGACATAGGCTGAACCTGAACTGAAGTAGGTCAGGAGTGCCACATTGATGAGCATGAGAAAGATAGGTTTGATGGTTTAAAATACATAACTATGTAGCATAAATCAGCTTGAAAAATGACATTATTCTGTGGGATCACCTTCCATGTGTTTCTGTGAAGAATTTTTCTCCTTTAGAAGTCCTGTAAAGAGAAAGCACAACAGAACGATAGAAACGAAGACACCGACTGCTCTAGGTCTACTAAGGTTAGGATAAAACTTTTAGCAAACACAGCTTAAAAGCAAGTGGTGACACTGTCTTTAACTGGAACATCTAGATCATGACAGTCTCAGATCAGTTTCCGTTTAACTATGGAAAGCAAAGGTTTTGCATTTCCGTGATACCTTTATCTTACAGGATCTTGGCACTGTTTCCAAAATCCATATGTATAACTTAATTGAGATGCAACCATTCCTTTACAGTTTTAGATTTGCTGTTACACTACGACCTGATCCCATGTCTTACACTCCCCTGCATTTATTTTCCTCCGATTCTGTAAATTTCCCCATCTTCAAAGAGTCTGTCCAAGTGGGATTTTCTCCCTCGAGAGCTCATGTGATAAATAAATTTGTTAGTATTTAAGTGCTGCAGGGCTCCTTGCTTTCTTTTTATAGAATTTTAGCTACTTACTGCTCCCCTGTATGTGTAAGTGTAATCCTCCCCACACACCCTAGTAAAATTAGAAACATTCAAGCCCCTTTTTTTTCATTTCAAAAGCAAAAGTTCCCTTAAATAAAAAAAGAACACAGTAACAAGTAACTCAGACAATGTGGAAAATGAAACCTTGGGCTTTTATTGAACAGAACAGAGTGGAAAACACTGTCAAATTTACTGACATTTCAGTTTATTTTCCCTCCCCTCGAGCTTTGACCAGTTCTTTTTGCTAAGCTTAAATATGAACATTAATGTTGGCAAATTCAGAATACATTATACTGTATTAAAACCTGGATCCAGTCATGTTAGTGGAATTAGTCACATTCCTAAAGTTAAATGCATATTTGCTATAGTGAAGGCCAAGCAGAAAAACAGTGAGTTAAGAACAGCACCATATCCTTTTTAAAATTGATTTGAATCACAACCTTAACAGTTTTTAAACCTAGCATTTTTCTGCCTTTTTGAAACATCTGTTACTTTTGTAAAAGGATTTTCTTACTGTGCAAATATGAAAAACAGAGCCTTTGTGTAAAAGCCATTCACCTATTCTGTTATTCCTCATATCGCTTTTTAATTATTTAAGATCTTTACATTTGTATAGTTTTTTCCTTCTTAACCCAATTTCTATTTCTGTAGTGGACTCATAATTGTGTGTTTGTTAATGTAATGGTTTGTTGCCATGAAAATGGGTGTGATGTCACCAATTTTACTATTACAGCTTCACCACAGGATTAAGGAACCAGCACTTAGTTAAACACACGTTATTTTGTTTTATAGCTCACAAACAGAAGGAAAATCTAAGACAAATAATGAACAGTATGTGTTTTTATCTTTGTTTTGCTACATCAGCATTTTCCCTGGTGTTAAATGCATGTCTGTTTTTGGATTTAATGTGAAGTGTTCAACCATTTTCTATTAAAAGACATGGCATAGATTTTTCTACTTTTGACTTGGCAAGTTTTTACACTTAACCGACTGAGAACATAAACCATTATGGAGTGCTGGTTTTTAACATGTGTGGCACTCACTTGATGTTCTTTACTAAAAGATAGCCATCTCATTAAGTATTTTTAAACATATCTAGTAGTCAAGTATTTTTCTTTCTTTATATTTCTTGCCATTGTGTGTGTGGGTTCTTAAAAACTGGATAGACCGTGTATGGCTCACTAGAAGGTATTTTAACACTAACATGCATATTCCCATTACAATTTCAATTAACTATTTTTCTTTATTTTTCCTAAATTCTGGTGTGATTTGTTTGTATATTCTATATCCAGGAATGGCTGCAATAGAGTGGCAAGTTTAATCGGAGGGCTGGATAGGAGTGCATAGATAGATAGATAGATAGATAGATAGATAGATAGATAGATAGATA